>OW240913.1:144619731-144795771 GCA_933207985.1 Pelobates cultripes
TTTTGCTAATTCTCCAAGATAGAAGTTGACATTTTTGTTTAATTAATTATTGTATGGAGGTTGTATGAAGTTATCTCTTGCCTACCGCCTTAGGATCTTGAACATTGCTGGACACAAGGGTAGAAAAAACAGGAAATGTGGTGGTGTATGTTTGAATGTCAACCATAAGTTAAAACCAAATATTAAGCAAGTGGAATGTGACAAAGAAAATGTGAAAGCTTTATGGGTGGATGTCTGCTTGGGGCAAAAGAAAGGAAATCAATTATTGGTTGGGGTATGCTCTAAACTAATGTTAATATTGATGAGGAAAAAAAACTGTTAGAGAAAATTAGGAAAGCTGCACATCTGGGTAACACATTATTGTTGATATTAATTACCCTGATTTAAATTGGGATGGGGGCTAGTACTTCAATAGGGGAACCAGGTTTTTGTCTTTTGAAAAAACTCAAAAAAGAAAATGCACATAGGGTATACTAAAACATTATTTTAAAAAGGCTAAATTCAAAAATATTAGGGTTAACTTTTCAAAACATTGACTGGCATAAAATCTTTAGTGAAAAAACCCACTGGGGATGAATGAAATATCTTCAAACAAATAATACAAAATGTATACTTCTAAGTATGTGCATTAAGTAATAAATATAAAAGAAACAAACTGAAACCAATGTGGCTTAGTGGGAAGGTAAATAAAGAAATTGAAAATGAGAAAAGGGCATTTAAAGCATTATATCAGACAAATCTGAGGCATCAATTATAAGCTATAAAGAAGACAGTAGTGCATGCAAAAAGGTGAATAGATGGGCTAAACTATAAAATGTGAACTTAATAGTCAAGGAGAGCAAAACCAACCCCAAACATAGAACCTATGACTAGAGCTATGCAAATGATTGCTGCAAAAAACTTGCAGAAAAATTGGGAATGGATGACTCAAGACAAGGTGCTGCAGCAACTTAAGGCAGTGAATATAAACAACGCTCCAGGGCCTAATGCTGTTCACCCATGAGTACATAAGGAGCTAAGTGTGGAAATAAGTAAGTCTCTGTTTTTAATCTTTCAAGATTCTTTTCTTTCAAAAATTGTACCAAAGGACTGGAATGAGGCAGATGTGGTTCCTACATTAAAAAAAGGGTTCAAAATCATTGCCTGGAAAATAAAGACCTGTTAACTTCTATGCTGGGGAAGTATTTGAAAGGTTATTAAGGGGTAACATTCGGGAATTCATTGAGGAGAACATGGTTGTCAGCAAAAAATCATCATGGTTTTATGAGACATAGGTCATATCAAACTAACCTAATTGAATTCTATCAAGAAGCAAAAGTATAGATCAGGGTGTTGCAATGGATTTGATCTACTTGGATTTTGCCAAGGTGTTTGCTAGGGTTCCACACAATAAGCTAAAAAAAATGGTCTAGATGAAAATTCTTGTTCTTGGGTAGAACATTGGCTTCAAGATAGAGTATAGAGAGTTACAATTAGTGGCAAATTGTCAAGAAAGAGAAAAGTTGTAAGTGGAGTTCTGTTCTGGTACCACTTCTATTTAACATATTTATAAATGATCTTGAAATAGTAAATGAAAGTCATGTTTCAGTGTTTGCAGACGATAAACACTGTGAGCAGAATATTACTTTGCTGTAGATGGATTTAGATAGCTTGGGGGTCTGGACACTCAAATGGCATATTACATTTTTATGTAGATAAATGCAAATTATGCACTTTGAATGTATATGCAACTTACACCCAAAATGGTAGTGAATTAGGGATAGGTGTACATGAAAAGGATTTTGGACTTGTTACAGACAACAAACAAGGCAACAATGTGCAATGTCAAAAAGCAGTTGCTAAGGCCAGAGGCAATAATTCTCTTGATGAAAACTGATGCCCATAGAACAGCAAAGCTAGGTGGAATTGGCCTTGACATAACTATGAGGCAGGCATATGGATAAGTATAAGTTTTAATTTGAGTTTTAGTTAAGGGGTGGGGCTTAAGGTTTATATACATAGTGGACAATTTAGGTGATAAACCATTTTAATTTTAAATTCTCACCTTCTTGTTGCTGTCCCACCTTCCCTCCCTAATTTATTTGATAGTGTTTTTCTTCTCTTGTTTGGTCATGGTGGTGGGGGGATGCACAGGAAAATTGGGGAGTAAGTTGGCTTTGTAGGTTGGATAGTTTAAGTTCAGGGTCAATAGTTATGTTTGGATTTGTTTTTGATAGTTTCGAGCTCTCGGTAGCTCAGAATGTGGGGCTGAAGGGGTATCTCAGTATACCCCTACAAGTGAAAAAGAATGCCCTTGGTGGCTGTGCTATCTGTTTGTGTTGTATTATATTAACCCCTTAAGACCGGAGGGCGTACTATAACGCCCTATTTTAGGCGGTTCTAAACCCCGCCTGGCGTAATAGTACGCCCTCCGGTCTTTCAATTCTTACCCGGTCGCCGGCGATCCCACGCCGGCGATCGCGGTTGGGGGGACTCCCAGGGAGCCCCCCCGCAGCAGATCTTCCTCCTGGCAGCCCCCCCGGCCATGTGAGAGTGAGGTCCTTGCGAGGACCTCACAATCACATGGCCGGGATAGCTGGCTGCAGCATTGCCAGCAGGGGGGCTGCCTGTAATGACAGGTAGTCCCCCTGCTGGCTGGAAACAAAATTAAATAAAATTAATAAAAGTTTAGAAGTGAAAAAATATATATACTTAAATATATATACTTATACACACACATACACTGTCTAGGTGTATTTTACTATTACTATATATATATAATTATATATATATACATTTTAAATTACACGTAGACTGATACTGATTAAATATATGTATAATTATTGTTATATATATATATTTATATATAATGTAAAAAAAATTAATATGTAAATACGTATAAACATAAAATTAAAAAAATTATTAAAAATAAATAATTAAAAAATATATAGATGTGTGTTATTTCGTTCTAACTGTATTGTGATATTAATATATATATTTATATCAAAATACACATAGAACGAAATAATATATATATCTATATACATAAATATATACGTATATATCACTATATATATATACCTGTATATAAATAAAAATATTAAAAAAAAATATATATATACATATATATATATACATATATATTCACATACGTATATATATATATATATATATGCATATATATATATATACATATACTAATTCTACATATATATTTATGTAATATTTTTACATAATTAGGTATCTTAATTAATTACAATTAGCGGGACCTGCCTGACAACCCATGCCGAAAGTAAAGGGAATTTAATTTGCTAGCACTATATTTAACCCTATAACTTTCCAAGACACCATAAAACTTGTACATAGGGGGTACTGTTCTACTCGGGAGACTTCGCTGAACACAAATATTAGTGTTTTAAAACAGTAAAATGTATTACAACGATGATATCACCAGTAAAAGTGACGTTTTTTGCATTTTTCACGCACAAACAGCACTTACGATACACACGGACGATATTATTGCTGCGATACTTTTTACTGTTTTGAAACACAAATATTTGTGTTCAGCGAAGTCTCCCGAGTACAACAGTACCCCTCATGTACAGGTTTTACGGTGTTTTCAAAAGTTAGAGCGTCAAATATAAGGCTTGTGTTTCATTTTTTTCACATTAAAATTCGCCAGATTGGTTACGTTGCCTTTGAGACCAAATGGTAGCCCAGGAATGAAAATCACCTCCATGATGGCATACCATTTGCAAAAGAAGACAACCCAAGGTATTGCAAACGGGGTATGTCCAGTCTTTTTTAGTAGCCACTTAGTCACAAACACTGGCCAAAATTGGCGGTTTTTTTGCATTTTTCACACACAAACAAATACTAACGCTAACTTTGGCCAGTGTTTGTGACCAAATGGCTACTAAAAAAGACTGGACATACCCCATTTGCAATACCTTGGGTTGTCTACTATTGCAAATGGTATGCCATTATGGGTGTAAATTTCATTCCTGGGCTACTATAAAGTCCCAAAGGCAACGTAACCAATCTGGCGAATTTCAATTTCAAATGTAATGTGCTATATTTGACCCTGTAACTTCCCAAAACGCCATAAAACCTGTACATAGGGGGTACTGTTTTACACATGAGACTTTGCTGAATACAAATATGTGTATTTTATTGCAGTAAAATCAAACAGTATTATGACATTGACAGTTAAAATGTCATGTAGAACTACAAAAAATTTAAAAAAAATCTTATTTTCTCCCATTTTTTTCATATTAAATAATGTTTCATAGCTAAATATTTGATATTAAATGAAAGCCCTGTTTCCCCTGAATAAAATGATATATAATAAGGGTGGGTGCATTTACTATGAAAGAGGTGAATTACGGTTGGACAGACATGTAGCACAAATGCCAGGTTTTGTTTGCATTTTGTTTCGTTCACAACGTGTACATTTGGCTCCGTCCTTAAGGGGTTAATGTTATATGCGTGTATTGATGTTTTGTTATTATTTATGGTTGGGTTATTGTCTGTTGATATTTTAAAAGTTGCTGAACTTTAATGTCATTAAGTATTTGTTTGACAATAAGCTTTCTTTAAGTTAATTTATCAAAAAATAATTTAATAAAAGCTGTGATAATTTTTAACCGATTTTTTTGTGCCTGTATTTTTATTGGAAAAGTGTTTAGGAATATGCCTATTGGGAAGACTATGCACAAATCAAAAATTTTGCCTCTTTTTAAATCACTGGAAAGACCACACCCTGAATATGGAATGCAATTTTGTGTACTTTTTTTAAAGAAAGATATTATGGCACTAGGAAAAGTGCAGAGACAGGCTACAAACTAATAAAAGGAATGGAACATTTTAGTTAAGAAGAAAGGTTTACAAAGTTAAACCTCTTTATTTTAGATAAACTGTGCCTCAGAGGGGATATGATAGCATTATTCAAATATATTCGGGTAATACAAACCATTGACTGGAAATTTATTTATAAACAGCACTATATGTAGGACACAAAGTCAGATATTTAGACTGGAAGAAAGGAGATTTAGTCTAAGGCAAAGGAAAGGGTTTTTTTACAGTAAGAACAATAAGGAACAATAGAGATGTGGAATTCATTACGTGGAGTGGTGGTTTTATCTGTACAGATGTTTAACAGCAACTGGGCCCCCCCACTGCACAGCCCATGCCACTGGACCACCAGGGATTAAGATAGCCCCCCTCCCTGACCAGTTAACAAGCAGGGAGGGGGGGACAAAAAAAATTTAAAATAATAATAATATTAAAATAAAAAAAATTACAATAATAAAAATGCCCTCACCCCACCCAGTTCACACACTCTGCATTATATACACACACTCTGCATTATATACACACAGAGTTCTAAAGGTAAATTTGTGGTGCTACTTCTGTAGTGATGCTAAATTGAGTGCTGCTGTTTGTTTTAATTTATTTAAATATTTTAATCATTCAGATTTTATATTGTTGTGGATTATATGCAGATTATATTGAGTATATAATGAGTGTGTTTGTATGAGTGAGTTGTGTATATAATATAGAGTGTGTGTTTGTATGAGCGAGTGTGTGTATATAATGCAGAGTGTGTGTTTGTATGAGTGTGTGTGTATATATAATGCAGAGTGTGTGTTTGTATGAGTGTGTGTGTGTGTATATATAATGCAGAGTGTGTGTTTGTATGAGTGTGTGTGTATATAATTATAAAAATCACAGAATTTCATAGCCCCAAGTTTTACCCTCGACTTATCCACGAGGCATAGCATATTTCACAATTGTTGGTCACAAAACTGCACTCGACTTATACATGAGATCGACTTATACATGAGTATATACGGTATGAAGAAAGGTTAAAAATGCAAATCTCTTAAGTTTGGAAAAACGCGCCTCAGAGGGGATATGATAACATTATACAAATATATTCGGGCCAGTACAAACCATTATCTGGAAATCATAAACAGGGCTATACATAGGACACGAGGTCACACATTTAGGCCTGAAGAAAAGAGATTTCATCTAAGGCAAAGAAAGGGTTTTTTTTACAGTAAGAGTAATACAGATATGGAATTTTCTGCCTGAAAAGGTGTTTTTTTCAGAGTCCATACAAATGTTTAAACTGAAAATGGTAAATACTTGCAAAAACATAACATACAGGGATATGATTTCTAATTAGTGAGTTAATAGCTGTTTGATTAAAGGAGACATCTGACTGCTATTTTGGGGTCAAGAATGAATTTTTTCCTAGTTTGTTGCAAAATTGGAAATGCTACAGACTAGGTTTTTTGCCTTCTTTTGGATCAACAGCAAAAACATATGTGAGGAAGGCTGAACTTGATGGACGCAAGTCTCTTTTCAGCTATGTAACTATGATAGAATTTTTTAGAATTTGTTGGGTAATAGCTTCTTGATCCAAGGAGAGATCTGAATGCCATTCTTGGATAAATATTTTTTTTCCTAGTTTGTTGCAAAATTGGCAAGCGCTTCAAACTTGGGGTTTTGCCTTCTTTTGGATCAACAGCAAAAACAGATTTGAGAATGCATGTCTCTTAGCCAACTATGTAAAAATTTTAATATGCTTTCTTTTCATGCCTGAGCCAAATGGTCTTTCATTTTGGTACATAAAGTTTGGCCTACAAAGACTAAAGTAGAGAAAAGAGTGTGTTTTCAGTGAAAAGTAGAGTTGGAGCGACGGTGCCTGGTAAGTGGAGTTTTATTGACTTTTTTTTAAGATTATTTTTTTGCCTTGCATTTGCAAATTGTTGGTAGGGACTGCATTATTAATTAATTTCCCTCATCCCATTGTCATCTTGTCATGTTAAACCCAATTTTCAAAGTTTCAGATATTAATCTCCTCTTTTAACTAGCTTAGTCTGATTTCTTCTCCTTTTATTTGTCTTTTATGAGTTTTTGTTTGTCTAAGCTGTCTTTATTTTAATACATTTACTATACTGTTTGTTTTCCTTTTTTTAGACTTTCAACATCACCACTACTTTTTTTCTTAGCATTATCCTAATTGTCCCCATACTCTAAATGTGTTAAATTAAATTGTCACCTTCTTATACAAGAATTAAAACACAAGGTAGTCTACAGCTGTGAGTGTTACTGAGTTTCACCCTGTGCTTTGCATTTTTGCAATTTAGCTTTAACAAACTAAAAAAGCTATTATTAGTCACCTGTGTTATTAAATACATACATACGCTTTTAATTGTGTCCACATATTCAGAAACATATGTATTACATATTTCTGTTCTGGAACTTGGAACATGTATATGCATTTTTAGAATATATATAACCAGCTATATATATATATATATACATATTGAAATAAAGTAACTGAAGTTTTAAAACATTGCTTTGGCTGTTTTGTGACAGAAGAATGCATTTAGAGTTTGTTCATATTGCATCACAAATTCCTAGAAATAAAATGAGATCATTTCATGCAAAATAAAGAATTAGCTCTAACCTTTGATCCCATTTGTCCATGTAGTCCTGGAAAACCAGGAATTCCACGTTCCCCCTTAAAATATAAAATAAAATATTAGATAATTTAAATATACTTAGATATAAAAATGTATGACAAATGTATAAACTGAGGCTGCTATATAAGATAAAAATCTTTTTTTATTTTGTTACAGTTGTTCACAGTATGACTATGTGTTGTCAACTTTTGCCAAAGGCTGAACCTCTTATGCATTAGGAAAGTTGGGCATGGCTCCATGAAAATCATCAGTCATCCAGTGTAATAATGTTTTAATGGTTCACCTACACAGAATTTTAAGTTCTCATCATTATCACTTGCAGTTAAAGGGAAAATCAGTGATTTACTGTTCCTGTGATTTATGTGAGTCGAATACCAATGTTTAAATATCTGTCAGGAGCAAAGCAGCTTGATTCACATTAGTGTCTTGACATTAATTGATTTTGAATACACACGTTTTTCTTTTTTTTTTTTACTTTATATGTATGAAATAAATTTGTAATACCTAATGTGAGAGATATTTTTGAGGTGCGTGTGACAAACTGCCATCTTCCACTGGCTTTCTATGTGCCAAACTGCTCTGTTTCCCTGGCTTATTGAGAAGCCTGCTTGCCAGCCTCCTGCCTCATGACTATGGCCTTGGGGTGTATGGCCCTTTAAAAACATTAGTTGCACTTATGGACTTTTATTGGACTAGTACAGGCCCTTTAAACACAGTATATGGACATATTGGGACTTTTGGGAACAATGCCCCTTTAAGACCATGTAGGAACAGAAAGATAATGGTAAAATACTGAAAAATGCTGAGCTCTGTTGTGGACTAGGTAGGTTAAGAGAGGGAGAGCTAAGGTGAAGAAAAGATCGAGTAAGAGAAAATAACAGATAACATTGTAAAGAACAGAGAGACAGCAATGTGGCATACAAATGACAAGTGAAGAGTAATACATTGATACAATGGTAAATAGAAAGAGATACAGACCCAGAGATGAGATGGAACGCAAACAAAGAGAAATGCAGACACAAGATGGAAAAACAAACTTGTACACGTCTAGAAAAAGCATTTTTTGTAACAGCTAGATTATGCCTTATTTAAAGGTTTACTCCAAGAACCATGGCCACTTCAGTGATTTGAAATGGCCAAGCTGCATTTCACTATGGAAAATACAGAGCTATAGCCCTTTGCTGCCAGCAGCTTTGTTAGGGCATCATTAGCCAGCTCCTAGTTCTGGGTTGGCTAATGTCATTTCATGAGTTCAGTGCATACTGGACATCTACTGGACATCTATCAGCATTCACAGTATGCTGGTGACAGATAAACAATGCCTCCTGGCTCCTCTCTCCATGCTGCCCAACTCCTCCCTTCAGTCCATCCTTGCTGACATCCCCTCCCCTCCAGTAAGGGGAAGTAATGTCACTGGAGGAGGATTGGGCTGCCAGAACATATTTAGCATTATTTATTTATTATTTGGGGTGGTGGCAGAACAGCAATGAAACGACATATATATAATACATAAGCAGCATAGTAGGACTCGCACACATGGATATATTTTAGGTATCTTTCAAACTATTTTTCAAGATTATGCAAAATCACCTTTATCATGTACAAAGTATGGGAATTTAGTCACACCATGAGGTCACACTGTATTTAATAACACCACTGCTTTCAAATACACCAATATCAGTGGATCCTAACCTAAATCGGAACATAAGAAAAACACACTGACAGCCACAACATAAAAATCACCTGCCTAATATGATGAAGGTATCTCTCGTGCTGCCAAAACATCTCTGATGTGGTGAACTGTAGTCTCTGAGCCGAATGTGTCCTGTGGTACCAGGCACCATGACATTAGCAGCAGATCCTTTAAGTCATGCAAGTTGCGAGGTGGGGCCTCCATGGATTGGATTGGATTTGTTGTTGTTCCAGCAGCATCGGTTTGAGATCTTGGGAATTTGGAGGCCAAGGCAACACCTTGAACTCTTTGTCATGTTACTCAATGCATTCCTGGACAATTTTTTGCAGTGTGGTAGGGTGCATTATCTGGCTGAAAGAGGCCACTGCCATCAATCCCATAATGCATCCAGGTGCCATCTCTTCCCCAGGTTAACAATGTACACGCACCCGAATATCCACCTGATCTAGAAAAAAATGTGATTCATCAGACCAGGCAACCTTCTTTCTTTGATCCTGACGCTGGTTAAGTGGCTGATCTTCCTTGCACCACTTTTGGTAGGTACTTACCCCTGCATACTGAGAATACCCCACATGACTTGCGGTTTTGGAGATGCTCTGAACCAATCATCTAGCCATCACTATTTGGCCCTTGCCCAAGTCACTCACACACAAGTCAGATCTTTTCACTTGCCCATTTTCATGCTTCCAACATGTGGAATTAAAGAACTGACTGTTTACTTGATGCCTAGTATATCCATAGACAGGTGCTATTGTAAAGATATAATCAATGTTATTCACTTTACCTGTAAGTGGTTTTAATGTTGTGGCTGATCAGTGTATATACTGCAAGCTGAATCATTTGCATCGCTGTCGACATTTCTAAAATAGTCAGCTCTGTTGAGTTCTGGTGCCATTACGAGAGCAGGTATATTTTATGTCTTTAAGTGACAACGAAGTGAACATTAACAACTGAAGTTTATAAAATAAACAAAGAGAACAGATGAATTTCAATGCAAGAGTAAAAAAGTGAACTCTGAAATTGGTGTTCTATATATTTCCTAACTGTAACTTTAATGAGTAGGATAACAAGCTACATCTGTGTCATTATTTCATTCTGGCTCTAGTGAGAAACAGACCATGAAGTTTTCTTTTGTAGAGGAAACACTTGAGGATATGTAGTGTATTTTACAAGGATTGCTCAGAAATCAGAATAATTTTTCCCAATGAAAATGAATACACTAATGAAGAAAGTTTGTTCTTTCTTAAAGTTGACATTCTTAAAGTTGGCATAATTCAACGATAAATAATAATTGTTCTTTAATTAAAATCAAATTAATTAAAATATTCCTTTTTTGTGACCACATAGAGGTGTGACTCAATATTACCTAATACCTTTCAAAGCAATGCAACACCTTATTAGAGGGGTACTCTAAGAGCCATAGCCAACGCTGTTCATTGTAGTGGTCATGATGCTATGGTTTTATTGGCATTGCCCCAATTTCCATGAAACCATTTTTGAGTTTTTTGATAGAATCAGTGGTCTATCCTAACTAGGCTACCCTAACTATAAGATAAGGCCAGGGACTAATTAAAGTATTTAGAAAATTGGGCAGACTAGATGGGCCGAATGGTTCTTATCTGCCATCACATTCTATGTTTCTATGTTAATTCCAGCCTCTATGCACTTCAACATCACCTGTACAAATTTGCACAACAAATGATTGCACACAATGATTAGCACTAGGTACAATGAGAGCACTAGGCTAAGTTGCATTAGTCATGGCACTTAAGTGTAACCTTTAGGGTAGACAAAGTTTGCTGTCCAGTGTTAGTGTTTTCAAAATTATTTTCTTATCTAGTAGTAATTCCCAGCAAATCACCTGCTCCAATATTATACACATATATAAAAAATGCAATGATTTACCTTATCACCTTCCTGACCAGGGTTACCCTTGAAGCCTGGCAAGCCACGAAGACCCTGAAAAAAATGTTTTTTTTTAAATTTTATTTAAGACATTATTTGTGAACATGTGTCAGCTATATTTGATTATATATATAATGTAAAAATATAGAGTGCTAAAATATGTTGCAAGTTCAATATTTCAAAACATTACATCAAAAATGATATCAGTTAGCTGTCTTTATAATATTACAAAACAGTTAAAAACCTGAACAGCATTAAACAGGATGCAATGCCATGTGAAAGAAACTATTAGTCTGCAAATAATTTAACATACTTGGCAATTATGTCACTGGAAAGATTTTCTTGAAATTACATTTTACCATGCAATGATCTAATCCAAATAACATGATAAATACTAAAACCAAGTTTATCCACCCTGTACTATGCAGTGCTACATGATATGAATTCATATAGTATAATGTTCTGATATCTGCATAATGAGATGTAGATATTCTGTATTGAAATGTGTCTGTTTACAAAATATATGCAATATCAAGTTACAGTGTAATTTCAGTCATAATTTCGGAGTTCTGCCCCGCCGCATCCAGCTTCGGTTCTCTGGTGTCTCGAATCCGCGGACACAAAGGAATTGTCCCAGGGCAGCACATCACAAGTTCATCATTAGACATGCTTCTGATGTGCAGCAGGCACTAGGGCCACATTAGGAGCACTTCAGCAGCACTCCCTGCGTTGTTCTGAAAGCTGGTGGCTGGCCATACAGTCGTTTTCCAGGTGGACCCATCCATTATGGGCATCAATGGTGATGTGAGTAAGGTGACAATGCTCTCTCAGGGCTCTGCCAATCCCGACTAAACTCAATACCACCATTGGGAGGTATGGAATATCTCCAGTCATTCCATATCATAACATGTGAAACATATAGAGGGTTATTGACTAAAGTGTGAATTGGCAGGAATTTAAAGTGATTTAAAAGAAAATGTTTTCTTTTAGGCAAAGGCAGTCAAACTGAAAACAGAGCTGACTTTTTTTTTCCATCAACAATTTTGAACTAAAATATGAAATTTGAATTTACTTTGAATTTCCAATAGTTCACCCTTCAGTGAATGGCCTGGAAGGTATTTGTCTTTAAATTTTGTTGATTGATACTGAGCAGCAACAGAACTACTGCTAGCACATTTATTGTAATAACAGAAAATTGAAAATATTCTTTCGGGAGCTGAGTAAACAGAAACTCATGTCATTTTTACAAACTAGTGCTAATTGATTCTGTATTCCACATTCCTGAAGTTGGTGCATTCATAGACAGTTGGAGTGGTGCACTACAAATTTAATGAATACAATTAAAATCACTTTTCATGCCAAGCACCATGCTGGTCACTTCAGATATGTTTATTTGTGTTGACATACATTCCTTTTATCTTAATTTAATTATCATACTGAATTGATTATGATTAGTTACACATTATTCAGAAACAATTTGAAAACAAATGTTTCTCTTGCCTTTCACACAATAATAACTGGTAAATATTGATTATTAGAACCTGAAATTAATACATTAAGGTAGTGGATTGTTTGATGTCTTTGATAATATATTAAATAAGTAATTATATTGTAAAAAAAATGATTACCTCTACTCCTGGTGAACCAGGAATTCCAGGGTTTCCAGGCATTCCCAGTCTCCCCTGTAGCATAAATAAAAAATAATATACTATCGTCAGTCAGATAAATGCAGTGTTAATCAATGTTAAAAAACAATTTAAACAAAGTTGTGACCTTCTCTGTTTCCCCATGGAGTTTAACAGGTTATTAGGTCAGTGACCTCTATTGGTAAAACTCAGAACTGCATGTGAAATAATGGTTATTTTAAACACACAGGGCACGGTAACAACTTCATCAGAATGCTGCTGGTGCCCAATCCAATGCTTTGTGATTGTAGCCTTGGCCTTAATTATAATTGGAGGGGCCGGGCTGGCAGGTGCTAGATCGAAGAGTTTTTGGTTAAACGGTTTAACACCTAGAGGTAAGCCAGCACCGGGGACCTCCTTGTGCCACAACAACCTGGCAATATTGATGCTTTAGTGCTATTGGAAAACAGCTGAATATGTGAGCCAAAAATTTTGCTCCCTATTGTGAGCAGGCAAAATGATCAATACCTGCCTGAAAGTTGAAGTTGGCAGAGGGGTCAACACCTGCCAGAAAGATGAAGTAGGCCACCTTTGTTCCCATTGCACACACTTCTAAATCCATAACACTTTAAGATTTGCATTGATATTGCAAAATTAAAATAGCACCCAGAAAACCCTCTTTAAAATGAACAAATACATATATATATCACAGTGCCATGGATCTCATTGTAAAGTTTACCCTACTAAGAATAAAATCCATGCAAAACACAGTAGTAAGACTGTAACGATAGCAGATCATTAAAACAGAAAAGATAAGCTGTGCTTGTAGCAAGAAATGGAAAATGCTAACCTCAATATAAATAAAAGACAATATGAAAATGGTGGTTGAAGTCAAGCGAACAAGTGTGTTGTAATCCAGCAAGGATGCAAAAAGCAATATACATTTGTAGAAATTCAAGATCATATCATTAGAAGCTGCATTCCTATACAGTGTGCTTTGGTGATATAATACTCAGCACTTCTATTTAATATATGCAGAACATGTTTATATAATGCCTACACAGGGCTCTCTAGGTGTACAAATGGAAACATATCCATTGCCAATTTACATTTATATATACAGTGCAGCACAGGCCTCCCTGTGAGTAGGACAGTTGTATTTTTACCAGTGATACATTATTATAACATTTTTTATTTTTTTGGGGAGGGGGAGGGGGGGCGTGAGGGGGTTCTCTTTCTTTTGGTTAGAAAGCATTTCCTGTACTCAAGAATATATTTGTGGTGCTTATATAATCTTCATCCCCTTCAGCTCACCCTTCCGTTCCCTCCTTGGGTACTGATCCTACTCTCTATTTTTGGCTGTTACTTGTATCTTAATATTTCATATGTTTTAAGGCCATTTGGCCTGTATTTGTGGGAGGGGCTTAAATTAATTCACTCCCCTATATAAGGGACACCCCTTACCTGACTCATATCGCTTGAGGTCAGCATCAGAATGATTTCCACTTCCGGGTCATCCAGACGCCATTTTACCTGATTACTCCATGAGGTTTTCTAAGCTGAGCTGTGTCAGGAATTCAGCCACAGGCTTTTCCGGCCTACCACCTTCTTTCTTCAATCTATTGCTGTGGATGGTGTCCAAGTGACTCACAAACCGTAAGTCGACCTACCCGTTACGCCAGGCATCAGTCCCACGGCACCATGCACGGGTCAGGTCCTCACTTTACGGCTGCATTTTGTCTAAATCTGTCCTAAAACCATTGGATGTTCATGCATATCATTCGTTTAAACTCACTTGTTTATATCTGTCACTGGCTCATTTCGAGCATTAGCATACTCCCAAACGGGAACACATTCTTTTTCAATTGCCTAAACATACTAGGCAATTCTGTGCGTGCTTTTCGAATATCACTGCTCGTTTCGTTTTGTTTCCCTGACATACCAGGCTCACGGTTCGTGCAATTTTCTACCAAACGGGTACTAGTTCATGCATTTACTATTGTACTACACACACGCTTCGCGCGTTTACAACCATGAACAGAACTTTGGTTTGTTACAATGACTGTTATTAAGCTATTATGTTCACTTATTGTATATTGTCAAACGGGCACTGTTTGTTTCACAACTATAATGCTGGGGCATAGCTCACAAACAATGTTTCACATAAACCACAATGACTCCTACAGGTCACTCTCAAAATCTCACGTTAACCTTGCATTTGGATTAACCCCTTAAGGACCAAACTCTGGAATAAATGATATGTCACACATGTCATGTATCCTTCAGGGGTTAAAGGGTATTTTACCATACAATCAGCATTTCTGACCCCTACTGGTCAACAGCAAAACTTTCTTCACATGTCATATACAATTACCAGCCAATATAAATTACACATAAGATTGTTTTAAACATAACCATAAACCATGAATTAAACTCCAACACGGGCTCAACTTCAGGTTTAATTCACAATAATTTACATTTCACATCAAGACTAACAGTAGTTCTATCAACACTGCCACCTACAGGTCTGTCAAGTACATTGACAATTTTCATGGGGTTTTTCATGGGGTTTTACAAACACCAAAACACTGACCCCTATAGGTCAACAGACAAACAACATTTCACATACCAATCAGTATCAACTACACTGCCACCTATAGGGCACTTGGCAGATCTCCAGTGCACTTGCATTTTGCAACTCCATGTTCACTTGCCATTCAATAAGGCATACAACAATTCACATAGCAAGCAGTATATCAATATCTGTTATAAATACACATATTATTACACAGTAGCACCCGCATCTGTATATACGTAACTGGTAATGTGGTTCACATACATACGGCACTTAATGGGTTAAGATTGATACATATTTAACCAGTATGGATATGATGTTTAATATTTACATATCACGGCACTTTACTTTTCACATATACTGTATGTTTTAAGATAAGCTTGGTCTATGCCATATTTCCTTATGCCATACGATTTTATCCATTCAGGTTACAGTTACTACTAAAAAACCTATACGGATTGTCAGGTTCAATACCATACTACCAGGTACATACACCTGCTCACGTAGTTATCCATCTCTTACCTTCCCTGGAATAGTAATAGTGTACTGGCAATTAGGGTTCTAGGGCCCAATAGGTATTACCCCCTTTTTTCTCTGCATTATGCTTCGGTTAGTGGTCCCGCGAGGCCAACACCCCGCCTCACACTCGGAGGCATACACCCCTCGAGCCACTCGTGAGCTAGCCGCCTCGCATTGTATCATAGAGAGGGCCTCACCTGTCACTCCCCTTCCTATTTTTCTGGTTACTGTCACCGAGAGGCCAACATCCTGCCACAACGTTCGGTGTCCACAAAAAATCCCCTCGCGCCAAGCATAGATAGAGCCTCTCAAGCCACTTGGCAACTAGCAGGGCCTCACCAGTCACCAAAAAAAACACCAAGCCTAATCGTTTCGCCTTACGGCTTAGCTAGCAAGCCGGTACAAGAGCCCTGGGTACAAATATATAATTGCAATCTTTATTGTTATTAAGTATTTCCCAAAAAGATGGTAAAGAATCTCCTCTTCCTAGCACCCTGGCTAGAAGTGATACACTTTCATCTCTTACCTTCCCTGGAATAGTAGTTATGTAATGGCAATTAGGGTTTTATGGCCCAATAGGTATTACCCCCTGTTTTCTCTGCTTTACGCTTCATTTAGTGGTCCCACGAGGCCAACACCCCGCCTCACACTCTGAGGCATACACCCCTCGGGCCACTCGTGAGCTAGCCGTCTCGCATTGTATCATAGAGAGGGCGTCACCTGTCACTCCCCTTCCCCTTGATACACCTTCAAGCAGAGGAGATGTGGCTCCAACCTAAGGAGGCGACAAATCCCCTACCCTGCCACAGCAACGAACGCAGCGTTTGTAATGATATTGATGTTACAAAGTTTTGGAGTCCAGTAGCCAGATCAGCAATGTTTTCTGCCAGAGGTAGCCACTCGTTACCCAGGTGGTTGAGCCCCTGAGCCTTGAGTGGCCTTCTGGTCTTAAGCAGAGATGGGAGACTGAAACAGAAAGATGATAATCGTAGTGAGGCAAGCCGAGGTCAGTGGGAAGGAGAAGCAGCAAAGTCAAAACAGTCCAAATTCAGCAACAGGAAGGAGAAACAGGAACACGCTGGATTAGAGAGTACAGGAACCACAATAATCTGGCAAAGGTACAGAGACAGGAAGTGGCCTTTATAGGCCAAGAACCAGACACCTGACCAGACACAGCTGAAGTGAGTTGTCACTGATAACCTTGACTCTACAAGCAATAGTATCAGATCTCAGGTAAATTTACAAAAGGCAGGCTGGTGTACTGGTAAGGAAAAGGTTTAGCACCATGTAAACCAGGGTTCGAAACCCAGCAGAGTCAGTTCCTCACAGCGTTATTCAAACTCCTCCATACATTAACGGATAAAACGGAGACAGGGGAAGGCCCAGCAACACCAACTAAGGTCAAACCTAGGTCATGCTAGCCTCACTTAAACTCATGAGCCAAAAAATTTACGACAGACGAAACTCGGTTACCTGGTACAATCAATTCTTGGTACAAGACCTTAACCCTGCACATATGATCCCGTTACATTGGGGAAACAAGGCATAAATATGTATGATGCTGTATCTATGATGGTCAGACCCAGAGATTCCAGGTAAATCGGGAACAGACCATCCCTTGGTTGTGTTGGCATTTTGAATATGTAGAGATGCTTATTTGTGCAGGTACCCATACAGAAGGGATTTTCTCCCAAACAAATGGACGAGCACTCTCAGGCTCCAGGTACCAGCACCTCTGAACTACCAGAGACAATTGGTATGAGTCGTTGCATTGCTTATAGAATGTTGCATATACGTTCAAATCATTCAGGGCACATGACAAACCATGTGTCCCAATACAACTTACAAATAACGTACTCACCATCTGTACACACTAATCCATTTTCAACACTACTGACTCATCACCCTTCCAGACTTGTAGTAGATTTACTAAAGCTCCGGAGCTTCAAAGGGCTCCCATACAGGTATCATACATACACCTTCCAGGAATATAGCATGTCCTCACTTACAGTCAGCACAACAGAACCATCGGCTGTAAACACACTCATAGCCAAGAATAGCAGAGGGGTTTTTACTTGGGTTTTCCAATCTCCACCATTTACAGCATGGCGCCAAACACAAACACATTGGTATTGTCACAAGGGAATCTTCCCTTAAACAAGACTAACCATAGACTTATTGGCACCACACACCTTCGCTACCCCAAGTCTCAACTCCCTCATACCCTCCGAAGAGTTTCCTTACTATACACACCATTGATCTACCTTTACAGCGATCACTCAAGCATGGGTTGAAGCATGGTTAAGTAAGACCAATATCATCAACACAGTAAATGGCTACCATCTACTCTACACACTGGCACTTACATGGCATACAAAATAGGCAATCCTTTCCCCGCTAAAAGCAGCTCCTGTGGAATGGGGTAAATCATGGTCAGGGTCATCAATCCGTTGTTACTCAGACAACTAAGCACATGTCATATCATCAACAACTTCGCCATGAGAGTAATACCACAGGGATGAGCTTTCATCTCACTTGGTTGGCCACTTACCACATTTCTTTTACTTTCATGTACCAGGCGGGGGTATACATCCTTGCCGACAATTGTCTCATTTATATTCCAGGCACGTTCATCATACGCTTCCTACAGCCGCCCATACAGTCACGGCCACTCTTTCGTTCCAGAGACAAAATCATGGACTAGACATACTCATGCAGCATAGCATGCACTATCCCACCTAGCACTTTCATCCCATACTTGTAGAACGCACCTATTCACCTGGCTTTAAAGAATCTCATTGGAACACGACATAGCTCAACCTGTGTCATAACATTTCTCCTAGGTTTTGCTTCATTTTTTGCCACCTTAAACTAAAACCATCTCACACACCATTAATTATATATTTTACAGGCATTCAACAACACAGGATAACCTATGGCCAAAACTACCATAACTTCATGCTATCATACCAGACAAGAATATACTCAGAGGTTTTCAGGAATCCATCCCCCCACGTTCCTCTCAGATATTACCAATAGCCATCCAACTTTTCCATCCTTATCGGACCTATTAGAGCTACAACCTTTCAATTATACTACCAAGTTGGCCATTACCAGCCATGCACACTGCCTTTTATGCCTTTCTCAGGCCAGAGAATCCACTACCATAACCACCACTCAGACAGATCATTGTCTTCAACGATCCCACGTATGTAAACACATATATCATTACCTATTGGCTCTACCACATTCCGAAACGAGTCAACACGCACCAACAGTAGAGATAACATACTATCCTACCCACAACAAATGGTGTCCAGTTGCGGTCCTAGATTCCTACCTTCAAAAATCCTTCAAGGAATTAAATACCGTAATGCATTTAAGGAAATGTCTGGTTAATTTGTATATATTGTTGACTGTATTAAATCTTTGATTATTCTTTTTGCCCTCTTTATTTACAGGCCTACCGTATCGTCGGTCTCGGCACACCACAACCGACTTGCTCCCTTTATACTATCCTACGCTTATGCTGGAACCTTACTCCATATACGGCTATTTGCCCCGAACACAAGTTTTAAGGCCATTTGGCCTGTATTTGTGGGAGGGGCTTAAATTAATTCACTCCCCTATATAAGGGACACCCCTTACCTGACTCATATCGCTTGAGGTCAGCATCAGAATGACCCTCCCACCCACTCCTCATTTCAACACTTTCTCTTTTCTTTCCATTTACTTTACTTACTTACTCCTTGGTGGGCCCTCTTTATTTACAGGCCTACCGTATCGTCGGTCTCGGCACACCACAACCGACTTGCTCCCTTTATACTATCCTACGCTTATGCTGGAACCTTACTCCATATACGGCTATTTGCCCCGAACACAAATATATATATATATATTTGTTAGTAGATGAAGAATTCCTCTCCCTCCATCTCCTTATTTATTTTGGCACTCGATCATTCTTCACATCTACAGTTTATGTTTGACTGTTCGTGGCTGTCTCACTATTTATCTGGTTTATATAGCATAATTTGCCAGCATCACACATCTGATCCCAGGATGTGATACTAAAATGCTTTATTCGTTTCCATGGAGGTCAGTTCATTAAATCCAGATCTTATAGTAACAAAATGCTCTCATGTGATTTCCAGTCCTCAGCCCACAGTAATGTTTCCATACGTTGTTTGACTAAATATTTTCTTTGTAACCCTTTCAGTGCTAAATACTTTACAAATGTGTGGCTATTATTTAATTCAAATACTTTATTATATTACAATACTAAGAAAATACAACAATTTGTTATACACATTGCTTTCAAGAGAATACCTAAAACAAAATATAGAGGGTTACAGGTTGATACTCATTTGAAATTCTAAACTTAAAGGGATACCACAAGCACCATGACCACTTCAATGGTTTGGAGTGGTTATTGTGCTTGGAGTCTGTATGTGCAGCGTTTCAGTTTGAGATATTTCATGATAGTGCTGGAGGTGCAACACCACCTGAGGCACCATCATTAGTACATCATTAGCCAGCCCAGAGCAAGAGTTCCATAGTGGCTAGTATCAATTATGTACATATACCTTTGTACAGTGTTTTCATTAATTTGCTAAAAGCACTCAACTAACACTCTCAGCCAATAAATGATTGCCGGAATCAGCAGCCGGATGTAGGTCACCCGGCAGGATAGAGGCTCGCCCTGGCAAAGACCATGGTAAGAGGGAAAACCCTTACAAAATAGTACCAGGGTACACTCAACTCATAACTAGTACAGCACTTATGTAAGTATAAAAACACCGCAGAAATGCATATATAATTTTATAACATACACAATGTATATACACAATAGAAATAAAACTGGACAAATGTTCTACTCCTGTGGGTATTTGTAAGAACGTTTTTGTCATTTTTGGGAAGCTTTTTAGTTATTGCTGCTTCCTGGCATCTGCTCAATAAGAATGGAAAAGCAATTTTTTTTTATTGCTGCCTGCTTGCATTTATGCTACTTCAATTGCTTCTCTATTTTTTTATTTATTTTTTTCCTTCAAAAAAAGTTTTATTTGGGTCACTTTCATTTCCAGAAATGCCAACCTTGTAAATAAGATCTCTACTTCTGTTTGCTGGAAAAACTCAATACTACCAAAATCTGTATGAGAGCTCAAGATTCATGTTAACATAACCTTCAACATTATAACTATTGTACATGTACTGTGCAAACTAACCATATCCCTGCAATACCTATACATATGAAAACCAGCCCCTTCTAGTCATGATTGTGCCATTGATAATGACAATAGCAGTTTCTTAAAGACCGTTTACTTGTCTGAGTATCTGCAAATGCTGTTGTTGAAACTGCCCCTGTAACAATGCCTGTTATTTCAAAGCCAATGTATGGATTTGCTCGCTTCTGGTTCCTCCATGGGGATTTCTGTTCTCAACACTGATTTTCACCCATTGCTGGACCAGGAACTGTTGGAATGTCATTAAATCTTTGAAAACTGTTGAGTTCTAGGACATTCAATGACATATTTGCAGATGGGCTTCTCCATTTCCCATGTGCAAACTATTCCTGGAAGTGGCTTGCAAACCCAGTGGCTTGCATCCGTGATTAGGACTAACCCGTGGACTTAAAACACTGGAAATCCTTGTTTCAGATTTCTTGTCTGCAACCACCAGATTAGAGATGAATGGACCCTGTGAGAAATGGAAATTGGTTGGAGAAGGTTGTCCAACAAGAACTGCTCCAAGAAACTCCTCTGCAGGATGTACCTGGTCCACCCTATTATAGAGAATATAGTTCCCAAAAGGCAGACTCTCCCTGCCAATGTTTCACTGACAGCCAACGTATCTCTTATCTTTGTTTGCAGCCACTCAGGCCTTTCCTTTGCATATATACATCTTAGAACTGTATTCAAGACTGCATCCAGGTAAATAATTATTTGGGATGGTGCAGCTTGCTCTTTTATATATTTATAATCCCCCCATGTAGCTGAAGAAACTGAGGGCTCATTTTTCCATGTTGATCAGGGTTGGTTTGACATTGGCCAGAATCAGAATGTCATCCAAATAATGGTAAGTTGCAATACCCTTTTTACTTGGTTCTCCAATTAGGACCACAAGGACTTTGGAGAAAGTTCCAGGAACAGTACTCAAGCAGAATGGGAGAGCTCTGAAAATATGTGCTCTACTGCAAATCTTAGGAACTTCTGATGCTGGCTTACAATAGGGACATGAAAGTGTACGTCTCTCAAGTTGGTTGACATCATCAATTGTCCTGGTAAAAAACTGTTTTTATGATGGACTGAAGGGATTCCATCTTGAACTTATGAATTATTAAGAAGGTTTTTAGAATGTAAAGATCTAATATTGTCACCAGCCTTTTGAAGCTTTTGGTGTCAGAAAAGGATAGGAACAGTATCCTTGAATCTGTTATTCTGATGGAACTTCTGTGAAAACCCCTTCTGACTGAAAATGTAATAATCAGCTGGGATAGCAAACCATTATAAGGACTTGGAACTCTTAGCTGAAGAAACAGCTCTGGATCTGCTGCCTATGGATTATGATTGTCCTCCATGGTTGAGGTCTGCAATAATATTTTCCTGGACGATATACTATGCTGTCTCAAAAATAACTAAAATCTGTCGACCTTCTGTCACCAAAGTCACCTGTCACCTCTTAATACATTCATCCAGCTGTTTGCCAAATAGCATAACTCCTTGAAATGGTAGGCATCAGCTGTCCAGTATGTAAACTATATGGCTTTTATGGCAGAGACAGACAGGACCATGTTTTTGGCAAGTCTTTAACCAAATCCACTGAGGCTTCTGATGCAAAGTCTGCCACCTACTTGATATCTTAAAGATTCTCAATAACAGCAAATTTGCTCCTTCCTTCTTTCAAATCGTCATCCAGTGCATCAGGTCACTACTTGAGTGCCCTAGATATTGAGATTAGGGCTCCTGCTGGATGGATACTATGCATGCTGTGGCCACGAAAGCTTTAGCCAAATTTAGATACATCCCACAGTCCACAGCATCTCTGAGACAACCAGCACATTATCCACTGGAAGATGAATGCAGACCACAATAAAGATGCATACCACAGAGCACCCTCAATGAAGTGAGTGAGCGCACTTCTGAGAAGGGAGATCAATTGATTACCTACTAGCTCAGAGAGGGACCTCTGAAATACAGAGCTTGAATTCCACTCTTTCCTCTATAGTGAGGCTTTCCCTGAGACAGTAACACATACCATCTCCTTGGTATGTGGCTCCTTAGCAATCCCCCAGTGCAGCCATTCAGCTGCTGGGCTCCCTCTGCAGCCGATTACCTGTTCTGGCAGTGGGGTTTACTGCAGAGCACTATGCTTCCTGCAGGCAGGGGAAGCCGAGATATGACCTGGTATCCCGGCTGCCCCCTGCCTGTGAACACCGGAAGCACAGTGAAGGGAGCAGGAAGTAGCCTGTGCTCACAGTGCACGGCTCTCCTGCTCCCCCAGGAGAAAGAAGAACAACATCCTGGATCCTGCTGCCTGGACCCCTTCTCATCTTCACAGCACCCAGGTATGGATAAGGGGGATTGCTTATTGTGTGTATGTTTGTAAATGGGGGAGTGTGTTAAATTGGTGTGTCTGTGTGTAAATAAAGTGTGACTTCATGTAAAGTGGTGTGAGTTTGTGTTTGAGTGACAGTGTGTGTGTTAATGAGAGTGTGTAAGTGACAATATGTGTTAGTGAGAGTGTGCAAGTGAATCTGTGTCTGTGTGTGTGTGTGTGTGTGTTAGTGAGAGTGTGCAAGTGAATATGTGTGTGTGTTAGAGTGTGTAAGTGACTCTGGGTGTGTTAGGGAGAGTGTGCAAGTGACACTGTTAGTGAGTAACACTGTTAGTGCTTTCTCAAAAATGTTGAGAAAGCACCAGGATTGGTGTGAAACGGGCTTCTCTAATCTTTCTTTAGGGTGGTCTCCCCCTTGTACACCAGCTATGGATGCTCAGGTTTTTGGACTTTTTATACTTTGGTCACTCATAACCTTTCTTTTCATTTTCACATGCTTGGACCAATACAACATACATGCAGACTGCTGTTCTAGTATCTTGCCATATATATTTTCATTTTTAACCTTAATAAATGTTCAAATATTTTTATAATTTCTTCCTGATGTATTTTTAGGGATGAGTGTGGATCAACAAACGTGTCCTGTGTGAAGTATCAGAATGTAAATACGCATGAGCTGTAATTGGGGGCACACAGGGACTCCAACCTCCATAACATATTCACAGAGGTGTAGTAATTTTAAAGGTAAAGTGTCCCTTTAAAACAAATCAACTGTGGAATATGGGGGTAAAAGTGCATGTTTAGGTGGAAATATGTGTATATGTATATAAATAGTATTATTATTAGTAGTAGTATTATTATTATTTGTATTTATATAGTGCCAACTAATCCCGCAGCGCTTTACAATATTATGAAAGGGGAGGAAATTTGAATGAGACAATTACACAGGAACAATAGGTATTTGAGGGCCCTGCTCAAATGAGCTTACAGTCTAGAGGAGGTGGGGTACAAATACACAATGGGACAGCAAGGGTGACAGTTCCCAAACAAGATGGAAAAGTAGCAGAACTGGAGGTGAGAGTGGAGTGTGGCTCTTTAGGACAACAAGAGACAGAAATGGATAGGTATAGATAAGTTACTCTGGGAGTCCATAAGCATTTCTGAACAGATGTGTTTTGAGGGACTTTTTAAACAATTTGAGACTATGGGAGAGTCTGATGGGGGTAAGCAGGCTGTTTCAAAGGAAGGAAGCTGCCTGCGAGAAGTCCTGCAAGCGCGAGTTAGCAGTAAGGGTGCGAGCAGCGGACAGGAGAAGATCACCGGAAGAGCAGAGAGACCAAGAAGGGGCATATCTATGAATCAGCGAAGAAATATAAGAGGGGCTAGAGTTGGTTTGAGCTTTATAGGTAAGGGTTAGTATTTTGAATTGACACCTGAATGAATTGACAGGAAGCCAGTGTAAGGATCGACAGAGGGGCGAGGTATAGGAGGAGTGACGGGTGAGAATGATCAGCCTGGCACCAGCATTCATTACTGCTTGTAGCAGGGCAGTTCGACTTATGGGGAGACCAACTAGAAGAGAATTACAGTAATCCATGCAAGAGATTACCAGAGCATTAACAAGCTCCTTGGCAGCATCTTGCGTGAGAAAGTGGTGGATGCAGGCGATGCTTTTAAGGTGGAACCTACAGGTTTTAACCACATTCTCGATAGAAGGTGCAGCTTAGGATCAAAGATAACAGCAAGACAACAAGCTTGCAAAGACGGACTGATGCAAGTACCATCAACTTGCAAGGAAAGCGAAGGAGGAGGATCAGCATTATGGGGGGGGAAATAAGAAACTCAGTTTTAGAGCGATTGTTTTAGAGTTTTCAGAAAATGGGAGGACATCCAATCAGAGATTGAAAGAAAATAATATATATATATACTCAAATAATACTTAGACAGTTTTTTTGAGCAGGATTCCATATAGGGACTATTCTTGTGTTGTGTTCCAGGCAGGAGAATAGAAAGAATTGCATATTTTTATACCAATTTATAAATATACATTTTTATTTTCTTGTATTTTTTTATTTTTTTATTTTACAACTGGTAACAATGTCGATTAAACAAACAAATACAAGCTACAACAGAAACAAAAATGAATGTGGACCATAGATATTAGAATTTAAATCAAAGACCAGTAATGGAATTTACATGTTCTTGAACCAGAAAGATTTCCTATAATATTGCCAAAATCTACTGTATCTTAGAAACTGTTTTTGAAACAGAACATTTCCTGAAGTGCGAAAGGGGTTTTCCTTTATGTACTTGGCAACATCCACACTCCTAAACTAACATTTTATCAACCCAAATTCAAAAACATATGGTCAATATATATTTTGGAATCTCCTAGATGGGTGGATACAACACATGTATATGTGTTCCTTTATTATGGCAAAACTCAGGGGTTTATTCACTTAAAATCAAAATGTAACAAACTAAAAACTGAAATGCAAGATGTATACTGTGAATATCCCGTAAATTGCTAAAGCAAGTATAATAAACAGATTATGAATCATGCCTTAGAACATGATGAGATACTTATTAATCCAAAAGAAACATATGGCACTGCTTCAGCACAAAGAAAAAAAGTTTTCACTGCATCCAAACTGTCACAATAAATAACGACGATAGCAAGGTACTGGTCTGGTAGACATGTTGCTCTCCTAAGATGACTTGTGAGATGAGACACACAAACACACTGACATGAACTGATAAAATACAAAATGTTTTTGCCTGTCTCCGAAGTCCTGTAATAAATAAATAAAATTAAAAGCTATATAGGTGTTTTAGATGTGTTGCACTCCTTACATAAATTATTAAATGTGATACACGAAGACACTGACAACAAACAACAGTAAAAAGCTGAAAGAAGAGTACAGAAATAATAGACAAACAAATCCACTACAAACTTGCTAGTAGAAGATGATCAGCTAATACATATTACAAATGAACACACAGCGAAGGTATTTGGATTACAAAAACTGCTTAAACATTCAAACAGTAAACGATACGAACTAAGGAAAGTGTATAAACTAGAGCGGGAAAAAGTCCATTCTTGAACATGTTAATGTGATGCTTAAAAAGCTATTTGGATTTGAAAAGATATGAATCACAGTCATGTAGTTTATTATTGTTGTGCAATCTTTCAGAGTCTTAGAGTGCCCTCATAAATGATTTAAGATTATAATCTGATTTTGAAGGGTACATTACTTAATGAATTTGTTTGAAGAAAGAAAAGTTGTCATTTACAGGTAATGGTGGACCAGAAAGAACCCACAAGGGCGCATTCAAAAGAAAAAAAGCTAAGGTGTGCATTAGCAGAAGAAAATCAGAACATTTGTTACAGGACTGTTCCATTTCGAAATCTAAGCTGTGGGGGAGTACAAAGATAATCAAATGATTGCAAAGGGAACTATATACTATTGAGTATGGAGACATTGATAATTGATTCAAAGACAGCAAACCACATTAATTATACATTGACAACACACCATATGTCAGTTTATGATTTTTTGCTTTATAGAAATAGATTTTAGTGTGGAATATAAAGTATTCCTACCTAGATGAACATCACAAGAGAAAAAAAAGGGATTCCTCATTTGCATCACTCTGATGACTAACACAATCCCTGTGAAACATGTAGTCTATGTTCCTATAAGAGAACCTCCTGGTCAGAAGACAATTTGGCTTTCTGTGGACTCAATTCAGAAGCAGAAAGTATGCAATTAAAGGGATACGATTGTCACCCAGATGACTTTTTCTTTATTAAGTGGTCTGTGTGTAGTGTTCCTGTTCCCTTAAAAGCTGCATTGTTTATCTTCTGGTTTAAGTCCTGCTCTTGTGGCTATGAGTATGAAATGCGGTCACATGACAAGGAAGCCCAATAGCAATGCATTAAACCAATGCTTTTCTATGTGAATTTTTGAATGTGCACATGACAGTTGCAGTGCATGCGCACTAGGTCCCAATTTGGTGCTATGAGGAGCATTGGATTGGACCACGTCAGACGAAGCCCTGCCTTCTCCATGATGCAGTGGGAGGAGGCGAGGTGAGCAACACAGAGTTGCTGAAAAAAAGTAAGTACATTTTATTTTTTGGGGATTTTAATGCAAAAAGGTGGGAAGAAACCTATTTAGAGCTATTGAGAGGCCTACTATAGTGTTAAGAATACATATTTACATTCATAACTCTATAGTGTTACTTTAAGAAAAAAGAGTCTGATAAATACGAATTGCAAAGGAACTGGTTTTCCAGAGTTTGCCAAAGACACAAGCAAAACTTGCAGGAGAAAATTACCTTTTTTATATGGGGTACAGGAGAGAGATATAAGCACTACAGAGAAACAAAGGACAGTTTAGACCTTCATGTAGAATACGGAAGACTAGAAAGAATAAACCCAGGCACTTCAACTGCAAATTACTGCTAGAATATGTGCCAAGGGGTTTTTGAGGATCTGAACTCTCATTAGGACAAAGAGAAAGTCCCTGCTGAAGAAACTGCGGTTCAAGGACCAACTAAGTAAAAAACTAATTACCATCCAAGAGTTTGCAAAATACTGCTATGGTATCATAGTTACCATAGTTTGACAATCATACTAAGAGAATGAAACAGGATTGCATGACGGAGAATCCAATAGATGGAAAAAAGCATAAAATAACTCATGCACAAGAAATGTGGACACTCACATAGCTGCCACCTGAAAACAAAGATCAGGAAACTTTCAAGAGACTTTCAAAGTTTTACACAGTGTGCAACTGCAGAGGTAGGTGAACATGATATTAGCAAGCGATTTTAAAACATTCGCCAACAAAATACGTCACTATATATAATGAGTGTGTCGTTCACACTCCAACAGTAGGTGGAGCTGTAGCATAGCACGTTGTCTGAATAAAGTACTGTCTGTATTAGTTTTCAGAATGTCTGTATAATTAAATGGATCTTGTTCTGACACTCTTTTACTGTATTTGATTTTCTTGTATTGATAATGAACCTGCTGTATTAATGAACAATACAGAGTTTCAGAATTTGTTATTAAATGTTAATTCTAGCATCCTATTTTCTTTAAAATAGCAGTTTGATCACAAGTTTAAAGTGAGACAGCTAGTCCAGAGACACTTAAAGGGTTTCTCCACTGCATTGTTTCTATAATAATTAAAGGGACAATATAGACACAAGAACAACTACAGCTTATTGTATTGGTTCTAGTGAGTATAATCAGTCCCTGCAGGCTTTTTTTTTTTGCTGTAAACACTGGGGTTTTTTTCTGAGAAAATGCATTGTTTACATGGCAGCCT
Source organism: Pelobates cultripes (assembly GCA_933207985.1). Classification (NCBI taxonomy): domain Eukaryota; kingdom Metazoa; phylum Chordata; class Amphibia; order Anura; family Pelobatidae; genus Pelobates; species Pelobates cultripes. The sequence goes on from OW240913.1 coordinate 144,648,414, forward strand.
ATGGTAAAGGCTCAGATCATCACTTCACTTTGATGTCAGCCAAGAAGGCAGATCAGCGACAGATCCAGCTCCAGCAAACTGGAATAAAGGTAAGATGTTACTATACAGGGAGTGCAGAATTATTAGGCAAATGAGTATTTTGACCACATCATCCTCTTTATGCATGTTGTCTTACTCCAAGCTGTATAGGCTCGAAAGCCTACTACCAATTAAGCATATTAGGTGATGTGCATCTCTGTAATGAGAAGGGTGTGGTCTAATGACATCAACACCCTATATCAGGTGTGCATAATTATTAGGCAACTTCCTTTCCTTTGGCAAAATGGGTCAAAAGAAGGACTTGACAGGCTCAGAAAAGTCAAAATAGTGAGATATCTTGCAGAGGGATGCAGCACTCTTAAAATTGCAAAGCTTCTGAAGCGTGATCATCGAACAATCAAGCGTTTCATTCAAAATAGTCAACAGGGTCGCAAGAAGCGTGTGGAAAAACCAAGGTGCAAAATAACTGCCCATGAACTGAGAAAAGTCAAGCGTGCAGCTGCCACGATGCCACTTGCCACCAGTTTGGCCATATTTCAGAGCTGCAACATCACTGGAGTGCCCAAAAGCACAAGGTGTGCAATACTCAGAGACATGGCCAAGGTAAGAAAGGCTGAAAGACGACCACCACTGAACAAGACACACAAGCTGAAACGTCAAGACTGGGCCAAGAAATATCTCAAGACTGATTTTTCTAAGGTTTTATGGACTGATGAAATGAGAGTGAGTCTTGATGGGCCAGATGGATGGGCCCGTGGCTGGATTGGTAAAGGGCAGAGAGCTCCAGTCCGACTCAGACGCCAGCAAGGTGGAGGTGGAGTACTGGTTTGGGCTGGTATCATCAAAGATGAGCTTGTGGGGCCTTTTCGGGTTGAGGATGGAGTCAAGCTCAACTCCCAGTCCTACTGCCAGTTCCTGGAAGACACCTTCTTCAAGCAGTGGTACAGGAAGAAGTCTGCATCCTTCAAGAAAAACATGATTTTCATGCAGGACAATGCTCCATCACACGCGTCCAAGTACTCCACAGCGTGGCTGGCAAGAAAGGGTATAAAAGAAGAAAATCTAATGACATGGCCTCCTTGTTCACCTGATCTGAACCCCATTGAGAACCTGTGGTCCATCATCAAATGTGAGATTTACAAGGAGGGAAAACAGTACACCTCTCTGAACAGTGTCTGGGAGGCTGTGGTTGCTGCTGCACGCAATGTTGATGGTGAACAGATCAAAACACTGACAGAATCCATGGATGGCAGGCTTTTGAGTGTCCTTGCAAAGAAAGGTGGCTATATTGGTCACTGATTTGTTTTTGTTTTGTTTTTGAATGTCAGAAATGTATATTTGTGAATGTTGAGATGTTATATTGGTTTCACTGGTAATAATAAATAATTGAAATGGGTATATATTTGTTTTTTGTTAAGTTGCCTAATAATTATGCACAGTAATAGTCACCTGCACACACAGATATCCCCCTAACATAGCTAAAACTAAAAACAAACTAAAAACTACTTCCAAAAATATTCAGCTTTGATATTAATGAGTTTTTTGGGTTCATTGAGAACATGGTTGTTGTTCAATAATAAAATTAATCCTCAAAAATACAACTTGCCTAATAATTCTGCACTCCCTGTATTTAGGGGATACAGGAGGGCTATATAGTGTTTTTAACTCTATAGGGTCAGGAATACATGTTTGTGTTCCTGACCCTATAGTGTTCCTTTAATTGATTATATTATATTGTAACTCTATTAAGGCCCCTCCTCCCCATTTATTTGCATTAACAATGTATTAAAGTATTAAAGGATTTCCCCAACCCTTTTTAATCTTTATCAGAATAATGCTCTATTGGAGGGAGACGGGAGGGAATGTTGAGGGTGGGATGGAGAGGTATTTTTACATCTGTTGCCAGCATGCTGTGCATGTTGACAACAAAAAGAAAATATGAACAGGAGTGGCATTATGCAGCCTGGAGTTCTGGGCTGACTAAGTTACATGTGCTGGGGTGCAACTAGTCCTCAGCATACAAATAAAAATAGCTCAGTATATGCAGTGTTTCAAGCAGAAACAGTGCATATACATACTCCTACCACAATGGCGCCTTCAAATCACTGCAGTGGTCATGATGGTTGGAGAAATACTTTAAGGAAAAACAGAACCTGCAAGTGGATCTTACAGCCAAAGCTACATTGCATGAAAGGTAACGTTCTAAAACATGCTACTTGGTGTTTATCTCCAAACCTAGTAGTGATGTGCTTCATTAGAATATCATATGGCTGTCTCTGGATGAATCCAGGTTTTATTTTTACATTATATTATTATTATTATTATTATTGCCATTTATATATTGCCAACAGATTCCATAGCGCTTTACAATATTATGGGAGGGGGCATTTAACAATAAATAGGACAATTACAAGAAAACGTATAGGAACAATAGGTTGAAGAGGACCCTGCTCAATCCAGCTTACAGTCTGTAGGAGGTGTATAAAACACATGAGGGCAGGAAATAGCAATCAAATAAGGTGGGAGTGAAGCAGAGCTGGAGGAGAGAGTAAAGTGCTGCCCTTTAGGAGAGAGCAAGAGACAGGTATGTGAGGTTACTCTGGGAGGCCATAAGCTTTCCTAAAGAAATGGGATTTAAGGCACTTCTTAAACAATTGAAGACTAGGGGAGAGTCTGATGACGGTAGGAAGGCTATTCCATAGGAAGGGAGACGCGCCTGAGAAGTCCTGCAAGGGTGAGCTGGCCATACGGGTGTGAGTAGCGGACAGGAGAAGGTCACAGGCAGAGCGAAGAGACCGAGAAGGGGCATACCTATGGATCTGTGAAGAGATATAAGAGGGGCTAGAATTGTTCAGTGCTCTATAGGTATGGGTTAGCCCTTTGAATTGACTCCTGTAGGATACAGAAAGCCAATGTAAGGACTGACAGAGGGGTGAGGTGTGAGAGGACCAACTAGAGAGGAAAATCAGTCTGGTGGCAGCATTTATTACAGACTGTAGCGGGGCAATACAGCTTTTGGGAAGACCAATTTGGAGAGGGTTACAATAATCCATGCAGGAAAATACTAGAGCATGGACATGCTCCTTGGTAGCATCTTGCGTAAGAAAGGGGCGGATGTGGGCTATTTTTTAAGATGGAATCTACAGGATTTGGTAACATACTGGAAGTGAGGCTCAAAGGTGAGGCAAGAATTAAGTATGACGCCAAGACAGCGTGCTTGCAAGGATGGACTTATGTGGATACCACTAACTTGAAAAGAGAGCGAAAGAGGTGGATCAGTATTAGGAGGAAAGACAAGGAGCTCAGTTTTAGAGAGATTGAGTTTCAGAAAACAGGAGGACATCCAGTCAGAGATGGAATAAAGGCAAGCACTGACACGTTGCAGGACGGTAGGGGAGAGGTCTGGGTGTCATCAGTGTACAGGTGGTAGTGGAATCCAAATGAGGTAATAAGTTTGCCAACAGAGGCAGTATAAAGAGAAAATAGAAGGGGACCAAGGAGAGAGCCTTCGGGGACTCCGACCGAGATAGGACAAAGGGAGGAAATATCATTAGAAAAGGAGACACTGGGGGAGGAGCCGAACTGCCGAAGTGAGCGGACACAGCAACCTGTTGCTCCGGGCAGCAAACTAAGAAAACGCTGATTAAACTACATACACCGACCCCCAAACACCTACGGAGACCCCCCAAAACCCAATGGGACAGAAAAATAAAAAAGTGGGGTTAGACAAGTCTACCCCTGGGCTGACGATCGGTGAAATGTGGCAGCAAGCACGAGACACAAACGGGTCCAACATGACGGCCCTCCACGGCGGCTGCTCTGATTTCTCGGACTATCTCTCTGGGGACGCCGTAGAAGAATATCTAGCCTCCACGGCCATAACCCAGAAGGCGCAACCAAATAAGACAGGAGCTGATGCTGAATTGGTAACCACCGGGGTTTTGAAAACTCTGTTGGCAGAGATACAAAAGAACACACTAACGGATGTAACTGCACTCCGGGGAGAACTGCAAGGCCTGACAGGCCGCGTTAACACAGTGGAGGCTTCCTCTCAAGACCACCAACAGAACCTATCTTCATTACAAAAGGCTGTACAGGACTTACAGCAGCAGAACCAAATGCATGGACGCCGCTTTGTGGTCCAAGAGGATGCCAGGCGGAGACAAAACCTAAAGGTTAAAGGGCTCTCGGAGGAGATACCAGATGCGGAACTGCCACACGTAGTAAGGCGCATGCTGGCAGTTATAGTGCCACATGGAGAGGCCAAAGCCATTACCCCTGCAGACCAATTTAGGGTCCTTAAACCCACTAGAACACCACCCTCAGCCACAAGGGACACCATAGTCAACTTCCAGACTGGAAAAGATAAAACAACGGTCCTCACGGCCTCCGAGGTAAAGCCCCTCTCCAGTTCGAGAATATGGTGCTGATCCTCTTTGCCGACTTGTCAAGCGGCACCTTGGCATGGCACAAGTATCTCCGACCACTAACCTCCCTGCTCCAAAGACACAAAATCGGCTACAGATGGCAGCTCTCCAGGATGCTCATCTTACAACATGGAGCTGACTCCCACCCGATCCACGGCATCCAGGACGCAGCAGACCTCCTGCCGACTCTGGGCATACCACAGGACTCGCTCACTCAGGAGAGAACCCTCCATCCGACAACACCAGCGCACAATTGGGACCCTGCAAGAATCAACCCGTTAAGAGACTCAACACCAGATTCCTACGCCACAGTCACTACCTAGATACACACTGTGTTAAGAACTGTATACTCTCCAGAAGCCGAACAACGGACACCCTAGCAGACACCCCAACTTTGTCCACAGGATGTCCTACTATAACTCCGGAAAGTAATGTATATGTTTGTCATACCATATAGTCTTTCCACCACGAGATCTAAGGACAGACTCAATCCCGGCCTCATCTTAAAGGGAGAAATTTTGTTTTGTTTACTTATACAATGTTCTATAACTCGTTATAATTTCTAACTGCATAGCACTCCACGCGTAATAACCACTCCCGGCGACATACAATAGTGACCACGACACAAAGGGATAATGCCGCCTTGGGGCCTTACCACCTAGATCCATCCAGAGCATACGCCAAGGGAGGCAGCACAAGCTGCCCTATGCACACAAGAATGCTCACGCGCCCAAAGCTGACAATGCACCTGCTAATGTCAAGTGCGCTGCAATGACAGTAACCCCATTACATTAGCCCCGTTGCAGCCCTGGCACCCCTTAAGGGTAGACCAAGTTCATTTGGCCTCCTCTATTAGCGGAACATTAACGTGGCAGCTCACTACTAGGGCACAAAGCTAGTACCTGCTATAAAGGCTTTCTCACACACTAGGCACTAATTCTCAGTGGTGTTCAATATTTTCTTTCTCTTGCTCTGACAAGAGATGTCAGATAAGGTTTAAGTTTGACTTTCAAATAACTCTATGACCCGACTATCTCAGCAGCTAGTCTGCCCTTTAGGGACCCATCATACAGGAACTCCTATGGTTAATGTTTTACTTTACTAGCACCCTTTCAAAACATTGTATCACCCTACATCAATGCAGCAAAGTCTGTGCAGTAAACACTCAATTTTTGCTGCATCAGGTCTCTACCCTCAGAAGGCGAGGGGGCACAACCTGTTATGTTTTATTTCCATATCTGTAGTGTGGCAGGTGCAGTTTACGTTATTTTTTAAAATAATCCTACGCTGTATTTGAGTTTCGTTTGTGTGAATAAGTTTACGCGCACTTCAATAGATACCTATACTATGAAATCGCATGTTACTACTTACGCAGTATACCAGTAGGTAAAACCGTACTGAATTGCTATCTAGCTACACACACAGTGGAGACACAGCAGTTTAGCATGCTTTTAAACTCGCAGCTTTTTAAATAACCTAACCGCATCAACTTGTTATGACAAAAAGCGTAATGTTTCTAAATTGATCTTATTGTTCCAACCGTAGCACTATTAATATGTTCATAACCTTACATTACAGCTATGTGCATGCCTTCCATCTACTTCTTACACATAAAAAGAGGATGACAACTCTTGGAGATAATTTATAATGTACTGTGTTACCCCAAGCCTGGATGACTCCATATTGTCTCCCCTTCTTTATTCTGTACCCATGCAATTTTATGCCTCAAAAAAAAAAGAAGAAGAATTAGTATGGAGTAGTGGTTTTTGTATTTAGCTACGATTAGGTCATTAGTACATCATTAGTAACTTTGATAAGAGCAGTCTCAGTAGAGTGGAGAAGGCAGAAGCCAGATTGAAGAGGGTCAAGGAGAGTTGGAATTGAGGAAGTGAGACATACGGGTAAAGACAAGTCTTTCCAGAAGCTTCGAGAAAAAAGGAAGCAGGGATATGGGTTGATAGTTAGGGGGGGGGGAACAAGAGATGTTTTTTAAGGATAGGCACTACAGTGGCATGTTGAAGGTCATCAGGAACAATGCCAGAAGAGAGAGAGCAGTTGAAGATGTGTGTTAAGGAAGGCACAAGACCGGGGGAGAGAGATCTGATGAGGTGAGATTGGACAGGATCAAGCGGGCAAATGTTGGGGTGTGAGGAAAGGAAAAGCGCAGCCACCTCTTGTTCAGTAGCCGGGGAGAAAGTCTGAAGGGTAGGAAAGGCATTATCTATGTCTGGTTGAGAAAGAGAACAACAAGGTGGGGAGAATTATTTCCTTAGCTGTTCAATCTTGTCGGTAAAGTAGCATGCAAAGCTATCAACTGTAAAGGTTAGTTTGGGGGGTGGCCAAAGCAGGGAAAAGAAGAGAGTTAAAGGTGTCAAAGAGATACCTGGGATTGCGGAAGCATGAACTAATGAGAGAGGAAAAATATGACTGTTTGGTGAGGGCAAGGACTGCGCTGTAGGAACACAATAAGAAATCTATAATGGAGATAGTCTGCCTGGGTGCGAGACTTCCTCCAGGAGCATTCAGCACAAAAGGAGCTGCAGTGTTCAAGGTAGAGGTGAGGGTAGTGTTACATGTGGAGATGGCCAGTAAGGGACAGGAGAGGAAAAGTATGGATAGTAGTTGTGAATCAATATCAGCTGACAGCTGCTGGAGGTCAATAGAATTAAGGTTCCTTATGAGTTGAGGGGGTTAGGCTGAGGTTGTTGGGTGGGGGGGTACTTGAGAGCAAATGATAAGAGGTGGTGCTCAGAGAAATGGAAATGGAGTGTTGCAGATATTAGATACTGTACATGCATAAGAGAAAATGAGGTTGAAGGTATTGCCAGGTACATGGGTGGGAGAATTAGCCAACTGTGATAGCCATAGGGAGGAAGTAATTGAAAGAAGTTTAGAGGCTGCTGAGGTCAAAGGTGGGGTAATGGGAATATTGAAGACCCGAGAATTAGGGATGGAATATTAGAAGAGGGGAAGTAGGGTAGCCAGGCAGCAAAGTGGTCCAGGAAGAGGAGAGGAGAACCAGGGTGGCAATAAATACGGGAATGTTAGCAGAGAAGGGTTTGAAAAGGCGAATCAAATGAATTTCAAATGATGGGAAAGAGAGGGAAGGGGGGCGGGGGGGGAGAGCAGAGGTTTGAAGGAGCAGTGAGGTGATATTTTTTGCATTGGCAGTCCGTGAGTGCAGTCCAAGCTTTATTCATATGTGTATATATATATATATATATATATATATTGTTAAAATGTATATGCTATTAAAATGTTAAAATGTAACAATTAATTAATAAAGCGGGTTAGTGTAGAGAAGTTTGGCGAACATGGTCCCCAAAAAATGTGTTTGTTGAATTTAAGTAAAGCAAATGCCTGATGTGATAAAAAAAAATTACTTGAATAGAACTCTCTGCTTATATATCATAATGCACTGAATCTGAACAATCATCATATAGATATATAACTTAATGTTATAGTACTCACAGGCTTACCATCTGGACCAGGTTGTCCAGGAGAGCCATGATTTCCAGATGCTCCAGGTTCTCCCTATAGAAAAGACAAAGACATGCTCCTTTATGTTTCAACTAGATTCAGACTGAAACAATGAAAAAACAAACAAAAAACTGTTTGCAATCAACGCATAACCTTTTACCCTAATGAGGCTCAGAACCCTTGAAGGAGCAGTCTGGCTTGGAGCCCAGGTACATTTTATTGAAAATGAGTTTTTCTAATCTGTGGTTTGTACACAATCATTAATACCATGTTTCAAGTCTAAAGTATATCTGTAAATAAATGTATAATGAGGACATAAATAGTTCAAATCAAATAGCATACACAGGATTATTCATTAAATGAATTCAGAATGGATTTCACAGCTCCGGTCAAATAGCCAAAACTGGAAAAATTATCCAAATTATCCAGCTATTTTTTTAGTTCATCTATTCTGACCTTAAATTTGAAATTATTTAATGCACTTTACAGCAGGTAAATCAAATATTGAAATACACACATAAAAACACACTTAAACACTTTCCTTGGATTTATCTGTGCATCTTGCATTGATAATGTGTTTCCCAGAAATGCAAATAAATGAACAATGGACTCTATTTTGTTTTGAGATCAATACATTGTAATTGACGTAGAAGCTGTGCACTTTTTTTCTGTTAATATAATATTGCTATTGCATTGCTATTGGCAAATAAACAAACATACTCAGCTTTGTAACTTTTCCACTGAGTGATGCTTGGAAAACAACTGCAGTGTTTAGCTTTCCAAACAGCTAATAGTTAGCCATTAGAAGAGACATTTCCAAAAAGGCTATTCCCTTGTTATTGTTGTGAAGCAACTCCGTAACTGTAATGGTAAAAGTCTGCAATTAATAGAACTACATATTGGTACTTTTTCCTTACTTCAAAATATTTTTAAATCCTTTTTTTAAAATGTTCATTAGCAAAAACTAACAAAATGAATCATTTATTTTGTTACATTTCTTATTAACAATAAAAAATATAATATAGTTATACATTTAGCATCAACATAATGCATAAAGCTATACAGTGGGGTATCTTGGTTTTTTAATTGATCCCTTCAGTATACAGATTTACATATACCGAATATTTCTGTACAAATTAATTATTAGATTATTATTATTAGTACAATTTAATTATTAAAGTTTAAATGGTGAGCTGAGTTGAGCTGATAATCAAGGCATCTTGCAAATTTTAGGTAAAATAGTGAAAGAATTAATATTATGCTGGAAAACGTTTCCAAATTTGCAACTCAGTTGTCAGTTCTGTGTTTAGTGAATAAAACTGTATATGTTTTTTTTTTTTGTGAATATCTATTCCAGCTACTATAACTGTGCAGAAACAGGAAAGCAGCTCCTAAAAAGGTTCCAAAGTGAGCCAGCTCTGTAGAATGATAATTGTCTTCACAAAAGGTTTATAAGAAGTACAGTTTGTCTTTTAATTACCACAACAAAGTTTTGTGGTAATTAAATGATTGCAGCCTTAAAATCCCTAACTGACCTCATCAATCAATTTGGAGCCACTAGCTATGGCCCCAGCTAACACAAGGGAGCCTAAGGTATCGATTGATACCTGGGGCTCCATAATGCAAGCCGGGATTTAACCAGAACTAAACAATGTTAATGCCATCCTAATGGCTTTATAGCCCACTATTTTCAGGATGCCATGGAATGTCCCAACCATTAGAAAAGGTTAAGCAGTTCCATTCTGAAATTAAAACAAAATATATATATATATATATTATAAAAAAATAAATTTCAATGTATGGCAGTGAAATTATAATACTGCTTGTAATCATGACTTTAGATCAACTGGACTTAGCTTTTACTAGGTTTTAATAGGGGCAGTCTAAATACCATGGTTCCCAAGTTCCATTGCACACTTAGCCACTGAATGCTGCCCACTACGTGACAAAATTAATATTGCTAGTGTATAAGTGTAGCTTCCTCAATGGCAATATGCCCAGCAAGAGGCTAGGCTGCAAGTACCTGTGAACCAATTGCCTTTATCAAACCACTTGATAACTGATTTACAAAAGAACGAGGGATGGGACTAGGGTTTGCTTGCACAATAACAAAAACAGGTATATGATTTTTAATACCATATGCCTATCTCAATAAGCACAAGATTGTGTAAGATATGGTAAGATATGGTAATGGCAAGAATATGATGTAAGATGTATTAATTATTAAAATATGTTAAAATATAGAAAATGCTTAGTGTGCTATTTAAGCACACATAATGATTCAGGTCATGTTTATCTGAAGTAAGCTAGACAGGTTCAGATTCCCTTGTCTGTGTTCGGGAAACTTCCCCGAACATAGAGCTGCACGCATCCTCACTTACCGACCAATTTGTTTTACGACTGGGTCGTAAGAATGAAACCGGGTCGGTAAGTGAGGAGTATCTGTACATTATACAAATGAGTTTCCAATGCCAAAATTTTAATATAATCTAGATTTTTATAATCACAGAAACAATTTAGATGCAAGTTGCAAACAGTCTAAGAACAGTTAAGAGATGTTTCCTTCTCTCAAGTTTTGCTACCTTCTAATTATCTACACCAAGTTAGTTTTATATGCAGTTATACAGCTTTATTGGTAATGCCACCACATGTACAGTTAGTCCAAGATTAAGGTACAGTGTGTTATCCACCTCTCCGGTGTTTTACCACCAAATTTGGAACTATTGGTGTTGGCCTCTGGAATGCTGCTACTTCATTCCCTTCATTCCCTCTTTCAGTGCATTTTCTGATCACCAAAGTACTTTTTGTAAACCTCCAATCTATTGCAGATAGTGATGTGGTACCAATCTGATCCAAACAAATGCATTGATACACTCTCTGCCAATAACGTAATACATCAAGCTTACACAGAATTGATGTTAAGATATGAGCTATCCAAAAATATTCTGGACTTGAGGGAGTTCTTTTGGAAAAAACAGTGCACTAAGAAAATAACTGGATAGCCTTTAGAATAATGGCAGAAACGTAAAGCCCATGGGTACAATGAGGACTATCTAAAGTTGTGATTTGGGCATAATAAAGACAGTGGTTGGTTGTTTTGTGTTTGCAGTGAAAACAAATATATGAATATGTGTTTCATCAATAAACATGAAATGCTCTCCACTTCATTAAGCTATAGTTTTGAGCTGGTGTGCGAAATTAAGGCAATTTTGTTCTCCCTTTCTACAGTAGCTACCACTAGGGTAGAGCTGGAAGGAACAGGTAATGCAAATACAGTATGTTACAGCATGCTACAGTTTTAAGCCTATTATGGCATTTGGCATTTCTGAGGTTCTAATTGATACTTTTGTTAGAGAAAAAATGTTATGACATGGTTGCCCTGGCACTGACTGGGAGCAACAATACACTTAAATAGTGTTCACATTTTCTATATATATATGTGTGTGTGTGTGTGTGTATGTATATGTATATATATATATATACTTCACTTGTTACATAATTCTTAGTTTCCCTCCTAGATTTCTGTAGAATTGTATCTGTAAAATAAAGATACTTTGGAATGAGTTGTATTAATAAGTTGTATTAATATCTTTTTGCAGTCTGTGGAAATGTATTTTTGACCTGACCTTTGAGACATTGTCTTCTGGTTATATACACTGCTAAACGTGGCAGAAACAGCTGTAAGGAAACTTCTAAAACAGTACACAATACAAGGTAAAAAGTTCACTTGTAAGTCATATGAAGTATTATATGTCTAAGTACTGTTTAATAGCTTTTAGCTCATGAATGTGCCAACTATGCCCACTTCATTTTACATAAGGTACACTTTTTAGTGTTTTTGTATTTTACTTATATGAATCAGTTTCACGCATCAATGATAAAGCAAAGCTTACAGACAAGATGGAAAGAAGAAGCCACACTCACTTTAGGGCCAGCAGGTCCTTTTTCCCCAGGAGGACAAATACATGGAGCAGGTGTAGAGCCAACATCACTTGGACCATTTAAACACTGGAACATAAGCAAGGAAAATTTGTTTTTCCAAATTATTTTTTCAGGTCTTTTGGGTTTCATATTCTCAGCAAATTGTATTTAACACATTACTAACATTCAGGGTTATTTACTGAATATCAAATTATAGCTGTGATATTTTAACTACATGTGATTATATTGTATATACTTTAAAGCAGGTATAAGCCACCTTTGGCACTCTAGACTTTGTGGACTACATCTCCCCTGATGCTTTGCAAGTATTGTCCAAAACATCTGGAGTGCTGAAGAATGCCTACCCCTGCTTTAAAGTATCACAGTTAACCATTATGGGATAATTGTAAAATGTAAAATTCACTGTCATCTTAATGGGAGGGACTTCCTGACAACCGATGCAGTCCCCTTGCAGGAAATCCTCGCGTCTGTGTCATGTGATCGCGATGACACCCTGATCACATGACTGGATTACATAATTGTCTGGGGTGTCAGACAGATTCTCCAACATAGAATTAATTAAATTTACTTAATTATGGAAAAATAATATATTATGGAAAAATAATATATAAATATACACAGAGAATTATATAAGAAATATGAGTTTTTTACAGTAGTAAAATGTATAATGATGATGATGATATCATCAATGAAAGAGCATTTTTTTGTGAAAAATGAAAAACACAAATATGAACACTAACTTTTACCAGGGTTTGTGATTATGTGGCTGCTAAAAAGACTGGACATACCCCATTTTGAATACCATGGGTTGTCTACTTTTACAAATGGTATGCCATGATGAGGTTCATTTTTATTCCTGGGTGACCATACGGTCTTAAAGGGAACCAACCACTCTGGCAAATTTCAGTGTGTAAAAACTGAAATGGGCATGCTCTTTATTTTACCCTCTAATTTTTCAAAACACCATGAATCATGTACATGGGGGACAGCAGTGTACTTGTGGGACATCACAGCATACAGTTATAGTTGAACAAACACATAGCTCAAATTCTAGGATTTGGTTTGGTTCAGAATCAGAACGTCTGCAAATTACCTCTGTCCTTAAGGGGTTCATTAAACAAAATATGATTTTTTTTGTCAGTCGAATAGATTTAACATTGATGAATGTTTTTGCTACATCACTGACTTATATAAGCTGTAGTCTGTGGTATTTTCTTGACATTTATTTACCATTGCATTTTACATTTATCCAGCCTTGCACATTTCTTTCTTGGAATTGTAATGCTTACCTGTGAACACGTTACCTTAAACTTTCAAAACCAAAAAAAAAAAAAAACACATACCTCTCCATTCTGAAATACAAAAAGAATTGTATAATGAGTGCAATTCAAATCATGAATGTTTTCAACTTCATTAAACTAATATATACATGCATGTTCTATTTCAATACTGTGCAGCATGAATTCAAAATTATTTGGATTAATAATAAAACAATTCAATTCATATTTTCTCTGCTTGTCTAAACAAATATTTCAAATTCAATAATTTTGTTTCCATGAATACAAGTGCAGTTCTTGCACAGATGGTGATTTTCTGCAGGAAGATATAGCAGCCTGAAACGCCTTGTGCTGAAATAATACCCATATGTTACTATTTATCGGCAATATACATATGCCTATATATATTTTTACAATCTAGTGACTTTTTTTAAAGCTCTATGTATATGAAATGCTTTATAATATTTGCACTTTTTTACATGTATACTTTAAAGAGGATCATTCACTTTTTTTGGCAAATCCCAAGCATCCTTAGCTAGCCCTTTTTTTGTTTGATTTTGGTTTTCAATTATGCTTACTTTCAGAGTTATACATAAGACAAAGTAGAGACTACAGTTACAGTTACTACCCAGTTATGGGCACAGCATACAGTTTCCAAGTACCACCATCTTAGAAACATGAAGATGGCAATAAAGCCTGATTTCAAAACTATCAAGCCCCAGTGTAAGAAAGTCAGTGCTCCATCAGCTAATCGTCTTCAATAAGCAAAGCCTGATTTCAGAACTATCAAGCCCAAATACTGTTGTAAGAAAGTCAGTGCTCCATCAGCTGATCATCTGCAATAAGCAAAGGTAGCCTTCTGGAAGACCAGACTAAGACTCTTTCCTGCACAGCATCATTTATATTTAATTTAATCACTCTGTACATTTATTTTATTTTACATATCCTGTGTGCATTGTATATTTACTTGCCTTTATATCTTGTCTGTCATGCTAAAGTGTAGTTTTGCTAGCCCTGTATGTAATTGTTGTATTCACCTCTATTTCCCCTCTGATTTCTGACTGACTCCTCCCTTCTTTTGATATGTTTGTTTTTATTTGAATAACCATCCCTTCATCTCTGTGCCTAGATACATATCCCCCTCCCTCAGCTAAATTGCAAGCCTATCTGACCCTCACATATCTTTATTTAACAGCCTGATTTCAAAACTATCAAGCCTCAATACTGTTGTAAGAAAGTCTGATACCCGCCCTTCCTCCCATAACCCCAATTGCACTGATGCCTCGCGTCTGCTCTCTGTAACCTCCTCCTTTGGCCTTACACAATGGTCCAATTTAGCAACCCATCCAGCCGGAAACACTCTTGATCTTGCCTTCACCAAACTCTGTACTGCCTGTAATCTCTTTAATATTAATTTTCCTCTATCTGACCACCATCTGCTGACTTTTGACATCGGCATACCTAAGACCCAATTGACACCACATCTGAATATCAATCTCACAAAAACCTCCAATGTCTTCACCTAGGGCATTTCTCCACTAATCTCCAAACTCTCCTTTTACCTATCTCAAACCTCACCTGTCCTAGCTCTGCAACCTCCTTCTACAATTCCACCCTCTCCTCTCAACTAGACATCATGGCACCTCCTACATTTAAATGCAGCAAGCGCCCCTTACAATAACCTTGGCATGCCAAGCTGACTTGATACCTGCAAAAATGCTCCAGAACTGCTGAATGCTGTTGAATAAAGTCTCACTGTGCGTCTGACTTTCTCCACTATAAATTTATGCTGCGCTCATAAAGCTTGGCTCTTCCCTCTGCAAAAGTAAATTACTTCAATACCCTCATAACCACACTCTCCTGCGAACCCAAATGACTATTTCACACATTTAACTCTCTTCTTCGCCCTATTGTTCTTCCTCCACCTACTAACTTGACCGCCTCAGACTTTGCAACTCACTTCACTTACAAGATCTCTACAATCAGGGAAGAGATCTCTCATCTTTCTTCTTCACCTTACAATACTTCCCCTAACCTCACTCCCTCTGCTGTTCTATGTTCATTCGCAACCACTACAGTGGAAGAGGTTTCTGCTCCAGTCCTCCCGCCCCACCACCTGCTCCCTAGATCCAATTCCCTTGCGTCTCATCCGTACTCTGTCTTCTTCTCTTTCTCTACCTCTCATTAAAATTCATAATCTCTCTCTGTCTCCTCTGGCATATTTCCATCGCCTATCAAACATTCAACTATAACCCCAATTCTAAAGAAGCCCAACCTTGACCCTAACTCCCCATCCAACTACTGTCCTATCTCGCTACTGCCTACTGCCTTTTACATCCAGGATCCTTGAAATAGTTGTGTATGTGAGATTGACAGACTTCCTTGAGTCCAAACTCTGTGCTAGACCCGCTGCAGTCTGGTTTCCGCGCTAAGCACTCTGTGGAAACGGCACTGACCAAAGTATCCAATGATCTACTCACTGCAAAATCTCGTGGTCACTATTCCTAATCCTAATTCTCCTTGACTTTTCTGTGGCTTTTGACACTGTTGATCATCAACAGCTTCTTCTCATCCTCTGCAATATCGGTCTACAAGATATTGCTCTCTCCTGGTGTTCCTCCTATCTCTCCCAGTGCTCTTTCAGTGTTTCTTTCTCTGGCTCTGCTTCTTCTCCCCAACTCCTCTCTGTTGGTGTCCCCCAGGGTTCAGTCCTTGGTCCCCTACTGTTCTCCATCTATACTGCCCCTTTTTTTAAACCCATTAGCTCCTTTCACTTCCTATATAATTTCTATGCAGATGACACGCAAATCTATTTGTCCTCTCCTGATCTCTTCCCATCCCTCTTGACTAGTTTTTCTGACTGCCTTTCTACTATTTCTAACTGGATGGCTGCCCACTTCCTTAAACTCAACTTGACCAAAACTGAAATTCTGGTCTTTCCTCCCTCAAGTGTTGCTACTCCTGTGTCTGTCTCCCTCCAAGTCAAGGGTGCTACCATCAGCTCCACCACGCAAGCTCTCTGCCTAGGTTTTCTCTTTGACTCCAACCTCTCCTTCATGCCTTATGTTCAGTCTATCGCCAAATCCTGCCGCTTCCATCTCAAAAACATTGTGCACATCCGATCCTCCTTTACGCCAGATGCGACTAAGCTGCTGGTCCATTCCACTGTTCTTTCTCGCCTTGACTACTGCAATTCACTTATCAGTGGTCTGACGTGCTCCCAACTTGCGCCGTTACAGTCCATAATTAATGCGGCGGCGAGACTCATCTTCCTGTCCACCCGCACCTCCCACACCTCACCCTCCTGTCAGTCCCTACATTGGCTTCCTGTAAGATATAGGGCTCAATTTAAAATTCTGGTTCTTTCTTTCAAATCTCTACATAATGCTGCACCCACCTTTCTATCCTCCCTTATACACTTGTATGTCCCGTCTAGGCCCTTACTCTCTGCTGAAGACTTACGTCTATCTTCTGTCCCTACTCCTACCTCTGATGCTCGCCTTCAAGACTCCTTGAGGGCTTCACAGTTCCGGTTGAACTCACTTCCCTCCTCTTTTATATGCTCACCCAGCCTCCACTCCTTCAAAAAATCATTAAAAACCCACTTCTTCATAAAAGCGTATCAATTAAACTGTTAATAGCTCCCGATTGATATCTCTTGCAACTGTCATTAGTCTAATACTATCCTTACCTTTTGTGTCACTTTACCCCACTCCCTCTAGCATGTAAGCTCATTGAGCAGGGCCCTCAACCCCTCTGTTCCTGCATGTCCAACTTGTCTGGTTACAACTACATGTTTGTTCGTCCACCCACTGTAAAGCGCTGCAGAATTTGTTGGTGCTATATAAATAATAACATAATAATAATAATAAATAAAGGTAAATAAAAAGAGTGCCAGGGTCCAAAAATTGGTTGGAATAGATTCAGGAGTAAAGGATTAACATTTCACTCGATGTTTAGGGATTAAATTGTGACATCCACTTTAAATATTCCAAAAATCATAATAGCACAAATACAGTATAGTTTACCTTTCCAGGGATCTCACACGCAGTCTCCCTTTTATTTTGCTCTGGATCACAATATATCCTCAGCTTTTGAATGTTGAACTAATAAACAAAGAATTAACAGCAAATTAATATTGTGGCTGAAAGGCATCCCATACATTAACTAATGTAAAAGAAATATACATTCTCATATTACCATAGTACAGGCCAATTTGATCGATAATAACAAACGAATATGCAGTGAACATAACATAAGACAAAATAACTATATGAAGTAAAAAATAAATTTATTAAAAACATGGTGCATTTATTATAAAATGCTAAATTACGGGCGTGGCCTGGACGGGAATGCGAGCAGTCGCATGCTCTGACAGCTCCGCGGCAGTACAGGCCCCACACGACGATTTAGACCCAAACCTGACAAAATCAACGGGCACCCCGGAGATCCCGATCATGTCCCACGCCAAGGCTAAGCGGGCGTCCGAGAAACAGGACAAGCTCCTGTTCTTCAACGCCAAACAAGGGCACACGCGGGGAGCAGCAATACAGGAAGACCTCCAAGATGGCGCCGAAACAGACGGAGCCCAGGGAACGCATAACGAGGCCACGGGCCGCATCCTCACCACGGAGGGGATGCAGGCTATGCTCGACGACATGGAGGCAAAACTGCAAACAACACTGCAGCGCTCATTCACAGATCTCCGTGCAGACATCCACAAATTGAGCTCACGCACCTCAGATCTGGAGAATCAAATGGAGGCGCAATCGGAGGCTCACAACCGCCTATCTACCAAAGTGGAGGAGGTATGGGACAGGCTACAAGACTATGAGGCCAAAATTGCGGACTTGGAGGACCGCGCACGCCGCAGTAACTTAAGACTGCGGAATGTGCCTGAAGACATAGGCCCTCAAGAGCTGCAGGCGTACGCAACGGGGCTTTTCCACACGCTAGTCCCTGACCTGCCACAAAATGTCCTGTTGATGGATCGCATTCACAGAGTGGCAAAGCCCCAATACCTACCTGCTGATACGCCAAGAGATATCGTCTTGAAGATGCATTACTACCATGCAAAGGAGGCGGTCCTGAGAGCGAGCCGCACATGAAAGGACATACCTACAGAATTTCAAAAGGTGGGAATCTTAGCGGACATCTCTGCTATGACGCTGAGGAAGAGAAAGACTTTTGGCGCTATCACCGCGGCTCTGAGAGACAGCAACATCGCATACAGGTGGGGATACCCGAACAAGTTGCTGGTCCAACGCAACGGCACTCTTACAGCCATCACATCCCCAGAGGAAGGTCTCCTTAAGCTGCGGGAATGGGGCATCACCCCGCGCCCAGAACCGCAGAAACCCGCATCGCACGAGCGACACACCTCCACATGGAAGCGGGCGCGAAAATAGCCCTGGACGGGGAGCAAATACGAACTTTTCAAGCCGCCCGCAAGTATACAGTATGCTGTATCTCGCAATGCAGACTAGCCATGTTATGTATAATGTTTGATTTTGGTGTAAATAACTGTTAGACTATTTAAGCCAGACTAGGGGTATGATAAACAGAGAGCAATTGAGGACAGATAGCCCGACAAAGTTATAACCCGATACTTAAAGGTCATGTGCAGACCTAAGCTAAGTCCGCCAGAGTTAGGGATAGCCTCTCCCAACGGTATTGTTGCTAAATTCAAAAAAAAAACATTTTTTAATTATAACAATACAATAATACTACACCTCCAATAAAATGTCTCACCAAGCCCCGAAGACCAATTACACCTAATAATGTAGAGAAATGGCTCACTAAAGATTGTCAATTAACTGGAAGACGGCATAACAATGCAAATTGGGTCAATCACCATGTTAATAAGAATTAAGAGGGCCGCTCTCGCGGTAGCACCCCCCCCACGCAGGATCGAAGCATTACGCTCCGACCCCCATGGCTCCCTAAACGGGAACCTTGCCATTATCCTGGCACTTTTGTTTATGTTTGTATATAGGTTTGCATTCTACGTAATATTGAGTTCTGATACTAGTTCTGACCCTGTTATGTTCCCACCCCTCAGTCCCCCTACACCCAATTTGGGCCAAGTGGGTGGCCCACACATATTGCCTACCATCTACACTGTAGCATCACGTGTGCTTTCCCACCAGAGGCAAAGTACCGAACAGACATACCTACCGACTACCCGCAGGGATTATCTAAGTGGGATCTGCCCAGCTCGCCGCAGCTGGGGAGGGCAGAGCCCCTTCATAGACCAATACATACTAGATTCTCACAATACCTTCCCTTACATGCCACCTTAAGTTTTACAGCCACAATGTAAGGGGACTCAATCTCCCGGTCCAAAGACACCTTCTCAGTAGAGATGTAGGTAAAACTGATGCGGACATTGTGTGTTTACAGGAAACACACTTCAGGGGCACGACCCATCCCAGCATTCTGACCAACTCCTACCCTCACCAATTCCACTCTACATCCACGACCAAATCCAAGGGAGTCACCACCCTGCTCAGTAAAAAGGTTGCTTTCACTCTGATCACCGAGGACACTGACCCAGAAGGCAGATACGTTATCATAGTGGGACACATAAATAATGTACTATACATCATAGCGAATATATATGCCCCAAACACCAACCAGAGGAATTTCATACACAAAATGGTGCACAAAATCTCTCACATCCAACAAGGCATCACAATTATATGTGGGGATCTAAACCATGTCCTAAACCTAACGGTAGACACTACTCTTTCCCGGACCAACCCGCGATATAAACCACTTAAGCGCCAAAGCGCGGCTTTGACTAAATTACTGTCACTGCATCACTACTATGATGCATGGAGAGTCACACACACAGAAGACAAGGAGTATACCCACCACTCGCAGGTTCATAATACATACTCGAGAATCGATGCGATCCTGGTGGAGGGAACAACACTAGGGCAGGTAGTGGACTGTCGGGTGGGACAAATAGTGTGGTCTGACCATGCCCCTATGGAACTAATCTTAAGGGACACTTATGACTTCAAACATAGGAGCCCCTGGCGGCTTAACGAGACCCTCCTGATAGACAAATCTTTCTCAGATACGCTAGCAGAGTCCCTACAAACCTACTTTGCAGACAACGCCAACCCCGACCTACAACACCACACAATATGGCAAGCACATAAGGCAGTTGCCCGTGGACTCCTTATAAAACCAGCATCATACATTAAAAGGAAGACGCAGGCACAAGTGACGAAGTGGCAAAAAGACATTTACACACTGACGATGCAAAATCAACTTCACCCCACAAAACAACTAAAAGAACAAATAGCCCTAGTGCGCCATCAACTTCGCCAACATGCGTTAACTAAGGTAGGACACAATTTACGGAAATTGAAAGCCTCGCACTACGCCCAGGGGAATAGAGCGAGTAAACTGCTGGCAGCAAGGTTAAAAAAGCGACAACAGTCACAGAAAATAGCATACCTACACACAAAAACTGGAGGGAAAGTTATGTCGCCGCTCACTATTAGCGATGAGTTTGCACAATACTATGGGGACCTGTACAACCTCCGCAATGACGCAACCATACCCACACCGACAACTGCCGAGATAGAGACATATCTAAACAAAATCAAACTCCCGACTTTGACAGCCCAACAGAAAGAAACACTCACCCGACCAGTCACCCCTGAGGAGGTAGGGGACACCATAAAGTCGCTACCAAGGGGCAAAGCCCCGGGCCCAGATGGATTTGCCAACTCTTATTACAGCAAATTTAGAGATATACTAGCCCCATGCCTAGCAGAGGTCTTCAATGAGGCCGTGCGATCACAAACCCTACCGAAGGAAATGCAGCTAGCCCACATTATCACTTTGCCCAAGCCTGGCAAACCTCCTACCTATCCTCAAAATTTTAGACCCATATCCCTCCTCAACACTGACACTAAACTACTGGCGAAACTGTTCGCTATGAGGCTAAGCCCGATATTACCACACATCATACACGATGACCAAGTGGGATTCGTGACGGGGCGTCAAGGGGCAGACAACACCAGAAAAGTCCTAGACCTCATGCAAAGCCTAGGGGCGAAACGGGAAGGGGGGTTCTGCTCTCACTGGACGCAGAAAAAGCCTTTGACCGACTGGGATGGGGATTTTTGCAGGCGGCCCTGAGGAGGTACGGGATGCCGGAGGGGTTTATTTCGGTGGTCAGGGCATTGTATTCGGCACCAAGAGCCCAAGTACTTAATTCAGGTTTCGTGTCAAAAAAGATAACCATCACCAACGGAACAAGACAGGGGTGCCCCCTGTCCCCCCTGCTATATGTACTGGCACTAGAGCCGCTAGCTGCAGTGATCAGAGCCCACCCTGATATACACGGAGTTCAAGTGGGGGACAGGGAGTACACCCTTAACCTATTCGCAGACGACATACTCCTGACCTTGTCGCAACCAATAATATCCCTACCGAACCTACTACAGTGCATACGAGACTATAACAAAGTATCCTACTACAAACTTAATCTCACAAAAACACAGGCAATGGGAATCCATCTGCCAGGACACACCCTACAAACACTGACGAATTCCTTCACCTTTGACTGGAGGGAAGACTATATCACATTTCTGGGGATTAAACTAGCC
Organism: Pelobates cultripes; assembly: GCA_933207985.1. Lineage (NCBI taxonomy): Eukaryota > Metazoa > Chordata > Amphibia > Anura > Pelobatidae > Pelobates > Pelobates cultripes. The sequence goes on from OW240913.1 coordinate 144,670,209, forward strand.
AAGACGAGCGGCCAAATGTTTAAATATAATTATGAGAAACTTCTGCAAGAAATCTCTCAGACGTTAGACCAATGGAACAGTGACTTCCACTCGTGGCATGGGCGCATAGCGGCATTTAAAATGTCACTGTTGCCAAAATTACAATACCTATTCCGCACGCTGCAGATCCCTTTACCCAGGCAATATATGGTCAAACTACAAAAAACCATCACGAGATTCGTGTGGGCGAATAAAACACCCAGGGTGGCTTACTCTACAATTAAAAGACCAACGGGGAGGGGGGGCATGAGCTTCCCAGACGTCAAACTGTACTATAAGGCGGCCATTTTGGCCGCGCTAGCCACGACACACAGGGCAGCAAACCCACCGCAATGGGTAGCTATTGAATCCCACTGGGCGTGCAGAGCAGGGATGCACCACTTGTTCTGGGTGCCAAAACACCTAAGGCCAACAACACCGACCATGCTTGAGACCACTAAATTGATGCTGCATACATGGGACACATACAGAATGCACCTTAGTGGCTCAGGAGCTACATCGCTAGCATCGACAATGTATAGTATATACCTGAGGAACAAAACATTTGATTACCAGACCTGGACGAATGCAGGGTGTACACACATACACGACTTATACAAGGGTACATCCCTAAAACAATTCCCGGACGTACAAACACAGTACAAGCTACCGAGTAAAGCAATTTTCTCATACTTGCAACTCAAGTCCACCCTACGGCAACCCACGACTCCACCTGGGACACCCATGATCTCAAACTTTGACACATGGTGCCTCACGGGCAAGCCACACAGACAAGCCATCTCAAAAATTTATAACACATTGCTTGAGGGCACTCACACATCCAAGGACAACTTTATACAGGCATGGCACAAAGACCTGGGCAGCACCTTCACGGAGGCCCAATGGTCCAGAGCCTTTACAATCCACAAAGGCAACACAGCTTGCATTACACACTTTGAACAAGTGAGAAAACTGCAATACAGGTGGTATTTGGTCCCCACACGGCTAGCACACATGTTCCCGAGTACATCTGCCCAATGCTGGCGATGTCAGCTAGACACAGGCTCACTAGTACATATCTGGTGGAAGTGCAAAGACATACAACCCTACTGGGCCATGGTGAGCACCATTGTGGATCAACTGCTTCCTACGAAGCTGACCCTGAACCCGGCTACATGCCTCTTATACATCTGGCCAGAAGGCCTGACCAAGGTCCACTCCAAACTCCTATTTCGCACGCTAATAGCAGCATGTAACCTAATAGCAAAAAACTGGAAATCACGGAACATTCCCACAAAAACCGAGCTAGTTACCCAGATCCAAAAGAATTGGGAATACGAACGCATGGCGGCCCAACAACTGGGGACGGGAGTGGCAACTATGGAGGCAGGAAAAATCTGGGAACAATACTGGAACAAGGTGGAGACCCAGACAACTGGGGATGAGTAGGACCCTTTAACCTCACCAACGCAATCTGAGAGGGTATACCCTGGGGGAAAGTGGGAAGAGGCCGATGCTGAGAGACCAAACAGATACAGCAAACCCCTCCCAAAAGAACCAGGTAGATGCATCACATACAGACGAGACTAAAAACCCACTAGTGTATATATATAAGTTAACTCCCCCCACACCCCTCCGGGCAAGCACCTGGACCCCCTCTCCCCCCCCCACCTCCTTCTCGTCCGACTCATAGACATGGTGCCACACGGACCAAAGGTATAACAACATGCGCAGGACAGGCTGGTAAACATGAGGACACCTCCGGGCTGAGGTGCATAGATAGCGCCTCACCGACACTGTTTGAATTGTCTGAACTATTGTTGTATCATGTAAAGATGGATATAATGACTGTTGGAAATGTGTACTGTACCAACTAATCTCACTCCACCATACCCCACATTTGTCCTCTGTGATCCCCTTCCCCACCTCGAAACACTAATGGTATACTAGGTAACCTCAGCCATACCACCAGCCGGAGATACATGATACAGCGCCAAAACAACTCGCTGGTTATATAGCATTGCTGGACAAGTGTGATGTCATGTTTATAAATACTAATGACCTGTATAATGTTTACTGCGAAAAATGCTGTAAAACTACAATGTCTTGAGTGGAACCCTCATTATTCCACCCTACCCCAGCCACCCCCTCCCCCATTATTTTCTGTATCCCTCCCCCCCCTTCTTATATGGAAAAATAAAAATTGTCAAATTGAAAATAAAATGCTAAATTACATTACTAAGAATAAGGACAATATATTGCCGATAAACAAGTGTTCTTTATACAAAAAAGTATTTTGTTGACCGTGCCATTTTGTAATTGAGATAATTATGAAAAAAGGCTTTAATAAAATGTTATTCCATAGTGCTCATCTACAATTTTGGAGCAGTTTTGCAAAAGTAGTTTCCTTATCTTAATTAATGTATTAGTAAATCATTTCTAAAATTCAGTGCTTTTATGACTGAGACCGCTTTGCACCCCCTGGCTGTTACTCAGACAACTGGTCCTGTGTGGGCTGCATTGAGAAATCTATAACTAGGGAAGAAGGGAAAGCTTACAAAAATGTCAGGCAAAAGATTTGTAGATTTTTCTTCTTTTTTTTTTGTAAATCTGTTTTATTGGTTATAGAAGATGAAGAACAGGAAAAGTCAATACAGACAAAAACAGTGTTATGGACGCGCAGGTCCCATTTGTATATAAGGCATTAAGATTCGATTCATGTTAAGTGTAATATCCGGTGTTCAGAGCAGTCTTCTAGGTACATGCATTGCAAACAATCATATATCAACAAGCTTGATGTGGTTGAAGACAGCTTTCCCCACCCCTCTCTGGTGCCTACGTATTGAGCATTGGACCTCTCTAAAGAACATCACACCCTTCTAATGTAATCTAATGTAATCCATCCCTGAGAACCCACTGTCGCTAGACTGGCAGTATGTGATAGCAGGGTCTTGGCCAGATCGGGTGCACTGGCTTATCAGCAAACCTCTTGCGGCCACAGTATGGCCGCTCGCCACCAGCATAAATGGTCCCAGATATAAGGGTGAGGATTACATTATAGCATATGGGTCCGTCGGGGGGTTTGTGAATGTCCACGAGGTATGAGCAGGGTTTGTGGCTGTCATAAGTGCGAGGCTTTCGTGTATTCCCTTTATGTACACCTATAACGGTCCCTGTCAGGGTGTGGACTCAGCTCCATGATATGCGTGTTTGTGATCTTAATGTAAGTGTATGTGTAAGGTTAAAGAGCGATAGTCTCAAGTGGGGTTGCAAAGAGAGAAAGAGCAGAAGCACCAAGACACATGTTCCACATGTATTTTGGTTGGACATGATCGCCCTAGGGTCCCCGTCAGGGGTGGATAGGATAAGACAGGATACACAGGTACAGTCACGCCCCGCGGGCCAGGCCCCCTCCAACGCCCCCCCCCACAGCTCGCCTCCCATCCTAACGGCTACAGGACACAAATACAAACCATGGTCGCCATCTCTCTGCGTGCTTGTCTATCCTACCGAGCAAGGAGGCCTGCATCGCCTACGCCCCCTGAATGTCCTCTACCCTGTGGATCCACTCCTCCACTCAAGGTGTCTCTTTTTTTCCAATAAACCGGGATCAGGGCTTTTGCCGCATTGAGCAAGTGACGCAGAATCGATTTTTTATATGTCGCTATCGACATCTCTGAGATATGTAGGAGCATCAGGGCCGCTGTCCATTCGGGCGTCTTCCCCAAGATTTCGGATATTTTCTGCCGAATCATCTCCCAGTATGGGACAATCGCGCTACACTCCCACCATATGTGTAACGTCGTGCCTCTCTCCCCTTCACACCTCCAACATGTCGGGGGTATTGTCGGGAAGATCCTGTGTAACAACGTCGGGGTCTTATAACATAGTGCGATCAGTTTATAGTTTGTTTCTTGGTAGTGTGAGCTAGTAGAACTCTCATGTTGCCAGAGCAACGCATTTTCCCATTCTTGGGACGTGAAGGAAGTATCCAGCAATGTCTCCCATTGCCTGCGAAAGGTGTTGTTCTCCATCAGGTGTCCCACCAGGAGGTGTTGGATATCGTTTTCTCCATTGGCGAGCCCTTTTCACAGGTCGCTTCAAACCAAGTGAGATCCCTGTGTAGGCGGTGTTTATTGCGTGTTGTTTAGTAGTAATGCTTCACCTGTATATAACGCAACACTATCAGTGGAGATCGGGGTATATCGTCCAGCAGGGAGTCCGCAAGGTGCCTTCCCCAAAAATCGTCGAGGAGTCCATGATGGGATCCAGTGGGGCATTAAAGTCTCCCCCAGGACTAGGGAATCAGAGAAGTTGCTTAGTTTATTCAGTGCTCCCCTAAGGAATTGAGCTTGTCTTTTATTAGGTAGATAGACATTGGCGAAGGTGTAGAGCATGCCCGCGATTGTACCCTTCAGGTATAGAAAGTGACCCTGTATGTCGAGTCGGCTGTCCAGTACTTGGAACTCCAAGTCCGCTGCTATCAGGATGGCCACTCCCGTAACATAATAGGGTATACGGAGCGCTTCACAATCCCAGGTCTTCCCCATGCCCACACCTCCCAAGAGAGTCTTGCTAAAGTCCCCCTAGGTGTCGCAGTTGAGGCTGCGTGTTGGTAGGCCCATGTGCTGTCCAGGAGGGGTGTACTCAGTTCAGGTAGGGTGAGGGACAGAGTCTTTGTAAAGTAGTGAGGTACTTACTCAGCAGGGTTCCCAGGTCCCTGGCATCATCACTGGGGTTGCCGCCCTGGCGGGGAACCGCCTCCACGTCTGCGGGGTGCCCGCTGCTGTCGAGGTGCTGGTCCCGATTGGCCCAAGACCCATCTGGTGACCGGAGTAGGCAGCAGGTTCAGCTCCTCTAGAAAACGCGGCACCTCTTTGGGCCATCTGGCTGCTATCCAGGTATCCTGATGGCGTGCCACCAGTGCAAATGGAAATCCCCACTCATAGACAATGTTATGGTCGCAGAGCACCGCCGTCACCGGTCTAAGTGCCCGCCTAGCGTCGATCGTGTATGGTGATAAGTAGTTAAAGAGGGACACTTGGGCTCCCTGAAAGAGCCATGTGGGTTGCTCTCTAGCTTTCCGCATAAGTGCATCTTTGACAGGGAATGAATGGAGGCAGCATTTCATGTCTTTAGGTCCTTACTCTCTGTGTGCCCGTTCAAACTCAAATTTCTGTGGAGCGTTGGTCTGTAATAAAAGTTTGAATAGGCTCGTGAGGATCTCCTCTGTGTTCTCTCCTCTGTCAGACTCAGGGATCCCCCGGATCCATATGTTGCATCTCCGGCCCCTATTGTCAAGATCTTCTAGGTGTCTGCGCATATGTAAGAGCAGGTCCCCCTGTCTGGTTATGGTGTTATCAGTGGCAGCTTGTCTTGCGTTTTGTGCCTCAGTGGAAGTCTCCAGGGCCTGTATGCGGCTCGCGTGTGTGCTCACCTCCGCCCGAAGTCCCGCCATCTCGCCTGCAGTGCATCTTGAATGGTGGTGGTGAGGGTCAGCAGATCAGCCTTAGTAGCCATGGCCGCTGCCATTGTTCTCAGATCATTGCCGATCCACTCTAGGGTTGTTGATTCACTACCCGCCGTTGAGGCAGGTGACCGTGGGGCTGGGCCCAGGCTTTCAGGCCCGCCATCACTCCCACCCGGTGGGTGCAGGAAGCCATCCATCATTCCCTGCTGCCAGTCCCTCGGGTTTTGGGAGTGGTCCGTAGGGCAATTGCGACCCATTTGTGCACTGTAGCTAATTATAGATCACTTTCTGGGGCTTGGTGTTGCGGAGCTCAGAGATCAAGCGGCCATCTTGGTCGGTGTCTAGGCCACACCCCAAGATTTGTAGATTTTTCATGCTGTTTTTAGATATATAACAAATAAGTTGATGTGTGTGAGTAAGGTGGCGCTCTGTGCACAAATAAATATATGGCAACAAATATAATAATAAAGTAGCAATAGCACTTAGCGGATCCTCCTTAGATCACACAAACCAATAGTAAAAACAAAAAAATGACACACAAAGCACTAAAGGGGGAAAGCAGCACTACAAAATGATTACAACCCTTAGCATAACAGTATAAAAGTAAGTTCATATATAAATACAAAAGAGAAAAAAACATAATAGTGCAATATTGTAAATATTTAAGTTAGTGCCAAAAAAACTGTGGGCATAATTATGCTCAGAGTAATAAAAGCCTTTTATACGGTCTGACTCTGAAAGTAAACGCCTCTCTGCCCTTTTGGAGACAACAATACATCTAGTGGTGATAAACCTTCCTTTACCTGTAGTCCATAAAAGACTGACTCAAAATTGTTAGGTAGATTGACAAATATGGAGTGGCAAAGCACCCTTTGATTCCAACTCAAGGTGTAGAATGTCAGGCCAGGAGTCACTAGTAGTATAAGTATTACTCAAATAAACTGTTATTGGAAAAAGTTAAAATCAACTTTGGATAAAATAAAATAAAACAAATAGAATTAAAGTGCTGACATTCATTCATTTGAGACACATTTCACTTTGATGCTTTCTCTATCCCTTCGTAGTCCTAATATCCTTAACCCTTTCAAGCTTTAGCTAACCCTAATCCTAGCTTCTCATAGCTAATCCTAACCCTTGGTGACCCTATAATTATGTGAACGCAACTATCTTTAACCCTTGATAATCCTAACCTTAACTCTAGCTAACTGTAATACTATCACTTTAGTAACTGACATTTTAGCAGATTGGCCCCCAGACTGATTGTGAAATCCAATCTCAGTGATCACATTACACCCTTATAGCCTTAAAGCAATTGATCACTATGATTGGCTTCCAATGGTGATCGGCAGCCTAGAAGCCAATAAGTGAACATTGATGAACTGCCTCGTGGTTAGCAAGCAATAACCAGATGACCAGTGATTCCGGCATGCAATGATGCAGCTTGGCATAAGCTATCAATCACACCATAGGACCACTATGGTTAGCTGTCATAGCAGCCCTATGGTGTGTGGTAATGTTGTCCATGGTGATAGCAGTGTGTATCATTATTAATAGATGTACCTCTGGCTGGCTGTGCATGATAGGCATAACAAACACAAGGACAACCTTATGTAAGTTACACTTACACATGATTCACTGGACTGTTGACACCTGATAAAGAAGACATGGTGGATTTAAATACACACACACACACACTTTCTCTCTCATATATTATAACATATATAATTTCCCACAGTCCCTCTATATTTATGGTTCCTATATATTGTTCATATTGCCCCATGTTATGACCAACAATCCCTCTGTACAATAGTTATAGTGCTTCAGTAAAAGTGGTGATTTTGGTTTAGGGAGTGTCCTTGAAACTTTGCCACTCAATAACATAGCCTTCATAAAGAACTGCTGTGGAATATTCTTACCAAGGCTGATCCAAATCCTTTTTGCAGTAAATCTCTTTAAGGGAGTGCTCCACACATAAGAATATTTTTTGCAGAGAAACATGACTTTTGTCATATGTTCCAAGACTCCCTGGCAATACTGCTGGCACAGCTTATTCTTTGAGCTGTATCTGTCAGTTTCTATTTCTAGACTTTGTGAGCTTAGTTTCTAAACGTTTATGATAATTTATGTTTATCTTTACAATGTTTACACCTATGACACACTAATTACCAGTTGCAATCATTCGATAACTCAGCTATACGAGACCTCATCTCAATACATATATCTTGTTAAACAGCATTTTGAAAAATATTATAGTCAATGTTCCTATTGTTATCTATATATTAGGCCTCCTGTAGACCTGCTTAGCACCTTAGAATTTCTGACAATTTTTAAGTAGACCTTTCCAAACACCATTGTTCTTACACAGCCCTAATAATAATAGATAGGGTGGTGTAGCACTCAAAGTAATAACTGGTCTCAGATCATCAGCACCCCAGCAGGAGCTCCATGAAAGAGGAATCAGCAGTCCCTCGCAGTAGAATCAAAATAGTAGGAGTAGGAAGAATTTGAATTTAAAATATAGAGTATTTTAAATTTAAAACAGAGGGTATATTTTATATAAAAACAGTGTAAAAAGATTTTAGGTTAGGTTTTTTTGGCTATGTTAATGGCTGCCGATGAGCGGTTAAGAATGTTACAGCCATCATAATTCCACCATTCCAATGCTTTCTTATAACACTTTTATAAAATCAGATCAGTGAAAATGGACTCTGTGTCAAATATCTGAGTATAAGGGATTAAAAGGGTTCCAATGTATAGTTAATAGTTCTGTAGTAGAACCATCAAATTTATAGCCTGATATAAATTTAAAAAGCCAGCAAAGGCACCAGATATTGTTTTCGTTAACCGAGAGATGTTAGTCTATTAAGCTTTACATCCCGAAACTAATGAGTAAATCACGAGTTACGTCTGAGATTTAGTAAATAATATTTTCTTATTTCCTCTGCATTGCCAGCAATAAATGGCTAATCATGATTTTTGGCTTGTGATTGCTTTGAAAAGTGTCTTGGGATTGTGGCTAATGATCAGAACATGTTATTGATTGTGCCAATGCTTTATATAATGTACGATAGTTCACTGCTGCATCCCTGAAATTCAGGTTATCCTATGATATGTATACTTGTGCTTTTGCTGATGCTTACAAAACTTTATTTGTTTTCCTGATTGGTTGTTTTATTTGTCCCATGGATCTCCTTAGATCCCCTATGTAACATTTTCATCACAGACGTCTAAAAGTTAAATTAAATTCTCCTCCCTTTTGAATTTTGACAACAGCAGTTGTATGATCCTGTTTAGTCTACACAATCAAATACTATTTAGTTTCTCTTTTCCATGTCAAGATGCATGTGGCAAGAGAGGCTGCATGTATTATTATTTTTAATTAGTTTTTGCTGCCAAATGGAAAAAGACATAGATGTCCATGGTCTCCCATCTATACCCTGCATGCCTAATTATATTTCTCTATTTTTTTTATCACTTTTCTCCATTTTGGCCATAAATATACTTGAAAATCTATTTCCATCTACATCTTGCATTGCTTTATACTCAGATTCCTTCTTTTCATTTTCACATAATTCAGTGTTCAAGCTCCTGAACATGGAGACATAAACTCCAAATACCTTCTCTCTCTTAAGAGTCATTAAATAACAGTGCATGCTTTACTACAATCCTTCCTGCACTGAAACTAAATTTTAAATATTTTTGAAACCTTTCATTTTCTATTTTTTGTCAGTCACTGATGTTTCCAAAGTCTGCTTCACATAGTTCTGGCATGTACCGCATAAAATATACAGTCCCACCTCCTAGTTCTGCATGCTTCAAGTATTTGCTGACTTTGCTTTCTAACAAATGTACATGAATAGCAACAGAAGTGATGCATCCAGACGAACACCACTTAACCACCAATGAAAAAACAAAAACAAAAGCAGCAAATTCAATTATCCAATAGAGATTTACAACACGCAAGTGCACTAATTTGTCTAAAGTGTCTATACACAATTCGGACTTGGGATTAGCCAACATAATAACATGTGACCCCAAAGGGGAGGATACAAAGGACATTTAAAAGATGGACGATTCTTAGGGATACACTACAGCTGACTGAGGAAGCTCATGGATGAGTGAAACACGTTTTGGCAATATGGACATTATATTGGACTTTAATTCTATTTTTTATTTTATTTTTACAATATATACTATGTTTTTATTTGTTATCAATCAATTTTAATTTTATTGTTATACTCTATTGCAATCAAGTCCTTGAAGCCTCAAAAAATCTTCACTGGGGAAGTGCCGTCCCCATAAAAGTGGCACTCTGCTAATTACCCTCAGAGCCAGGCATTGAAGGCTCTGAAAAAGGTGAGCGTAATACTTACCAGAAGATTTATGTGAATTTGTACAATATTACACATTGGTAGCTTCTCTCTTTTTTTGTATTTCTTTTGGAGGAAACATCACAGAGTGGTGTGTTTCTGCCCTAAAAGCAAAGAGGTCCATTTTACAGAGCCAATATTATACAAGCTCCATACAATGTGAGTGGTTCTAGTTATTTATTATTATTATTATGTTATTTATATAGCGCCATCAAATTCTGCAGCGCTTTTCAATGGGTGGATGAACAGACATGTAGTTGTAACCAGACAAGTTGGACACACAGGAACAGAGGGGTTGAGAGCCCTGCTCAATGAGCTTACATCTAGAGGGAGTGGGGTAAAATAACACAAAAAGGTAAGGATAGTATTAGACTAGTCACAGTTGCAGAAGAGGAATCAGTCAGGAGCTATTAACAGTTTAATTGATTCGCTTTTATGAAGAAGTGGGTTTTTAACGATTTTTTGAAGGAGTGGAGACTGGGTGAGCATCTAACGGAGGAGGGAAGCGAGTTCCACAGGAACGGTGCAGCCCTCGAGAAATCTTGAAGGCGAGCATCAGAGGTGGGAGTACGGACAGAAGATAGACGTAAGTCTTCAGCAGATCGTAAGGGCCTAGACGGGACATACTTGTGTATAAGGGAGGATAGATAGGTGGGAGCAGCATTATGTAGTGATTTGAAAGCAAGAACCAGAATTTTAAATTGAGCTCTATATTTTATAGGAAGCCAATGTAGGGACTGACAGAAGGGTGAGGCATGGGAGGTGCGGGCGGACAGGAAGATGAGCCTCACTGCCACATTCATTATGGACTGTAACGGCACGAGTTGGGAGCACGTAAGACCACTGAGAAGCGGATTACAGTAGTCAAGGCGAGAAAGGACAGTGGAATGGACCAACACCTTAGTCGCATCTGGCGTTCAGTAGGGGCGGATGTGCGCAATGTTTTTGAGATGGAAATGACAGGATTTGGTGATATATTGAACATGAGGCTTGAAGGAGATGTCGGAGTCAAAGAGAACACCTAGGCAGCGAGCCTGCGTGGTGGAGCTGATGGTAGCACCGTTGACTTGGAGGGAGACAGACACAGGAGTAACAAAACTTGATGGAGGAAAGACCCGAATTTCAGTTTTAGTCAAGTTTAGTTTAAGGAAGTGGGCAGCCATCCAGTTAGAAACAGCAGAGAGGCAGTCAGAGACACTAGTCAAGAGGGACGGGGAGAGATCAGGAGAGGACAGGTAGATTTGTGTGTCATCTGCATAGAAATGATATTGGAAGCCAAAGGAGCTAATGAGTTTACCAAGGGAGGCAGTATAGATGGAGAACAGTAGGGGACCAAGGTCTGAACCTTGGGGGACACCAACAGAGAGGAGTTGGGGAGAAGAAGCAGAGCCAGAGAAAGAAACACTGAAAGAGCGCTGGGAGAGGTAGGGGGAGCACCAGGAGAGAGAAATATATTGTAGACCGATATTGCGGAGGATGAGAAGAAGCTGTTGATGATCAACAGTGTCAAAAGCCGCAGACAGGTCAAGGAGACTTAGGATAGAGTAGTGAACACGAGTTTTTGCAGCGAGTAGATCATTGGATACTTTGGTCAGTGTCTACTAATGATTACTATTCTCAAGTCCATCTATTCTACAATATATATTTTTTTCTTTGTTCTTTTTCTTTTCATATGTACCTTCATGTTTGTTATTACACAATATTTATGGGGTAAGTCAACCTCTACACAAGTTGTGTTTTTTATTCACTTATTTATTTCTTTCTTATCACTCCACTAATTGGTATATTGTTTTATACCATATATTGTTTTTTTGTTTAAAATTGATTGTGAGTATTCCACTTTACGTGTTGAGTGGCTCATTGTATAGGCACTATACTGCAACACACACTACCTCCAAGTAGAGGTAGATTTTGTTTGTTTGTATGATAGAATATTGTGTCCGGTTCTTGAAACTTTCAAATTTGTTCAGTGTTTAAATTTGTAACTAGCAGAAAGTTCTCATCCAGCTAACATTTTGATCAGTACTTCTTATATTGTACCTGTACATGGCATTAGCTTGGTAACCCATTCTGCAATTGTTAAATATAAATAAATCTGTTTAACATATTCAATATACTTTTCACATATCCAAATGATTCTCTGTTGATTCTCTGAAGAAATGATACAATAAGCAAGTTCTGAGTTCTGTTCAGGTTTGAGGCAGGAAACCTTTAACTCAGGTAAGAGACAATAGGGTCAGGTAGGCATGAAATAAGGCTAAGAGAAGGGAAAATACATTTATGCACACATGAGGTGAGAGTTAGTCAAGCAAAACAAACATTTAAGTAGGTATCAATAAAAGAGGGGGGAGTGCAGAAATGTCAAGAATAAAACAATTAACCTAACAAGCTTAATATGTGGAATAGGGCTGATAAAACTAACTTTAGCATAAAGGACTAGCCATAAAGTTAGAGAGAATTAATAAATAAATTAGATATATAATGCCCAGATTATAATAAAGGTTACAATGTTACATTAACAAACCAGTGGAGAATAAATAATAAATATACACAGGTGGGTAAAATACAGTCTTAATACGGTCCTCCAGAAGGCTACCTTTTGCTTATGGCAGTGGATCAGCTCTTCTGAGGTGAGTTCTGTTCAGGTATGATGATACACATACACACACATATGTACACACACACACACACACACACACACACAGAGATACACACACTAACACACATGCAGATACACAGACATGTAGATATCATGCATGAGTACATTACAAAAGGCTGTGCTAGTTATTTACTGATAAATAATATGTTATCATTGGCACAGTTCTGGTTTTCCTTTAGTAGGACTGGCAATTCACAAATAAACAGAAGATTCATTTCGTAGTTCTTTCTGCCAAGTTGCTTTCCCTTAAGCAGGGCCTCTTCATTTCCTTCACTGATAAAGCAAAATATTCTCAGCTCTGCTACAAAAAAAAGGAAAATATTATGTAGGAGCCTTCTTTTGGTCTATACATAAATTGAATTCACCAGATGTATCCAACATCTAACATGTATTCAACATCTGAATCCAAGTGTGTACATGTCCATATACTGACTGTGTGTCACGCTTGCTGTGTGATTGTGTATTCCTGTGTGTCTCTCTTTGTGTATGGTGGGAGGAGCACCGTATAAAAGGCAAAATACCCATGTAATTGGGTAATGTGCAAGAGGCAGTGTGACAACATTCTGTGAGCAATGTGATATGTGTATATATACAGTTGTGCTCAAAAGTTTGCATTCCTTTGGAGAACTGGTAAAAAAAAAACATGAGTGAGCAGGCAAGTGAACAGGCAAAACACATCTATTTTATTTCTTATGGGATTCGTAAGATTTATAGGTTATAACAGAAAGGCACAATCAAAAAGCAAAACATGGCAACAAAGAAACAAATTAAATGGCCCCTGTTCAAAAGTCTTAGTTCTTAGTTCTTAAAATGGTGTATTGCCCCTTTAGCATCAATGATAGCATGCAGTCTTTTGTAATAGTTGTCTTTGAGGCCCCTGATTCTTGCAGGTGGTATAGCTGCCCATTTGTCTTGGCAAAATGCCTCCAGGTCATCCTAATGAACCACACCATCTTGCATGAACCACTCATTTCAGATATCCCTAGAGTGGCTTGATGATAAGGTCAGGAGACTATGATGGCCATTCCAGAACCTTCACAATTTTTTGCTGTAACCACTTGAGGGTCAACTTGGTCTTGCTTGTGCTTAGGGTTATTATAATGCTGGGAAGTCCAGGAGCATCCTAGGCGCATCCTACTTGCAGAAGAATGCAAATTGTCTGCCAGTATTTTCTGATAACATGCTGCATTCATCTTGACATTCATTTTCACAAGATTCCCCATGCCTGTAGATCTCATCCCCCTCCCCCACAGAAACATCAGTGATCCACCACCATGCTTTACAGTGGGGATGGTATTCTTTTCACTATAGGCCTTGTTGACCCCTCTCCAAACATACAAGTGTGAAACGTGTTACGGTGTTGTCGTGCATATTTTAACTGGGCTTTTTTGTAGCATTGGAGAAGTAAAGGCTTCTTTCTGGCAACTCGACCATGCAGCTCATTTTTGTTCAAGTATCATCGTATTGTGCTCCTTGAAACAATCACACCAACTTTTTCCAGAGCAGCCTGTATTTCTCCTGAAGTTACCTGTGGGTTTTTCTTTGTATCCTGAACAATTCTTCTGACAGTTGTGGTTGAAATTTTTTGTGGTCTTCCTGACGTTGGCATGGTACCAAATTTTCCACTTCTTAATAAATGATTGAACAGTACTGACTGGCCTTTTCAAGGCTTTGGATATCTTTTTATATCCTTTTCCATCTTTATAACGTTCCATTATCTTGTTATGCAGGTGTTTTGACAGTTCTTTCCTGCTTTCCATGGCTCAGTATCTAGCCTGCTCAGTGCATCCACGTGAGAACTAACAAACTCATTGATTATTTTTACATAGACACTAATTGCAATTTAAAAATCCACAGGTGTGGGAAATTAACCTTTAATTGGCATTTTAACCTGTGTGTATCACCTTGTGTGTCTGTAACAAGGTCAAACATTCAAGGGTATGTAAATCCAACTGTACCTTGCACACAGGTTTCAAATTTGCCGAACCGGGTGCATTACCAGGGCTTGAGTATCCATATAATCAGGTAGTTTGGCTGCACTCACGGATTTTCAATAAAAATTAACTTTTATTCCAGATACTATTAAAACAGATCAACGTTTCAGTCCATCTGGTGGACTTTTATCAGGATAATACTATATATATATATATATATACACACACACATATATATAACGACATAAGCAATATATTACGACATAAGCCGCAATAATGAGCAAGTAGTATTAAGCACAGGCCGGTTGTGGTGTGCCGGAACCGATGTATTGGGTAGGCCTGTAATAAAAGAGTGCCCACCCATTAAATTATAATAAAGGGGAGAGGGGGAGGGGTGAACCCAGCGGTGACGGTCCTGTAATGGATGGAGCCTAAGTTTTTATAGCTGGGTAACCCCTTGCACAATTACAGGCTGTGCCTTAATATTTGTAGTCGGGGACATAAGCCGTACTAATGAGAAGAAAAAGTGGTAGTAAGCACAAGTCTGTTGTGGTGTGCCGGAACCGACGTTTTGGGTTGGCCTGCCATAAAAGAGGGCAAAAAGTTGATATATACATATATAATTTTTATTACATAAACGTAACAATGCTAAATCTTTAAATGCTTGTCTCCTTTTCTGTTCTGGCTGAGGTATATATCTGGAAAAGGCGGCTGACTTCTAGCGCCCTAATCCTTTAATGGGCGCTAGAAGTCTTGATGTGACTTGATGCTGCGGAAGCGGCTCCAATTTGGAAGGAGTGACCTGAAAAGTCCAAGGGGTTAAGAGTGAGTCTTATGAAAAGGTGTTCTAATGTATAATACATTTCGTAGTGGTGAGAGGTTTGCCATGTAGAAGAAGTAGTGGCGTATTTGGGTTTAGCCCGCTATGTAATAGGTAACTTACCACCAATTATTGCCTGTGGGGTAGTAGCATACTTCAGTAGGTGGACCTAACTGCTTTGTCTTGGTGTGATCATTGTCTAGTAGTGGTAGTGGGTTTGTCCCAACGTTGTATACCTTTAGTATATTCATGACAGGATAGGCTGATATAAAAGGATTAGTGCTAAGGAAGGCACTTAGGATATGATTTTGTATACCGGTGAGGTAAAGTTTGATGGTGTTTAGTGATAGTTTTAGGTTGAGGTGGCAAAAAGAGATAAACGCCACTCTGGAGTCTAGTGAGTGTGTGTCACTGATCTAGTAATCTGATGTGAATTTACAATAGAGAGTGGATGCTCTATTGTATGCCCATGATGTACTGGTAGAGAGGGCAGAGCTGGCCAGATATCTGCTGTGTGACTTAGTTCAGGATTAAGTCTTGGTATGAGGGAGTGTTGACCAGACTGATGTTGGTTGTTGGGTGGGCTTAGAAGCAATCCTGAAAATTATAATGAGAAAATGTGTCAACTGCAGTATTGATGTGAACTGGAATGTGTATGCAAGTGATGTGAACTTGTAATGTAGCTGCTATCCATGTCAGTTGTCTAATTAGTCTCATGATGGTGAAAGGATGAGGATCTGCCCTTATAGATGAGCTGCTTTATTGTTGGAGAAGCATTTTTCTGCTGTCCCCTTCCATATATACCCCAAGGCTTTAGAGGCGGCCATGATAGGGTAGACTTCAAATAGTGCAAATGTAGTTTGGAAAGAGGGTAGACCAAGGGTCTTTACTAACCATGAATATCTGAACCAAGAGTCACCGAAGATAGTTGCAAACCCTGTGGGCTGCAGCATCGGCCTATACCATGAAGGGAATTCAGAGAAGGGGGAATAAAGATGGCCTTCCCAATCCAATGTACAGAAATCTGAGTCACATGCTTATATCTGCCTTGGTGCAGTACCCTTGTACATATGAAGAAGAAGAATAAGGCACAGTGTCCCGAAATTAAAAGCTTGGTCATGTGGAATAATTTTCATTGTAAAGGTCAGCGTGCCCAGTAAGGATTGTAGTTCCAGCCTAGTACACATGCCCCTAGCTAGGAAAACTTCCACAGGCTCTCAGATATGCTGTAACTTCTCCATGGTAAACTAGCATGTAACAAGATTGCGTCTATTTGAATACCCTGTTGCATGGCCTACTGTTTTGTCCTGAGAGCGGAACCCCTACAGCTGAAAATAGACCCATTGTCTTGTGATTGTTGATAGGTATGGACTGAGGTTTTCCTATTGTGAGAAAGTCATCTGGTAATGTAAGACTGATGGACTTTTGGAAATGTTGAGGATATGACGTGTTGGCAGACATGTTGAATAATTTTGGACTACTCTCAGCTCCAACAGTCAAACATGTGGCAACGTGTTATTGATGTATAGGTAAAAGTTTGAAGGCGTTGGAAATGTCAGTTTTCCCAAACCAGGTTTCAACGCCTGCCTACAGTATGGCATGAATGGCATCATCCAATTAATGAGTTGATGCTTAGGGTAGACAACGAATGTGAAGCTGGTAAATCGATACTTAGCCTCTTTTTATTATTGACCTTTCCCATGGCTATGTCTATGGGATTGGTACACCAGCATGAAAAAAAGGGGGGTTGTGAAAAAGGGCCCATGATGAGCCTGTTATCTAACTCCTTCGGGAGTAATGCATCTATGCTGATGGGGTCAAGTAGGGCAGACTGTATGTTTGGACACTTGTGAATACCAATGGGGACTGTGACAAGGCCAGTATGGAAAACCGTTAGTGAAACCTTTTACCAGGACGTCAACTAAGTGGAGGGAAGGGTGTGTCTGGAGATAATATGCAAGGTAGTCAATGCAAACTTCGATTAGTCATTGTTTTGGGTACAGACAGTCAGGACACATAGTTTTGGTGTGTGCCCTATAACAAGCTGCACAAGCTATATCCGCAAGTGCCTGAATTAAAATTATTGCAGACTTTGGCCTTGCCCAGGTACACAATGAGTCTAGCCAATTTGTCTTTAAAGCCTCCGTTTTCCGCAGTGGAAAAACCGGAGGAAGCACGACTACTGGTAGGGAGGCTTGGATCCATAGGGCTGGTGGAATGGGAAAGCGAATATAGCACAAAACGGTGGTTTTAGACTCGCGAAGTTACGACAGAACAATTCTGTGTCAAGCCTTCTCCAGTCAGTGTGGTTATTAAATTGTGCAAAGGGTGCCGCAGCCTTTGGCGAAAATGACTTGTGGTAGTCGAAGAATGAGAAACCACCATACTATCGCCCCCGTTCCACCAACTTATGCACGTATAAATCTAGCTCTTCCCTACAATGAGGTAAAGGGATTACATCAAATTCTTAATTTTAGTGTATTTGTCAGGTTGTAAATTAACACCTGGCGAGGGAGTACAGGTATGAGCGATGAAAAGTCTTTAAAGTTCGGCTTTGCAAGCCATGGTTGGGAATGGAGCACCACAATTTGGCTGTGAGTCTTGGGATTGTCCAGGAACATATGGAACAAGATCTAGTTGATTCCAGATTCTCTATTGGGGTGCTAGGACCAGCTAGGGTGGAAGGCCTGGCTGGGGTATTGGGCATAGAGAGTTCCTTGTCTAGTTCCGGGACATGAGACATGCTAAGAACATAAATTGGAGTATAATTAGAACTTGTGATCAGTGCATGCACCTGCGTCAACTGGCTCTAGCTAAAGCCAGAGGCGAAGAAATTATCTGAACTACATATATAGGGAACATTGGCCTCTTGAGGGTTTGGTAAAAAAAGACAATATGAGTGGACGTGTGAAGTGAGGCCCTAACTGTTAACCAATAGAGGTTGCTGTGAGGCGCTGAGGGGTTGGGCAGAGGGGCAAATACCTCCATGCGAGGATAGGTGTTGGTCTCACGGGAAATGATTATATTACTGCTAGTTATGGACGTAGTAGCAAAAGAACAGCCAGTTGACATTACCCTAACAGAGAACAGGATGGATGTTTAGATCGGCACAAATTGGTTGAAACGTACCAAGGTTTCTTAGAAAGAGGAGCGACACACAGGCATACACAGTGACAGACAGACACATACTAACATACATACAGACACACATGCATGAGGACATAAAGACACATACATACACACTGGCATACATACAGACACCGACATACATACACACATACATACATACACACATACAGACATACATACATTCATACATACAGACATACTTACAGAAATACAGACACTGACATCCATACACACATACATTCATAATGGCATACAGACATACACAGACATACATTCATAATGGCATACATACATACATTCAGACTGACATACATTCATATATATAGACATACTGACAGACATACATACATACTGACATACATGCATACAGACATCCATACACACAGACATACGTTCATAATGATATGCAGACATACATTCATACTGACATACAGACATAAATAATGACATTCAGACATACATTAATACTGGCATACATACATACAGACATACATTCATAGATACATACATACATACAGACATACATTCATATATACATACATACAGACATACATGCATATATAATGACATACAGACATACACTCAGGGCTGTCTTTAACGTGGGGCAAACGGGGCAGCTGCCCCGGGCCCTGTCCCTGCTGAGGGGCCCGAGGTAACTACCCTGCTTGCCCTCTGCCCGCAAACTATGGGGGCCCATCGGGTGGCCCATGCACTTAGGGCCACCCGGTGGGCCTGTGTCAGCAGGGGCCCGGTCAGGCGCTGTGGCGCTTTAACAGCGCGACAGGGCCCTTGCTTTTCGGCAGCACTGGGAGGAAGTGACAGCCGTGCGTCACTTCCTCCCACAGAAACAGGAGCCGCGCGGGAGGAAGGCGGACCAGCTATTCCGGAGGGGGCCAGGCTGGGAGCTTAACTCCCAGCCACCCCAGCCAGCCCACTGGACCCCAGGGAAGCCACCCTCCAGGAAAAGGTAAGAAACTGGAAGGTGGTTATCAAATTTTGCATGAGTGCAAGTCTGTCAGTGTATCTGTATGTCTGTGTGTGTGAGAGTCTGTCAGTGTCTGTGTGGTTCAGTATGTCTATATGTGTGTATGTCTGTCAGTGTGTCAGTATGTCTGTGTGTGAGTCTGTCAGTGTCTGTGTGGTTCAGTGTGTATGTGTGTTTCAGTATGGCTGTCTGTGTATGTCAAAATGTCTGGATGTGTGTTTGTCTGTCAGTGTCTGTGTGTATGTGTGTTTCAGCATGTCTGTCTGTATGTGTGTATGTGTGTTTCAGCATGTCTGTCTGTCTGTGTGCCAGTATGTGTCAGTGTGTCAGTATGTCTGTGTCTGTGAGTCTGTCAGTGTCTGTGTATTTCAGTATGGCTGTCTGTGAGTTTCAAAATGTCTGTATGTGTGTATATCTGTCAGTGTCTGTGTCTATGTGTGTTTCAGTCTGTCTGTGTGTGTGTGCCAGAATGTGTGTATGTCTGTCAGTATGTCTATGTGTGAGTCTGTCAGTGTGGTTCTGTATGTCTGTGTTTGTCAATATGTCTGTCAATGTCTGTGTGTATGTGTGTTTCACTATGTCCGTCTGTCTGTGTGTATATGTGCCAGTATGTCTGTCAGTGTATCTGTATGTCTGTGTGTGTGAGAGTCCATCAGTGTCTGTGTGGTTCAGTATGTCTTTGTGTATGTGTGTTTCAGTATGGTTTTCTGTGTGTGAGTCTGTGTCAGTACATCTGTCAGAATGTGTCTCTGTATCTGTATGTTGTCCATTTGTATTTGTGTGTGTATCTGTCTGTGTCAGTGTTTGTATCTGTATATCTGCATGTGTGTCAGGTTGTGTATCTGTGTGTCTGTCTGTCAGTGTGTGTCGGTGTATCTATAAGTGGTCAGTGTGTGTACCTTTGTATCTGCATGTATGTCAGTGTTTGTATCTGTGTGTGTGTCTATGTGTGTGTCAGTGTATCTATATGTAGTCTGTGTGTATCTGTATGTTCTTGTGTGTATCTATATGTGGTCAGTGTGTATCTGCATGTGTGTCAGGTAGTGTATTTGTGTGTATCTAGACGTAGTCAGGGGGCCCAAGCAAATGCTCGCCCAGGGTCCAATCTAAATTAAAGACGGCCCTGCATACACTGATACTGGCATACATACATACAGACAGACAGACATACATACATGCATACAGACAGACACGCATACATACATAGACATACACACACACACAGCTCATTTTCCAGCCACCCTCCTTTCTCTTACCTTTTCTTTGCAGGTGGGTGGCTGGGGCTGATGGGAGTAGTCGGCGTGGCTCTCCCTCACTGCCGCACGCATGCTCCTCCCATGCGGAGTGTGCTGGGAGGAAGTGACCACTTCCTCCCAGCAGCACTTGCTGCGGCTGTGTTTTTTTTTTTAAAGGGGCCAAGTTGCGCTATTATGCGGCCACAGCGCTGACCGGGCCCCTGAAGATATAGGGCCCATCGGGTGGCCCTAAGTGGACCCGATAGGCCCCATCAGCAACTGCACCGCCGGGCCCGTGACAACCATTATGGTTGTCACCCCCTGATGGCGGCCCTGACTATGGCGAGGAGACTAGTGTTACTATGTTAAGATGGACAGGCCGGATGAACATACTAGTAAGAGTAATGTAACTGCAAAATATTATATGAATACATCAGAAAATGTATTATATTAGGGCTCAGGGGTTTTAGGAGTTTAAGTTATGATATGGTATGGATCAGCATGCTTTTTTGCGAGGAACTTGTCCATATGTACCCTGAGTATGGGGAGAACGACATGACACTTTTTAAATAAATTGCCAGTACAGTGAGGGGGACCAATACGGACAGTAAATTGACCCAACTTGAAAACAATTGCACATAAAAAATTCTTATATATTATCATACACATACGAGCTGTCATCCTAGAATAGTACACTACGTATAAGTGATGGTAATAATAACATACGTGACATGTTAGAGGGAAATTAACTAAGTAGGAGGTATATACCACGCAACATATTCATAGTAACTACTAAAACATCGTAACGTAATGGCAGATTTGGGAGCAGTAGAATCTAGGAATAAGTGGAAGTGAATCAGGTAACATAACCTGTAACATAGAACAGTACTACATAATGGTGTCATCATGAATATCACCGCTAGAGGGCAGAGTGGTAGTTATGTTGGATATAGTGATTCATACAGATGAATTCAGCTGAACGGCCGGCTACCGACCACTATACGTCGTACCTAACAAAGAGGTAAGTATAAAAGAACCATATGAATGAGTCAATTAATGTGAACGAACGCCGTACGCCGGCCGTATGTGGTGTGTATGAGACCCTTTTGGGAAAAACTCACGGCTCGTGACCCAGGAAACGGAACTCAGAAGGAGTGTGGAGGTAGGAGTTCAGCAAGATGGGAACTTGGCAGCGAGAAGAGCTGGCCAGGATGGGAGTTGGTGCCGTACTGGGTAAGCCTGAGGCACCTGAAGGAAAGCACAGCCAGTGGGAGAAGAATCCCCAACAAGGGTAAGATACGGAGGTCTGCCGTAGTAGGGGGCTGTGGACCAGAGCAAGGAGAATTTGGCTTGTAGCAAGACCACGTAGGACCAATGTCCTGGTGAGCTGAACCAGAACTGGAAGTCAGAGGTTCTAAATGAACCCAGTAGTGACGGTCCTGTAATGGAGGAGACTTGAGTTGTTATAGCCGGGTAACCCCTTTCACAAGTACAGGCTATGCTTTAATATATATTTATATAGATGTATAGAGTAGAGATTGCAGCCGTATTAGTCCAGTGATGCAGCTGTAAATTAACAGATGAAATTCGTATCTTGTAATACCTTTTTTATTGGACTAACAGAATTTTGTAATGGCAAGCTTTTGGGAGAACCTCCATTTCTCAAGTCTAAAGGATTTCTGAGACAAGACGACATAAGGAATTAAAAGTTGAGTTGTGATACATTAGTGCAGATAAGACACAGGTTTGATAAAAAACAGCCACAGTTCTCACAGAGGGTCATAAATATCTTATGTGAAGATCACAGAGTGATGGGGGGGAGGAAAAACAAGCAAACAGTGTAAAAGAGGAGTGTAAAAAAAACAATTATTTAGATTTTAAATGTATGAATTCACTTTCAAGAGTTCCAGAATATGCATTAAGGCCTATAAACAACATACATATACACAGACACACACGCACATATATACACATGTAGTGTACCTATAAAGTATACACAAATACATACACAATATACACAAGTACATACAACATAAATACAGCCAAATGTACAAGTATATGTACATGCACAACTATTCACACATCCACCCACAAGCACCAATACATATACTTACACATGTACAAATGTGCCTACACATACACAGATCCATATATATGCATATGTACACGTATACATAAGCATACACATGCACATATACATATATATACACATACACATATATACACACACATATATATATATATATAGTAAATAGAGAAAGGAGATGCACTCTTCGATCTTTGTGAAAAAAATCAATAGTATTTAATATATCAAAAAAAGGTTTAAATATATCCAATCAACGTTTCAACCCTTTCGGGTCTTCCTCAAGGTCTTAAGGAAGACCCGAACGGGTCAAAATGTCGGTCGGATATATGTAAACCTTTTTGATACATTAAATACTACTGATTTCTTCACAAAGACCGAAGAGTGCATCTCCTTTTCTATTCTATTTACTATATATATATTCAGCGTGGAATTGCACCAGGACATATAGCTAGATTTTTTACTATCTGAAAGGGTGCGTGCCATTTTATATATATATATATATATATATATATACAGGGAGTGCAGAATTATTAGGCAAGTTGTATTTTTGAGGATTAATTTTATTATTGAACAACAACCATGTTCTCAGTGAACCCCAAAAACTCATTAATATCAAAGCTGAATATTTTTGGAAGTAGTTTTTAGTTTGTTTTTAGTTTTAGCTATGTTAGGGGGATATCTGTGTGTGCAGGTGACTATTACTGTGCATAATTATTAGGCAACTTAACAAAAAACAAATAAATACCCATTTCAATTATTTATTATTACCAGTGAAACCAATATAACATCTCAACATTCACAAATATACATTTCTGACATTCAAACACAAAACAAAAACAAATCAGTGACCAATATAGCCACCTTTCTTTGCAAGGACACTCAAAAGCCTGCCATCCATGGATTCTGTCAGTGTTTTGATCTGTTCACCATCAACATTGCGTGCAGCAGCAGCCACAGCCTCCCAGACACTGTTCAGAGAGGTGTACTGTTTTCCCTCCTTGTAAATCTCACATTTGATGATGGACCACAGGTTCTCAATGGGGTTCAGATCAGGTGAACAAGGAGGCCATGTCATTAGATTTTTCTTCTTTTATACCCTTTCTTGCCAGCCACGCTGTGGAGTACTTGGACGCGTGTGATGGAGCATTGTCCTGCATGAAAATCATGTTTTTCTTGAAGGATGCAGACTTCTTCCTGTACCACTGCTTGAAGAAGGTGTCTTCCAGGAACTGGCAGTAGGACTGGGAGTTGAGCTTGACTCCATCCTCAACCGAAAAGGCCCCACAAGCTCATCTTTGATGATACCAGCCCAAACCAGTACTCCACCTCCACCTTGCTGGCGTCTGAGTCGGACTGGAGCTCTCTGCCCTTTACCAATCCAGCCACGGGCCCATCCATCTGGCCATCAAGACTCACTCTCATTTCATCAGTCCATAAAACCTTAGAAAAATCAGTCTTGAGATATTTCTTGGCCCAGTCTTGATGTTTCAGCTTGTGTGTCTTGTTCAGTGGTGGTCGTCTTTCAGCCTTTCTTACCTTGGCCATGTCTCTGAGTATTGCACACCTTGTGCTTTTGGGCGCTCCAGTGATGTTGCAGCTCTGAAATATGGCCAAACTGGTGGCAAGTGGCATCGTGGCAGCTGCACGCTTGACTTTTCTCAGTTCATGGGCAGTTATTTTTCGCCTTGGTTTTTCCACACGCTTCTTGCGACCCTGTTGACTATTTTGAATGAAACGCTTGATTGTTCGATGATCACGCTTCAGAAGCTTTGCAATTTTAAGAGTGCTGCATCCCTCTGCAAGATGTCTCACTATTTTTGACTTTTCTGAGCCTGTCAAGTCCTTCTTTTGACCCATTTTGCCAAAGGAAAGGAAGTTGCCTAATAATTATGCACACCTGATATGGGGTGTTGATGTCATTAGACCACACCCCTTCTCATTACAGAGATGCACATCACCTAATATGCTTAATTGGTAGTAGGCTTTCGAGCCTATACAGCTTGGAGTAAGACAACATGCATAAAGAGGATGATGTGGTCAAAATACTAATTTGCCTAATAATTCTGCCCTCCCTGTACACACACACACATACATACATACATATACATACACACACATACATATACATACATGCAAATGAACCCATATAAACATATATGTTTGTAATGCACACCCATATATGTAAGCCTATATGCATTTTGGTATGGGAAAGTATATGTTTCTACATAGTACTTTATATATTGTTATGATAAACATGTCATCGGTATGCATTTTAATATGTGGATACATATGACAGAACGGTGAGATAATGATGAGTGGGGTTCATGTAAAATGTTGGTAGTGGGACAGGAAACCTGAATCAACATTTAGTCCTCTATTCTTGCTGGTAACAAAATAGATCTGGCTCCAATAGTTTTTCTTTCTTGGGTACTTTTAAAATGCCTTTTCAGTACTTTGATTTGTAGGTCCTTGATTAAGTGGTCAGGATGGGTAAAATGGTGTACCACAGAAAAGCAGTAGTATTCTTCTTTGTGGTGTTTAATGGAATGTCTGTGCATATTCACCCTGTCATTTAATTGCTGGGTGGTTTTCACAAAGTAGCATCCTAGGAGGCATTTGGTGTATTGAATCATGTAAAAAAACATTGCTGGATGGGCAGAAGTATGATGCTTTTTGTTTTGTTGTCTGTGCATATGTGTTTACAGCAAGGTTTTTTGAATTGTCTGGTCCTGTTTTCTTTCATTTTTTCTTGTATTTTTCCTCTCTCTCCCCTTAACTCTGTGATCTTCACACAAGATATTTACGACCCTATGCTAGAATGGTATCTATTTTCCATAAAACCTATAGCTTATCTGCACTCATGTCACGTTAACCCCTGTATCACAACTCAACTTTTAATTCTATCTGTCGTCTTTGCTCAGAAATGCTTTAGACCTGAGAAAGGGAGGTTCTCCCAAAAGCTTACCAATACAAAATTCTGTTAGTCCAATAAAAAAGGTATTACAAGATATGAATTTCATCTGTTGGTTTAAATATGTGTATATATATATATTGGAAGGTGGAGCCTGAGGTTGTGGGAGGGGTTCCCCGGCTATTTAAACTCAGGCCCCCTACACCACAGGGCTGATGCTGCCGGGTTCATCCCTCCCACCTCTCCCATTATACATATTACTATTACAGGTGGGCCCTCTTTTATTACAGGCCTACCCGATACGTCGGTTTCGGGACACCACAACCGACTTGCTCATATATCTAACTTATCATAGATACGGCTTTGGTCCCCGACTACAAATATATATATACATATATGTAAATACAGTGGCAGAACTAATGTAGAGAGGGTCTTAGTGCAAGAATTTAGATCCCCATCTATGCTTTTGCCAGCTTGGGATATACAATTTGCCCTTCCTTGCAGGGGTGTACTTAGCACTGAACAGTGTTTGTGTGTTTGAGTGTAAGCATGGTTTTGTATGGGGTAAGTGTGAGTGAAAATAGGCTTGTGTTTGTATCTGTTGGTTTTTAAATGCAGGGATATGTTTATATATAATGTTGGTGTAATAATACAGTGTGTTTGTATGTAGTGCTGACATTTCTACATTGCATGCAGGGGTTTGTTTGCATGTAGTGTTGAAATTTGAATGCCGCGGTATATTTGTGTGTAGTGTTGGCATTTGATTTCTGAGAAGCATGCACATATACACATACACTGCCACACAATGATACACAGACACACATATAAATACACATACATAAACTGACATGCATGCACATAGACAGACATACAGAAACACACACTTAAACACATATAGATACAAATACACAGATACAAACACTCACTCACATGCAGATACACTGCCAAACAGAAACACACAATGAAACACATACAGACACACAGATACACACACTTACACACATACCCACACACACAGAAACACACACTGGCACACATACAGATACGCTGACAAACAGAAACACAATAACACACATATAGACACACATGCTAATCAAAATTTTAGCCCCCTTCCAGTTTCCTACCTTTTGGATACAGGGTGGATTCTGTTGGCTAAGGCTGTTGGTAGCTGTTTGCACTCCCCCTCCTCTCTGCCATATATTCCTCCTCTTTTCCCCTCCTGTGCTACTCAGTCTGTGTAAACAGAGAGGAAGTGATTGTCTAACACTTCCTCCCAGTGCAGGCTCAGTGCAGGCTGCAGATATTACAGGGGTCTGGTTGCACTGTGTAAGCTTTCTGGACAGCACTATAACTCATCAATAGCATTCTTCATTTATCTGTGTACAGTAAACCCACAGACAGGTGCCGCTACCAACACAATTCCAGCTTTCATCCTAATCATACCAAGCAAGGTATCATCTACAGCTAGGCTATCCAATATCACCACATTTGCTCTGTCACAAGAGACAGAGATACACACTTGAGTACAATGTCAGAGTGATTTAGATGAAAGGGCTATAGGGAAAGGACAACACCTAATAAATAAAAATCTACCTTAAACGGCACCATGGAAAGGGCTCCTCCAATCAGTGGCATACACACATTCCATGGAACCCCTCCCCCTCCTTTTCTCCCCCTTTTCACTTCCCCCCTCCGACAGACACACACACAGACACATACATACAGAGACATGCATACACACATAATCACAGACACATACATACATAGAGACACACACAGAGACAGACAGATACATACAGACACATACACACACAAGACACACATACATACAAAGACACATACATAAATACAGACACACACACCTACACACAGGCACAGACAGACACATACATACACACATACAAAGACACATACATACATACATACATAAACACAGACACATACATACAGACATACACACACACACACACACACACAAAGACACATACATACAAACAGACAGGCACACATACATGCATACATACATACAGGCAGACAGACACACATACACACAGACAGATATACATACAGACACACACACACACACGCACAGACACGCAAACTCATACACATATATAATATGTTTAAGTCACACTCCTGTTTCCTACCTTTTAGGTGCAGGAGGGTGACTTTCCCTGGTATCCAGTGGTGGCTCAGGTTGATGGCCTCTCCTTCCTCCCGCATGGCTCTCTCATAGCTGGGTGGAGTGACCGGGGCAGTCACTTGCTCCCAGCAGTGATCTCATCACAGGGGACCGGTCACACTGTTAAAGTGGTGCAGCGCTGACCAAACACCTTGGAAATCCATACCAATCGGGTCATTGATCACTCGATGGGCCCCTTGAACGTGCACCCCTGGCAGTTTGTCGTGAGGGCCAAGGCCGCAAACCATGGTGGCTGTTACCCGGTCGCATATATATACATACATAAATATATATATATATATATATATATATATATATTAATTCTACATAAATATTTATGTAATATTTCTACATATTTTATTAATTACAATTTGTGAACCTGCCTGATAACCCAGGCAGAAAGTCCAGATAATTTAGTTTGCTAGCACTATATTTAACCCTGTAACTTTTCAAGACACCATAAAACCTGTGCATGGGGTTACTGTTTTACTCGTTAGACTTCGCTGAACAGAAATATTAGTGTTTCAAAACAGTAAAATGTATTACAAAGATGATATTATCAGTGTAAGTTACTTTTTTTACATCTTTCACACACAGACGGCACTTACATTGACGATATAATTGTTGTGATGCATTTTACGGTTTTGAAACACTAATATTTGTTTTCAACAAAGTCTCCTGAGTATAGCAGTACCCCTCATGTACAGGTTTTATGGGGTTTCAAAAGTTACAGAGTCAAATAAAAGTCTTGTGTTTCAGTTTTTTCACATTGAAATTCGCCAGATTGGTTACGTTGACTTTGAGACCGTATGGTAGCCCAGGAATGAGAATTACCACCATGATGTCATACCATTTGCAAAAGTAGACAACCCAAGGTATTGTAAATGGGGTATGTCCAGTCTCTTTTAGTAGCCACATAGACACAAACACTGGCCAGAATTTGGCGTACAAATTCGTTTTTGCATTTTTCACACACAAACAAATATTAACACTAACTTTGGCCAGTGTTTGTGACTAAGTGGCTAGTAAAAAGACTGGACATACCCCATTTGCAATACCTTGGGTTGTCTACTATTGCAAATGGTTTACCATCATGGGGGTAATTCTCATTCCTGGGCTACCATACGGTCTCAAATGCAACGTAACCAATCTTGTAAATTTCAATGTAAAAAAAATGAAAAATGTAACATGCTATATTTGACCCTGTAACTTCCCAAAGCACCATAAAAATATAAATAGGGGGTACTGTTTTACACAGGAGACATCGCTGAATACATATATGTGTATTTTATTGCAGTAAAAGCAAACAATATTATGACATTCACACTTAAAATGTCATGCAGAACTACAAAAATAACATTTCTTAACTTCTCAATTTTTTATATTTTATTAATATTAAATTATGTTTCATTGCTAAATATTTGATGTTAAATGAAAGCCCCATTTCTCTAGAATAAAATGATATATAATAAGTGTGGGTGCACTTAACTGAAAGAGGTGAATTACGGTTGAACAGACATATAGTCAAATTCCAAGTTTTGTTTACGTTTTATTTTGATCAAAACGTGTACATTTGGCTCAGTCCTTAAGGGGTTAATATCATATATTTATTTTTAAATACTCCATTCTCCACACAAATAGATCTAAAAGTACATAAAAAAATATATAGATACTCCATTTAAAATTACAAGAGAATTAAAACACATGGGAAGCAGAAAGGACTTAACAAGAATTCCTCAATATTCACTTAAGACTTAAGTATGTGGTTACTGAATGTTGAATTAGTTAATAAAAATATAAATCATATATTTATTTATATATATATGTATATATATATAAATATAAATATAGGTAAAGGGATATAAAAAAGGGAATTACTGACAAAAAATGGCATAGTTCAAAATCTGAATTCAGTCCATACGGAATAAGAGTGTTCAGTTTGAAAATCTATTCCATTTCCACTTGTCCCAATTTTTTAATAAAATCTCCTCCTCTATAGTTTTTATCCACTTTTTTCACTCCTAAAAATACTAAACCTTTAGCATTTTGGTGATGGTGCTGTTTAAAGTGGTAGGAGAGACTATGTTTCTAAAATCCTGAATTGATGTTCCGTATGTGTTCTCCAATTCTCACATACAGTGGTCTAGTGGTGCAACCTGTGTACCTCAAACCGCATCGGCATTTTAACAAATATATTATATTTTTTGAATAACAGGTGATAAACTCTTTTATGGGTATGTTTTTACCCCCTTTGATATCGATAGTCTTGATAATTATTTTATTACTACCTGATTTTTTGCATGCTGAACATTGTTCACAGCCATAAAAACCCTTTTCATTATTAAAAATTGCAGGGAGACTCATTTTTTCTTCAATAAAACTATTTACCAGTGAATTTCTTAAATTACCCACTCCTCTATGTATAAATCTGGGATTGTCAGGTAAACAGGTTTTCAACGTTGGGTCTTGTAATACTATCGGCCAAAATGCCTATATAATTTTTTGGACTTGATAATTTTTTACATTGAAATGACAAATGAACAGAATATCTTTCTTCTTTTTGTTATCTTTAGTCTTATATTCTAACATTTTCATTCTCAAAAAAATCCTTTTTAATTCTCAGGGATTGATCTTCATAAGTCTCTATATCCGTACAATTTTGTTGGATCCTAAGAAACTGACCTTTCGGGGGCATTCTCCAACCAAGGAGCATAATGACAGCTCTTGCGTTCAATACAACTGTTGCAGTCTACTGTTTTGAAGTGATTTTGTTTGTCTTTATGGTTCAATCGTTTATATAAATGTTAAGATCTAAAAAGGTAACTTCCTCCTGACTCCATGTACTGGTGAGTTTAATTCCCCATGTGTTATCATTTAAAAAGGATAAAAACTCTTCCAATATACTCTTATAACCTTTCCAGATTAAAAATATGTCATCAATGTAACGGCCATAGGAAGTTCTCCCCCCAGCCATGGTCATCATATACAAAAATATTCTCCCAATGGGACATAAAAAGCTGGGGGCAAACTTGGGCCCATGGTTGTTCCATTGATCTGGAGAATAAATTCTTCTTTGAACCATAAAAAAATATTTTTTTAAAATTAGGTTAATCCCTTCTAAAATATAATCAACTTGAAGAGGTAAAAATTCTCTAGTTATATTTAAAAAAATGTTCCACTTCCCTGCATCCATATTCATGAGGTATGTTGCTGCATAATGCTGCCACATCGCACGTTACCAAGATAAAATCACTTTCCCATTTATGTCCTTCCAAAAGTTTTAAAAATGACATAGTGTCTTTGATATGTGATCTTGTTTTTTGTACTAACGGTTTTAATAAAACATCTATATATTGGGATAGTCTACTTGAAATGACATCTACTCTTGCTATGATGGGTCTTCCTGGGGATTAAAAACGTCTTTATGTACTTTCGGCAAAAAGTAAAAAACAGGGATTTTAGGGTACTTGATGTTAACAAAATCAAATTCTTTTTTATCTAAAATACCTACTTCTACACCCTTTTTAAAGAATTAGACAAATAATTTATTAATTTATTCGCTGTTTTCTTTTCAATTTTCTATATGTATTTGTGTCATTTAATATTCTCTCTGTCTCTGTTTTGTAATAATTAGTGCATGGGCCACCTGGTGGGCCTTCTTAGTGTGTGGGCCATTGCGACCCTATGCAGCTGCACCACCGGGTCAATGCTCAAATTAATCATGACCAGCGGGGCCCATGGAGCAGCTGCTCTGGGGCCCCCCAGGAGGAGTAACTGGGCCTGGAGCAGCTGCCCCATTTTCCCGGTGTTAAAGACGGCTCTGCTTGAAGTCCCAAGCAACCAAGTCCTGCAGAATCTTCTGAGCAGAGACTGGGCCCCTTAAAACAGCATTAACACCCAGCTCTCCCAAGCAACCAAGTCCTGCAGAATCTTTTGAGCATAGACTGGGCCCCTTAAAACAGCATTAACACCCAGCACTCCCAAGCAACCAAGTCCTGCAGAATCTTCTGAGCAGAGACTGGGCCCCTTAAAACAGCATTAACACCAAGCACTCCCAAGCAACCAAGTACTGCAGAATCTTCTGAGCAGTGACTGGGCCCCTTAAAACAGCATTAACACCCAGCACTCCCAAGCAACCAAGTCCTGCAGAATTTTCTGAGCAGAGGTATCATCTCTGGAAGATCTACTCAAGAATTCCTGTACTACTGTTTCCTTAAACTCTTAATTTAAAACACACCAATCAAGTCACTAAACCTCTCCTCACCTGAAATCCTCTGTTAACATACTGCATCCTTACAATGGTTTAAACACTCATTGATATTTGTGTGTTTGTGTATATATGTATATGATTTATACATTTGCGCATATATATATATATATATATATATATATATATATATTCTACATATCTATATAACACACATTTTCTCTACTGTTCTCACTTCTATATTTCATTTATAACACTAACTTCTCTCATTACTAAAATATCCCTATCCTTTTGCTCACCAGTCCCTGGCAACACCATCTTCATGACTTCCACCTTACTACCCTCCCCTCTCTATTCATCCCATGCACTCTACACATACATTTCCAGCATATCTCCACCAACTCCTCCCAAATCGTCTACATACATACCCTCCTACAAAACATTCAAATCCTACTCCCACCTTCACTTCCTTTCTATCCTTCTGCTCCTAGCAGCTGGTGATGTCTCTCCAAACCCCGGTCCCATCTCGGCAAACTCACCACATACTAAACCAACGATCCACACTAATCTCATACCCATCTCATGTTCCTCTAAATCCTCCTTCAATACTGCCCTCTTGAATGCATGCTCTGTTTGCAATATTACTAAATCCACTGCTGTCCATGACTTCTTCATCTCTCGTTCAATATATTTATTAGCCTTAACATTGCTGTTATTTATCATCCCCCTGGTTCACCTCTTCTCTTCCTTGAACACTTTGCTGCCTGGCTACCCTATTATGAATGGGTGTCAATTATGGTTTTCTGCACAATTGCCAGGTCAGCAGTCTTCCCAAGGATTGTGATTCCTACCGAACCAGACTGAGAGACCATTTAAAGGCTCAGAAACCCTTTGCAGGTGTTATGGCTTACTTGGCTGATTAGAGTGGGATACTGTGAACCTTTTCATAATATTCTAATTTACTGAGATTGTGGATTTGGGGTTTTCGTGAGCTGAAAGCCATAATCATCGCACTTATGACAAATCATAATTCACAGCTGTCACATTAAGTGCACCCACACTTATTATATATCATTTTGTTCAGGAGAAACAGGGCTTTAATTTATCATTAACTATTTCCGTCTGTCATTTTAGCAGTTAATGTCATAATACTGTTAGTTTTTACTGCAAATAAATGCACATATTTGTAATCAGCGATGTCTCACGAGTACAACAGTACCCCCCATTATCAGGTTTTATGGTGTTTTGGAAAGTTACAGGGTCAAATATAGCACATTACATTTTCAAATAGAAATTTGCCAGATTATTAATGTTACCTTTGAGATGGTGTGGTAGCCCAGGAATGAGAATTACCCCCATAATGGCATACCATTTGAAAAAGTAGACAACCCAAGGTATTGAAAGTGGGGTATGTTTAGTCTTTTTTAGTAGCCACTTAGTCACAAACACTGGCCAAAGTTAGCGTTCATATTTGTTTTTGTGTGAAAAAAGCAAAAAACTAATATTTGGCCAGTGTTTGTGACTAAATGGCTACTAAGAAAAACTGGACATACCCCACTTGCAATACCTTGGGTTGTCTACTTTTGCAAATGGTATGCCATCATGGTGGTAATTCTCATTCCTGGGCTACCATACGCTCTCAAAGGTAACATAACCAATCTGTCAAATTTCAATGTCAAAAAATGAAATGCAAGCCTTTTATGTGACTCTCTAACTTTCCAAAACACCATAAAACCTGTACATGTATAGTCCATAAAAGTGATGTTCGTTTGTAAAAAATGCAAAAAAAAGTCACTTTTACTTGTAATACAATTTATCATTTTTTACTTGTAATCGTTGTAATACAATTTATCATTTTGAAACACTAATATTTGAGTTCAGCAAAGTCTCCCGAGTAAAACAGTACCCCCTATGTACAGGTTTTATGCTGTCTTGGAGAGTTAAAGGGTCAAATATAGTGCTTGCAAATTAAATGCTCTGCATTTTCTCCCTTTGTTGTCTGGCATGTCAATCAAATTTTAATTATTCAAATCACATAATTATGTTAAAAGATTACTTAAATATACACGTAGAATTTTAATATGTATGCATTTATAGGTATACTAATGTAATCTTTTATGTAATTATATGTATTTATCTATATATATATATATATATATTTGCAGTTATTTGTATTTTATATATAGATAGATAGATATATAAAGAATGTCATTCTAAGTGTATTTTGTTACCAATATATATATTTTAATAACAAAATACAGTTAGAATGAAATTACATATGAATATATAATTTATATTAAATTTTGTTTCAATATTTTATTTATTTATTTTATTATTTTATTTATTTATTATTGTAATTATACGTGTGTATGTATATATATATAATATATGTGTATATAACTATTATATATATAATATAATATATATACATATTATATATATGTAACATCATTCTAAATATATTTTAATACTAATATATGTACTTATATTAATATTAAAATACACTTTGTATGACGTTACATATATATAATATGTATATATTTTATATATATCATAGATATACATATATTATATATATAAAAATACATTTATTTAAATTTTACACATGTCTATTTCTTTTTTTTTTTACTTTCCCATCTGACATTTCAGTCAGTCCCCCTGCTGGCAGATCCACAGCCAGCTATAGGGGGCCATGTGATCGCTCTTTGAGAGCTATCACATAGCCCCCGGGGGCCTCATTTGCCAGGGGAGGGCTGCCTGGGCTGTCAGATAGCCCTCCAGAAGAGGATCGCGGCAGAGGTAAGTACGCCGGACCTCCAGGGGCTCAAAGCCGTTACGGTGTTCTATGCCGCCGCAACGGCTTTAAAGCCCTTTTAATGCGGGACGTCATAGAACGCTGTGACGGCATTAAGGGGTTAACATGTAATCTATTGGGGACTTCAAAGGGGTGATTGCATTTTCAAACTAAGTATGGTTTATTCAACACATGTATGCGCGACATTTAGTCACCAGAATGAACCTCGGCTGCCATCTTTTTGGTTTCCACATTTTTGTTTTTATGCTAAACGTCTTTCCTGTTGTATTGATGAACAGTGCACCTGAGGGTACCCTTATGCGAAATTAATAAATGGCACAACATTGGGACTTAGTCATTGATGTCTGGTTCAAGGTTCAGCTCGAAATGTCGCCGTTTCTGATCCTGACGGACATCTTTTTGCTACGACTAGCACAAAGAAATGGTTCATTTCTGGGCAGGGTCTAAATAATAATTTGTTTTCTAAATTTGAGATTTCTAATATGCATTGATTTAGATCCTGTTTAGAAAGGCCATAGTATTCACTAATAGATTCTACAATTAGACATATATAGATATATCAGAAGTATCCAAATGGAATTTGTCTTTTAATTGGGTAAATGGCATAAGCTTATTAGACAAAAAAAAACAAAACATCTATATATATCTCTTTATTACAATAGGAAAAACACCTCTTTAATACAATAGAATAAAAATCTTAGTTGCCTCCATCTTGAGCCACTAAGCAAAACCACTATCTAAATTAAATTTAAGGGCAGTGGCTACATCAGTATCATGATAGTAGTGGATGAAGTCTGGGACACCCATACCTTTGCTACCTCTTTAGTTGTTTTTTTTTGTTTTAGTTTTTGCAATACAAATAATTTAATTCTACTCGGTTTCTGATTCCTAATAAATGTCAAAACACAGAGTGAACCTTTCTAAAGAATTACAAAGGAATAAGATGGATCACCCTAATATAATATAAGTATAGTAATTTTAACCGAACTATTTCTACCTAACCATGAGATTTGACAACTACAACACCGTTTCATGTATTCTCTAAGCTCTGGCCAGAATTTTTACAGGTTATAAGCATGCATCTTAGGCAGATTCTTGTACGGGTTAATTTACTGTATAATGCATCTTTTATATTGCTTTAGTCAATAATTTAATCCTTGCTTTGTATGTTTATTATTATTGTTATTGCCATATATCACCACTATTTATAAACACATGCTATATTAGTTCTCTGACCTTTTTGGTCCTATGTCTATTTTGAAAATTGGGGCCGCAAATGTTCGGTTCTGCCCAGAAGCTCAGCTAAAGTTTTTGCTTTTAATCTAAGTTACACCCGTTTTGTCTTTTACCACCCTTATCGAGAGGCTCAATACCAAGAGCCATCTAGATATTGTTGCATAAGAGTTTTTAAGTATTTCCCCAAAGCTTTTCATCAAGTTTTATTGGGGATCACGTGACCCGTTTTCAATAATTAAAACTCATTTTATACTCCACAAAGATGTTTGTTAAGCATGTAAATATTGTATAATCTATGTTAATTTTTCTTTTGGGAGTTATTGAAGCAAATACATTTATGCTAACCTTTGCACTTATCATGTGACCCCAGTTGAGGTCAAAGGTCACATATGATGTAATTTTGGCTCCAATTTGAGTAAGCTTACACCCTATATATACCCTATAGTGTCAGACTCTGTCTGTTTATACTTAAAAATGCCCCGCAGTTGGCGAAGCATGTTGTGTTGTTTTAATATTTGTTTTTAAGCATTTAAGTATATTTGGCATTCACTTTTTATGTGTCTAATCATTGATTACAGTTTTTTTATGCTTTTAAGTTATTTTATTTTTTAATTGTTCCTGGCATGCCAAAACTGTTAAATACTTACCAGATATGAATACCCTGATAAGGATCATCGCATGGACGATCTACCCAACAGTATATCCTTGGTGGCAATTATACCACCCAAGCGCTAATATCTGAGCGGTGTCAACTGCTCAAAATATGTGAGTAGGCTATTGTTATCTTTTTATGTACTACTACATTTATCACAGTGAGCACTATTGTTTCCCTTTTATATTTTTTATATACCCATCTATATGCTGAGAGACTGACTGCTAGAGCTACATATCCATCAGTGTGGATTCTGCTGCTGTATGCTGTTTGGTTTTATAGCTCTATCAAATGTGAATGTTATACCATATATGTTTCTGTTGTGTGTTCTGCGCTTAGCACCTTGTTTTAGCTCATGGAGGATTCAGCAGGAAAAGCCCTTGTAAGGATTAGAGCTCCGAGGACAGTGTATTGTTGTCCCTATCCTGCTCCAGGAGGGCCCCAGTAAAGCCACGGTGACAGGGGCAGATGCGTTGAGGTTTTTCCCCTGTTCCAGCTAGGAAGCGGTCCTTGGCGGAGATACCCAGCCAGGGTACAAGGAGCTCCGTTACAATATCCATGTTCCATATGACTTCCCCTTTAACCATTAACCTTTAAATATTTTCATCCAATTTAACGTTTTAGTTTCAAACAGTTCTCTTACCTATTTTTCCAATTAACCTTCAACTTCCTTTATCATTTATGTCAGAAAATCAATGTATCACAATCCCTTTTATAACGGTTTACAATTTATTATTCACTCTGTTATATTTTATGGACTGTTTCACTTGATGTTACCTTACCCATAACCCTCATCTACTGAACAACACTGCAGACGAGAACACCTTATAAAAAGTATAATATGATCTTATGGATACTAAAAAAAAGGATCGAAAAAACATGTAATAGTACTGGAAAAATATAAAACTATATGCTGTCATCAATAAACCTTTAACACATCTTTATTTCAATATAAAGTCTTACAACCATACTAGAAGTAAAACCACTCTTTAAAAGTGTATATTGTATAACTTGCTAATGTTTTAAATGGAACCCACAGCATATCACTCGCGGGATTGTGGTATTTTAAGGGCATGCTAAAGTAGTCACACATGTTTAAAAAGATTATCCTTAGTATTCCTTAGGCTACTTACTATACAAATCAGCCTTTTTTTCTGGAAATTGTTCAGGGCCAACTGAAATTAATTTAATCTGATAACATCTGGCTGCTAATGTAAAAGTAGCCACAAAGCCGCTACTCTCAAGTATTTATGCAATCTACATATTTCTGGCTCTTTTGTGGTAACACAAGGGTTTAGCAAAAGCTGAGGGGTTTAGGCTGCTTCCTTTATTGTATTACAATACATGCAGGCATTTATTTGGTTCAATGTGATTCCCAAGCCATATTATATTTTTTTTATGCAAGTCATAGAAATTTATGAGGCATATAATATAATAACATACACTGCAGTAAAAGTGTTGCTGTTGTTTTTTTTATTATTATTATTATTATTATTATTATTACTATTATTAGACAATCTAATTATCAAATTGATTGGTAATAATATTTAATGCAATTAATTTAAATGTAAATTAAATTGTACTTGTATAATAGAACAATTGTACAACGATTTTAAAATATGCATAATTCATAATACAACATCAATATTTTATTAAGTAAAAGTAAAAATAAAAAACAAATTCAACAATATCGCAATATGGCTTGAAGTTATGTGATAGTTATAACACTCAATTTATCCTGGTGTTTATCATTATCCTGGCTTAGAAAACTATTACTGGCATTCATTTAAAGAATGTAAATATACCAGGAAAGCGTTCTTTAAATCTACCATCATCTTCCAAAAATGTAAGTGCCTTTTAATCTTTGTACACAGTTACATCTAAAATAATATTTAACACAATATCACGTGCTTCTCAAATCTGCAGACAAACAGCGCTTGTCACTAGTTATATGCTAAAATAGATTTAAAACATTTTAATTTAATTACCATACACAAATGTCTGTGATTGTAGTTAATTAACTCAGGCGTACATATGGAATATGATTCAAGAGTGCTCTTTATTCAGGAATTCAGACATTTTTATACCTGAAAATTCACAGAGCACTTAAAGTTGTATTCAAAATTATTATTTGACCCCCATTGAAAAGCAGGTTTATTGTTAACATTTACAGACTTTCAGCTTTTTGCAATAAACAAATCAAACTAAAGCAATTGAAATAAGCTCAACACAATGAATGCTTGAAGTGGTTTCCCTCAAAATCAATTGAAAATGCAACTTATAATGACTTAGTTTTAAGTCTGACAAATATATTAGAGGGATATTGTTAAATTTATTTTATAGTAGCGAGTCTCATTAACATTTTTAAAGATATATCTTGGTAAAGAATTAAGATGATAAGTTAAGCTTAAAACAATATCATTGGCAAACATTATCCTTTTTATATTTAAATCCATCCTGATCGTGAAGCCAAAGGTTCTATGACAAATACAAAACGTAGGGGTGATAAAGGGCAGCCCTGTCTCAATCCAGATATAAGTCCCTTGGCAAAAACTCTAGCAGTTTGTGAATCATATAGGGTAAAGATGGCATTGATAAATCTCAAAGGGAATTTCATATTTAACAGCACCTGTTTCAAATATCCCCAATAAATCCTATATTTGCATAGTTTTACCAACATAATTCCAAGGCATCCGAGAACATTTTTTTTTTTTAAATCTAACTGGTACTAAACACCACCTATGTAAGATGGGAAAATGTTTGTAGTGTAATGTCGTTGTGTCATTGAATAATAATAACTTATATTCTAACTCAGTAATCTTAGTAATATTCTTTTAAATAAGCCTGCATGTGAGTGCCACTGTAATATAGATTTCTGTCTTTCTTTTTGGAAGGAAAAGTTTGATTAAAATCTTTGCTTGTGAACTAACCTATGTGCACAGCATAGAACAAAAATTGAGGATATTAAATACTTATGCTTCTCAGCTACATTATATTTCTATTTAAATAAGTTATTTTCACTTACCTGAGCACTTTCCGCTCTGCCAGTATACTTCCCAATTTGGGTTTTCCCGCTAATGTAGATTCCTGTTACAGGAAGTAATTTTTTTGTCTCAATTTCTTCGTCATCCACAAACAATATTGCATCAGCTTCTGTTACCAATATTCGTATTTGATGCCATCCTTCATCAAACAATTTCTATTTTACAAAGAAGAGAGATAATTTTTGCACTTCTCCAAATATATTTATAGATGAGAATGTATCATGTAACTTAAAATACTTGCAATGTTGATACTTGACAAAGGAGTCACTTTAAGAAAAAAACAAAAATGTTAAAGTTGATGTTTTGAAAATACACTGATAACTACGGTGATGCAATGATGACACTACAATTGTATTCTTTTTTAATTCCTTTTTTCTGTTTTAGTTACTCACGGAGAGACCTAAAAAATTTAAGTATTTTGTAATATACTGGACAAAATCCAATTGGATTTAAATTGCCTAGTCTAGAGCATTTGATTTCTAACACAAAAACTGGCAAAAATACATCAACATCACTGTTACCTTAACACCAGGTGTTTTAAATGTGACAACCTGGGTATCATTTATTTGACTTGTTGTAGTGAATGATAATGTTCTGTCTTCTCCATTTAATGAAACCGCTGTTTGAATTGAGCCATCAAGGGCTAATATTCTCCACAAGTCCCACTTTTTCTTGATTTTAAACCTCTGAGTAGAAACGAACAAATATGAAGGAGGAAGGCCCTCTGGAAAAACATTCCTACAATATAAAACCATTACATAATTATATAGCAGTCAACTATTTTATTCTATAAATTATTTCATTATGGTCTATGAATGCTATGCAAATATTATTAAGTCAAGGCTAGTTGCATTTATTTCATGACTATATGGATGGGCCCTGAAGACTATATAGATTTTTGCCTCCTTTGAGAAATCTAAGTAATTGTTATATTTTCTTTTTAATTTCTGCTATGGTACATAAGTAGTTTATTTTTGGTGCTCATTCTGTTACCAAGATATGTTTTCTGGATTCATTTTACAATAATTCAGGTTATCAATGATTCTCATTCTCAATAATGATTATTTGCCACCTCGGTTTTGAAGTATTTATTTACCAAACGCTAATCTCAGAAAACTACTGAAGAATCAGATGAATTCATTAATAAGTTATTCAATAATTAAAAAATAAATTGTTATGTGGAATTTAGGATAGAATCCCAAGATAGTGCAGGGGAGTAAGGACAATAAGAATAGCCATGTATGACTGGCCAGGGAGGTAAAATATGAAAGACATTTTAAAAAAATCACAATCCTTAAATAGGCAGGTATCACTAAACATTTAACCGAATGTAAAGGAAAATTAAGGTCAGGATGCAGAAGGTTATCCAATAAACTAATCAATAAGAGAATCATACATCAAAATCACAAAGCCATTAAAGGACAAAAGGCAGAATGAGGGGAAAAAAGCCATGTTCTCCCATATTCTATTTGATTAGTGTGCACTGGTACATTTGCTCACATGATGATTGGGTGCAATTGTGTAAGATCTATGCCATCATTAGTGTAGTGTTATATTGAGTACAAAAACAAAACATGGCTATAATAAATAAGCTGGGTAACGGGACCACGTAGCACAAGTAAGAGGATACCAAGTGGCAAGTAGTAACCTTAAAAGTATCTTTTCCATGGTGCAATACAAAGGCAGTTGTTAGAAGAATGGACAAAGAAAATAATAGATTGTCTCAATTCTAAATTGTGCGTGGTTCCCTAAAATGTTGGTGATGCCAAAAAAAGTGTCAAATACCACTAATATTATTTTAAAAAATGAACAGCTATTTGGAAATATAATGGTCAGCTGTAAATGCCTCTTGGTATAA
This sequence comes from Pelobates cultripes, assembly GCA_933207985.1. NCBI lineage: Eukaryota > Metazoa > Chordata > Amphibia > Anura > Pelobatidae > Pelobates > Pelobates cultripes. Next base: position 144,711,820 of record OW240913.1, read on the forward strand.
AATTAATTTAACATAATTTCATAATTTTGCAAATGTTCTCCTATATTTTACCACTTGGAAGAAAAAACAAATAGTTCCAACTTTTATATTGTATCTTGAAGAATAGAAGTTAATAAAAAAGATAAGAAGTTACATTTAAAAAAAAAAAAAAAAAAGAAGGCACAGTCAAACATGCAGAAGCAGAAATGATCCTCATGAGAGTGATAGTCACCAGCATGAAGTTGGTACTCAAATCCTAATAGACTAACAAGATTGCCAAATAAGGCAGGGTAAAGAAAAGAAAAAAAGGAGATAAAAATTGAGCCTTAAGGACTAGAGATAAAATGGGTAGCAGAGAGAAAGTGGTTCCAGAAAAGGAGGCACAAAATTAATGCTAATTGACCTAGGATTAATGCAATGATATCAATAAATTAAGAAAAAACAGATATGTATATAAGTAAGTGATTTGTAATTGAAGTATTACTCTCAATATCACATTAAAAACTAGCTCTTACTGACATGAGTTTATACATCAGAACATTAGATTTGAAACTTTAAAATGTAACGATAAAAATTTCAGCTTTGCAGCCAACATTGTTTCCACAGTTGCTTAATAGAAAAAAATATTATGAGTTATAATGTACCTTTTAAAATACATGGAATGTGCCAAATAAAATGATTTTGCAGATGTAGTACACTGCTGATTGCCCTGGTAAGCAGTATGCTAAAACGCAGTGTAAATTGTAAAAAGGAAAAAAGTTTTTTTCGCCATCTCCATTAAATATCTTACATAGAATTATATGAGTGAGGGTAATTGATTTAGCAAAGCCGAATTTTACAATCACATGACCATAAACCATATATTTAAACCATATATTTTAAATAAGTAGTGATTAGTGATTATATATTTATATATATATTACCATTTTTCTATGGTATTATTTGGTAATTGAATTGATGTTGGCACAGTTAAGGTCATTTAAAAATGTAACAAGTAATCTTTGATAGCACTCTATAGGAAACTGTACCATTATTAAATCCAATGACCAATATGTAAACAATGTTGTTTTGGGACATTCACCAAAATACATGTATGGGGAAAAATAGTTAAAGGAACATTCCAAGCAACATAGCATACCGTACTTTATAATGGATTTCTGGCACTTTGAAATGTCAGTAGTGTGCAACTTTGGATGAATGTCAATTCATTTGAAACTGAGTGCACAAGTCGAATACTAAGTATCAAATCCACTGAACTTTCTAGGGCTTGGGTGAGGGTGTCATCCAGTCATCAGTATCTTCTGATTCGTTCTGCCTACAGTGTCTTGCAGTTATCTTCTAAGGGTAGTTCGGGTGAGTGCCACCACTGGGAACATCTCTTTATCTGATCTTTATCTATCTTTATCTTATATTATTAGAAGTTAAGGTCTTGATTGGTTAGAGCAATAGTTACATCACGGAAATTCTGTTCAGACAATCCATGTTACAGTGCTGCCTCCCATCCCATGTGTTCCCTACTAAGGGTTGATAAGTATGTAGGGGTTTAAAAATATATATATAATACCCCCTCTGTGTCATTAGAGATATTTGTTTTTACCTTAAGCTGAAGCAAGCAAGGTGAATTGTTAATGTAGGCCCCTCCTAAGAGATTTCCATTGATGTGACAGGTGGGCTTACATCTAATGGCCATTGGAGTGGAAAATAAAAATCTCTGTTTATATAAATATGCACAAGTATTTGGAATAGTGTGCAATTAACTTTTTCTTTGGTTTTTATTGTATTTATTGGGGCTGATGTGTACTATGGTCATTGCTGCCGCTACAAGGTCCCATGCACGGGATTGGAAAGGAACCTGTTATAGGGAAAGAAATCTGAAAAGGGAATCTGAAAAACCTGTAATGGCAGCACTGGGGAATTGAAAATCTATAATGGGAAACTAAAAAGTGAAATGACTGAACCTACATGTCATACCTCCTCACGGCCCGCGCCGCTCCGGTCCCTCTGTCCATCCTCTCCTGCCGAGCTGTGCAGACCTCATGTGCGTGCGTGCGCCTGGGAGCACGTCCGGGGGTGTGCGCATGCATGGGTTGTTGCCAACAGGGGCGCATGCGACTTGTCCGGGAATTCTTAAAGTGATAGTAACTTGTTACTACTATCTATTTATATGCTGCCTCATTCTGTCCCTAACCTATCAGATTTCACCTAACACCTAACCTCCTTCTGACATCACTTCCTTGCCCTGTCGTGGTTTATTGTAGCCCAAGAGCGCATTCTGATTACTTGTCTTTCATTGGTATCTGACTTCGGCTTGTTTCTGGTTATTCTTATCTCTGGCTCCTTGGCTTTGTTTATCGCTTACAAAAAAACAAAAATAATGTAGCGCTTTTATACTGAATAAATGAGGCCTCTCGCTCATGACTGAAACCGCAGGGGAGCAGCACAGAGGCAGCCTACAGATCAGGACAAGATTTTCTCTGACAATAGGGGTGGGTCGCCTATACGGACCCAGAAGTGATTCATACCAGAGCTGGGTCTATAGCTCTCCGTTTGTGAGATCACTGTTTTAGATATTATTTAGTTATATACTGTCTACACCATATCTGATTGTCTTTTGTAGATATCAACCTATCTGACACTCAAGGGAACACTCCTCTTAATTACCCAAAGGTGATAAATTGTTCATTTATTCAGTATAAAAGCGCTACATTCTTTTTGTTTTTTTGTATACTATGTTTGTGACATTGGAAGGAATCGCATGAATGTATAGCAGCTAGACTTTATTATAACATTCCCACACGTTGATATAGCAGATATTTAGCAAATAAGCGCTGGTCCTCATTCCATTTTTTTTTTTGTTTATCGCTTGCTTGTCCCTCTCTAACCCTGACCTTGGCTCGTCTGATGTTTCTAGTATTTCTATTTCACGTCACGTTAAGCACGGCTATTTCAAGGACCGGTAATATGTCTATCTGGGGTTGCCTCTACTGTCCTCTAAGTTTGCGTGTTGGGGAGCTCAGCCTTGACATTATGACAGGGCCATGGACCGTGCAAACTTGGGGTAACAAATGGCAGCTTGTGAAAATAGAAGGGTTTAGATCGTAGGATGGATCAGTTTGCCCAAGCTTTGCAAACTATTCTCACTAGAACCGCTTGTCTCCAGCAGGAGGCAGAAGACAACAGTACTCAAGGTGCTGTATCTCTACCAACCACGTCTCATCCCACTCCATCCTTTCGTCTAACCTCTCCTCCCCGTTACTCCGGGGATCCATCTTTATGCAGGGTTTTTTTTAACCAGATGGGAGTACATTTTGAGATGGCTTCCAATTCATTCCCCACTGATAGGTCCAAGATAGCGTTCATTATGAATCTATTAGATGGTAATGAACTAGCTTGGATGAATCCCTTGTGGGAGAATGATGATATTATTGTTATAATCTTGAACTGTTCCTCAGGACTTTCCAGAATGTGTTCAATCCTCCAGGCAGAATGAGACTAGCAGCTAGGGCATTATTAAAAATAAAACAGGGTTCTAGATCAGTGGCCGACTATGCCATTGAGTTCCGTACTTTAGCCTCTGAAGTAACTTGGAATAATAGTGCTCTGACAGCTGTTTTCTTTGAGGGGCTTACTGAGTCCTTACAAGATGAGGTGGCAGCTAGAGATCTACCGGAACTCCTAGAAGATTTAATACAGTATATGTCATACATTGATATAAGGGTTAGAAAGAAGCATCTTCATCTTGATAGGCAAAGAAGGGCTCTAGGATGAATCACTCCTCGACCTATGATAACTGAATTTCTTGCCTTACCGGCACCCGACTCTGATCCTGAACCCATGCAATTAGGTAATACCAGACTCTCTGAAGCTGAAAAAGCATAAAGAAGAAGGGAAGGGTTGTGCCTATCTTGTGGTAAAAAAGGGCATTGACATAATAACTGCCCATCTCGTCCGGAAAACTCCACCGCCTAAGCTCGTTCAGGGGACCGGCATTGGGTGTAATGTCTCTGTCCCCTAAAACAGCTCCTGTAACCCTTATTTGGGAAAAGTTTAGTCATCAAACTATGGCCCTCATTGACTCTGGTTCCCGTCTTGCTGTTTGTGTCCCAGTGTGCTCCTGTTGATTCCTGACCTTGGCTTGTTATTTTGTGTATCCTAACTTCTGGTATCTGCTGACCTTGGCTTTCTACTTGTTTATCCTGATTTCTGGCACCCTCTGACTTTTGGCTTACGCACGCCGATTCTCCTGTTTATGTCCGCATCTGTACTGCGACTTGGAGCATTGACCTGCACAGCGCCCGTGCACAGACTCACAGGCCAGGTGAGTTCTTACTTGACCACCTTGGCCTGTTTTTAAATGCAAGGGTGAGCATATCTCTGCATACCGGACTCCCACTATGGTAAGCCGTGACACTACAGCAGGGACTGTACTGAGTCTTAAAATGACCTGACTAATGGGGGCCTGTAAAAGGGCTATCTAAAATGGATATAGTGATTTGTAATGGTGCCAAAGGGTCCTTGGAAATCGGGGACTTGCAGTGGAAGCTTAGGAAACCAAAGGACCTGTAATGGGACTAAGGGAATCTGTGAAATAAATAACAGTAGCAATGGGGACATGGGAGAGTGGGTGGGAGATGAGTACTTATTAAAAGCTGTGTTCAGTTACAGAGAAGAAGTATTACGGTAGAACATTAACTTAAACATTAACATTACATGCACACACTGCACACATAACTCAAATATCCACATACATTTATGAAATATGGCTATATAATGAAAACCTATACATACATCCAAAGACTTTCATAAACTACAGACAGTTTATTGACGTCTATTAGAGACATGATGGAGTACTTGTGGGTAAGTGGGGGAATCAGATGGTTTATGGGGATGGTGAGTCAAATGTCTGATGGTAGGAGTAAAATTCATTTTTTTGTTACTGGTTATAATAGTTACAAGTGTTCAGATAGAGTGCCAGAAGGATGCCCAAACAAATAAAAGAGCGCAGAAAACAAAGATCTCAATATATCAGGCACTGCTACTAAATAGAACATTATTAATATATCACATTTCTATCTACTCTTTATCTAAACCACCGAATTTGAATTTCAAATGCATCACTCACCATGTCAGTGAAACTATATAAATATTCACAGGAACTATATATTTTTTATATTATTTTTTTTCTTTTTGTTTTACATTGTAACTGTTTGTAAATTTCTGTTCCCTTTCATTTGCATTTTAACTTTGTATGTAAAACAGGTATTCTCAATCAGTCCCCAAAGACCAGTTATCCACGATTTAGGGATTACTCAGTGCTGTCTGTCTTAGTAGGGATGGTGAAAAACCTGGAAAGATTTGTATAAAAAAACATTATATAAATAGAAAACACCTGTGGTCATTATTGCAATTGCTGCCTAGTTGTATTCTCTTTTGTTTCACCTTCATATTTTTCAGTATGAAGAATGTAGGAAAGATAGATCAGTATAGTATCAGGAGTAATTCATAAGGTTACATAGTCATTTCAAATCAAAGAATATCCATCCACATAAAATGAAAATTTTATAGGATAGGATTTCAGCTGTATAATCCATGTTTACAAGCAAAATACCTAAAATGGCATTACCTTGTAAATTCAGTTAGGTCAATTTGGGATGTTACTTCATAAGCTTTAGTTCTCGGGATGGAACCCTCAATTCTCTTGGCATTTTTCTTATTCATTCCCAATCCTAAAAGTATATCAAACCCCTTTTCATCTCGAGCTGCAACTGGGATTCTTGTTGGACAAACGGATTCTGAAAAGAAAAAAAAAAAATTTCCATTGGATGGCCAAAGTAATGTTTTAGAGAAATGTGTCATTAAATTGACCTTTAAAGGGACACTATAGTCACCTGAACAACTTTAGCTTAATGAAGCAGTTTTGGTGTATAGAACATGCCCCTGCAGCCTCACTGCTCAATCCTCTGCCATTTAGGAGTTAAATCCCTTTGTTTATGAACCCTAGTCACACCTCCCTGCATGTGACTTGCACAGCCTTCCATAAACACTTCCTGTAAAGAGAGCCCTATTTAGGCTTTCTTTATTGCAAGTTCTGTTTAATTAAGATTTTTTTATCCCCTGCTATGTTAATAGCTTGCTAGACCCTGCAAGAGCCTCCTGAATGTGATTAAAGTTCAATTTAGAGATTGAGATACAATTATTTAAGGTAAATTACATCTGTTTGAAAGTGAAACCAGTTTTTTTTTTTATGTAGGCTCTGTCAATCATAGCCAGGGGAGGTGTGGCTAGGGCTGCATAAACAGAAAAAAAAGTGATTTTACTCCCAAATGACAGTGAATTCAGCAGTGAAATTGCAGGGGAATGATTTATACACTAAAATTGCTTTATTTAGCTAAAGTAATTTAGGTGACTATAGTGTTCATTTAAGGAATTTCAGATCCATGAGATATTGTTCATTTATAAATGTTATTTTTTATTGATCACAAGATACCCAATCAGTATAAAGCCTCAGCACTGAGGGTTTTTTGTTTTTTGTTTGATCAACACCATAGTTAAAGAAGCAAAGTAATTAAAATAAACAATATGTTTCTTTATAACTATAGATCAATTCCTCACTATTTTAAAAATTAATTTTAAAAAACATCAAACTTACCTGTACTCTGGCATCGAAACAAGCCCCTCACTGAAATTCATTAATCCTGATGGCTTTTGTCTAATCAGATGATTCTCACAGAGAAGCAATGAGGACGTATGATGCATGTATTTCAATTGCCACAAACTGACAATTAATTGGTTCCCATAAACAGGCACTGGATGCATACTGCATGCAGACACCGGACTTAAAAAAGATTCAAAAGGGAAATCTATTTTAGTCTAAGGCCCCTAGTAGCAGTCTGTCTGACAGTCACTAGTAAACAAGAAAATTGCAATATGTAAAATGCAAACTGGTAATTTTCTCACAAACTGAACTAATTTGCAAGGCTGCGGTGGCAGAAACTATGGCCAAAAATCACTTATGTCTTGAGACTGGCTAAATGTTAATCTTTCTCATAATAGGTCTGCGACAAAAGGTATAGTTCAGAAAAATTTGAGAAAACAATGTAAGAGAAGGATGATTAAGTCAGAAATGTCAGGGTCAACCATGTAGAAAGAGTAATGTTATGTATAGCAGACCTTTAAATACCTGAACTGGATCCTCATCAAGGGCCCTTGAATGAAAAGCTAGCTAGAACAATACATGACAAAGCATAAGAGAGAAATGCAATTTTACAAAGTAGCAAAACAAAAGTGTAAGTTTTATTTAACTCCCGGAAACACAATTACATTACAGGCATTTATGATAAAAATGGATTTATATTGCTGTTTTAGGCCACCTTAAAGGAACACTATAGCGTTAGTATATATGTATATATAATATAATAGAGATTCCCTATGTGGGATAAAACGTGCATTTGAAAACCTGATATTAAATTGGATTGTATACTTTCAAATTGAATATCCCCAGATAAAGGCGCACTAGTGGCGCCAAAATGCGCATCGAGTGTTATACATTTGTGTTATTTTTTTTATTTTTTTTTATCACATAATGGTAGGGTGTTTAAAGTATGTTTCATTCATAACTTGATAAATTTTTTATATTAATTTTGAGCATTTTTTTACTGGGAACTGTAGCCTAGGTTTACCCTATAATCGAGAATGTATGAGCCTGAAGCTCCAACGTAACTAGAAATACCAATGGACAGCTAGCTAAGGTGTACACTGTATTCTTAATTGAGACTGCTTATTAGACAAGTTTCTCAGTGTAACCATGTTTTGCGTAATCTTAGCATACTTGGTAGTTAGTTCTAGTTTACATTTTCATACCTTGTTGAGGCAATTAATGGTTTAGTAGATTTCTTATATAATTCAGTGAAGGTAGTTTCATATTCGAGCACTACTAACTTGTGAGTTGTTTGTCCACTATCTCTATTCTCTGACTCACTGTGCTTAAATTAGCTTGAACGACTAATTATTAGACAGCTAGCATAAAGATATGTTGCTGGTCTCAATTTAATAGTTTTACTTGGAGTGTCCCGTATACTACTCTCTTTTCCATATAACACATAATAATATATATATAGTTGGGAAGAAGATTTGTTCATTTTATATCTCTATCTATGACTATTTTGTATTATTATTTTTCATAACTATACTTGCTCTTACTTTTTCAGTGAGATATTAGTGAATAGGAGTAATTTGAAATTATACAATATCATTTAATACAACATTTTCAAATGAACGTTTTATCCTACATAGGGAATCTCCATCAGGTTCCTCGTTGTATGGGTTTCTGTTTCTCTTCTCTATTACACACTTTAAGGGTTAGGCCCTGTAATTTGGAAACTTTTCTGAAAGTGAAATTTTTCTTTTTCTTTCACTTTGGCAAGAGTTCTCTCCTTTTTTTTTCTCCTTTTTGAAAAGCGTATGAAGTGCTTGAGGTTTGGAACTGTGTTTAGGAAACTGGACAGTCTGAAGCATCTAATCAATAAGAGATAAAAAATTTAAAAGGTTGTTAAGTCTGGGTTGTGGATCAGGCCAGGGAGCACACATCTGTAGCCTGTATAATAGGCTAGAGGTCTGGTTTCTAGTAAGTTGGAACAAAAATCCGAAATGTAGGAATCAGAACATGTATACAAAAATCACGATGGTTTTCAGGCACTTGATCCAAAATATTGTGTTAAGCCACATAAGGAGCACAAGGGAATTAAATAATAGTCATAAATGTGAAATGATAACTTATTAAACAGAAAAAAATATAAAAACTCATAATTCAAAAGTTATTCTTTGTGGAGAGAAAATAACTACCTGAACCTAACACAGAAGTCATCCGGATGGGCAAGACCAGGGTCTGATCTCAATATAGTCAGAATGGATCAGTTTTGTACCTTCTTAAGTTCAGACCAAAGTTTCACTGTAAGCAGAGGCGGCTCTCTAATTAGGTGGTTTAAGCGGCCGCCTAAGGCCTCGCGCTGGCTGGGGCCTCGTGGCCGCCTAAGCCGCCTGAGGGCAGACTGTGTCGGGTCCTCGGTCAGTGACTGAGGCCCCTCCTGGCTGCCCAGCCAGCCACCGCAGACACTGGTCAGCAGCTCCGCAGTGAGCAGAGCTGCAATCCATGTGTCTCGCGAGAACTGGCCAATCAGAGCATTGCCGCGGGTTTCCATGGCAACTCTCTGACAGATCTCGCGTGATTACATGGTCTTCAGCTCTGTGGACCTGCAGAAGGAAGTAATGGCCACTGGGCCACCAGGCAGCCCACACTGGACCACCAGGGAGCCCACTGGATCACCAGGGAATAAATTAAGGTATGCAGTCCCCCCTCCCTCAGCATCAACCCCCTCCCTCAGCATCACACCCCCTCCCTCAGCATCAACCCCCCTCCCTCAGCATTAATTCCCCTTCCTCAGCATCGATCCGCCTTCCTCAGCATCAATCCCCCTTCCTCAGCATCAACCCCCCTTCCTCACCATCAACACCCTCCCTCACCATCACCCCCCCTCACCATCACCCCCCTCCTCACCATCACCCCTTCCCTCAGCATCAACCCCTTCCCTCAATATCAACCACCCCTCCCTCACCACCAACCCCCCCTCAGCATCACTCCCTGTCAGCGCTGACCCCCCCTCCCTCAGCATCACCCCAAACCCCCTCCCTCAGCATCACCTCCTCCTCAGCATCAACCCCCCTCCCTCAGCATCAGCCCCCTCCCTCCTCACCATCCACCCACCCTCCCTCACCATCACCCCCCTCACCATCATCCCCTCACCATCAGCCCCTCACCATCACCCCTCACCATCACCACTCAACATCACCCCCCCTCCCTCAACATCAGCCCCCCTCCCTCACATCATCCCTCTCCCTCAGCATCAACCCCCTTCCCTCAGCATCAACCACCTTCCCTCACCACCAACCCCCTCCCTCAACATCACTCCTGTCAGCATCACCCCCTCTCTCAGCATCACCCCAAACCCCCTCCTGGCATCAGCCCTCCCTCAGCAGCCTCCTCAGCATCCTGCCCCCACCATCACCTCCCTCACCATCCCCCTCTCTCAGCATCACCCCCCTCCTCAACATCACCCCCCTCCTCAATATCATCCCCCCTCCTCAATGTATCCCCCCTCCTCATCATAAACCCCCCCTCCTCAGTATCACCCCTCCCTCAGCATCACCCCCCTCCTCTCACCTCCTCTCTGTCACATGACCCCTCTCACCATGACCCCCTCTCACCATGACCCCCTCTCACCATCTCCCTCACCATCTCCCTCTCATCAGCCCCCTTTCATTCATCAACCCTCTCCCACCCTCTCATCACCCCCCTCTCCCTCCATCCCATCACCCCCTCTCCCTCCATTTACCCCCTTCGCCCTGTCACACTCTCCCTGCCACTGGTACCAATTTACTCACCTTGTCACAGTCACAAGCTGAAGACATTCATCATACACACACAGTCAAGAAACAAAGCTTTGCCATAAACACAATGCACAAAGGCTACAGGCAGACCCCCATACACACAACGCTTCCCCATACATTCTCACAGACAAAAACGCAAACATGCTCACAGAGACATACATTCTCACACACACACACACACACACACACACACACAAGGATACTCTCTGTCAGACACACTCTCAGGCACATACACAGGTGAACAGTACATTAGAGCTCAGTGGTGATGCTGTAATCTGCTGAGCTATCCAGTTAACACCTATGGAGCTTGGAAGAGCTAATATACAATCATATTCATTTACTGTTCACAGTACCAATACGTGGGTGCATACACTGCATATGCAAATCAATTATACTCTTAATCAAATCTTGCTTTTTTTCTTTTTTTTACTACACACCATGAATTAAACACCAACTTCTCCATTTCAATATTTTACAGCACTTGTCAAATGTTAAACCTATACATAAAAAATAAATGCAGAAATAGAATATTCAAAGTATTTTAAACAATTTAACACAATTAATAATCATAGTTTGCATATTCCTCAGTGAGTCAAGCATTAATTGATTCAATGCAGAAGGATATTTTAAACCATGCAATGTTCACAAAAGTCTCTACTGATGAGACAATAATGCATTAATGCACAAGCTGCCAAGTCACGGCAGTGCAAAGAATATTTGCAAAGAATATTTGCACTTAAAAGCAACAATACATTTTTCAAATACATTTTAAAATGATCCTTGAAGCAGAAGTCCCAGGCATGCCAAAATTGGGTTACTTTGACACAGTGACAACCTAAGCAAAATATGTCCAAAATATGTGCACTAATTGTCCATTATATGGATTATTATGACCACCCGTATATGCTATAAAATGCAGACTTTCTGAAACCTTAAAGGAAACATACACAAAGGCAATAGCTTCTACAAATAAACCCCTAAAAATGTGCAGGTGTTAAAAATGCTTTAAAAATCTGAATATTTTTTTTCTCAATTAACCATGCAGATGGGTTGAACAGAAGAAAATACCACTGTCAAATTAATTTTGTTGTGGCCACCCTTTGCCTTTAAAATAGAATTAATTCTTCTAGGTACACTTGTACATCGTTTTCCAAGGAACATATCAGGTAGGTCGTTCCAAACATCTTAGAGAACTAAACACGGTTCTTTTGCGGATTAAGGCACATGACATGCTTTAATAGATTTATAACTCATTTTATAAAAAGTGTTCTGAATCCACCCCTCACCCCCACCATGTATTTTACTCAATGCATAGCCATGTGTCAAAAGTAATTCCCATGCGAAATAAATAAATCAGAATAGATTTTGTATTTCATTAAAGGTAGTACCATCTTATTCGATGAGAATACAGAAGCTCTTATTTACTAAAGCATTTATACTACAGTAATATAGTTATTTTGGCAAACAATGTATGATGTAATTATTATGCGATCATACATATGTTATGTCAATAAAAATAACTATTTGTAATCTTAATATAGATCACTTTAAATAAGGGCAAAGCATCATTGAACAATCGTATCCATGCACATTCTGTTTATCCAGCTCAATGGCTGAAACTACCTTGACGGGCCTTAGTGTCGCCATAAACTGCTTTCCGAAAAGGAGGATCTGTAAAACCTAATTTTGTTACAGAAAAATGTAAAAACTTTTACTAAAGGAACAAAATGTCAAGGACATATTAATTTATAATACTTTAATAAACTTTAGAAACTAAGCACAAACTAATGAAAGTGGCAATTTTCTATACATTGTTGTGTCATGTGCAAATAACATTCATAACAATATCATATGTATGTAACTTTAGGGGGGTTATTTCTTATGTTGATTTCAATCGGTCCAACTTATCTATTATTATGACAGTTTGTCTATTTTAGCCCAAATTTTTTAATTAGGTTTTCAATTCATTGTAATACTCAGATTAGGGAATACACAATCAAATATTTAAAAGAATTGACTAAAAAAACACAATCTATAAAAAAAAAGTACATCACCCCAATCACTTTGTGTGCATTTCTTGTAATGCCTCTTTGTTGAATTAAATTGTGTATCTTTCATTTTACAGCTGCAACCAAATGAGCAGCATCAATGTCTGATATAATCACCCAACTTAATTGACCCCTCCAGTAGCACCCTCCATTAACATGTATCTTTCTTTGAGTAATCTTTGAGAGAGAGAGAAAAAAAAAAACACTGTCCCACCCCTCCATGCTAATTGTCCATTGCCTGCTTAATGCTGATCATATGTAGTCCATTACACTGGTTTTAGGCCCTCCCTGGCCACAAGGTGGGCAACCATATAATTCAACTGATTTAGATGCTTTTATCCACTCCATAAATTTAGAATGAGCAGAATATGCTTTGCCAGTCATGTGTGAGATGAATATATTAGAGCAGGTAAACAATAATATCCTACTTTTTTTCATACATAATAATAAAATATATATTTTTGGTAGAAGCGCCCCTTTTAATACTTGCTTCTCTTTTTGTTAAGCTATTTATTAATGTTTATTATGTTCATTTTAAAGAGCATAACATTTAATTTATGCTTTGTTGAACCCGAATTGCTACTTTATGTATAGCAAGGGAGAATATTGTATTTGATAATAACCTCGAATCAATTCTTTGCCATAGACTGATATGGTCGACTGACAGGTAGAACATGAGAGACCTCCAACTGGGTGTTTACCTACTCTCCAAGCATTATAACTAGTGATGTCCCGAATGGTTAGCCGAACGGTTCCCGAATGGTTAGCCGAACATTCCAGCCAATCAGCAGCAGACCCTCCCTCCCAGACCCTTCCACCTCCTGGACAGCTCACTAAGAATGCAGCTTCACAATGAATGTAAAATGGATGCTGTCCAGGAGGTGGGAGGGTCTGGGAGGGAGGGTCTGCTGCTGATTGGCTGGAATGTGTCTGCTGACTGTGAGGTACAGGGTCAAAGTTTACTCAATGATGACATAGGGGCGGACCGAACAGTGCATATGTTCGCCATCTGTGGCGAACCGTTCGGCGAACCGTTCGGGACATCACTAATTATAACCATACCTGCTGGTTGATAAGGTTACTCCCTAGCCGATGCTTCTGTAACTGGTTAGGAAGTGTAGGAATGGTGTGACCAATGTCATTCTGTTCACACTCCAGTAGGTTGACAACAAAGCAAGCTCAACATCATGAAGCAGTTTTGCCCTGCTTGGGAAAGTGTTACCAAGAAGTGCAAACCTAAGCAGAGAGTGGGCAGTGTACAGGTGGACCAAAGGTGGGCCTTACAATAAAGCAACACCCACAAACTTGAGTATATGGCAGTGCTTAACCAGTTAAGTTAATATCTCAACATTTGCTACTAAATGTATATATTATCTCTCTGGTAAATGGTAAATTAATTGGAAATGGGAGGATTCTGTAACAGTGAAGCTGTCATGGCAGGTTCAATTCACTTTAACATGCATATTACCCATTTTCCAACTCATAACCCTTTTAATATCACAATGTTGAATGTACAATTCATGAATACTCTGACAACTAACTTTAAGTCTTGTAATCAAGAAAAGAATGGATAGAGTAAAGCTATTTTGGATGGTAATTTACTTTCGTATCATTGGTACAGCAGTGTCTGGGGCAACTACTCTCACATGTACTAACACTATAGCAATATGCTCTGAAAGATAGCTAAATTATTAAATGAGAGACAGACACACCTTTGTACCCATGGGACCTTGCAAATTAATGTTTTATGTTTTAATATATTTTCTATCTTAGGTTTACTGAAATGTTGTTTTAGTATCTGCATGAAGCCATTGTTCAATGAGCATGGTGAATGTACACCATTGTGTAACAGGAAGTGGCCTTTCTAAAGAAAAATCCATGACCTGATGAATAAGAAAGGGTAATATTTTCTACATATAAGAACTTATTTTGCTTTGTCTTTTGTATGTACTACTGATTATGATGATATGTGTGTAGTAACTGAAAAAAATATATACCCATTACTCACAGAGCCACATCACTTTGGTATAACATAGAATTGTGAACCAACAGCATGCCAGATAAAAGCTGAGGTACAGAGATGGATTAGGCTTCCCCAAACACCGGCCCTCCAGATGTTGCTGAACTACAACTCCCATGATTCTCAGCCTATCTATTTAATTCATAGAATCATGGGAGTTGCAGTTAAGCAACATCTGGAGGTTCAGAGTTTGGGGAAGAGCCTGGGAATGTAGAGATGATACAGAATTCAGTTGTAGATGCATATTCCATTATAGATTTCTGAAGTTCAGCTAATATAGGGATCATCATGAGAGCAGAGCAGAGCAGAGAGAGCTGGTGACATGACACAGATGATGTGGAGTGTCAGACAGTAATCAGAATATAGCAAGCATTCCTTGTAAATATTAACTCTGAGGATTTATATTTACATCAACAACATTTTAGTTTTGCAGAGGTATTTACCAAAGAGATAATTTAAAGTGAATTTCATATTTGAAGTTGGAATAGCTGAATTAAAAAACACAACGGACGCAACTGACAACTGTTTCCAGTTCCAATATTCTAACCTTGAATTTACAATTCTGTGTGAATTCTCACTTTAGTAAATAACACTGTTGTTCTTCATTGCCGTGGAATGCAATAAGATATCATTCCCTTTGAGGATACTCTTGGTTAGTTATTTGAAGTTATTAATGTTGTTTGTTGCCTTTTTAATCAGATTACCTCTACAAAGAACTTTCTCTTTAGGATATACGCAATTACATTTATATAAACCCCTGAATAGGACTAACTGTTCATTGAAGGGAAGGGTCAAAGGTCTACGTCAGAGACTACCATAATAATAGCTAAGTGGTTCTACCTTGGTTTAAGTGAGGTTTTAGCTTTGTGTAACATGGCATAGCTAAATTTAGACACTGTGCTCTTAAAAATCACTTAAGGGTGCTGTTGACACCTTGATTGTTATATAAGTTATTCTGTATGTGACTTCAATGACATTCAAAGATAGAATACTTTGAATGAAAGAATATATTGTAAATACTAAAAAATAACCTTTAGGGGGCGTGGCCTGATCGCTCGAGGAGATGGACCTGTGAGCGATCGGCTCCAAGAGAGATTCCCCTAACACAGCGACTAACTGAGCATTAACTAAGGGATTAACTTACTACAACGCATCTACAGCTATTTAGGCACTACCTTAACGATATGGCTCAACCATCCACAAAGAAGACAAAGTGAAAGAGCCTTCCCTGCAAATTTCAGCCATGTCTTCACCACCACGCCGTACCCAAGATGGCGCAGACAGACCAATCTCACCGGCCTCGAGCTCTGATAGGAGTGACATCACCTCTGTCTCCACTAAGGAGCTCCCGGCCACAGACTCCTCTATACAAAAAAATGCTGAACTGCCTACAGTCATCCCTACAGGCAGACTTTGCCAAACTGGCAAAAGAAATAAGAGCAGACGTTAAAGCACTGGGAGATCGCACAGATTACCTCGAAAATAAGACGGAGGAAATCATCAACGCGCATAACAACGTAGCCGAGGCCTACGAGAACATGGACGTGAAACTGACTTCCATTATCACCAAGCTGGCTGACCATGAGGACAGGGATCGGCGAAACAATGTTCACATACGCGGCATCCCAGATGAGGTTGGTCCCAATAATCTGAGCGCATATGAACAAACGCTGTTCTAGCTATTGGTCCCAGACCTACCTGAAACAGCACTATTACTGGACAGGACTCACCGTTTGCCCAGGCCCAGACATCTTCCGACATCTGTACCACGGGACAGCGAGAGTCCACTATTACACCACTAAAGAGGCTATAATGCAAGCGTCAAGAAAGCAAACAACCCTCCCCGAAGCATATAGCAAGATTCAACTATATACAGATTTATAAGCAACCACTGTAGCAGCAAGGAAGAGCTTCATGCCAGTTACCAGAGCCCTGAGAGCGGCAGACATACCCTACAAATGGGGGTTCCCGGCAAGAATCATCATCAGACGCAACGGGAATGAAAGGCACCTACTTACCTTGGAAGATGGGAGAAAAGCCCTAGAAGAGTGGAACATACCGCTGGATACTTCCACTCTGGAAAACCCAGACACACAAGGAACAGCCAAGTCGTCAATGAAGCTCACCCACGACTGGAAGACATCAGCTACAGCAAAGTGACTCTAATCTGACGTGGCCTTGCAGGCTCTCCACTAACGTGTATGCACCAAAGTTCAGAGGAACAGTGAACGAACACTGTGGTAGTATATACCTTGGTTACGCTTTATATGTTATAGAAAAGTTTTACTTGTTTTTTTTTTTAAGTTGTTATATCCCCAGCCGATGTTAGAACATCTACATGGTAGGCGCACTGTACCTATATAATGATACTGCTCCATGCATAAACAAAATCAAAAACAAACACAAAAAAGAAAAAAGAAAATAAAAAGAGGGAAAGGAAAAAAAAAGAGGAGGCACTGGGATACTATATGACTTCCAGTACAATATTGCCTAGCCCCCTTAGTAATCCGACCATGTATTTCTTCTTAGAACTAGAAGCTGCCTTAAGACCCACGCTTCAGACTACCAATAACATAAACAGCTCAACCAACCCACGAATCCCATGCGGGAAATTATTTATATGCCGCATATATGTGTTCGATACATTATCAAGGCAAGGGCTTTTCAATGTATGTTAATATATAGACACAGACACTGGATACCCCTACAACCTTTGGTAACATTCACGTAGATGCCGTATGGTTTGCGCTTTCTTTCTTTTTTCCTTGTTTTTTAATTATAATTTGTATACGTCCCCTGTCTCTCCCTACACCTAAGTTAAAAAAAGACCGATCCGACTTGTCCTACAGGGTTGAGACACTGGGACACTCCAAAAAACCTGTAAATTACTTTTAATGCGTGGTTCAAGGTACTATGAATGTATGCAAATGCTGTTACATGTACTGCAGAGGACCTGACTGGACTTTTACATCCCCACACAGGAATATTAAGAGGTGCAATGATGAGGGGTACATACATTAAAATGAATGACCTCACCTAAAGATTCCAGGTCACATCAAGGTACACATGCAACATAAGGAAGAGCTACCATCTACAATATAACCGCCGTCAAATAGTCCCTTCCTAGACACCGGGGACTCTCCACCCTCACAAGGGCTTCAGTGCCCAATGAACACTAAGTCATCTAGGTCTCAAACGGAGACCTTCCTTTTGTATATAGTTTTTTTATACATTTTATGTTGTATCCCTCCACCTGACCCCCTACTCCCCCACTCCATGGGGACAAGCAGTTGCCACAACATGACCGAACCTACATCGCCAATACTTGGGACAACAGCAGCCATATGCCCAGTACAAGTTCAGTACGATCCATTCATGCTCCAAAAAACAATAAATCATCACTTTGCTAATAGGAAACACCGTTATACCACAATACCAAATGACAATGCTCGTTTACACCACCAGCTATATACATATATACCAGTGATATCTTCCAATGTCACTTAATATCTTTTCATTAAACACCAAAGGACTCAACTCGCCTCATAAGTGTCGCATGGCCCCTCAGGAGGCAAAAAACCACAAAACACTTTTACCAAGAAACGCACTTCCAAACGTATCACCAACCGAAATTTTCTTCTAGACATATTCCAATAGGCTACCACTGCACATATAAGAAAAAGAAAAGAGGAGTCACGATCCTAATTAGTAATGATGTTTCCTTCCAACTAATAAAAAAATTAAGCGATAAAAAGGGACGCTACCTTATCCTACGATGTATAATAAGCAACACCAAATATACATTAGTTAATATATACGGTCCACATACTGGCCACCACACCTTACTGAATCACATCCTCACTCTCACAAAGGCACATAAGTTTGGAGAGGTCTTTATAGGAGGAGACACTAACTTTATCGTTGACCCATCCTTCGACACTGACTCAGCTTCCAAAATTTCATGCACGACAACAAAACAAAGAGAACGTTCCACTTCACTCATAGAAAACACTCTCCTTACTCATGGCTACACCGACATACGGAGAGCCCTTCATCCTTTGGAAAGAGACTATACACACCACTCCCTGGTACATGGCACATACTCCCGAATTGATTGTTTTTTAGTCTTATCTACACAAGTCTCACAAATTTCCAAAGCTGACATTATCTCTTGGTTAGACTATGCTCCAATCGCACTCTCAGTAACCACACAACATCCTACCAGTGGGAACTGCACTTGGTGCATTAACGATTCATTACTTGTAGACCATACATTAGTCTCACAAATCAACAAAAATCTGGAATCATACTTTTCCACTTATGATACAGGGGAGGTGGGAGAGGAAACTCTGAGGCTAGCCCACAGAGCAGTCCTCCAAGGACAATTTATTAAACATGCCAGCTACAACAAAAAACAACGCATGAAGACATACACAGACACAATTGCAGAACTCTCCACACTCACCCACACAAACGCGCGCCATCACATGATACCACAAAAAAGATTCTCCAGCTTCAAGCCAAACTAAGAGACATGGAATTGGCCAAAACAATGTACTTAATAACAAGAATGAAACACAGATTTTTTAAGGAAGGAAATAGGACAGGAAAAATCCTAGCAGCCCAACTCAAGACACGTGCTCTGTCCTCCAAAATAGCATTTGTCCACAATAAAGAGGGAAACAAACTTACCAATCCACAAGAGATAGTAGAGGAATTTAGCAGGTACTACAGGGACTTATACAATTTAGCAGAGGATAACGATTGCCAAGCACCCAAACAGGGAGATATCGATGCTTTCCTGAAAGATATCCACCTGCTCACCCTCACCCCAGACGAATGTCATAAATTGACACAGCCGTTCACGCCACAAGAAATTGTAGAGAACCTTAAACAACTGCCGAAACACAAGTCACCTGGCCTCGATGGATTCACAAACCTTTATTACCACACCTTTAAAGATATACTGGCACCCTACATGTCCGTCCTATTTAACCGTTGCGGGGTCGGGCTGCTGAGCCGACTGGAAGCAGGTCAACATGGCTCTGGGCCTGAGGCCCGAATAACGGAACTAAATCCGCACATACACTGTTCTGGAGTCAAATATTCCAATGTGCTGAAATGGAGAAGCACTTCAGCTCCAATCTGATACCAGACAAAGGCCAAAAACAGGTCTGAAACACCGAAGCTGAGGCACCAGGCCTACTTGCCTGCACAAGCCGGGACATCGACAGCATATGAGCCAGAATCAGCGGCCGGCAACTTACTCGGGTAGGAACGCATGCCAGCAACATTAGCCCCAGAAGAGGGCCACGAGGACGAGAGAAACGGCCCCGCTCCCCCCCGGCCGGTGGGGGTAATCCTGGCCACATGGGGACGGCGCACACCAGGACAGAAGCCTCCTACTTGGGTCTACACCGATCCCCTACACTGGCAAAGGCTGCCAAAATGAGACCCGCCCGACAACAGGACCAAGGAGACGCAGACCAGTATGCTGAGGGACACTCCAATATATACCTTTAATCCCGAGGTGGACTGGACCACGGGCGGACTTCCTGGACTGCTCACGAGCCGATAACATGGCTGCCTGACCTCAGGGTGGGGTGGGCACCCGGAGGAGATTGTCCCCACTGCTGCGAGCCCGGCGGGTTTGGGCGGCACGTGCCTCCGGCGGACCAGTGGCTGAGGGGCCGTGCGCCTACTATCTTGCAGAAGTGGCCGGTACTGAGACATTCAGGGCACCCCATGTACCCACGGGGGTATCGAAGGATCAGGGGAGGTGCAGGGAACACAGGGCCGGCGGACTCTTGGGGGGGGGCCCGCAGAAGCACATGTTGTCCCCGAGTGCCCACTGAGCCATGGTGCTTGCGGGGGCGGCCTGGGCGGAACGGGGGGACCGGCTGGGGGCCGAACACCCGAGGAGAACTTGCAACACTGAGTGCCCCTCGGCCAATGCGGGGAAAAACTCTATGCGATCCTTCCTGTAAGTTCACAGAGCACACAGATATGATACACCACTTATGGAACAAGAGAAAAAGCCAGCCAGGACACACAGACCCGTTAGGCCACGCGGCCTTCAGATCTGGACACAATGCTACACACTCATGGAGAGAAAAAAAATGGGTCGCAAGAGTATTCTGAGGATGGACAGCAGCTAAAATAGCCTGCCCTTCGGTGGGTCCCCGCTCAGAACTCAAGCTGGTTTTAGCTCAACTTGTGCCATTACAGAGAGAACATATCTGAAGCATATCAGACTGGTCCCACCCATACGGGCAGTCCAGATCCGAAATGCCAGCAAGTTCTCTCTGCACGAGAGATACAGCAACCCCAGACGATCGTTTCAGCCTTGTTAGGCATCGTCAGTGAGGCATAGCTGATATCTCTCTAGGCACCGTGAGCAAGGGGTCCACGTCTGGATTATCCTTTAAACTAATGGAGAGAAAAAAAATGGGTCGCAAGAGTATTCTGAGGACGGACAGCAGCTAAAATAGCCTGCCCTTCGGTGGTCCCCGCTCAGACCTCAAGCTGGTTTTAGCTCAACTTGTGCCATTACAGAGAGAACATATCTGAAGCATATCAGACTGGTCCCACCCATACGGGCAGTCCAGATCCAAAATGCCAGCAAGTTCTCTCTGCACGAGAGATACAGCAACCCCAGACGATCGTTTCAGCCTTGTTAGGCATCGTCAGTGAGGCATAGCAGATATCTCTCTAGGCACCGTGAGCAAGGGGTCCACGTCTGGATTACCCTTTAAACTAATGGAGAGAAAAATGGGTCGCAAGAGTATTCTGAGGACGGACAGCAGCTAAAATAGCCTGCCCTTCGGTGGGTCCCCGCTCAGAACTCAGCAGTAAATGTGTTTTTTTTGTTTTTTTTTTGTTTATTCACCATATAAAGCTGTACATTATGCAGCATCATGTTTTATCTACGTTGCTCCTGTCTTATGCGTGATGGTTCTTGAGGACTGAAAAGCCTCAGTACTATGTTCATGCTATAATGTTGCCTGCTTAATATATTTTACTAGTCTTGCATACACTGTCCATGCAGCAGTGCCCATATGAGCTTAAGTTTAAGGTCACAAATTCTTAGATAATCTTATATTTGTAACACACGCAGATAAAATATATGTTATTTATTCATGATGCAAGAACTTGCTTCAACAACCGTTCCAGAGAAAAGGGCTAGATGAGAGATGTTGATTGCCCTTAAATGGATATAGCAGCTGGGACACAGCGTTTAAACGCGGTATTCTCATGCCCGCTTTAAGTTACGAAACATAAATCCTTGTAAAGTTAATACGTGTTTAATATACAAGACTACAGCATTTTATAAAGGATGCTTGATTATATAACCTCTACCAGTACTGCACTTTTAGCAGCAATCTATATCTGACCACGTCTTGTAAGTTAATTACTTTATTTAAATGAGCATTTACACATTTACATGCTTACATATTCCTATAATTTATTTGGCTATAAATATGCAAGATAGACAGACGAGAATCAGGCCAGGCAGCAAGAAGATAACGATATGTTATCATTCAATGTTAAATGATTATTAGATACTGCAAAGTTCGAACAATGCCTTCAAAAGAAAGATAATAAAAACACGCTTAACTGTGATATTATATTAAACGCTGTAGAACAATAGACATGATTGATGAGCCTCTGCGCAGGCAACGATTTATATATCCATTCATGCAATGAAAATCAGGCCTCTGCGCAGGCACTAACCCGCTTTAACTCGTTATACGTTTGCATTGGAATATGTTATGAAACAAATAAACATGTTTAAAATTATTTAACCGTTGCTTCCAATCTGGGGTTATGCCCTTGGACATGCTCCAGGCCCACATAATAACCTTACCAAAACCGGGAAAACCCCCGACCCACTGCTCTAACTTTCATCCAATCTCCCTCCTGAACTGCGACACGAAAATATATGCCAAGATATTAGCTAACAGACTAGCCCCAATACTAACTCGTATTGTACATAATGACCAACCAGGTTTCATAAAGGGGAGACAGGGCTCTGATAATACCAGGAAGGTTCTTAACATATTATCCCACATCGCAGCAGAAGGGACTGAAAGCCTTCTTTTAGCCCTGGATGCAGAAAAAAGCCTTTGATAGGCTAAACTGGGAATATAAGACATCAGTTCTAACCAAATATGGTTTCCCACAAGCCTTGATTCGAGGGATAATGACACTATATGGGAACCCAACCGCTAGAGTATCTCAGTCAGGATTCACTTCATCATCCTTCAGCCTTACCAACGGCACTAGGCAGGGCTGCCCACTATCTCCCCTCCTCTTCATTCTTGCATTAGAACCCCTGGCACACAAGATTCATTATAGGAATACACATAGGAAACATCAACTACCGACTGTCCATGTTTGCGGATGACATATCCATCAGCAACCCAGAGACGTCCCTACCCAGACTTATGAGCTTACTACAACACTACAGCAAAGTATTATACTACAAACTCAATAAAGCTAAAACTCAAGCTCTAACACTACACTTACCAACACAAAAAATCAGACATTCCTCCTTAACTGGAGACAGAAATACATCATGTATCTAGGAGTGAAATTAGCCTTACATGCCCAAAAAACAGTCTCATTGCATTATGGACCACTACAACACACATGCACCTCTCATTTTCAGACGTTGAAACACGTCCACCTATCGTGGCTAGGTCGAATCCACACCATCAAAATGGTATTACTGCCTAAAATTTTATTTGTCTTTAGAATGCTGCCTCTCTACACACCACCAAGTCTCCTCAAAACCCTCCAAACCACCGTCACCAGATTCATCTAAAACAAAACCACGATTGCCTCTCTCCCTACTACAACACACGCAACAGACGGGTGGACTAGGCTTCGCAAAAGCGGCCACCTACTATGAGACTGCCATCCTCGAATCCACTATACGCCTTCACGCTCCCAGACACACATTTCAATGGGTTAACATGGAACACGACAAGATGCATCCATACTCCTTACTGAACATCATGTGGTCCCCTAAAATACATCGACCGCATAAGTTATCACTTTACCCCACCACCGCATTAACACTGAAACTCTGGGACAGACTACTTCAACATGGCAGAGAAAGGAAAATTCTGCACACATGCCCCGTTAGGGCCACTAGAAGGGGTGACGCCTGGGCTATCACTGAAACCCTGATCCACCTATGGTGTTAAATACATAAAAGACCTCTGCGGGCAAACAAATATTATGACCTTCCCTGACCTGCAGACAAAATACAGATTGCCCAACTCTTTTATTTTTCAATATTTACAATTGAAAAGCATTGTACATTCCAAAGTGATTATGCAACGCCAATTTACAACTCCACAAGCGAACCACACACTGGCTATCCTTTCCAGGTGCCAATCTGCACCGTCTAAACCCAAGTCCTTGTCCCACTGCTATAAGACCCTATTGGATTATACACCACCACATTCTTTCAAGTATGTGACACAATGAGCAATGGTTTATGGCGTTAAATGCCCTTAATGGTCTCCCATCTTGCTTTTCCCACGTAGAAGCCCACAAAAAGGTAATATATTGATGGTATCTCACTCCACAAAGGCTACACCAAATATACCCTACCGTAGACTCCACCTGTTGGAGATGCAAATCAAGAAAGGGCACTATGACCCACATTTAGTGGGAATGCAGCAGGATTAAACCGCTATGGTCACAAATACAACAGATTCTAAATAGAACAATAAGCAATTCATTGCCTCTCACGCCAACACTGGCACTCCTACTGCTCTTGCCAATCCAATGGAAGAAAGAAACAAAAAAACAGGCGGCCATTGTCATACTAGCGGCACGAAATCTTCTTGCCCAACACTGGAAAAGCACACACTGCCCCTCACGTAAAGAATTAATGAGCAAAATATACCAATATTATAGGTATGAAATACTTTCCTCAGATTCATATGAAAACACAAGGCAGACATAACAAATATGGAAACCATGGCTTGACATGTTGGGGCATCCAGGGCCCTAACGGATGAGCTCACCGAATCACTATATTCGCTACACACAATGCCAAGAACAGCAAAATCGGGAGGTAGATTTGACAAATCCGAATACTCCCAAAGAATAGAGCATCACCCTCACCCCCGAGACATCTCTCTGGCACAGAAGGTTCAATCACCGCTCCGATAATGAGACTAAATCCCAAGAGTCCACCTCACTCGTGGAGAGACACACCATACACTCCACCGAGGTAGCCCCACACAGAACTAAAACTAGAGACAAATGAGCACAGTATAGAACCGAGATAGGCGATTCCGTATATCGATTATATAATGTGTTACAACAGTAAACTGACAGATGTGTGTTTTATGCTTCCAGTGATGTAAAGCAAACTTTGTACTATTGACAAAATGGATGTATTGGTCATGACGTGACCCCCCCCCCGCCCCCCCCGCACCCTTTTCTTTTCTGTACCCCATTTTACTTTTTTCTGCAAAAAAGAAATCTTAAATTTAAAAAAAAAATAACCTTTATAGTCAAATATTTAAAAAGGTATTAACATATCATATTTGTTATAATAATTTTTGGATAGAACCAAATAGTAGGAAGAAAAGTCCACCTACTATAATTCTAAAGGAGAACCTTTAACTAAGTGTTTAAGTACATTCAAATAGCAGTTTTCATGGATCCAGATTACATCCTTGCAAAGTTTGGTTATTTACTCATTCAAAATACCCAAGTAAACTATTTTTTTTTTTTTTTAAATTCTTTATTTTTCTTGTGCAAGGATTAACAACAAGCGTGCAGGGCCACAACAGCCTCCACAGGCATTTTCATAACTTTACAAAGTGTGGCAGTGTAGACAGCACATTTTTTGTATAACACGAAGATAGCAGGCTATTAGACATCAGTATTTTATAAAATAACATGTTAGGCTAGATAACCATGTGACAAAGCTAGTTGCTCTTAAGATTGTGAGTGTGTAACGGTGCATTGGTAATAATGGGAGCATTTTGCTTAAGGCACTGGCTGCACGTTTTTAAATGTAAAAATAAATCAACATTTTCACTTCTAGTTTTAAACAAGCTTGGGTTGCCAGGTAGGGCTAGTAAGTAAAATAATGTGTGAGCAGTTAAGGTAAACACATATGAGAGACAACGGTAAAAACTCTGCAAGGGATGGATTACTGATAGAATAAAGACGTTTACTTTACGTTTAGCTAGTATGCAGAGAGCAGTTCTTGTGTTAAGGGACATGGTGTGGAAGTCCAGCTATAACAAGATATGCCTGGCAGGCTCCAGTCTCCAGCCTGTGATCATCCGATCCCTTCTGGGCGCCAAGCGCAGTTCCCGAGAGCCCTTGTCGCCTGGAGTGTCAAAGGCAGATATGTGGCTAAGTGCCAGGCATCCGGCCTGTAGTGGCGGAGGTTTGCTTTGTCAGGTAGGACTTTTTGCGGGTGAGATAGGTGGTGAGGGGGCAGCCCTGGAGATTGTCTCCATTGAGGCTTTGGGCAACTCACCAGTGGTCTAAGAGTCGGGCGCTGGGGCTTTCGGCATTTCTTCTGCCTCTCCCTCCCTGCTATCTCGATCTTTCTCGGGTTCCGCACCGGGGCTGCAGGCCGCTGTGTTATGTCCTTTGTGGCTGATGCCGGTGGGACTTGTGCCTGGGCGTCTCTGCGGCTGATGATTTTGGCCCAAAAATTGCTGAATAGGCGGTCTAGCCGCTCCGACAGTGGAGGCAAGCTGGGCTTGGATGCTGGGAGCCACGTGGTCTCTGCCATGTTGTGTATCGGCGGTCCGGCGGTGCAAGATGGCTGAGCTCTGTTTCGCCGTTCTGATCCCCATGTTCTAGATGCCGGGATATCCCTCACCGGCAGGGGGGGGGGAGAGAGTGTTCCGGGGAGACCTCCTTTATTATAGGCTGCAGTCGGCTGAGGGATCGGCCGTCTCCCCCATGCTTCCTGAGTAGGCCGCAGGTAGGCCTCAGGTCCATCCCCTGGAATCGGTCGCATTTTGTGGTCCCGGGCTTGATTATGTTTTGTCTCGATATTAAACCCCAGTGGCTGGGGTGTAGAAAGCATTGAATTTGCAGGTTTTGCAGCGAATTTGCTTGGTTTTCAGGCTATTTAGACAGGAGCTCTGCTAAGGTGCGACCACTCAGCTTGGCTGTCAAGCTCCGCCCCCCAGTAAACTATTTTTTTAAAATTATATATATTTTTTTTTCACAGTATAATCAAAGGACATATAGAATACCTTGCACAATGTGAAACTAATCAATTAGGTGCAGAGTACAAACAACCTCAGAACAATACACATCACACTCCGCATGTGAGGGTGATGATATTAAACTTTCCAAAAAAATTAAATAAAGGTCTTGAGGGAACATAGGGTACTACATACATGGGACAGAGAAAGAAGGAAAATGCAATGCCACCAACCACAAAGAAGTAGTTTACAGTTGGGAAATAAAGGTAAAAGATTACCCCTGTCCCCGCCCTGCAGGGTATATATATTTACAGCCTGATACTGGGAATTATTACAAATGATCTGCCAGACAGATTTATTAGCCACAGTTTCTACCTATTGATTCCCTTGTCCCCTTTAACCTTGGATTGGAATATTAATTAAACAAAGGAGGAGGACTGTGTCCCTTTCCTTACCTCCTTCTCAGTCCAGTGGGTGAGAGTTAAAAAAATATAATTGCACTGATCAACCCCTCAACCACCAGGCACGAGTGAGGCATAATGTTGAAACAGGCAGGTCCTTACCTATTATTTAACATTATTATTTAAGGACTCGGTCCTGCTTGTGGGTACATGAAGGTTATCTGGACCATAAAAGAGACCCAATGCCACTGTCTATTGCAGCAGTCTCAACCTGTGGCACATATGCTAATCATGGGCCACAGAGCTCTTCCCATGGCAAATGGAAGCTGTCTTAGAGGTGTGAGAGAGGGGTGTTACCACTCCGTCTTCATGGATTACTGATGGTGCTCAGTTTAGAGCAGCAAGCTGGCTTTGTTGGGCTCATTCATTGCACAGGCACTGATGGATTTTATGAGGTATGAGTTGTACACAACACACACTGAGAAAGCTGATCGGGTCTCTCCGTGTGAAAAAACATATATACATAAATACATTAATTTAAATGCAGATTCCCCTAAGACCCCAACAAAACAGGAGTCCTAGCAAGTGGCTTTGTTTCACTCTTTGTCCCATGGGAGCAGGTTGAAGAGGAATATACAAAACACACACATATATATATATATATATATATATATATATATATAGTATATCTCTGTCACATATAACGGCCCCTTAAAGGTTCCATGTGATTCCCAGTCCATTAAATTGAATGTATATACGCCAACTTAAAGAGGCTGAATAGCCCCTGGGCAAAAGGGATTAATTCCATAAGGGCTAGAAAGAATGGGAGATACACAACATTCTAGGACCTTGAAGTTACATCTCCCACCTCCAAGCCTATAGCAATCTTCCAAAGTATGTGTTTACTTACCCTTCACACTCTAATATTAGTGACTGCCAAAGAATATGAAAAAAGTACACATTTGTACACATTTGAATGATCAGAATCCATGGGCAATTCATGGGCTCACATTAATTTTGTGTTAAACATTTTTTTCTGACTTTTTTTGCTAATTCAATCTTTATTTTTTTATTTCAAACAGTTCTGTCAAGGTTTTTAAACTATTATTTAGGTAAAGAAAGTACCCAGAAAATATTAAATCAAGACTAACTACACTATTTTCTCTGCCCCTTACCGTATTATTATTGTGAGGTTGGTAGCTAAGGACATAATTTAGCGGTAGATAGAGATTTTGGGACTTCTTGCCTTCTGTGGGGGTTACTTTGAGAGGGCCATTGTTTCTCTATAAAGCTGAACAAAATTTGAAATGCACACACCTTTCTTTTAGTATTAATCCGGTGCTCACGCATTTCAAAGAGCATTCCATACAATCTGTGAGGGTAGATTTTGACATTGATTTATGAGATTTATAGGAAGCCTCTAGTTCAAACAGATTACTTAGTCATTTGGTGGGTGAAATAACCTTTGCTGAAAATACTCCTCTTTCTGTCTATATCAGCGTGTATCACCATTACAATCTCTGTGTATAATCTACCTTGCTATTTGAATAAAATTATTTGGAAGACAAGTAATTTACAATTACATTTTCAAGCGGTTACACCTAACAACTTTTATTTATGAGGAGTTGCTTGCAAATAACCATGGCTCTAAAAGGAATGCTATAGCGTTAGAAATACAAATATGTATTCCTAGCTCTATAGTGTCCTAGTCACTGTCTAGGTGATTGGGAGCCTGCTGCCAGGCTCGGAGAGTTTACTAACCTTTTCTCCCTTGCAGCACCTGTCTCCTCAGGGAAGATCTGCCTCTTTTGCTGAGATCATTGAGATCGATGATCTCAGCCAATTCAATGCTTCCCCATAAAAATGCATTGGGAGGCAAGTGTGCATGAGCAGCAAAACATCACAGTGCACCAATCAGATGGTCTACCTGAGATCATCTAATAGAAATAGTGGTGTTTTTCTCCACTCAGGGCTGGATTGCCAACAAGGCCACCGAGGCCATGGCCTCAGGGCAGCAGGTGGTAGAGGGGGATTTTGGATTTATTGCCCCACCCCTCACTACTATTAGAATTTGGGGGTTGGCTAGGCACTTGGTGACAATTGGTGAGGGCTGGCCACTGGCTGCTCACTGTTTAAATCCTGCAAATGCAGGATAGCAGGTGGAGGCATAAAACGGTTTTGACCCACATAGGCTTTTTTTTAACTATTTGCCTGCTGGTTGCTAGTGCTGCCAGTGGGCAAATAGTAAATACAATCACTTATTAACAACTTTTAGTTGTCCAATCTAATGAGGCATTTATCTGGAAATAAATGGAAATAAAATCATCTCATCTGATATTTTCAATGTAAAGTATAGGTATCAGTTTCAATATTCAAACAAATATTTATTGGCTTCCATTAAACTTTTAACAAAGGTAATTTAATCGTTCTGAACCATTAAATAGCTTATCAGGAGAAAAATAAAACCTATACACACATATACAATAGGTAAACCACCAAAAAATATACATCTCCTTAAGTATAAACTTTGAATGATCTGATGGGCGTTCTGCAACTGCAATGAACACTTAGGTTAGCTTTACCTGCAAAGGAGCAGTGAGAGACAATTCTATACATGTGGTTATTTAAATGCGGTTTTAGTGAGTGCTTATAACAAAGACTCACAATTTTTCACCCCTTATTTCTCTGTGCTTGTCTTGGATGCTAATGCGTACCTTTTCAAGTAATAGTGTTGACTTTGGAGACCTATTAGCTACATGGAAGACTACTTTGTTTAAACAAGAGTTTAGAAGAAACAAAGAAAAATGCTGGTCCAGTTTAATTCAATGGACAATTCAAAGTATTAACCTCATGTGGATTTGCATTTGTTATTTATTATCACAATACTGCTAACATGTTTTTTGCATGATATTTTATGAAAATTAAGCTGGATCCTTTCATATTTCATTAAAATGTATTCAGGGTTATTCAATAAAGTGAGAATTGCCAGGAATTTGTTTCCATGCATTTATTTAAAAAAGCAAACTGGATGCTTTCATATTTCTTTAACCCCTTCACTACCAAGCACCATTTGTTTGAAAAAATAAAATGATAGTATATTTTATTTTTCATTTACAAATTCGTCTTTTGTAGAAACGTTTGGAAAAGGAAAATCTTAAGACAGTATACAGTATTCCTTTTCTTGAAATATTTCACAGAGGGTCTGAAATGTTAGTATAAAAGCAAAAGCAAATATTTTTCCCCACATACAGTGATTGACACAAATTCAACTTTAATTACTGTTTGTAAGGAGAGGTTAGCTGGCATTTTTCAGCACACATACACATTAAATGAGTGGCCAGTGGCTCTTTGTATTCTTCTGCTGGCTGTTATTTGTTTCTGGTATTCCCGGTATGTATTCCTGGGGCATAAATGTGGGTGAATGAGTCTTTATGGCAGGGGATCAGCAACCGATGGCACTCGTGCCTTAAAATGGCAATTGAGGTGCCTTTGCATGGCATGCAAGTCTGCTAGGCCCGAACAGACTAGGGATATCTAGGATGTCCCATGGAGCTGGCTTATCAGGGGTCCAATGGGACTTCTTTAGATATCTGCTAGTGCTAACTGAATCTTTGGCACTAGAAGTGATTTCAGCAGGTGCAAACGTATTTATATGCTGATAAGTAGTCTTGTTGCTCTATAATTGTATTAACTCTTTACATTTGCTACTAGATTTGTTAGTTCATTGTGTTTGCTATCAATGCATTTCTATGGGAAAAGCTCAGCGTCTCCATGCAGAGCGCAAGACACTGAACGTCATTGTGCAGCACTGACCCAAGAAGCAACTATATTGGCTGTCTGAGTGAATGCCACTGTAGGTGTCCCTAGGGAGCAATGTAAAGACTTCTCTGAAAAGGCAGTTTTTACAGCAAAAATTCTGTAGGTACTGACTATAGACACTGGAACCGCTACATTAAGTTGTAGTTGTTCTGGTGACTATAGCATCCCTTTAATAATAGATAATGTCCCCAAACTGACCTGCCAGTCATGTTGTTGGTCCAGAGGATGTTAAGATCTCAAATTTAAATTGTGTGTTATAATTAAGCCTTCGCAATGGGATATAACATTTTGTGTGACCATGAATATCCTATTTCACAAGTTGTACAACATTGAATACATTCAGTGGAAGCTCTCACATGCTTACATGTGTTTAGAGTTTCAAAGGACCGCCATTCCTATAACTTTACAAGTGCTGTTCATTATTGCTCTTCACACAGGAATGTTATGATTTATGTTTTATTCCTACTTCTCACATCTTATAGGTAAGA
Organism: Pelobates cultripes; assembly: GCA_933207985.1. Classification (NCBI taxonomy): domain Eukaryota; kingdom Metazoa; phylum Chordata; class Amphibia; order Anura; family Pelobatidae; genus Pelobates; species Pelobates cultripes. The sequence continues at coordinate 144,743,224 of OW240913.1, forward strand.
CATAAAGACAACAATGGACCCCCAAAATGATCTTTTCTGTCATCTATGGAAAGTCATATATTACTATCTGAAGATCTTGTCTTGGTATGTCTGCAGAGGAATTGCTCCTACATAAATCAACTTGATATTTTTCTAGTCCTGCCTATTTTAGCATTGAAATATTGTCTTGTTCTGCACCACTGGTATTATACTATTTAGATATGCTATATTGTAGCAGATGTCATACATATGTTTTATTTTCCAGGAGGATGCAATCCTATGTCACAATATCTCTAGTATAACATATGAAAATGTCAACTTCTTAATATCTACAGTTATTGAAGTTCTACTTTCCAATGATACTCTGATCACTGCAATTAACACAAAAAATGTTGGCCAACATTATCTCGATCATTTTCAGCCAATGAGTTAAGTCCTGCAGCTAATGGAACTTCCTGCTTAGAAATATCAAGCTCTCCAGGATTAGAAGTGGAGGCAGAGATCGGCACCCGGCAGACCTCAAGGAAAGATGTAATATATTAAAAACAACTGTTTGCAACAAAGAGGGGAGGGACAGAACTCTATTGACACCATAACCACTACAGTCTGCAGTGAGCTACAGTGGTTATGACGCTTAGGGTGTTCAATTAAAGAAGAACTGTAGTTTTTATACATGTATCAGATTTTATTTCCTATGTTTTATGCCATGAGTGGGCATAGTTAGCCAGATTAGTTAATGTGACTTGTAGTGGTTATAGTACTTAGAGTGTTCCTTTAAGAAAGAAGCGGTTGCATTTATACATCAGAGTTGTAATTCTTTTCTGCAGTAAGTAAGCATAGCTAACCATATTAGTTAATGTTGCCATGGTGACTGATCAGAAATTAACTTTTTCTTCATAATAAGCATACTGTTTGATTTTTTATTATAGAGATATATTATGAAACATCTCTTTGCCCATTTGGATGGGTCATGTTACTCCACGGAACGGAGAGTTGGGAGCAGACTGCTTGTGCACTCTCTCTACTCCTCAACAGCATTGATCAATAAATGATACATGGTCAGGTATTTTCACTAGCAGTAATCATTTTTTATAATATAATGTCCTCTTACACTGTGTCATTACAGTCATTTTCTTTTATAATATCACTTTATGATATCACATTATGATGCGGGAAGTATACAATATAGTTATTACATGGTCGGGGCAAGTGGAGAAGTTAAGAGACTACTACAACTTTGAAAACACTCTCTATTGATATTTGTTATATTTATTTTGTACTTTATTGCTGGCTTCATTCAAAAGTGTTAATATTTCCCTTTCTTCAATTATCATGCATTTCCTCATATCCCCAGGTTGACTACAGTATATAAGTGATGTATCTCTAGCCATTAAAGCTGCACCACATGCTTACTGTATTGCGGGATCTCCTGTCTCTTTGTATTACTGTAGACACAATGATGTTATTATGTTTATGAGCATGAAAAATGTAAAAAACTGACAAGTGGAATCCCTCCCTATATCCCTGGGGTGCTATAGTGGTGTTCTTAAGATTTTTGTTTTATGTCCACTTCAATCATCATTTCTTTATATAACTAATATCGCTTCAGTGCTGAAGAAGCCCACTGTATAGTAATAGTCTAAGTAATAAGTAAAAAATAATGATTAATAGATAAAAACTATTTCCTGTAAAAAAAAAAGACAATGCTAATAACAATGTAAAACCTAATATTAGGGTCTATTGCAATATGCAATAAAATAGACAACGTGATACAATTCTGGCTGCTTAAAGGGAACACTGTAGAGTTAGGAATACAAATGTGCTCTGGTAGCCATTTAGTTCCCTGAGAAGGTCTAGACTCTAGAGACTTATGCTAAATGAAAAGTCTTCAAAACTACTTTTCAAAAACCAAAAACCATAAAACAATCTTCTTCATATTTACCATAATATTATTTCCCTGATCAATTGCAATGGCAGCATAACATTCTAACCTTCTGTAAGGAGTGTTAGTTTCAATGGCTGTTAGGGAATGGGCTCTCTTATTTATTATAGCATCCAAGTTGTATGTCTTGTCCTTTCTGCTGTGAGTGGGATTAGCTAACCCACTAGTTGTTGGCAGGAGAGGGGATTTGGGGACTATAGCCTTGGATTTTGAGCTCTTTAGCCCCAAATCTCTACAGTTAGTGGAGGGTGCAGGAGGATTTAAAAAAAAATGTTTTACATCAGGCAGCTGCTTCTAAAAAAAGCTGACTATTGTAATAATAAATTCTAATAGTCTAGAGTCCCACCAGGTTTTAGAGGGATGTAGTGGTGCCCCCCTCCCATACCAGTGACTTGTATATAAGCGTGTGCTCGGGAACAGAACAGAAATATAATGTATTCAGTGGCAAGAAAAAGTATGTGAACCCTTTGGAATGAGTTGGTTTTCTGAATGAATTGGTCTTAAAATGTCATCTCATCTTCATCAAAGTCAAAAGTATAGGCATACACAAAGTGCTTAGGGTAACAACACAACATTTTTTTAATCTTTTATATCTTTATGAAAAACAGGGACCATGTTCTATGCTGTGGAAAAAGTAAATGGACACTTTAATTCAGGATGCGTTTTGGGCCACTCTTCCTTATAGAACTGCTTTAGCTCAGCCATATTCTTAGGATGTTTGGTGTGAACAGCTCTCTTAAGGTCATTCCTTTAACACCATTTAACATCTCTATGCAGTTAGGGTATGCGCACTTACAAACCACTCCAAAAGGCGGATTTTCTTTTTTTTTTTTTTAAAGCTATTCAGTAGTGTATTTACTTCAATATTTAGGATCATTGTACTACTGCATCACTCAAATTCTACCGAGATTCATCTGGGGTACAGCCACCCTGAGATTATCCTGTAGGATAGATAAAATATATTTTTTTCCCTTCATGAAGTCAAGTTGTCCGACCCCCGAAAAAGAAAAGCAGCCCCAAACCATGATGCTCCCTCCACCATATTCAACTGTTGGAATGATGTTTTCATGTTGCAACACAGTGCTCTTTTTACACCTTACATAGTGCTGTATGTTCTTCCCAAACAACTAAAATTTTATTTCATCAGTCCACAAACTATTTTCCCAGAAGCAGCGTGGAGTATCATTGCCAAACATGCCAGTTCAATGTTTTCCATATTGAAGACTCATGAACAGAGTTTTTGTCAAGATTCCCCCATATTACACTCTGCAGTACTTCCTGGTTCACTGATGAGGCCCCACCTATGCTTGTGATGTCATCCATTCCTGTGTTAAAAGGAAGCTGCACCTGATCTCAGGTGCTCAATCAATTTGCCACTTTGATACTTGCTACTTTGTTCCTAACTGCCGAGAGAGCACCTTCTATTGATATTCTGTGTTCCAAACCTCTTCTACCTGATCCTGACTACGCTGACTTCTCCACTCCCAGACTCCGAAGAGACTTGACCACGAAATCCTGCAAATCCTCACTGCTGGCATCCTAAATCTCCATTAACAGTTGCAAAGGACTTCCATTCTCATTATCCACGGGAATACAGTTAAGTTCTTCAGTTAAGGAGATTTACTAAAGGATGCTACCTAAAGTTACTAGGTAGGATAAATGGAATGCTTGTCTGCCCTCTGGGATTCAGTTATTCTTCAGCTAATTATACTTTCCAAATTTCTGCCAGAATCTAAAGGACTCTGATATATTTCTAAGAGAAGAATTGCCTTTCTCCTATCCCTTAATTGATGTCTAATGGACTGTATTATATTTTCCTAATTAAGGTGTTACCTTGTTTATTTATTTCTACTGAATCCTATCTCTGTTCAAGCAATTCCAAGCAGGATTTAACTTTGCTTATGCTTTATTATTTTCAAATCATATTGCTACAGAAGATTGCTACAGTTAAATTACTTCATTTCAATAAATTATACTTTCTTAAAGTGACAGTATCAAATGCAGTATTTATCTGCAGTTGTGTTCCAAATTAAGTTTTGCTGAAGTATCACAGTTTTGAACAAGTTTCAATGATTTCTTCAAGTCTTTGGCTGTCACCGTAGGGTTCTTTTTTACCTCATTGGGGATTGTGTGACGTGCCCTTTGAGTCATCTTGTCTGGATGGCCACTTCTACGGAGAGTGACCACAGTACTGGATTGTCTTCATTTATAGTCAAGTTGTCAAACAGTGTACAGAAGAATCTAAGCTCTTTAGGATAACTTTATAAGCATTTCCAGCTTTACACAACATAACAAGTCATAATCACAGGTCGCCTGAGAGCTCTTTTTATGCAATGCATGGTTCACATCAAATTCAAAATGCTTGAGTGCCCTTTGTAAGTCAAATTAGCTCTATCCATACACACACCTCCAATCTTGTTTCATTTATTGGACACCAGATTTGCCAATTTCCAACTCTAAATAACTTTTGTTGAATTCATTAACCTAGGTTTTCACATACTTTTTCCAACTTGCACTGTGAATATTTGAATGATATATTCAATTTGTACAACAATATAATAATTTGTGTGCTATTAATTCAAACAGATTGTGTTTATTGGTTACTGTAACGTGGATGAACATCAAACCAGATTTTAACACAATTTATACATAAATTAAGTAATGTTTTTTTGCCACTCTCTATTATGAGAACTTCTGCTATAGGGATAATACTGGAAAACTACAGTCACCTAAGTGACACAGGTAAGTCTCTAATACTTTTTACTGTGGAATAACAGTAGAGTACCCCTGACACCATAATTACTACAGCTCACTGGTAGTTAATGGTGCTCAACGTGTTTCCTTAATGATGCTCAAAATGTTCCCTTAATGGTGCTCCTCATTAGTCAATGAGTTTAAGACAGGCTACATTATTTTCTCTTGTGAAAACTAAAATTCATATTTAAACTAATATCCTTTAGAAAGGACCTCAACAGTTTGGTTCCTAGGTGAAAGCATAATGTATCTTGCTATTGTTACTTTTTGTTGTGATCATTTTATATTATCTGTCCATTTTAAACATCACACATTCCACTATTTGTTATATATTTAATTATTGTAGTTTTAAAATTAATATAACGTTTATTTTATTTATTTTTTATAGTATTTTGGTTATATATGCCTTTCATATATTACAGAACATTATATTAATTGTTGCTAAGTTTAAGGGTTTCTAGCACTGTTTAAATTAGATTTTTCCATGTGAAAAATCCCAAAATCAAACAGAGAATTCTTCCTCTAGCATCTGGAATGTAGGTGTCCCTGGCCCTTAATGAAGGAACTAAACTCAGGTCTGTGTGATATCGATACATTTTAGAATATTTTTAATATACATCATGAAAAGTACTATCCAGATTCTGTGCTCCATTACAGTGCATGCTCTATTTCAAAGTGGCCATGGTGACTGGAGCCTATATGTACTGAATTTCACACTAAAACTCAGCAAATTCGAAGTTTAACCACTTTAACTCCACCTCTGGCAATGTTATTGGGACGTCATTAGCTAACTCGGAACAAGAAATCCAGCCTGGCTAATGTAAATTCTGTTAAATTTTCATGCATAGTGTGCCATTCATTAGCTGAGACCAGTCAGGTAACGCTCTCAACCAATGAATGGTGACTGGATTGGTTTTCAGCTGCTGCAGCTCTGCAGAATCTGGAATTGTGTCACCAGTGCCGAAAAAGACCTCAGAGTCTGAAGGAGCCCCAAATAAGAGGGCATGATAACTATTACAGTGGGCTGTAGAGTTTTTGATCCTTGAATTAACCCTTTACATATGCTTGAAGTAACCTTTTAAGTGACTTTGGGTGCCTGCAAATGTCTCCAATGTTTTAGGGAGGCTAGCACAAGACTTCTTGATTCACATGTGATTGGATCAGCCCTGCTGGTCTTAGTGGCAAAAATCATTATACATTTCCTTATATGAGTTACTACAGCTACACAGCTGACTGTAGCACGCCACCCCATTCATTAGAATTTATACACTTACTTTGTGGGATGGCACCTCTGTAGACCCATAGGGTTTTTTACCCCTATTGCAATAAGGACTATATTAGACAGCCAACGCTTTACCCTGATACATTTCCCTGATAAAAAAAAATGTGATATGCATTATAATATATACTGTAGCTGACTCAACCACTATTGGGATGTTGATATGCCATGTCCCATATTTAAGTTTTTATTAATGTTTCTCCTTCCTGTATTCTACCCTTTTTTATACTTAATGCTTGCCATATTTTAATCATCTTTTAAAATATAATTTTAAAACAGAGGGTATAGCTTGCTGCAGCTCCACTTTGATCTTGGTTTTAGCAGTCTATTTCTTACTATTTGTTGCTTTCGTTCTAAAGGAAATTAGTATTGCATTTGACAAGCACACCGGTTTTGGCATGTAGCCCTAATGTAAAACCTGGATCCTGGATAAGTACTATGAAATAAAACAAATAAAAGCTCCTCTGGGAAGCATTTTACAAATCAGCCATAGATCATTACACTCATAAAAGTTGCGGGGAAAAAACACAATAGTGTTGAACAATTGGGAAAACTTTTTTACTCTTCCACAGACTGTTCTGGTCTCTCTCTAACATTCAGTTTATAGATTTAAAATATATAACATGTTGAATCATGAGAAACACTATTGTTATAGTCAATATTTAAACTATATACATTCGATATAAACAATCTTTTCATTTAGCTAAAAGTAAATGTTTAATGTTTCAAAGGGGTTTAATTAATAAATTAAAAATTCACATCCAGCTATAAAGACATAAGTGAGTGAACATAAGTATTTACTAATGCATGTTAGGTATTGGACCAGAAGTGAAAATTCAATATCTGATAACACTATTACCAAATTTACTGCAAAAAGATGTATCCAGGACTGAATTAAATCTGAAATGCCCTGACATTGTCAAAATGGTGGCAGGAATTAGTTTAACATCTCTACGCCAACAACTTAAGCGCCATCAGTGAATGTGTACACATGCTGCCTTAGCTACCAGTCAGCACAGCCTTACAAAAATACATACAAACTTGGCTTGAGTCACAATTGGTCCCACTGTCTTGCATTACCTTCTCTATCCCATGGGTGTACATTTGCTCAGGTTCCATGGACCTCCTCAAATTAATCAAGGATCCCACAGAAGGCCCCCATCCCAGTACTCTCATTTCATGGGTGGTAATGTCAGCTTAACTAATATCTAGCAGATGGTTTTGCAGCTGGCTTCTAAATCTTACGTGGTTAAGTAATAATAATACAGTGATACAGGCTGGTAAAAAAAATCAGATCCATTGACCTCGGTCCTCCAACCTCAACCTCCGTTACTGCTTTTGATCCAAAAAAAAAAACCCAATTGAAGATAGTTCCACTTTTGCCATGAGATGGGGAAAAAAATCTTTCTTGAGAAAATTACATATGTTTTCGTGCTTATCAAGCTGTTAGGCAACTTTTTAATTATTATATCCTTGAATATTCTGTTTTTACAAAAAAAATTCTGATATTATTAAACATCTACCAGTCTGATTCTTCTTCTAATAACATCGTTATAATTGTTTAATCAGTTAATACATGTGAGGCTTCTGCAAAACCCCAATAACCAGGAGGTAGCCTTTGGCTCCTGCAATTCCATTACCCAGTGTGAACTGGGTCAGGGGTTAACGCATCCATAAAATTAAAAACAAGTCTCTGAACTCTGTATTTTACTCTATACTTTATTTTACTTTAAGGTGGCATAATTTATTTTTTTTTTATTTTTTTTATGCCTAGCTCTATGATTAGAAGAAAAAAGTTGAAAACACTAATGTTAACTGAACATAGGGATCAAAATGTATACTCACCCACTAGCCAATGGCGAGTAGCAATTTAGCTCAGGAGAGTTAACATTTAGTCATGTGCCATGGAGTCCCTACTGCCTGTGATGATCCTTATGGTTATATGAAAGTTTCAGCTTTGCAGGTTATTTGAAAGTTGCAGCTTTACTGTAATCAGCTTCTAATATATACTCCATATATATGAATACAATTTTGTATAATTTTTTTGCAAAAGTATAGCTCAAGAGTGAATTTTAATTTACTTTTTATTACTTGCACGATGGACTACAAATTACAATTTTATAAGCAGGGATGCATGCTGCTGTCTTTTAGGCAAGTGGCAAGACGCTTTCAGACCTGGCTTGTCGAGTTGAAATGGAATTTGAAGCTATAGGGAGCACAATGCCTCCCTTATTAACTGTTGATCAGAAACTCCTTTGTATTTGGATGTTACTCAATGAGAAAGTTAGGAAGAGAGAGATGTTCTTTTGCTTTTGTCTTGAATGTTTTTCACCCTGCTCTCCACACATGGCCTAATAGAATTTTGATTCACTCCTTGTTATTGGTGGATGTGAAGCACTTTTCCATTTCACACTATGCATGCTCATAATTGTTCAAGATTTCTTTCAGGAATTCACTACGGAGCAACTATGATTTGACTGCAATAATTCATAGGGTAAGGAAGATAAGACAGCAGGGCCGGACTTGGACAAAAATTCAGCCCAGGCAATTAAAGGCAGAGTAGCCCACTAAGAGGGGAGGAGCCAGAAAGGGGGCATATTATGTTATAACCATTGACAAGCCCCCCCCCCCCCCCACCGCCCCATTGTTTTTTGGGACGGGGGAGATATACAACGTAAGCATGGGTATGTAAGTGTGTGTGTGGGGGGGTGTATATAGGGGTAGGATAGGTGCTTAAATAATGAATTAATATATTTTTTTTTAAATCTCATTTATTGTAAAATGCTCCCCCTCCCACGTATTACCTTGCAGATCCCACTTATCCTCCTGAGCAATACTGTACAGAGTGTTGGACCTGCTTTTGCCTGGTTATGCAGAATACAGTCCGTGCTAGACGTCTCTGAGGCCTGCACCTGGGTCTCATTCCCCCCTCCCCCTTTGGACTGGTGGGGGATATCCTGGTCTCCACTGGAGAACTCTAGTGGCCTACTCAACAAAGCATTGCAATTCTAAGCAACCTGGAGGTTTGAGACCTACCACTCAAGATGGCTGCCATACCCTGCAAGCCTTCTCACAGCCTACTTCCCTCGAGGACTAGCTCATACAAGCATTTGATAACTTGTGCGCACAATTTTAGGCGAAACTACAAAACCGCATTATACCTCCTGACCATCGGAGCCAAGCCACGAACTTATGGGTCCCAACTGCTGACTGATGAAGCAAGGTGCGGCCTCTCCTATTTGTCTCTCGCGTGGTATAGCGGAGGTGTATATATGGACAAAAGCTATTACATTAACTAGAAAACATATAGCACTTTGATATTTTTTGTACTTCAAGAAAATGCTTATGTGCTCTTTTATAGAAATGACAAATGATTTACAATGGAGATAAATACTTAATACACTATAATACTAAAAATAATTTGGATTATGTATTTCAACTGTTCTATTGAACTAAGAAGTTTAATAAATGATCTAATAGTACCTTTCTATTTAGATGCTGTTTTCTAGTTAATCAGTTTCTAGTCTTTTTAGCTGCTTAACCCGATTCCCTTGGAGAACACCAGGGGGAGAACGACCAATCCACTTTCTGAAACCACACTGGAACACACAGCTGGAATGCAAGATGGAACGCACGAAGTGCGTCATATACATAATTTCCGGTTTAGCCGATCTCGGAATTCCGATCAGCTGTGACTACAACGTATGCTACCCCTTATCAAGGAACAGGTGAAAAGAAGCTGAACACCACCAATGATGTGAATGGAATTGAAGACGACCACTGGAACCACAAATGGACTAGAGAGTCTAGCTCTATTTAGTGGGACTGATGGGAGGGTGGAATTAGGCTGCTTTTTTGGGAGCATTATTGTTATAACTGCTTTTATTAAATATTGGTCACATTACTTGAAAGTAGACTCTATTAAGTAGACTCTTTCAAGTAGGAGTTAGAAAACCAGGAGTTGCTTAGAGTGGAGAGTGGTTTGTATTTTAATTTTGTTTAACCCCTGAAGAACTGGACTGTTTTTGCGATGTTGTACATTTGCGACCAGCCCTCTTTTTACACTTTTGTGGTCTTTGTGTTTAGCTGTAATTTTCTGCTCTCACATTTACGGTTTCCATACAAATTATCTATTGGTTTTTTTAGGTCAAAAAGGGCTTTCTTTACATAGCATTATTTATATAATCTCATGTAATTTAAGTTTTAGAAAATATGATGCAAACTTAAAAAAAAATACATGTTTTTTTTACTTTTACTTGAAAAATCTTTTACTCATCTTCAAAAGCTAATGAAAAAAACTGCTAAATAGATACAATTTTTTCCTGAGTTTAAAAATACCCAGTGTTTACATGCTTTTTTTTTGCAAGTTATAGGGCTATAAGTACAAGTAGGAGATTGCGGTTTCAAAACATACATTTTTTTAATTTATCAATAGTGACATTATAACACTATTATCTGTCATAAATCTCTAGAAAACACCCCACATGTATATATTTTTTTTTAAAGTAGACAACCCAGGGTATTCATCTAAGGATATTTTGACACTTTCTATGCAGCCATTTTCCACCAGTCTTTGCCAAACTTTGCATAGGTATTTTTTTTTTTTTATCATACATTGCAATTCAGGTATAAACTCACAGATCCTGTTATGTGTTGCTGCCAAAAAACACACTAATATATGTTCAGCACCATCTCCCGAGTACAGTGATACCACCCATGCATTGGATTGTCGAGTTGTTTGGGGGCTAAAAGGCCACATTTGGCAGGTGCGCTTATCCATTTTTCAACTTGGAATTTTGACATGTAGTCAACCTGCGCACATGTCCTATTTGGGACATTTGTAAGGTTGGCCAATGTATTTTACCCCCACCAAACCATATATTTTTGGAAATTAGACACCCTAGGGTATTTCAAATGGTGGTATTTTAACACTTTCCATGCACTAATTCTACTACCAGACTTTGTCAAATGTTTAGGTAGTAATTTTTTGTGTGTTTTTTTCACACACATTTGTACTTTTGGCATGAATTAACAGATCCTGTTATGTGACACTGCCAAACAACACCCCAATATGTGTTCACCAACATCTCCTGAGTACAGTGATATCACCCATGCATTGGATTGTCGAGTTGTTAGGAGGCTAAAAGGCCACATTTGGCAAGTGCGCATATCCATTTTCCAACTTGGAATTTTGACATGTAGTTAACCTGCGCACATGTCCTATTTGGGACATTTGTAAGGCCGACCAATGTATTTTACCCCCACCAAACCATATATTTTTGGAAGGTAGACACCCTAGGGTATTTCAAATGTTGGTATTTTAACACTTTCCATGCACTGATTCTACCACCAGACTTTGTCAAACTTTTAGGTAGTAATTTTATTTGTGTTTTTTTCACAAACATTGTACTTTAGGCATGAATTAACAGATCCTGTTATGTGACATTGCCAAACAACACCCCAATATGTGTTCAGCAACATCTCCCGAGTACAATGATACCACCCATGTATAGGCTTGTCGGGTTGTTTGGGGGCTAAAAGGCCATATTTGGCAGGTGCACATATCCATTTTTCAACTTGGAATTTTGACATGTAGTCAACCTGCGCACATGTCCTATTTGGGAGATTTGTAAGGCCGGCCAATGTATTTTATCTCTACCAAACCATATATTTTTGGAACGTAGACACCCTAGGGTATTTCAAAAAGTGGTATTTTAACACTTTCCATGCACTAATTCTACCACCAGACTTTGTCAAATCTTTAGGTAGTAATTGGTTTTGTGTTTTTTTTCACACACATTGTACTTTAGGCATGAATTAACACATCCTGTTAAGTGACATTGCCAAACAACACCCCAATATGTGTTCAGCAACATCTCCTGAGTACAGTGATACCACCCATGCATAGGCTTGTTGGGTTGTTTGGAGGCTAAAAGGACACAATCGAGACTTGTACATATCAGTTTTTCAACTTCATATATGGGTATGCTTGGCCTATCTTCAGTTTGACCTATTTTTGCATCCCCCAGTTAATGTTAACATCATGAAATTTATATTTTTATAAAGTAGACATTCCAGGATATTGTATTTGGGGTGTTTTCACATCCTTCCCCCAACCATTGTGCTAAACAAATTTCAGAGAACGTGCATGGTGGTAATTTTTGAATTCTGCTTTTTATGCACCCGTCATCTGGCTTTGGCCAGCCAGTTATATGTTACTGCCATAAAACTTTTTTAACCAAATATGCAGATATCAAATGCACCTTTAGCAGCATTCTCTAAACTAACTCCTGCAAAACTGGAGATTTGGGGGAAGGAAACTGACTAAAATTTGCTGCTTTCAAAAGAAAAAAAAACTGTGCAAAGGGGTGTCTGTCCTTTTCCCTTTTTTATAACAGACCTGGCAACGTTTCAGGGGATTTGTTTTTTTTTTGCAGTTGGCGGTATCTTAAAAATAAAATGTCTGGACTCCTCTGGCACCGTTGTTGGAACTTGACCATCTACATAAATTATTGTGGAAATCAGCTTGAACTGAAATAGGAGAAAGGTGGTTCTTTCTGGATTAATTTTTTTAAAGAGTAAAAATGAATTATGTGTTGCATCAGGTAGATAGCCACCTTTTTATACCAGGCTTTTGTCTTTCTTAAGATAAGATATGGCTGCATCAGCTGATCAGCCAAATCAACACCCCCATTTGGCTGTTATAAGCCCTGATGCAAACAGGTTTGGTCTGTACTCTGCCTCGGACAGTGACATCTGACATGCTTTCGTCATGGATGGTGGTTAGTATATTAACATCCTTCCTGTCCTTAAATTTTAGTGCAAGCAGTTCAGCTTTGCGCAGGCCTTTACATTCACCTTTTTTTAATTTCGCTTCTATAAAAGGTCTAGGGAAATCCTTGGCATTTCTTCTCACAGTGCCACAGGCCAGTATCTGCAAACCATAAAGAGTTTGAAACAATCGGACAATGCTATAGAAATTGTCCACATAAAGGTGGTAACCTTTATTGAACAAGGGGATCAGTAGGTCCCAAACAAGTTTCCCACTTGTCCCCAGAGAGTCAGGACAGCCAGGAGGGTTCAGTTGACCATCTTTCCCCTCATATACACGAAAGGCAAATGTATAGCCACTTTCGCTCTCGCACAGTTTGTACACTTTAATGCCATACCTAGACCGCTTTGAGGGGATATACTGTTTGAACCCTAATCTCCCTTTATATTTCATAAGGGATTCATCAATAGATAAATTTTGTTGGGGAATATAAACTTCAGAAAATCTGTTCTGAAGATGGTCTACCAGTGGGCGTATTTTATGAAGCCTATCATATTGAGGGTGATCTCTGGGGTTACAGAGGGTATTGTTGTTGAAATGTAAGTATCTCAGCAGCAGCTCATGTCTTGGTCTAGGCATTGTTTGGGAGTATATAGGAGTCGAACAAATTGTGTTGGTGCTCCAGTAAGAGCGGATTGATGGCTTCTTTATTATCCCCATGAGAATTGTAAGAGCCCAGAATTTTTTAAGTTCAGGGACATCTGTGGGATGCCAAGCATGCTCCCTGACTGTATAGCTACCTGGATTGGTCTCAGTAAATTGGCTAGTGTATAAATTAGTCTGGGAAACAATCTCCTCCCAGATGGTATCCCCTAAAAATAACTCCATATATTGTATAGGGGAGAAGTCATCCACATTCACATTAATGCCTGCGTTGGCACTAAAAGGGGGGATGTTGGGCTCAGCTGACTGTGGAGGTACCCAGTCCTCCTCCACATTCGGCGTAGCAGGGGAAGCACAGCTTCTTTTAGCAGCTGGCTCACACACAGATGACATGTCACTAGACATGTCGCTAAACTGACCTGGGTCAAAATCGGACGCAGTGTCAGTGGCGTCAGAGTCTGACGCCAAGAAGGCATATGCCTCCTCCAAGCTGTACATGTTTCACACTAACAGACTAAACTAACAAAATACTAAACACAATTTTTTTTATATATATATATATATATATATATATATATATATATATATATATATATATATATATATATATATATATATATATATATATATATATATATATTCTCGTTGATATTTCATTCATCATATCACAATGGTAAAATAAGGGGAATTGCAATTATTGTGTCTTCAAATACAAAATTACTTGAAAGCAGACTCTTAAGTAGACTCTTTCAAGTAGGAGTTAGAAAACCAGAAGTTGCTTGGATTTGTATGCTTGGTTTGTATACTGTGGAGAGTGGTTTGTATTTTATTTTTGTTTAATCTGTTCTATTGGTAAAGTTTACACAAAAAAAAAATCTCTCTTTTTTTTTTTCTGTGTTCTGGTTTTCCCCCTCTTTTGTGCTGCTGCTTGATTGATTGCGGGAGTGTTCATTAATTGCACCTGTGTGGGATTTGTATCCCCATAAAGGCACACCCCTAACTCACTGAGCTTGCTCACATTACTTGAAAGCAGACTCTATTAAGTAGACTCTTTCAAGTAGGAGTTAGAAAATCAGGAGTTAAAACTAACTAGGGGTTTAAGCTAATAAGGTAATTGTTTTATTGTTCTGTATCTGGGTAAATGAGTGTTAGCAAGATTGCTGGTTTGACTCAATGCACATTTTGTTGCATGTATGGATGCCTGGATGTACCCGTCCAGGGTCCATACTTCTGTGATGGTTGTGTGCGAGTGGCTTCTCTGGAAGCTCAGATTGGAGATCTCGAAAAGCAAATCGCAACTTTGAGGGAGATTGACAATCTTGAGAGGAGTCTGCTGCTCACTGAGCAGAGTTTAGTGGGGACAGGTAGTGGAGAGGGAGGAGATAAGACAGATGGGGAACAGGCATGTAGCTGGGTGACAGTGGGGCGAGGAAGCGGGGGGGAGGGAAGAGGAAAGGGCTAGCTAGTCCTGACTTGGTGCAACCTACTAGATTTGCCCATTTGAGGGAAGATGTTGGGAGCATCAGCTCAGGAGTAGCTGTATTAGAGGATGCTGTTACTTCTAACAGCCGAGGTAACGGCCCCCTAGTATGGGTGGGGATCAAAATGTAAGGAAGGCAAGCCAGGTTGTGGTGGTAGGGGACTCTATCATTAGGAGAGCAGATAATGCAATCTGCCGCTCTGATCTGCTCAACCAGACAGTTTGCTGTCTCCCGGGTGCTCGGGTCCGGCATGTTGCTCACAGAGTGGATGGATTATTGGGAGGGGCTTGGGATGACCCAGCGGTCATGGTCCATGTTGGTGTCAATGACAAAGTAAGAGGAAGATAGAAGGTCCTAAAGAATGATTTCAGGGAATTTGGTAGCAAACTTAAGAAAAGGACCTCCAAGGTGGTATTCTCTCAGATATTACCTGTGTCGCGCTCTACAGTGGAAAGGCAGTGGGAGATTATAGAGGTCAATGCGTGGCTTAAGTCTTGGTGCAGGAAGGAGGGTTTGGGGTTTTTAGAGCACTGGGCCGACTTTGCGATTGGGTACAACCTAAATAGTAGTGATGGATTACACCTAAACGGGAGAGGGTCTGCAGTGCTGGGGGATAGGATGGCTAGAAGGTTGGAGGAGATTTTAAACTAGTAGTAGGGGGGGAGGGTCATAGCAATCTACAAAATGGAGATAGGACATAAAGGACATGGGCTTTAGCACAGTATAAGGGGGGTGTAGATGGGGGGAGGGGCAAGCTCAGAACAGAGAAGCTATGTAATGTTGACAATTCACAAAAAGTACAAGTGACTCATGATATTAAATGTATGCTTACTAATGCAAGGAGCCTAAATAACAAAATGGGGGAACTAGAGGCAGTAACATACACTAAACAATATGATATAATAGGCATAACTGAAACATGGTGGGATGAGACACATGACTGGGCAGTTAACTTAAATGGGTACATGTTATTTAGGAAGGATAGGAAAAACAAGAAGGGTGGTGGGGTATGTTTGTATGTCAACCATGATTTAAAGCCAAATCTTAAGCAAGTGGAATGTGATGAGGAAAATGTGGAAGCTTTATGAGTAAATATCTGCTTGTGGGAAAAGAAGGGAAACCATCTATTGGTTGGGATTTGTTATAAACCACCTAATGTTTATACTGACAAGGAACAACAGCTGTTTGAGCAAATAGAGAAAGCTGCAAATTTGGGTAACACTTTAATTATTGGAGATTTTAATTACCCAGACATAAATTGGGACAGAGGGACTAGTAGCTCAGCAAAGGGAATTAGGTTTTTAAACTTGTTAAATTACACCTTCATGTCACAACTTGTACAAGCACCAACTAGAATGGACGCTCGTTTGGACCTGGTTTTAAGAAACAACGTTGATCTTTTGACCAACATTCAAGTAGGTAAGCACTCGGGAAATAGTGATCACAATATAGTGTCCTTTGAAGTAAACTCAAAAAAAACTAAAGCACATGGGGTATACTAAAACATATAATTTTAAAAAGGCCAATTTCAATAAGTTAAGGGCAGCTTTACAATATATTGACTGGCATAAACTCTTTAGTGAAAAGAACACTGAGGATAAATGGATCATCTGCCAACAAATATTAGAAAGGTACATTTCTCAGTATGTACCATTGGGAAATAAATATAAAAGAAAAAAATTAAAACCAATGTGGCTTAGTAGAGACATAAAACAAGAGATTAAAAATAAGAAAAGGGCATTTAAAGCATTTAAATCAGACAAATCAGATGCAGCTTATAAAAGATATAAGGAAGCAAATAATGCGTGCAAAAAGGCAATTAGATTTGCTAAACTTCAAAATGAAAAAAAACATAGCTAAAGGGAGCAAAACCAACCCAGAGCATTTTTGAAGTACATAAATTCTAAAAAAAACAACAAAAATGTTAGTTAATGAAGACCAGGAAAAGGCAGGAAATAAATAACTATTTCTCCTCTGTATATATTAAGGAAGAACCCATGGCAATAGATGTGCAAATGATTGCTATAACTTGCAGAATAATTGTAATTGGTTAACTCAAGACAAGGTGCTGCAGCAACTAAAGAAAGTTAATATAAACAAAGCTCCAGGGCCTGATGGTATCCATCCACGAGTACTTAAGGAACTAAGTGTAGAAATAAGTGAACCTGTTTTTAATCTTTCAAGATTCTTTTCTTTCAGGAAGTGTTCCGGAGGATTGGAGGAAGGCAGATGTGGTTCCTGTATTCAAAAAGGGTTCAAAATCCTTGCCTGGAAATTATAGACCTGTGAGCTTAACTTCTGTGGCTGGGAAAATATTTGAAAGGTTATTACGGAATTATATTCAAGAATTCCTTGAGAAGAACATGGTTATCAACAAAATTCAGCACGTATACCGCTAATGGAAGCGAATTAGGGATAACAACACACGAAATGGACTTGGGAATTGTTATAGACAACAAACTATGCAACAACGTGCAGTGTCAATCAGCAATGGCCAAGGCCTGTAAGGTAATGTCATGCATGAAAAAGGGCATTCATTCTCGGGACGAGAATATCATTTTGCCTCTTTATAAATCACTGGTAAGACCACATATTGAATATGCTGTGCAATTTTGGGCACCTGTTCTAAAAAAAAAAAAAATTATGGCACTAGAAAAAGTGCAGAGGCGGGCTACAAAATTAATAAAAGGAATGGAACATATCAGCTATGAAGAAAGGTTAACAAATTTAAATCTACTTAGTTTAGAAAAACGTCACCTGAGAGGGGATATGATAACATTATACAAATATATTCGGGGCCAATACAAACCATTGTGTGGAAACCTATTCACAAACCGGACTTTACATAGGACACGAGGTCATGCGTTTAGACTGAAAGAAGGAAGATTTTGTCTAAGGCAAATTAAAGGTTTTTTTTACTGTAAGAACAATAAGGATGTGGAAATCTCTGCCTGAAGAAGTGGTTTTATCAGAGTCCATACAGATATTCAAACAGCTACTAGATGCATACTTGCAAAAACAGAATATTCAAGGAATATAACCTTTCAATGTAGGGTAATAACTGCTTGATCCAAGGATAAATCTGACTGCCATTCTGGGGCCAAGAAGGAATTTTTTTCCTTGCTTGTTGCAAAATTGTGCTTCA
Organism: Pelobates cultripes; assembly: GCA_933207985.1. NCBI lineage: Eukaryota > Metazoa > Chordata > Amphibia > Anura > Pelobatidae > Pelobates > Pelobates cultripes. The sequence continues at coordinate 144,761,239 of OW240913.1, forward strand.
AACAGCAAAAAACAAATGTGAGGAAGGCTGAACTTGATAGACGCAAGTCTCTTTTCAGCTATGTAACTATGTAACTATGGTCTCTGAGGAAGTCCCAGAAGTGGGACAAAACACGTAAGACCATATCTCTCTTTTTTATTGTACTCTTTATACTACATTTTAATCTACCTGTCAGAGTCCTGCATGGTTCCTGATACCGGTTGATATCTGATCCTGAGAGGGAGACACTAGCCCCCAAGACACCAGGGGAGGCACTATTAGAGCGCATATTACTCCAATTTCTTGTGAATGCAACCTATAGCAGGGAATATTATATTTCCACAAACTGTATTACGCTATGTTCTTTTTATTTATTATTCTTTAGGTATATCAGCTGAATCCCACGTGTAGTGTATATTTTTGGCTTGTTTAGACTAAACACTATTTGGGTGGTTTGACTCAAAGCACATCTTGTTGCATGTATGGATGCCTGGATGTACCCGTCCAGGGTCCATACCTCTGTGACGGTTGTGTGCGAGTGGCTTCTCTGGAAGCTCAGATTGGAGATCTCGAGAAGCAAATCGCAACTTTGAGGGAGATTGACAATCTTGAGAGGAGTCTGCTGCTCGCTGAGCAGAGTTTAGTGGGGACAGGTAGTGGAGAGGGAGGAGATAAGACAGATGGGGAACAGGCATGTAGCTGGGTGACAGTGGGGCGAGGAAGCGGGGGGGAGGGAAGAGGAAAGGGCTAGCTAGTCCTGACTTGGTGCAACCTAGTAGATTTGCCCATTTGAGGGAAGATGTTGGGAGCATCAGCTCAGGAGTAGCTGTATTAGAGGATGCTGTTACTTCTAACAGCCGAGGTAACGGCCCCCTAGTATGGGTGGGGATCAAAATGTAAGGAAGGCAAGCCAGGTTGTGGTGGTAGGGGACTCTATCATTAGGAGAGCAGATAATGCAATCTGCCGCTCTGATCTGCTCAACCAGACAGTTTGCTGTCTCCCGGGTGCTCGGGTCCGGCATGTTGCTCACAGAGTGGATGGATTATTGGGAGGGGCTTGGGATGACCCAGCGGTCATGGTCCATGTTGGTGTCAATGACAAAGTAAGAGGAAGATAGAAGGTCCTAAAGAATGATTTCAGGGAATTTGGTAGCAAACTTAAGAAAAGGACCTCCAAGGTGGTATTCTCTCAGATATTACCTGTGTCGCGCTCTACAGTGGAAAGGCAGTGGGAGATTATAGAGGTCAATGCGTGGCTTAAGTCTTGGTGCAGGAAGGAGGGTTTGGGGTTTTTAGAGCACTGGGCCGACTTTGCGATTGGGTACAACCTAAATAGTAGTGATGGATTACACCTAAACGGGAGAGGGTCTGCAGTGCTGGGGGATAGGATGGCTAGAAGGTTGGAGGAGATTTTAAACTAGTAGTAGGGGGGGAGGGTCATAGCAATCTACAAAATGGAGATAGGACATAAAGGACATGGGCTTTAGCACAGTATAAGGGGGGTGTAGATGGGGGGAGGGGCAAGCTCAGAACAGAGAAGCTATGTAATGTTGACAATTCACAAAAAGTACAAGTGACTCATGATATTAAATGTATGCTTACTAATGCAAGGAGCCTAAATAACAAAATGGGGGAACTAGAGGCAGTAACATACACTAAACAATATGATATAATAGGCATAACTGAAACATGGTGGGATGAGACACATGACTGGGCAGTTAACTTAAATGGGTACATGTTATTTAGGAAGGATAGGAAAAACAAGAAGGGTGGTGGGGTATGTTTGTATGTCAACCATGATTTAAAGCCAAATCTTAAGCAAGTGGAATGTGATGAGGAAAATGTGGAAGCTTTATGAGTAAATATCTGCTTGTGGGAAAAGAAGGGAAACCATCTATTGGTTGGGATTTGTTATAAACCACCTAATGTTTATACTGACAAGGAACAACAGCTGTTTGAGCAAATAGAGAAAGCTGCAAATTTGGGTAACACTTTAATTATTGGAGATTTTAATTACCCAGACATAAATTGGGACAGAGGGACTAGTAGCTCAGCAAAGGGAATTAGGTTTTTAAACTTGTTAAATTACACCTTCATGTCACAACTTGTACAAGCACCAACTAGAATGGACGCTCGTTTGGACCTGGTTTTAAGAAACAACGTTGATCTTTTGACCAACATTCAAGTAGGTAAGAACTCGGGAAATAGTGATCACAATATAGTGTCCTTTGAAGTAAACTCAAAAAAAACTAAAGCACATGGGGTATACTAAAACATATAATTTTAAAAAGGCCAATTTCAATAAGTTAAGGGCAGCTTTACAATATATTGACTGGCATAAACTCTTTAGTGAAAAGAACACTGAGGATAAATGGATCATCTGCCAACAAATATTAGAAAGGTACATTTCTCAGTATGTACCATTGGGAAATAAATATAAAAGAAAAAAATTAAAACCAATGTGGCTTAGTAGAGACATAAAACAAGAGATTAAAAATAAGAAAAGGGCATTTAAAGCATTTAAATCAGACAAATCAGATGCAGCTTATAAAAGATATAAGGAAGCAAATAATGCGTGCAAAAAGGCAATTAGATTTGCTAAACTTCAAAATGAAAAAAAACATAGCTAAAGGGAGCAAAACCAACCCAGAGCATTTTTGAAGTACATAAATTCTAAAAAAAACAACAAAAATGTTAGTTAATGAAGACCAGGAAAAGGCAGGAAATAAATAACTATTTCTCCTCTGTATATATTAAGGAAGAACCCATGGCAATAGATGTGCAAATGATTGCTATAACTTGCAGAATAATTGTAATTGGTTAACTCAAGACAAGGTGCTGCAGCAACTAAAGAAAGTTAATATAAACAAAGCTCCAGGGCCTGATGGTATCCATCCACGAGTACTTAAGGAACTAAGTGTAGAAATAAGTGAACCTGTTTTTAATCTTTCAAGATTCTTTTCTTTCAGGAAGTGTTCCGGAGGATTGGAGGAAGGCAGATGTGGTTCCTGTATTCAAAAAGGGTTCAAAATCCTTGCCTGGAAATTATAGACCTGTGAGCTTAACTTCTGTGGCTGGGAAAATATTTGAAAGGTTATTACGGAATTATATTCAAGAATTCCTTGAGAAGAACATGGTTATCAACAAAATTCAGCACGTATACCGCTAATGGAAGCGAATTAGGGATAACAACACACGAAATGGACTTGGGAATTGTTATAGACAACAAACTATGCAACAACGTGCAGTGTCAATCAGCAATGGCCAAGGCCTGTAAGGTAATGTCATGCATGAAAAAGGGCATTCATTCTCGGGACGAGAATATCATTTTGCCTCTTTATAAATCACTGGTAAGACCACATATTGAATATGCTGTGCAATTTTGGGCACCTGTTCTAAAAAAAAAAAAAATTATGGCACTAGAAAAAGTGCAGAGGCGGGCTACAAAATTAATAAAAGGAATGGAACATATCAGCTATGAAGAAAGGTTAACAAATTTAAATCTACTTAGTTTAGAAAAACGTCACCTGAGAGGGGATATGATAACATTATACAAATATATTCGGGGCCAATACAAACCATTGTGTGGAAACCTATTCACAAACCGGACTTTACATAGGACACGAGGTCATGCGTTTAGACTGAAAGAAGGAAGATTTTGTCTAAGGCAAATTAAAGGTTTTTTTTACTGTAAGAACAATAAGGATGTGGAAATCTCTGCCTGAAGAAGTGGTTTTATCAGAGTCCATACAGATATTCAAACAGCTACTAGATGCATACTTGCAAAAACAGAATATTCAAGGAATATAACCTTTCAATGTAGGGTAATAACTGCTTGATCCAAGGATAAATCTGACTGCCATTCTGGGGCCAAGAAGGAATTTTTTTCCTTGCTTGTTGCAAAATTGTGCTTCAAACAGCAAAAAACAAATGTGAGGAAGGCTGAACTTGATAGACGCAAGTCTCTTTTCAGCTATGTAACTATGTAACTATGGTCTCTGAGGAAGTCCCAGAAGTGGGACAAAACACGTAAGACCATATCTCTCTTTTTTATTGTACTCTTTATACTACATTTTAATCTACCTGTCAGAGTCCTGCATGGTTCCTGATACCGGTTGATATCTGATCCTGAGAGGGAGACACTAGCCCCCAAGACACCAGGGGAGGCACTATTAGAGCGCATATTACTCCAATTTCTTGTGAATGCAACCTATAGCAGGGAATATTATATTTCCACAAACTGTATTACGCTATGTTCTTTTTATTTATTATTCTTTAGGTATATCAGCTGAATCCCACGTGTAGTGTATATTTTTGGCTTGTTTAGACTAAACACTATTTGGGAGGTGTTCGGTGGGAAGCTGTCTCTGTAAAATTGATAAGTATATTTCATATTTTTGTACATCCCCCTTTTGTTGTATCATATATATCAAGTATCAAAATAAATATTTGTAAGATATTTTTCATCATATTAATCTTAAAAGTTTACCCAGAAGTATTAAATCATTTGGGAAGTTTATCCAACAATGTCAAGCCAAAACCTATATTTGAAGTTAAGTATTTCTTCAGATGTCTTTGGCCAAATTGCAGGTGAACGTGACCATTTATTTAACCTTGAAAGTTTTGAATGGCAAGAACAACAATCAATAACAGGGTTAAGTCAGAATTCCTGGGAATTTAAAATGTAAGGCCAAAGTTGCTGAACTGAAAACAGAATTTACTTGGAGATTTCTTGGGGTTATTTTGGCCTATATTTTAAAATTTACTTTAAATTCATGATATTTTTAATTTCAGTAAATATTCTTGCTAGTCTCAAGTTATCTTTAAGTTCTGTTTTTAAAAGTGCACCAAATTAAGCAATGTAGGCATATTTAAGGGAATCAACATTAAATGTTTACGTAATATCTGCATATCAGAATGTAAATAGAATGAGTTTCATGTTAATACCAGTTTTGCAGTAAATATATTGCAAAGATGTATACATACATTATCCAATGGAGATGTCAGACAGATGTCAAGCCAAAGCAGAGTTATTTGGTCTTTAAAGCCCTTTTCTTCTTGAGGAGATGTGTGAGTTGGAATTTCAGATATGTAAACCCAAAATACATTAAAGGGTCTGGGAAGCAAACACCCACCACTAACACACCTCTGGTAGAGAAATTTTTACTTAGCCATAAAGTTGCCTATAACTTAAATAATGACCATTTTCATAATAATCATCATACATTTACCTTCACAAAGTTTTTGCTTCATAACTTCTCGTATTCTGGATATTGCTATGTAATCCTCTACATAAAACACATAAGTGGAAGAAGGCTTGTTGGCTATCGCTCTAAGTTCACTTTCTTCAATTTCAGAGCCCACACCAATAGCAAAAAGAGTGATTTTATTTCTTCTTGCTTCTTCTGCGATTTCTTTAACATCATCTTGTGATTTGCCATCAGTAAGAACGATTGCAATTTTGGTTAAAGGTCGAAGTGACCTAGCAAACAGATTGTCAATGGCAAACTGAATGGCATTTCCTGTCCTTGTATTTCCACCCAAATATTGAATAGCCTCCATTTTTTTGATAAGGTCCTCGCTAAAAGCATGGTGTCCAAGAGGAATTTCAAGGACAGGATAGTCACTGTATTGAACTACTCCAATTTGAGTATATTTTGGACCTATATCAAAGTTGCTTGTGATATTAACCACCCATTTTTTGAGAATTTCAAAGTTTTCTGGATCCACACTCCATGAGCCATCTAGGATGAAAACCAAGTCATTTGGAGCTGTTCTGCAGCCTAAAGAAAACAAAAACAAAAAAGTATCAATGCCTTTATGATTTACTTATTTTATATTACATTACAAATGAATAATTAGCTTACATCCAACATAATCAGCCCCCTTTTGTTTACTAGCATCTGTGGCTAGCAATTTGTTGTGAAGTTGCCATTGGGGGACAGCACTGACTATAACTGTAAATTGGGTAAAACATATATTCATAAATAGATAGTGGATGGATGGATAGATAGAAACATGTCTTAAGAAAGACACATAAAGTGTCAAAATGTTGCCTTTTTACTTATAAAAGATCCACCTTTGGTGCTGTGTGCTAAGGAACTTTATTTGATGTATCTAATAAATAATAAATGTAACAACTTCACTTAAAACATATATAAAATGTTTAGATGTTTAATAACAAAAAAGTAAAATATTCCTGCTTCCGCTCCTTCTTAGCACACATTTAGCTGTATTTACATAAGTATTACCTACTAATCCCAGTTGGTAAAACAAAGAAGTAGCTGTAACAGTCAACTTGCCAATAAATCCTTTTTGTGCAGCTAATAAACACATTGAAGGTCCCAAAAATGAGGTGTTTCTGTCACTTTTTTCAAGTGGTTGGTTTTTTTTGAAGGGGTTTTGTGACTGAACCAAATAGACTTTTAATGTAATGCCAGCAGGAACAAGCAATGTAATATCCGGGCATAAACAGGTTTTCTCAATTTTTTTCAGCAAGAACATTTTAGTTGGGAAATAGGTTTCAGCAATAATTTTCAGCAATATGTATTTTTCAGAAAGTAAGACGTATTTCTGTTAACTAAATGCCATAATAAGTAAAGACACAGAAAAAAGTATGCCCTATTTAACTTAAACAGTATATTAATGGTCTTGGTAAAGTGGGAGTTTTGGGCCTATAGTTCTAACATTTTGTTTGGTTGTGTTTCAGTGTCTTTCTATCCAACTCATACTGCACGTTTTTCCCCAACTTTCTGTCTCTTTCCCTCTATTTCCCTGCCAATATCACCTTTTCCTCTGTCATTTTCATCCTAACAAATATGTTCCAATCAACATCAATTTGAAGATACTACATTTGATATAGAATTTTTTTTTGACAAATTAGAAAGAGACATAATAGAGGTGAATAAAAAGAAAATATTTCAGAGATACTAAAGATTACAAACTTAAGCAAGTAAGATCTTTTTCAAATAGGGATAAGCAGGATAATTCTCCCTTGGATAAAAGATATAAACCGATTCCATCAGGAGAAAGTAGGATCCTGTACGGACATAAAAAGGAAGAAGTTACAAAGACACAAGGTATAACTATACCCTTTACTATGATTTTAATAGGAGGTGCAATAACAATTTTAGGAATAGAAAAGACTCCTGTAGGAGGCAAGAGGATTATAATTATCGCCATGGAAAAGTGGATGGTGTGTATCAAAGAAATAGAAGGGAGTCCAATAGGCATCAATATAAACCATTGACAAGACGCCCCACAGAAGATTCCCATCTAAGAGAAGATCGTATTAAATTACTGGCTGGTTGGAAGTCCTAGGATGAGGAGGTTTTTTTGGCAGAGCAGAGCCAAAGGGAGATACAAGAAAGTCTAAGAGATAGATCTCCCCACTCACTCCAAAAGAAGGAGGTCTTCTGGAGGAGAGGCATGAGAGGAGGAAATCTTACTCCAAAAAGAAAAAAGAGAAAGACATTAGAAATATGCTCTAAATGATTGTTTTATTTAAGTAATAAAGAATTAAATATTCCCCATAAGAAAGTCTTAAATGAGGGACTTACGTTTGCCCCAAGCAGGAATTGTAATCACTTTGAGATGTATAGATCTAAATAGATTTAAAAGAACCCTCTGTTTGAAACAATTTTTATGAAAAATCAGATTGAACGAGAAGTAAAAATAGATCCCAATTTAAACAGACAGAACTTAAAACAAAATTTGATTTCTTTCCTAAACACATGATTTCTGATAAAATTGTATTTTTCGAGACTATGGTTATGACAGAGGAAAATAAAATAACACCTAGAGATAAATTTAGAAGTAACATAACTACCATGGAAAAACAATCTTTGAAGGATCTAAAAGAGTACCCCAACCTTATCATTAAGCCTGTAGATAGGGAGGGAGGAATAGTTTTAATGTCCAAAGTGTTTTACAATACAGAAGCCGGTTTAAAGAAAGTTCATAAAAATTGGAGGGGAGGAGATTTTAGTCAAAAAATGGAAAGGACAGAAATGGAGTGGATTTTTAAAATGAACACCCTCATCCCATGTAGGTTAAATTCTGACTTTGAACTATGTCATTTTTTATAAAATTTACATTTTCGTATATATTCCCATATCAATTTACTGTATATTTTTAGATTAACTTTATGTATAATAATTATAACTGTTTAATGTTTTAGAATATTGATATAGATCTCTAATATTTTGGGCTTTAAAAAAATTAATTATTCTAATTTTTCCATCATTGAATAGAATATAGATTTTTTACATCTTTTTGGAGATTTCTATTTTCTATGTAGTATGTTCCCTATTTTTCACAATCCCCTTTCAAGTTTTCATTATTGAGATCATGGTTTTAATAAGTTGCGTATGTAATAGTATATTAGATTGTATTACACTTTTAATATGTTATTCTAATACATATTTATTTACCTTCCCCTTTTTTCTATTTATGTGTAATCTGTTTTTAAATTCAACAAGTAAGGATATATTATGTTAATTATCTAAAGAATAAGAGTGAAAACACTATATGGACAAAAGATGTATGCACACAAAGATAAATACTTGGGAAATGTAAGCAAAATGTAGACCGCAAGTGAATCAGATGACATCCATTATAAACCACAACGAGGCTTGAAACACAAGGAAGTGACACAACGGCAACAACGAAAGAGAGGTTTGATACACGACAGAGCTCCAGATTATAGTATCTGCCGTGATAAGCTCTTGATAAAGGCGTATGGAAACGCCAAAATGCGCGTCGAGCTTTACTTTGCCGATGCATATACTTAGCTAGAATTTCCTTTTTTTTATTTTAACTTTACCTGGGTCACTTTGATGCCTTTACTTTAATTTAGCCTCATTAATAATGTTTTTGACTATGCTCCTCCGCTCTACTACTAAGGGTTATTTTGAGGCTGCCTTGAAGCAGCAGGTAGATATGCCAGTTTTCATCTTCTAGTTATTGAGCTATTCTAGGGCATATATATATGTGATTACCTATAGTTTCCCCTACTCCTTATATTCTGTTTTTAGTTAAACTTTCTTGGGTACGTGTGTTGCTATCTGTGGACCTAGTTTGGCCCATATGCTCTTAGTCATCCAGAACCCCTCATTATCCATGCCGGACCTCTCGGTATGAGGGTACCCGGGTATTTTATTAGGTATATCCTTTACTGTTGCACTTTTGTGACACGTTTGTTTTTGGTGTATTGGTTTTTGAATTTCTAGCATTATCCTCCTTTTTTTTTCTGTTTATTAATAAAGGTTCTTACAATTTTTATGTTACGTTGGCATTAGGAGGTATTTGTGGATGTGAGTAGAACTCACCCGCTTTTGTGGAGCTGACGTTCTACCCCTTCCTTTCGTCTATTTCTTTATTAATACATTTGTTAAACTTTCATCCTGGTTTCCAGTATTTCGAGTCTGCTTATAAGAAGGAGTATAGTCCTTAACTACACAAAGTGCTACTATAGAGCCATAGGGGCTCTATGTTTGTGAGTATTGAATTGGCATATAATTATTAACCACCTATCCATTATTCTATTTCTGCATTAATGTGCTTTCCATAGGAGTGGACATATACATCATATATAGGTGGGTCGCCTAAAACTGACCCGAAGGTTGTTCACACTAGAGCTAGGTCTAATAACTCTCTGTTTGTGAGTGTTTCACACAATATATATGTATATTTTTTAAATATACTTATTATTACCTAGATAATCTGCACTATGTTGTATTTGTAATACTTTCAGGTACCTGGTTTGTCCTATACAATTAAGGTATTGTTCATCTTATAAGCGCGACACTATCTATTTTTTAAATATTTCCCACTGCCTCTCCATCAGTCTGCGTGTGCTGAAGCTTGCGGATAGGGATTATGTGTCTGTGTGCTTGTCTTTGAGGCTGTGTCTGTGTGTCTGAAAAATGTTTGTATTTGTGAGACTGTGATTGGCTGACTATGTCAGCTATCGCTCTCAGCCTACAGCAGCACCCAATGCTGGCATGAATTGGTATGGCTAGAAGGATGTGTGTAATCTCTGACTTATCCATATCTCCAGTAGAAGCTGTTGGTGGCCAGGGACTCTTATGTAGGGTTTAGCTCCCAGAAAAGTGTATGACATTGAATGGAGGGACCGAGTCAGATGACTCCAGGTATTATAACCAATTCAATTTAGAAGAATTAGTTATTGCGCCTGTAGTTGCACTTTGATACTAATAATGATTCACATTTACAGCTGAATACTCAAGAATAAACTGGAAAAGTCACTAATTCACAATCCTATTGATGCACATATCTTTGCCATAATGTCAATTACAATGGTAAAGTTGAACTGCTCATAAATCTCAGGGAAATAAAAGTAAAAATAAAATACATAAATAAATTGCTTTATCAATAGTAACTAGCATCCTTTCCATCATCCATTATAAAGCTGCAAATTGTATTCACAAAGCAACTCAAGATTTAAAACTTTTTAGTGCAGTTGAATCTGCTCCCTAATAACAGGACATATAACTCATATAACTCTACACTCTCAGGCCAGTAACAGCATAGCATTAAGTGAAGCAAAGCTTTGTACCATCATTCTGAGACAAATTCAACAATATGAATTCCTAGAAGTGCATTACAGGGTTAGTACGGAAAATAACGTAATCTGAAACATCAGCAAGAAGTGCCAACATATTTAAGCCAGACAAAGGCAATGCCCTAGAAAAAAAACAAAGCACACTTTAAAAAAAACAGGAGGTGTCCAATTCACAAGGGAAACTTAAGAATATCACCTCTTTTAATATTTAGCAACATCTGTAAATGTGATTTTGAGAATTTTACTGAAATAACTGGCCATACTCAAACATTAGTATTTATAATCAGTCTAAAATGCATAAAGGCACAACACACATTCTATCTGTGGTTAAATTATTTTGAATATCTAGTTAATAGCAATCTACATTTTGTTACTGTTGGGGGTATTTCATAAAATAATGCCCTAATCATAATGATAAAATAAGTGATATGTTTAAATGGTATAAATTACATAATTATACAAAATAAATTGCACACCTGCATCTTAAAAAATTGCACATTTAAAGCAGCTCTGTCACATATGGGATTCTTTGATTACCAGCCGAGGGTTCCCTTCTTCTCACCCCAAAACCTTTTAAATACCCAGGACCCGTACAATTTAACCTATCTTTTGATGTGCCAGTCCCTATTGATTTTTTGATGTGCCACCATCTTAAAGTGTCTAAGATGGCAAGCACAGCCCAGAAATTCAGTCACCTATCCATCTAAGATATGATCGTGAAATCATGTGCATGGCTAGTTGCTTACACAGATCTCATGATCATATGAGTCAACATTGAGGGTCTGTGATGAGCCACTTTAATATGTGACATATGGGGGGGACTATAATATGTTGCATAGCGGGTGCCTATAGACTTGACCCCCTTTTGTCAACCCGCAGGTTATACATTTCCTTATGTATAACTTTCCAAATAAACACATTTTTTTAAATTGGGTGAATTTTGGAAAGAAAAAAAATGACAGATCGTAAAGCATCTGTTTCACAGATTAACATTTTTACATATCAATAAGGTTGCTTCTTACTTGATCTTGTTTCGGCATCTTCTTGTGACATACAATAAGGAACTAGTAGCACCAAAAATAAATAAAGTTTGCATTTAATCCATGCCATCTATGAACAAAATCTGGGAACCTATATGGAGAAAAATAGAACAGCCAATTAATAACAATGGCAGATGAAAGCTTAAAATGGCAGATAAAATTTAATGTAAAAAAAAAATCAAAGTTATGCACTTCGAAAGGTAAAGAATGTACAAGCAATTTACACCCTAAATGGTAGTAAATTAGGGATAACAACACATTAGAAGGATTTGGGAATTGTTATAGAGCACAAACTATGCAACAATGTGCAATGTCAATCAGAAGTTGCTTAGAACAGTAAGGTATTGTCATTCTGGAGATGGGAATATTATTTTGCCTCTTTAAAAATCACTGGTAAGACCACACCTTGAATATGCTGTGCAAAAAAGTGCAGAGGTGAGCTGCAAAATTAATCAAAGGAATAAAGCATTTTAGTTATGAAGAAAGGTTAAAAAAATATATATATATTTTTAGTTTAGAAAAATAGTGCCTCTGAGGGGATATGATGGCATTATCCAAATATATTCAGGGCCCATACAAACCATTGTCTGGAAATCTGTTCATAAACAGTACTATACATAGGACACAAGGTCATGCATGTATACTGGAAGAAAGGAGGTTTAGTCTAAGGCAAAGGAAAGGTGTTTTCACAGTAAGAACACTAAGGATGTGGAATTATCTGCCTGAAAAGGTACTTGTATCAGAGTCTGTAAAGATGTTTAAACAGCAACTGAATGAATACTTGCAAAAACATAGGATTCACTGATGTAATTTTTAATCTGAAGGGTAATAGCTTCTTGATCTAAGGAGAGATCTGACTGCCTTTCTGGGCTCAAGAAGGCATTTTTTTCCTATTTTGTTGCAAATTTGGAAGTGCTTCAAACTTGGTGTTTTGCCTTCTTTTTGATCAACAGCAGAGGCATATGTGAGAAAGGCTGAACTTGATGGACTTATGTCTCTTTTCAGCTAGGTAAAAATCATTGTTTTTCAATAATTGTTTGACAAGTAAGGTATTTTTTATTTGTTCTACAATAACATCATTCGTTGATCAAATCAAATAATATTTCCAATAAAAGAAGTGAAGCACCACTGTCACCCCTACCCCTCTCTGTCCTTGCGATAGACAGATTCAATTAACTAGAACTCGTTTGCCTGCCTTCCCCCGTCCTCCTGAACCACATCAGTGATGCCACTGTCGGGGGTCTTTGCAAATTCTGCAAAGTACCCAGATGGTGAAAGTGTCACTTTAAAATATCCAGAAATGTTGATATTGTGCAGTGTAAAATATTGCAATGGTGCAAGCATAAATTTAAAGGACCATCATACCATCATAGCCTCCTTTTTTTGTACATTTGGAGCACTTGCAACCATATATCCCATTTTCTTTCCAAGCAATTCAACTTCATTCATTAAGTTTGAATTGGATATCCCAACAAACATTTATTTAAAGGGACACTGCTGTCACTACAGCCATTTCATCTTATTAAATTGATTATAGTGTCTGGAGTCCTCTGGCGCAGTCCCTCCATTCTGTGTGAAACCATTTTCAGGCAGTTTAACAATGAATGAAGGTGTCTGGCCAACCACAGCCCAGCCCCCATTGGAGGTATGGCTGAGGCAGAGATTATACACTTCCTTTTTGCATACTGATTCATACCTGAAATGGGCACTGTAATAGGCTGAAAACGGTCATGTGACATTGTGCCAATCACAGCCTCCCATTGCTGCTCCGTCTAAAACTCCCTTATTAACCCAAGCAGCACAGAGGGAAAGGCTGCTGGGGACTTTAATTTAGCATTTAAACATTAAAAACTCAATGAAGATTAAAAGTATATATATATATATTTTTCATTAATATTAACCACCCCCCTTCCCTCCCTCTCCCTCCTTCCCATTCACTTACCCGATCGCCGCCGTTCCCCCGCCGGCGATCTGACAGCCCAGACAGTCCCCCCTCGACTAAATAGGACCCCATGGGCCATGTGATCTCTCTGAAAGAGCGGTCACATGGCCGCAATAGGCGCCCATAGTGTTGCCTGCAGACGAACTGCCTGAACTGACAGGCAATCCCCCTGCTGGTGAAAAAAAATTAAACAGAATATTTTAAAATAAACAAATAAAGTTTCATAAACTAAAAAAAAAATATATATATACACACACACACATATAATATATCTATATATAATATGTATATAAATATATATCTTATATATAACGCCATACTGTATTAATATAAAAATGCATTTAGAGTAAAATTACACACGTATATATAATATATATAATATATATATAATAACTATATGTATATATGTATATATTATAATAAAAAATAAATAATAATTAATCAAAAATGAATAAAAAAATGTAAACATAATAAAAAAGTAAAAAAATTCATCTGACCTATTACAACTATAGATTCTAGCTTGCATACCTAGTGGTATATAGTGGTCATTGCACCTTAGACATCTGACCCCCTTTATAGAGTTTCTCAGGTTTCAGCAGCCTAAGGACTTTATGTCCTCTTTCTTTATTTAGCAACCTACTCTCGCTGGTATTATGACAATTTGCCCTCACAGTTGGGTAGTTGTACACACAATTACATACTATCTAATACTTGCATGGGCAATTTTCTCTTATATTGGTTCAGTTTCTTTTTCACATTTTCCCTATTTTCTTATATCTAGTACTTTAGATTTTTTTATCTAGTATAATAAAAGTTTTTTTTTAAGTACATACCTTATTAGGGGAGACTCCCACCTCTGTAGCCGGGGCTTCTTGCCCAGAGGCTACCCTGTTCCATATATATATATATATATATATATATATATATCAAAATACACTTAGAATGAAATTATAGATATATATCTATGTATATATAAATAAATCAAAATAATACAAAATATTCATATGTCCATATACATAATTACATAAATAATTTCATAAACATACACGTACACGGATGCTTTAAACATGTACCCTAATGGTGAGAATGGAGAAAAATACATTTAAGATATCCTGCAAATAGAGTTGAGTGAACCCGGACTGTAAAGTTCGGGTTCGTACCGAACATTAGTTTTTTTTGGACCCCGGACCCGAACACGGATATATCAGTGTATGTTCGGGTTGGAGTTCGGTGTTCGGTGATTTAATGGCGCGTTTTGAAAGGCTGCAGGGCAGCCAATCAACAGGCGTTTGACTCGTGTGCCCTTAGAAGCCATCACAGCCATGCCATTAGTTGGCCAGTGCAGCATGTGACCCAGGCTCTATATATAAGCTGGAATCGCATAGCGCCACACGCACATGAGCTCTTATTAGTGTAGAGAGAGGATGCTGCAGCTGTGAGGGACAGATTAGGAAAGAATTCTGGTGTTGAATCTGCAAACTACAGCGATTATTCAAACTACAGAGATTATTTTTGTGGGTGCTATAATACTACATTTTTGTACCCTGCCCTGAGCCCAGTGCCACAGAGTGCAGTGCACTTGCAACTGCATGTGTGCCAGGCACATTACTTTAATCCTATTCTGGTAGCTCAGTGGGCAACATCTAGGCATTTTTAAATACAGCAATTTTTTGGGTGCTAAATATTACATTTGCGTACTGCATTTCTTGCAGTCCAATAAAACCCTTAAATACTACTGTTACATTGTTGGTTTAAAAAATCAAACTTTTTGGTGCTAAATAGTACATTTTCGGCCTGCGGTGCACTTCATATCTGAGAGTCAAATAGAACCGTCAAATACTGTGCTTATACAGTATAGCAGTTTTAAACATTCAAATTCTCTAGGTGCTAAAAGGTCAATTTGGTGCCTGCAGTTCATATCTCAGAGTCAAATATAACCGTCAAATACTGTGCTTACAGTGCATTTTTAAACATTAAAATTCTTTAGGTGCTAAAAAGTCAATTTGGTGCCTACAGTTCATATCTGAGAGTCAAAAAGAACCGTCAAATACTGTGCTTACAGTGCATTTTTAAAGGACCACTATAGGCACCCAGATCACTTCCGCTTAATGAAGTGGTCTGGGTCCAGCTAGGGTTAACCCTTTTTTTTAATAAACATAGCAGTCTCATTGACAGCCGCTAGAGGCGCTTGCGTGCTTCTCACTGTGAAAATCACAGTGAGAAGACGCCAGCGTCCATAGGAAAGCATTTTAAATGCTTTCCTATAAACTGGCTGAATGCGCGCACGGCTCCTGCCGCTCATGCGCATTCAGCCGATGACGTCGCTATGAAGGAGGAGAGGAGGAGGAGAGCTCCCCGCCCGGCGCTGGAGAAAGGTAAGATTTTAACCCCTTCCTCTCCCCAGAGCCTGGCGGGAGAGGGACCCTGAGGGTGGGGGCACCCTCAGGGGACTATAGTACCAGGAAAACGAGTATGTTTTCCTGGCACTATAGTGGTCCTTTAAACATTCGAATTCTTTAGGTGCTAAAAAGTAAATTTGGTGCCTGCAGTTCATATCTGAGAGTCAAATAGAATCGTCAAATACTGTGCTTACAGCGCATTTTTAAACATTCAAATTCTTTAGATGCTAAAAAGTAAATTTGGTGCCTGCAGTTCATATCTGAGAATCAAAAAGAACCGTCAAATACTGTGCTTATAGCGCATTTTTAAACATTCAAATTCTTTAGATGCTAAAAAATAAATTTGGTGCCTGCAGTTCATATCTGAGAGTCAAAAAGAACCCTCAAATACTGTGCTTACAGCGCATTTTTAAACATTCAAATTCTTTAGGTGCTAAAAAGTAAATTTGGGGCATGCACATTTCATCTCTGAGAGTCAAATAGAACCGTCAAATATTGCTGTGACATTGCAGTTTTAAACATTCAAATTTTTTTGCTGCTAATTATTACATTTGCGGCCTGCACTTCATATCTGAGAGTCAAATAGAACCGTCAAATACTGTGCTTACAGCACATTTTTAAACATTCAAATTCTTTAGATGCTAAAAAGCTAATTTGGTGCCTGCACTTCATATCTGGTGTATATGTGCAACACTGGCTAGTTGAAAGTCTAAAGTGAAAAATAAGTGTTATTGTAATAGCTTCATATACAGAAGCATTAATATACATTTCTATATTGTGTAAAGACACAACTACAAAGTTAAAAACCAAACACCAAAACAACGTGAAATGAAGGTCATACAAGTGACGTGTGCAGTTTGGAGGAAGAGGCACTGGTCGCACAGAGGCACCAGCACAGCATAAGAGGGAGTAGGGTGCAAAAGCGGAGCGGCCGTCCCCTAGCGCTCGTCGGCATGTATTATCTTTACAATTCACACAGTTATCCAAGTAACAGATGGAGCGATAAAAGGAACCATAACAGATTTAAAGAGCCATTCGCAGTTTCACAGTCAGGGGGGCAGTCCGGTGACCGGGACCCAGACACTGTCTGGGCGGCAGTGGGAAGACCGGGACCCAGTATGCCTAATGTTGAAGTTAGGAGTCACAGTGTGGAATGGATTAGCAGGGTCTGGTGCAGGGTAACCGCACACCCCATGGTGCTGAGCACCAGCGTTTGTGCGGCCACATACCAGGACCCTGATGCAGCTTCAGCGAGCAGCAGCAGGCGATAGTGGAGTTTCAGCTGCAGCACGCACGGGTCAGTCATTCTGCACCAGACTTGCCCTCCAATTGATCCAAATTAAAGGATTTAAAGTGGACTCATTACAATTACAGGGCCTCGAAAGAGTAGTGTATTGTTATTTGTCGTCACTACCTCCCCGCGCCGGGAGTGTGTAATTTGTGCGCCTGCTGCCGTTTCTTAGGCTCCCTCTCTGGAATTGAACCCTGATTCCCCGTTACCCATGGTCACCATGGTACGTGCAGAAAATTGCATCGAAAGTTGATAGGGCAGACATCCGAATGCGTTGAGGCCGTCACGGGGACATGCAATCGGCACGAGGTTATCAAAGACAAGCGCAGCCACCTGTCCACGGCCAACGTGGACAAGCTCATGTTTATTAAAATGAACCAGGCATGGATCCCACCAGACTTGTCTGTACCTTGTACAGAATAGACATTTGTACCGGCCTCACCCATCCATGGTTATACTCAAGTGCACTTATTCTTTTTTTTCTTTTTTTATATGTCCCAATATTTTGGCTACCTCCTCCTCCATTGCCACCGCTTCCACCTACACTGCCACGGTGTATACCCAGATATATCAGAGCTGCTGCAGAAAGTGCAGGCCATCTGTGCGCGCTTTTGGCATTCTCACCATGCTGCCAGGGCCGGACTGGCCCACCGGGATACCGGGAAATTTCCCGGTGGGCCGTCGGCACCTGGGGCTGGGCAGGCAGCTGGCTGACCTTCGGCCGCAGAGAGAGCTCCGTTGGCGGCCGCAGGGGGAGCTGGCTGTTTTGTCTCTGCTCCCCCTCCCCAGCGTGTGAGAAAGAGACTGAGGCCGGAATATGACGTCATATTCCGGCCCCGGTCTCATTAAGTGGCGCGCTGGGGAAGGGGAGCAGAGACAAAACAGCCAGCTCCCCCTGCGGCCGCCAAGGGAGCTCTCTCTGCGACCGCCAGAACAGCCAGCTCCCCCATGCGGCCGCCATCAGAGCTCCCCACAGCCCCAGGTAGACATTGTGTGTGTCAGTGTGAGTGTATGTGTGTGTGTCTGTGTCATTTGTGTGTGTGTCTGTCTGTGTCATGGTGTGTGTCTGTGTCATGGTGTGTCTGTCTGTGTCATGGTGTGTCTGTCTGTGTAATTGTGTGTGTCTGTGTGTCTATGTCTGTCATGGTGTGTGCATCTGTGTCATGGTGTGTGTCTCTGTCTGTCATGGTGTGTGCGTCTGTGTCATGGTGTGTGTGTGTCTGTCTGTGTCATGCAATGTGTGTCTGTGTCATGGTGTGTGTGTCTCTGACTGTCATGGTGTGTGCGTCTGTCTGTGTCACGGTCTGTCTGTGTCATGGTGTGTGTGTGTTTGTCATGGTGTGTGTGTTTGTCATGGTGTGTGTCTGTCTGTGTCATGTAATGTGTGTCTGTCTGTGTCACGGTGTGTGTGTGTCTGTGTCACGATCTCTCTGTGTCATGGTGTGTGTCATGGTGTGTCTGTCTGTGTCGTGTGTGTGTGTGTGTCACAGTCTGTGTTATGGTGTGTGTGTCAAGGTGTGTGTGTGTGTCTTTTTTAAGGTGTGTCTGTCATGGTATGTGTGTGTCTCAGTCATGGTGTGTGTGTGTCTGTCTGTGTCATGGTGTGTCTGTCTGTCATGGTGTGTCAATCCAACTATAGGGAAATAAAAGATCAATGGAGTGACAGATGTTACAACCACATCACCCTCACAGCCAGTTATTCATTCATTAATTAAAATTCAACAATATCTGGATGGTGTAAATCAGGCCCAAACAGACTTGGATTTGCACCGTGTTCCAGCCAAACCGAATGCTGCTGGACATCTTAAATTCCGACCGCATGAATTAAATCTGGACCCGGAGGCTTTAAATTTAAACACGGATTTAAATAAAAGTCAAATTATTCGAACTAGCAGCCAATGGGAAAGTAGTTAATAAAAATAAAAAGTGGCAGCACTTGTCAGCCAGTCACCACATAAATCTTTTTTTTAGAAAAATATGAATTGTTTTTATTTTTTGCTGTACTTTGTTTTTGCAATCAGGTCTTTTTCTTATTTTAATAAGTAGCACTAGTTATTATGGCTTTTAATGCACAGCTAAAGAACACAAGAATTTGAAGAAAGAAAACTTCTGATGGTAAATATATATATTTTTTTACAGGTTTTAGAATTATTGCTCCCCTCATCATTATTATTAGGGTGGGGGGGTAGGTTGGGGCTTTATTATGAGGAGAATAGGTTGGGGCGTTAATTTATTTTAATGGAGTGTTGGGGACCCCTAGCCACCTATAATAATAATGCTATGTCCACTCCCTCTTTTACAATGATTTAGATCCCCCAACCACCGCCCAAGTTTTAGAGCTAGGGTGGCACCTTTATTATTAATATTAAAGGACCCCTTTTGTCCATTGGTGGGGACTGACAACTCTGTCCTTTTTATTAACATTAAGGCCCCCCCACTCATCAACCATGGGAGTGGGTGGGGAGTACACTAGGTCCTCACCATTAATATTTATGGTTGGAGACTATATATTCCCCCTCGTTATTTCTCAAACTATAATGGCTGCCCAGTCGCTAGGGTTACACATTTAGCAGATGGATGTCAGGAGGGACATATAGAGGTAAAAACACCTCCATTACAATAATATAGGGGTTTGAAAGGAATTAGATTTATTTGTTATACTTTACTACTTTTTTTTTTAAGATCTTTATTTTTGTATTGACAAATACTGAAACAGTGCAGTGATAAGAGGCTTAAGCAGAAGACAGATTTTGGAAAGGTATCAGCATGATAAAATGACAGGACATAAATGATGTGGGTTGCATGTTGTTTGTGCTTAGCTTTGTCACAGTTAGTCAGAATTTTATATTAACACTAACAAAAGAAATGTAACAAATACAAACAGTGTGCAAAAATGGTCTCTTTTTAGTAGCCACTTAGTCACAAACACTAGCCAAAATTGGCGTTCAAATTAGTTTTTTGCATTTTTCACACACAAACAAATCTTAACACTAACTTTGGCTAGTGTTTGTGACCAAGTGGCTACTAAAAAAAGACTCGACATACCCCATTTACAATACCTTGGGTTGTCTACTTTTGCAAATGGTATGCCATCATGGAGGTAATTCTCATTCCTGGGTTACCATGCGGTCTCAAAAGCAATGTAACCAATCTGGCAAATTTCAATCTGAAAAAACTGAAAAATGTAACATGCTATATTTGACCCTGTAACTTCCCAAAACACCATAAAACCTGTACATAGGTAGGGGGTACTGTTTTACACGTGAGACATCGCTGAATACAAATATGTGTATTTTATTGCAGTAAAAGCAAACAGTATTATGACAATCACAGTTAAAATGTCACGTAGAACTAAAAAAAAATTTTAATTCTTATTTTCTCCCATTTTTTTTTTATATTTTATTCATATTAAATTATGTTTCATACCTAAATATTTTATGTTAAATGAAAGCCCTGTTTCCCCTGAATAAAATTATATATAATAAGTGTGGATGCACATAATATGAAAGAGGAGAATTACGCCTGAACAGACATATAGCGCAAATTCAAGTTTTTGTTTACGTTTTGTTTTGATCACAACGTGTACATTTGGCTCAGTCCTTAAGGGGTTTACTATTTGCCCGCTGGCTATTAGTGCAGCAAGTAGTACTTCAAATTATCATTCACTTGTAAAAAGCAAGTAAATGATCATTTGCGACCATGCATCCTACCAGATGCATTCGGTTCACTTTAGGCCACCATGTGGTCTTTGATAAATCTTCAACTCCTGTGCTTTAAATTGGTTCGGATACAGATGTTACTGGTATTCCAAATGCTTCCAAACAAATTTTACAGAATTGGTTTGACTGATTGAATTCTGATTGTATTTGTCTTTAGTAAATGTGCAAATTGCCGATGCATTTGGAATTCAACCTTTTTCACCTGAATTTGTCCATATGTTCCAATAGACTTTAATGACTTATGTAGATAAATAATTTGAAAAGTGTTTTCAAGCATTTTAACACCCTCACTATGTATTCTTAATTATCTATGTATGTAAGCTCAGTCTTTCATTTCTCTTTCCCAGATAGTTTAAGTTAAATCCTACACCCTCATCTAGCCATTTTTCATTCTGATTCTTAATTTTGGTTTCTTACATTGAATAAACTGACTCCTTTACAACTGCTATGCTTATGTTTCCAATTACTCATTGTCAATAACTACCTCTTGTTGCTTTCTTTTTGTCCATCATTTTTGATGCCTTCATATCCCACGTTTCAGTATTACTTGATCTTTTCTTTCAAGCTACTTGCAGTATGTAGCCGTTAGATCATTATTCAATACAAAATGTTTGTGACCTTTGTCCTGTCTGAGTATGTCCTTTGTTTATTGCTGGTCTGCTTGTTCTTGCATGTTTTAAGTAGGAATCTGAGCTAGAATAAGCCCTGTACAAACCCGGAGGCTCAAACATATGCTTTCCCTGGCAGCAGGCTTCAATTTTGTTTTCTGATATTTTGACTACTTAAAGGGACATGGCAAACACAATACACATTTTATCTTATTGAACTGGTTATTGTGTCTGGAGTAGTCTGGCACTATCCCTCCATCCAGTAGATGAACATCTTAATACATGTCTGATGGCCACCCACACTCATTGCACACTTTCTACTAGCCATACCAAATCATACCACAGATGGGTGCTGGTAAGTAGTCAGCTAAAACTCACAACCAATCACAGCTGCCCATTGCTGATCGGAGTAATGCTTCCTCAATACATACACCACATAGGGGATGGACTGCAGAGGACTGTCGTTTAGCATTAAAACATTAAATACTGTTTAATGTAAAATAAAAGGATGGTGCCATGGGAATCTAGGCACTATAATCACTTCATTAAGATGAAGCGATTATAGTGGTGACTACAGTGTCCCTTTAACCCCATGGTCCAACTTTGCCTTCCCACCTTAGATTTAATATAGCAATATACAGTACTTGTCTATGTCAAGAATGTTGTCAGTGGCTTTGATAATGTCAGTATTAGTGTTTGTAACTATACAGTTATTTATGATGATGCACTGAGATTAGTAGCTTGATATTTTTTCTTTCTTATGGTAGAATCATGTAATGTCACATTTCGATAACAAAAAAAAGGGTCAGTGAAAAGGCAACATCTGTATTCATTTAAATTACATGTTTGTGCCCAGATAACAAAAACATTTTTCATTGGTTTTGTTTTTTTTAATTCTTTATATATATATATATATATATAGATATATATATATATATATATATATCTATATATATATATATATATATATTCACAACAATGTATGCCCAGTACACTTAAGTCTTCAGGTTTATCTATATTTTTCTCATTTGCTTAGTATTGTAAATGTATACATAACATTAAACACGAGTAGATAAATATTGTAATTAATAAAGTAAACAATTTTTTTTCTTATAGTTACCGTGAGATCGGTAATATAACAAAGCGTTTTGAAAATCAAAGAACTTAAAGTGGATAAATTAAGAAAATCAGTTGTAAATAATATTGTTTTATGGTGTTGACTAGACTAAAGTACCCCATTTGGCTTTCATAAAATGAGCTTTGGTTAGACAGATTCCATAGACTTCACCCTCATGGTCCCCTTTCTCTCTTACCTTTCTCCAGCGCCGGGCTCCCTCGGTGCTGGGGATCTCTCCTCCCTCTTCCGAAGTCAGCGCCGAATGCACATGCGCGGCAAGAGCCGCGCGCGCATTCAATCAGTCCATAGGAAAGCATTTCTCAATGCTTTCCTATGGACGTCAGCATCTTCTCACTGTGATTTTCACCGTGAGAAGCGCAGAAGTGCCTTTAGCGGCTGTCAGTGAGACAGCCACTAGAGGCTGGATTAACCCTAGTGCAAACATAGCAGTTTCTCTGAAACTGCTATGTTTACAGCTGCAGGGTTAACCCTAGATGGACCTGGCACCCAGACCACTTCATTGAGCTGAAGTGGTCTGGGTGCCTATAGTGGTCCTTTAAATCATTCTCCTATTTATGTAATTCCTCATTTACGGTCATGTCCATTTCATTTACTCACTTATTTCATACTAGTTCTAAATCTAACATTCTCAGTTAATCTTATCCTTATTCTTAGTTTTTTGTGTGTTGCTGTGTTGGATAGACTAAGCATAATGTATAGTAAAAACACTTAGGTTACAACTTTCCTAAAATAAGGTGAACTTGTTAAACATGCCCAGCTTTGCAGAATTGTTCATCACTACTGCCAAAAACAGGAATGGACTGTCAACTCACAGGGCCATCGGGAAATAGAAGATCAAGGGCCCCCTGCTGGTTCAAGGGGTTTTGGCTACACAGGCATGGGACTTTGATATTTTGGCATTCAAATTTTTATTGAGGCACCAATCTTAGTTACAAAATTCAACTGAGGTGACATCCAGGGGCGGACTGACCGGTCGGGCACTTCGGACATGGTCCGAGGGCCCGGCCGGGAGGGGGGCCCGCCGCCATCAGGGGGCCCGGCGGCAGGGCTGGATTGGGGGCGGCACCTGGGGACTGAGGTGTCCGGCCGCGTTTCATGCTGGAGCCGCCGGGCCGGGTGGCAGCCTCGCCGGTTCGGCGGCACTCCTGTCCTCTCACTAACGCTGAGGAAGGAAGGAGGAGGAGCATGACAGAGAGACATGCTCCTCCTCCTTCCTTCCTCAGCGTTAGTGAGAGGACAGGAGTGCCGCCGGACCGGCGAGTCTGCCACCATGAAACACCTGTGTCTCAAGTCAGACAAAGAGGGGGATAGGGAGATGGGGAGGGGGAGAAAGATGGAGATGGGAGGGGGGGGAGAAAAAAAGAGGAGGAGGGGGAGAAAGAGGGGGAGAGAGAGGGAGGATGAGGAGGGGGAGAAGGAGGGGGAGAGGGAGATGAGGAGGGGGGAGGAAGAGGAGGAGAGGGAGATGAGGAGGGGAGGAGAAAGAGGGGAGAGGGAGATGAGGAGGGGGAGAAAGAGGGGAGAGGGAGATGAGGAGGAGGGGAGCAAGAGGGGAGAGGGAGGATGAGGGAGGGAGAGGGAGATGAGGAGGGGGGAGAAAGAGGGGGAGAGGGAGATGAGGAGGGGAGAAAGAGGAGGAGAGGGAGATGAGGAGGGGGGGGCGTTGAGGAAGAGAGAGAGAGAGAGAAAATGAGAGGAGGGGGGAGAAGCAGAGGGGAGGGGGAGGGAGAGAAAGAGAGGGGAGAGGGAGATGGGAGGGGAGAGGAGATGGGGAGAAAGAGGGGAGATGGGGAGGGGAGAAAGAGGGGAGGGGATGGAGAAAGAGAGGAGGGGGAGGAAGAGGAATAGAGAGATGGGAGGGGGGGGGGGGGAGAAGAGGGGAATAGAGAGTCGGGGAAGAGAGGGAAGAATGAGACACGGGGAGAATAGAGAGTTGGGGGAGGGGGGAAAGAAAGGGAAGAATGAGACACGGGGAGAAAGAGGGGGAATAGAGAGTTGGGGGAGAAAGAGAGGGAAGAATGAGACACAGGGGGAGAAAGAGGGGAAATAGAGAGTTGGGGGAGGGGGGAGAAAGAGAGGGAAGAATGAGACACAGGGAGAGAAAGATGGTGAGGGGGGAAAAAGAGAGACACACAGGGAAAGGGGGAGAAAGAAACAGTGGAAGAGAGAGAGACAGGGAGAAAGGAGAGAGACACAAGGGGAGGGGGAGAAAGAGGCAGAGGGGTAAGAGAGACTGTGAAGGAGAGGGGAGACAGACACAGGAGCAGTGAGGGGGAGAAAGAAACATACAGAGGGACGGGGGGAGACAAAAAGGCACACAGAAGGGCTGTATATATCACTGGTGGATCCAGGGGGCAACGGAGCAATTGACCCCCCCAGCCCCTGTCCGCAGGCACCGTGCGGGCAGCCGGCAGGGGAGGGAGGAAGAGAGGACCCAGGAGCTCAGCCTGCAGCTCCTCTGGGCCCTTCTTGCACGAGCACAGAGCGTTACCGCTCTTGCGAGAGTCAACTCTAGCTCTGGAGCTACGGACTAGAGTTCACTCTCAACACTGTGACCACCAGGGATTACTGGTGGTTGCAGTGGTGAGAGTGAACTCTAGCCCCATAAACACACTGCCCCCTCCTACACACTGCCCCCACACACACGCCATACACATTCACACACTGCCCCCCATACACACACACTGCCCCCACATACACCATATACATTTACACACATTGCCTCACACACATACACTGCCCACCCATATACACACAGACCCCCATACTAACATTGCCACACACATGCACAGCCCCCTCATACACACATTGCCCCACACACTCTACACATTCACACACTACACCCCCCCACACACACACACTGCACCCTTCACACATTCCACCACTGCTCCTATACCCTACTACAGCCCCATATCCCAGCAGACCCCATGTAAGTTGTCAAACTGTTCTTAAACGGTTTGACTACTTACTCTGGGAGGGGGGCCCGGCCCTCCTGGCACCATAACCACTACACAGAGCAGTAGTGGTTATTGTGCATGGATTATTTCTTTAAATAATCTACAAGTGCCCCAGTAGCCAGCCAGCCCACAGGCCGGCCAGCCAGCCAACCCACAGGCAACCCACAAGCCACCAGTTAGCCAGCCCACAGGCCTACAGCAAGCCACAGGCTTACAGCCAACAAGCCCACAGCCTGCCAGCCAGCAACAGTAATTAAGGTAAGAGGAGCCAACTTGGCCTTGGTATCAGCGAGCTATGTTGTGTTGCTATATTGTGACCTGGAGAGACCCCCTTTCAGGCCCCATTAGACTCCATTGTAGTCTCTAATGGGGCCTGGAGGAGATTCTTTCTAACACACTCTCTAAAGGACACTGAGATAGCCTCTGCTAGAATGACCCCCCCCCATGGCCCATTAGCCCTCAATTGTAGTCTCTACTGGGGCCTCGAAGGGATTATTGCACTTTTGTTCCTTGTGTCTAAAGATTGGGTAGGGTGTGGCTGGAGGCGGGACAAGGGTGGCGCTTGCTGCGGAGTATGGATGGGGCCTGTAAGGGGGCCCTTGATTTATTTTGCCCGGGGGCCCTGAGGGTTCTCAGTCCGCCCCTGGTGACATCAATACATGGATGTAGAGTAGGTGTGTAGCAAACACATGACAATACTGAAATTCAACAAGGGTCGCACATTGGAACATTCGGCATATCACACACAATAAACTGAGGTCTCATTTTAGAGTAAGTGAAGAGAGCAAAGCAATAAATTGGGGGCTCTAGTGGATGGTAAGGGGTGTATTAGGGCATAGGGGCTGCACATAGGGGGGCTGAAGAAAAAACAATAGTGTATTCCCCCCTCCCTGAGGCTTACCTTGGGTCAGGGAGGGGGAATCCTGTTTCTTGTTGGTCCGGTGCGAGATGTGCTGCTGTGCAGACAGTTCCTTCCAGAAGCCGCTGAGGTAAGGATCTGGGCGGGGGCGAGGCCTAAACAGGGGTCAGAGCCTGTCACGAGTGGGCGGAGACTGGTGCTGCCAATGTACAAGGGCTGTAGATAGAAGTGCAGCAGCAGCAAAGCAGGGCCATGGAAAGCCCTCTCATCATGCTGCACTTCAATCTCGGGGGGGCAATTGCCCCATTGCCCCCTCCCTGGATCCACCACTGGCTGTGTGAGGGTGTTAGGATTGTGTGTTGGGGGGAGGCAGGTAAATGCCAATATTGATGTATTTTTTTATAATAAAAAAACAGACATTATACCCCCCTCCCTTCTTACCTGTAGCCTGGAAGGGGGGGTCGTGCTGCTGTAATCCATCCCTGGTGGTCCTCGTGGTAAGTGAACTCTAACCTGTGGGGCTAGAGTTCATCCTTGTGAGACCCGGATCGTTGCCATGGCCACGGCCCGGATCTCGCTATAGAAACCCGGTGTAGCTGCAAGTTAAAGCTCCGCTGGGTTCCTCTCCGGGCTGGCTGTCTCCCTCCCTATCTCCCCGCCAATGGCCGTGTTTGACTTAATGTGGGCCGGTGATCTCCCCACCGGCCCTTCATGGAACACAGCGGGTCGAGCACCGGCTCTGCATGGACTGGCTGGATCTTCCCCCGCAGGCCTTGGCCCAGTGCCATCACGGCCCACCGGGCCTTTGCCCGGTTTGCCCGGTGGCCAGTCTGGGCCTGGAGTGCACACTGTGTGTATAGGGGATATTGTGTTATTATGTGTAGTGTGTGTAGTCTTTTTCTTTAATTATTTTGAAGAAAGAAAACATTAATTTCCTCCCTGCTTTTATTTTGCAGGGGAGACACCTCAGCCTCTGGTCTGCACGTCCACCAGTTACAGACCAGAAATATTTGTCACATGAGCTCCGGCACTTTTAGTGTCAGAGCATTGCCATGGTAATCAGAGCTCGGAAGACAGATGCTCATGGTCTGCACTCAGCAGAGGTGAAGACCAGAGACTGTTGAGCTCCCTCCTCACATTAAAAGGGCATGGAGGGACCCTGCACCATTTAGCACACTGGGCAAACTGCAAAACCCCCTCCTGGTGTTAGGCCCATGGACAGTAACCAAGTGCCCAACAGGTCAGTACTTCCCTGGCCTAGAATTATGGCAAAAGGGTAAATCTAATAGGGACTTTGCTCTTGGGTGAATTGCGGTCACCAGTGGCTCTTTCTGATAAATATAATTTTATATTATATATACATTTTTTATAACTATATTTTATAATTTTATGTATTTTTTTTAGAGATGTGAATAAAGTCTCTCCATAACTCACACTAGTAAGTATCTACAGACTTATAAACGTCTGAGTAAATCAACCGTGTAACTTTTTTTAGATAGATAAATAGTTTTACTGACGTTATGCACATGACTGATGAATTGCTAGTTTTGGTTATACAAAAAATTGCATCCCAAATACACATTTGTGTCATGAATTTAGGAAAGAAATTAACTCATCAGTTAAAAACTGAAGTGTGTTGGGTAAAAGACATGTCCAGTGTCATTAAGAATAAAGCTCATATCGCTACACAAAATCTGCAGATTAAATCTGAAATGAACCAGCACCAGTATGGGTAAACTCTGGGAAACATTTAGGTTATTGTTTTTCTACTTTTTACAATTGTACTATCCTATTCCAGTTATTTAACTCAACTTAAAAATCTAAAATGTTTTAATTTCACTTGTATTGTCAAAAAAATAAAAAAAAAGACTAGATGTTTTGACAAAGAAAATATATTGTGCTGAAGATTTATGTGAACATATGGTAAAAACATAAAGGTCTAAACTGTGATTCTTGTGTCTGCTTAATATACTTCTCCATCACAATCAGTGTATGCTAAATAAGAATTGGTTATGTTAGACCATGACTAGTTTGTTAGTGATTGGAGTTCCAATCCCACTACAAGTAGAGAGCCACAAAATGCTCATTCCAAGCCTAATTTTGCAAGTTGGAAATTGAGATTTGGCTATGCGCCAAATTACATTAACAGGCAAGCCACTCACCGTGAGTGAGATGTGCCTGGCCATAATGAACTGTGATTGACTGGTTTTGCAACTCGATACTAATATTGAGCCATCTGTATTATATTGATTTATTTTTATAATGGTTTTTTGTTTCTAAGCATATTTTTTTTGAGTTGGTTTTGCAGTTAGACACTTTTGTTATTATATTATGATACAGCTGTGTCAAGTTATAATGGCAATTTTTTGGCCATCTTTTTTTATGGAAGGAGCAATAATTTTGCAGGTAAGTATGAATTAGTATTTTGTGCAATTCTTTTTGTTTTATTAGGTTATACTACCTCTGCTGTTGTGTAAGGTAGGTAATGCACATTTAAGAGTTGTAGTGGTGGATTTTTGGTGTGGTTGTTTTTTTAAGGGTCTTTGTAACCAATAGAAATTGGGAATGTGGGGTGCAGGTTTTAACCATTTAGAACCAGAACACTGCATATCCGTGGATCCTACTTAAGGGAATGAGGCACAAGGTTTGACTTCTTCAAACTACTGTATTTTCCCTATTGCATTTGGAATTGGGGACCTGTTCTAGAAATAACCGTAGTCCTTATTATTATATAACTATGCATTCCACCATGCAGGAGATGGAAAAAGTAGTAGTAACCTTACACTGAGTCCCACATGGTTTACACCCCCAAGCTTAGCTCAGTGAAGAGAATTTCCAATTGTCACTGAGCTGTAGTGGAGCAGCGGCGGAAAATTGATAGTCCAAAATATGCTTCAGCATGTACCCTTGGATTAGTTTAGTATAAAGAAAAGGTCACCACAATACTAAAACCATGTTCAAACACATGTTAATGGCAGTCATTCAAACGAAAGCCGAATTATGAAAATCCAATGGAACTATTCCATATTTATAAATCTGCTGCTAATTTCATGCCTCCGTTTTCAATATAACTTCTATGAAAACTACCAGTTTTAAAAAGCTCTAATTATTGCTGTTTGCTTATGACATTTCAAGCCGCAGATTCAATATTTAAGATTTTTGCACCATTTTTGTGGAATTCAAAACTTCCAAATCATGTCCAGATTTTTTGGAACAAGACAATAATTGAAATGAAGTTAGCAAATTGAATGAAACTAGTAAAAAAATACTTCAATCTCTGATTCCTTAACCATGTTTTAGGCTTTGTGCCCAAATTAAAAATGCCATATTTTCTTTTCTTCTCCATCACCTGCAAATATGAACATACAGTCACAGGGGCTTGCCAAGAGAACATTTTTCTATCACAATGTAATGTTTACAATAGCTTGTACTTTTTTCTTCCTCCATTTATTTTACTGGTACTTGTGAATAGTTGTCATGCCTTACCTAAAATGTTTCACTTGCAGACATCTTAATGACCCTAGGCAAAAGTAACAGCTTCTCAAGGATTATGTAACTAATATGTCTTTGGTAAAAAGATTTCTAAGAAGTAATCAATGTTTGGAGCCATATTTTCTGTACTTCATGGAGCAAAATATAAGCCAAATTCAGGGCAACAGAAAACATTTTCTTCCTTTCCATCCAATATTCCTTCTAAGAAAGTGCAGTTATGATCTATTGTGCAAGACAATTTGTAGAATTGATTTCTTTGGGGATAATACACACAAACATACACAGTGTGGAAAACAGGTGCACATATTAATTTGGCTGATATAAAAAAAACAAAAAACTTTTTAAATATAAATCTTTCTAATTAACACAGTGTTCAAAAATATGTATTTTCTTTTTGGTATTTAACCTGTTCGTATTGATTTGTTCTAATAATGATATAAGAATGAGTGGGGACATTACTTTTTGGCAGTCTGCATTAAGTCCTCACTAAAGAGTGGCTCTGATGACTCCACAAAGTAGATTCTTCTCTTTCCCTTAGTTGCTTCTTAGGGGGCACCAACAAAGTACAAAGCTTAAACTATCTGTGGTTGAAGGAGCTCCAGTACCAGTGGAAATAGCAGAACAAGTTGTTGTAGCTACCACTGGCACAACTAGCTCACCCACTGTCAATGTTACCATCACGTCACGCATCAGTAGCACCACTACCACCACTGTCACCACCATCAATGCCACTATCATAAACATCACATGTACTAGGCAGTACCACCAACATTTCCATTAGCATTAATCAACCAAGTGCTAGTGTACAGGCCAGCATTGTGACAACTTCTACTGCTACCAATGCCGATCCATCTGCATCTTCAGAAGATGCCAGGCAAAGGATTGAGTGTATTGTGCCAATGAAGCAAAGTTTGGGATCACTTTGAGTGCCTCAAAGTGAAATGTTTGCATTGAGGAAGTTACCAGGGGGCTAACATTCATAGAGTATAAAGTAATATCTGCAAAGATACCATATGAGGTAAGAATCAGAACAAGACAGTTCTATGGCAAGCAGCAGGTTCACTAATTCTGTGCAGTTGTCACAACCTCCTCCACCACTACCACCACCCTTAGGCAGAAGAGTAAACGGGGGGGATAAGGATTTTGCCAGTAGTCAACAGAGGCAAGTTAGACAGGAAACGTGTCACCCCTCATCATCCGGTTAAAAAAGTAAAAAAATAAAACACAACAGAAATGCTACTATTGCCTAGTCGCTAATGCCAGTACCCCTTACACACAATTTAATTCACTGATTTGTAAATTTTTTATTTTATTTTATTTTTACTAAGACATAGATTTAATTGGCAACGTGTTTCTGTGCCACTGCTTGTGCATGGAAATTGCAGTCCTATGCTCTCAGTAATAAACTCAGTGTGTAGCTGCAGTTTATTGAACAAGCAAACCCTGCCTACATTGAGTGTGGCAGGTCTTTTTTTACATTTCATTTTAATTTCATTTGAAAATGAGGGATTTTTAAAAAAAATAAGAGGGGAAAAGTCAGTGGACATTTGTGTCACTAACCTATTCTACCCTTTAAATTATTTTTAAAATGTTACCGTCTTTCATTATAAAAGTAAGTTCTTGCACTTCCTTTTTTTTGTAAATCAATTTATTTAACAATCTAATTTTGACAGCTCAGAACTGGCATTGCAAAAATGACTGACATTGCGTATGTTTAGGCCAGAAAAAATTGCAGCCATTCGTAGGCAGCATTTTTCCTGCTTCTTTAGCTGGCCGAATGACCTTCCCAAATTTTTTTCGGTATTGAATTTCGGCATTAACTAAATTCTGCAGGCTCAAAAAAATAAGAAATTCTGCGGAAGTGTTATGAGCAATCAACATTGATTGCACTGTATAAGTATGATATTTAACTGTCTGCTTATTATGACCAATATTTTCAGTTGTCTAGTTACTTATGCTGAATTGAAGCTGGAAATTCAATTAACCACAATCTAGATAAATGACTTTTAAGACAGCTTTTTTATATTACAAATTATAATTGTAGTTGCATAAAACTGAAATTGAAAATGAAGAATTATATAAGTAAAAAAGGGTAGACTCTAAGTTTAAAGTATATTATGACATGATAGGCATGGATTTGAATGTTATATGTGCAGATGGGACATGTGTATATTTATTTTAGAACATTTGTAGAAAAAACATCCTGGTCTTGTGAATTATTTCTGTTTTAAATAGCTATGTTATGCTTGGGTGCCCTATTATGTGCTGTGGAGAGACTCGCCAGGTGTATCATAAATTGGATATCAAGCAGAGAAAAAAAGGAAAGATACAGTTATGGGAGTAATCATCCTGAACCCTTACAACCAGATGGATTCACAGCTGAGGAGATAATTACTGTAGCTCCTGTTCTATTCACATTTATTATGCAGAGGGAATGTTTTACATTCAGCTGTATGACTTTTAAAGTGAAATTTAGAAATGCCAATACTTTCACTATGGATGCCTCAAGCTCATTGAACATGACTAATATTACTCAGAGAACACTGATCTATAGATATAGATTATGTTGCATTGTTTTCTATTGTATTCAATGGTTAACGTGACATATTTTATGAAGTGTCATTCATCATATAAAATACGTTTGTCACACTGGACAGTAGATGTAGCTGTTGTACAACATAGTACTATTGTAGTTATAGGATGAACTATGAACTATGATGTCTGTCTGTGTGTCTCTGTGTGTGTTTATGTATGTGTCTGTATGTATCTGTGTGTATGTGTCTGTATGTATATGTGTTTGTGTGTCTGTATGTATGTGTCTGTCTGTATATATATGTGTGTCTGTATGTGTGTGTGTGTGTGTGTGTGTCGGTATGTATATGTGTGTCTGTGTGTGTGTCTATGTATGTGTCTCTATGTATCTGTGTGTGTGTGTGTGTGTGTGTGTGTGTGTGTGGGTGTGTGTGCATGTGTCTGAATGTATGTGCCTGTATGTATGTATGTGTGTGTTTGTGTATGTACGTGTCTCTGTATGTATGTACGTGTGTCTGTATGTATGTATGTGTGTCTGTGTGTATCTCTGTGTGTTTCTGTATGGGGTGGCGGTGGTCTGTTTGGGGTGGTGGTGAGTGGGGCGGCTCCATGGATCAGTTTTGCTGTGGGGGAGGGACTGAGGTTGGGGGTAGTGGTGTTGTGGAGAAAGGCTCAGGCACTAAGGGTAATGGTGTTGTGGAGACAGGTTCAGGCAATGAGGGTAGTGGTGTTGTGGAGACAGGCTCAGGCACTGAGAGTAGTGGTGTTGTGGAGACAGGCTCAGGCCCTGAGGGTAGTAGTGTTGTGGAGACAGGCTCAGGCACCAAGTATAGTGGTGTTGTGGAGACAGGCTTGGAGACTATGGTGAGGCCAAATAGAAGGCAGTTGTTGTTGGGGGATTCTATCATAAGAGGTGTGGAGATTGACAATGGTGGTCTTGTGAGATGTCTTCCTGGAGCTACTGCTCACAGAGACAGGAGTAGTATTTGTAATATTGTTAAGCGAGCAAAGCAGGAAGGGGAATTGGATGTACTTGTCCAGGTAAATTACGTTTTTATTTTTTTTGACAATGATATACGGCAGGTTGCTTCCACGCTGTCATTCTCTGAAGTTCTGCCTGTGCATAACACTCAGAACGACAGGCAGACGCATATTAGTGACTTTAACTTGTGGCTTGGTGAATGGTGTCGGGAGCAAGGATTTGGCTGTATTTCTCATGGCAACTCTGTTTGGAATGGAAATAAACTGTACAAAAAAGATGGTTTGCATCTTTCTCAAAAGGGAACAAATGTTCTTGGTGAGCAGTTCAGAGATTTTGTTAGGATGTATTTAAACTAGTAGGGGGAGGGGGTGCAAAAGGGTGATAAAACATCAATCCAATTGCCCTCCAAAACAAGGACAGAAGGTGCCTGTAGCAAGTGTGTTAAAAAATGATAAGCTTAGAGTCATGTCTACAAATGCTCGCAGTTTAGGGAATAAGATCCATTAATTTGTGGCAATAATGGCAACTGATAATGTAGATTTAGTTGCTGTTACTGATACATGGTATAATGAGAAAAATGACTGGGACACAGCAATACCAGGGTACTCTTTGTATAGAAAAGGCAGGGAAGGCAAGAAAGGGGGAGGGATGGCCCTGTATGTGAAGGATAGCATAAAATCTAGCCTAATAAAAATTACTGAGGCGAACATAGAGTCCGTTTGGGTTACATTAGAATTTGGTAATCACACAGTAACTCGTGTAGGTGTGATTTATAGTCCCCCAGGACCAGGGCCACCATCAGGGCATGACAACCGCAACGGTTGTCATGGGCCCGGCGGTCCTGGGGGGCCCGGACTGCTAAGGTCGTCCGGGCCCCACATTCAGTGGGTACATACCGAGTCGCAGGGGGCCCTGCGACGCCGGTATGTCCCCACAGGGCCAGCCTCTTCGGGCCCTGCGACGCCGGTATGTCCCCACAGGGCCAGCCTCTTCTCCTGGGGGGCCCAGCG
>OW240913.1:144802710-144850929 GCA_933207985.1 Pelobates cultripes
ACAATTTTTTTGAAATATATTTTACGTACATGATTTTCATTTTTAGTTCCCTTGACCTGAATTATAAAAGCAATTTATGTCAGATGTCATACTTTCCACGAATAAATACAATTTCTTATGTTTCTGGTTAACTCAAAATATAATTTGAAAATATGCAGCACTCAGGTCTCACAAAGTAAGAGAACCATTGCTTAAATAGGAAAGTGCCATCCATAGATGGCCATCAGAGGTATGTTTGCAAGAAAGGATAAAAGGCCATTTTGATTTCCAGAACCAGTTCACGAGAATATTGTTCCAAGTAAGACATGATACATAAACAATATATATAAATTGGTGAGAGCACATAAGAAATAACAAAAGAGAACCATAGTGTCAGACACTTTTGAGAAAGGCAATAGCTGAAATGCGTCAAGTGTTTATTGTTGGGTGAATTTTTTTTATGTGGTTCCCTTTGCTGTGTATTTTAATTATACTTGTTTAATAAATCTATATTTCCTGTATCCTGCATCCTGGATTCAATTATGAGAATATGACCAAGAGGACTACAAGGAAGCTGCAGTAACTAATCTTAAAGGCACCTACTATATCTTTCCATTGAAGGCCTTTAGTCTGAGCCAGCTTTTTAAGTGGCTCAGCAGCATGTGAGTGAGACTTATTATTTACTATGTTTCACATGTTTTATGTATATTACCCTATGGTTTCCTTGTTCCATTTTGTGCTACAGATTTACCCCTTGCTCTATTTGTGGTAATATTTTTATTTCTTGTGTGCTCTCACCAATTTATATATATTGTTTGTGTTTCACTTTTGTATGTGTGGTGGAGTAGCCCACATAGGTGATAGCAGCACAATATTATATTGTATTTTACCAATTCCTTTTTTTATTGTTACTTTTAAGACATGATGAATAGTTTACATAATTGACAGCCACTGATCCTTCCACTTTATGTAAATAGGTGAATCACATGGGGGAT
The DNA here is from genome assembly GCA_933207985.1 of Pelobates cultripes. Taxonomy (NCBI): domain Eukaryota; kingdom Metazoa; phylum Chordata; class Amphibia; order Anura; family Pelobatidae; genus Pelobates; species Pelobates cultripes. The sequence continues at coordinate 144,803,685 of OW240913.1, forward strand.
CCAAAATGTGTGTTATAACACAGCGTCAAACCCAACATAATCCCAAAGAGAATGCTTAAAAACAAGGACACTAGGAGCCATTCTTCTGCACAGGTCTATGAATCACAGCAAGGATTTCTACAGCAGAAGAAAAAAGCCTGACAAAACCAACAAAAACAGATCTGTTGTGTCCCTATATACTATGACTGAGGCACATTAACCCCTTAAGGACCAAACTTCTGGAATAAAAGGTAATCATGACATGTCACACATGTCATGTGTCCTTAAGGGGTTAAATCATCCACATATAACACACATAAAACAAACAATGACCCACACACACAGAGGGAAAAAAAAAGAAGTGAACAATATGGCTACCCCTTGTGAGTAAATTATGAAAGAAAATTATGACAGGTGAGAAAAAGAACATATCTGGACACAAAACAGAAGCAGAGACAGGTGACTTCCCTGTGTCCAAGCATCACAACATAAACAGAAAAAATGAACAAATGCTTGTACAGCCACTAGTATCATAACATAAAAACGAAGCCTACTGAGAAATATTAGTGGACTAATACAGCAACTCATTCATGTATTTTAGTTATTTTTATACAGCATGCTGTCTTTCTATTACAGCATCTACCAACAGAATGGCACCTGTATACAGGATAGAAAATGTTGGTCTATATATTTATATTGCCACCTCATTTTTTTGCAATATATATATATGGGACACCTTAAGTATGGAATCCAAGTGTTTCAATCAAAGTAATTGCCACATGTGCCTAAAATAAAACATTTAGGTGTGCAGTCTGCATTAAAAAACATTTGTGAAAAAAATGGGTCACGCTGAAGAGCTCATTGAATTCAACTGTGATACTGTGATAGTATTCTACATTTGCAATAGGTCAGTTTGTGAAAATTCATCCCTGCAAGATATTTAAGTGGTATTATTGGAAAGTGGAAGTGTTTAGGAACAGTAGCAACTCAGTCACTAAAGGGAAGACCATGTATAGTCATAGACTTGGGTCAACAAGTGTTGATACGAAGTATATGTAAAAGTTGCCAATTCTATGTTAATTCTATAGCTAAAGAGTTCTAAACTTCCACTGGCATACATATCAACACAAAAATTGGGTGGCAGGAGCTTCATGAAATGGGTTTCCATGGCTGAGCATATCTCACATCACTAGGTACAATACCAAGCGTCGGATTCAGTGGTGTAAAGCGTGCCACCACTGGAATCTGGAGGAGTGGAAACTTGTTCTGTGGAGTTTTGCAATCTGATCAGCGAGTCTGAGCTTGGCGGATTTCCAGGAAAATGTTATCTATGTAATGACTGTGTTCCAGTGCACAAACAATTGACTGGCCCACACAGAGCCCTAACCTCAACTCCATCAAACAAATTTGTGATGAACTGAAGCAGAGATTGCAAGCCAGGGCTTCTCATCCGACATCAGTGCCTGATCTCACAAATGCACTACTTAATGAGTGGACAAATATTCCCACAGAAGCACGCCAAAATCTTGTGGAAGCTGTTATAGCTGCAAAGGGGGAGCAACTACATTAATGTCTACATATTTAGAATGCAATGTCATAAAAGTCCCTGTTGGTGTAATGATCAGGATATTATCAGTCAGCTGACAACCAGGGAGACACAGCCACTAGAGGCAGTCTTAGATATTGCAATGTTTTAGACTGTAGTGTTGAGGGGACAGGGTCAGTGCACCATGACCACTTCAATTAGCTGCCTATAGTGTCCCTTTAAACTTAGAAGAAAAACATAACAATTGTAACAAATTATCAAATCATTCCACATTGTAATTTTCTGTAACTACCAAAATTAAACCGAAATCCTAGACATATGATGTACTCTGTAAATTAGGGCAAATTAATTTATTTTAAAGGTTGTTTCTTAAGCTGCACTAATTATGCAAACATTATTATTGACAAATCTCAGATTCTTTCTCTTTTTGCATTTTTAGATAATAAAAGAGGATTGATATATGGATATGTTACATCAATGTAATATCCCTGTTATCCTTTAAAAAATTGTATATCGTATTTGTATGTTCAATAAAAGAGAAATATAAAAAATTGCTGTTGAACACATATAGAGCAAAAAAATGACAATATTTATTTGGTGCGTAAGTGCACAACAAGCAAACCAAAAATTGGCCCTTAAAGGGTTAAGCACTAAAAGCCTAAACTTAAAAAAAAAAAACTTTACCAGAAAATTGGTTTAACTCTTCTTTAAAACTAAACACCCCATGCATCCTAATGCTAATTTTAGCCAAATCTAAACCTAAACATTATCATCCTAAACATCACTGTACCCAATTCAGGGCCGTCTTTAAGGAGGGGCAAAAGGGGCAGCTGCCCCGGGCCCAGTTACTCCTGGGGGCCCTACTCCTGGGGGCCCTGCTGCAGGAGGCCCCATGGGCCTCCTGCAGCACCTGAGGTAATCAGGGGCCACAGCCCTTTAATACTGCTCTGGACCGGCCCGGGCCCCTGTTATATGGGGGGTGGCTGACTACATACTCACAGCTAGCCCCCTCACATACTGCCCTGTGAGTCTCTTTGTTTCCTGGGCATGCTGGGAGGCAGTGAGGTCAGATTGCTTCCTCCCAGTAAGAACTGATCACTTCCTCCTCAGTGCCGCTGGGGAGGAGGCACACACCACATGGAGGAGGATGCAAGCATTGTGGGGGAGAGGGACTGAGAAAGTTGATGGCAGACTCCCATCAGCCTGGGCCAACAAGCTCTCACTGGACCCCAGGGAAGCCACCTTTCTGTACCCAAAAGGTAAGGAGACAGGAGGGTGGCTAAATATGTTTTGTTTTTTGTTTTGCTAATTTCTGATATCACTTTTATTCAAGTGTTGGTGTTTGTAATGTAACACACAGGGAATAAGTACATGTTAAAAATCCTAGAAGAACCTGACAGTTCCCTATTAAATATAAATTTAAAAAGTATTTATTTTAACATATTGCATCAAGTGTTATCAAAGGCTGTACACTATTTTCAGATGTCACTTTTGCCAAATTCTGGACCAGGGTATGTAAGAACAGAGTTGAGACATTATATTGGCCAAGGTTGCTGGGAGTTGCTGTCCAAGAGCTGCTAGAAGGCAGAGATTAAAATATGTAAATGTACACATATATGTGTGTATCTGGCTGTGTTTATGTCCTTGTGTGTATCTGGCTGTGTTTGTCTGTGTGTCAGTGTTTCTGTGTGTATGTATACCTCATACACCTGTATGTGCACCTGTGTCTGTGTTTCGGTGTGTGTGTAAGTGTGCATCTGAGTGTGTGGTAATGCATACATCCCAGCATTTTAATGCCAACACAAATACATTCCTACATTCCATCTCTAGCACTGTACACATATACACCCCTGCATTTATACCTTTATGTATGTGTGTATCTGAGTGTGTGTGTATATACCTGTGTCAGTGTGTGTGTGTATGTGCCAGTGTGTGTATATCAAAGTGCTTGTATCTGTGTGTCAAAGGGTGTGTATCTGAGTGTGTGTATATGTGTATGTGCCAGTATGTGTCAAGGTGTGAGCATGTGTCAGTGTGAGCATGTGTGTATCTGCGTGTTAATGTGTATGTGTATATGTGTTATAGAAATCACACAACATGCAAACAGACCCCTGCAAACACAAACATTACAAACACACCAGTTTGCTGAAACACTAATACTACACACAAATGTACACATGTATTTAAAAGACAACACTACATCCAAACACCCCCCTGCATGCAAATACAAACATTACATGCAAACACATTCCTGTATTAAAACGCTAAAATTATATACAAACACCAACTCTACACACAAAAGTACACCTGCATTTAAAAGCCAACACTACAAACAATCACACATCCCTGCATTAAAATGCAAACACTACACACAAGTACACCACTGCATTCCAATGGTAACAGTACATACAAATACACTCCTGCATGCACACATACACTCTATACAATAACATGCTGACATTCATTTGCACAAACACTGCTAAAAAATACAACCCTGCAAGGATGGTAGATCCCCAGCTGGCATAGCATCGCAGGAGTTGTATGACAGATGGGGATCTATCTTTTCTTTACTCTTGTGCTACAGGGCAGGCCTGAATTTTTTTGTTGTTGCACCAAGGCACTCTCTACATTAGTTTCGCCTCCTGGTTGGGGTGGAGGGAGTGATTGCATGCCCAGGGGGCCCAAACAGATGCTTGCCCAGGGTCCAATCAATATTAAAGACGGCCCTGACCCAAATACTACATTAAATTCCACTCTAAACCTAAACCCATTCATTCCAAACACCCCTTATACCACAGTTGTAACCTCTCTCAAATTTTTAGTCTTTTTAACACTAAACACCCTATCTAATTGAACTTAAATCTAAACTACTACTAATAGCCAGCAGCTATTGATTCCCAGTTGCTACAAAGGGCCCATTTAAAATACCATGGGCATTGGGTGGGGGATTAAAATTAAATACTAGTGGAAGGACATGTTACTGTCTATCCTCTGCCCCCTTGAATTGCCAGTGGGATGGAGCTCTATTCTAAAAAAATTGTGGGGACTTGTCCTCTCATGGTTAGCAGGTGGGGCTAATAAGATAATAATGGAGGGTTTGTCCACCGCAGCTGCCACCCATGGGTAGCAGGTGGGGGATACTATTAATATAGTAATGTGGGGGAAGGGAATTCCATTATACTCCTAGCACACATCCATGGGGGCTATCTAATAAGGATTGAGAGAATTGCCATCCTATTGTACTCCCCCAATAATAGGCTTTAGGTGGAGGCTATATTAAATGACATGAGGATTATACATGCCATTTCCCACACTCCTCTCAAATCTATTGCAACCTCATGTCACCACCCAACCAATAGCTATAGGTTCCAAAGCCACTAGCCACCACCAGTAAAAAAATGAATACTAATAGTGGAGGGCACACTTAATCTGATACATAATCTAATTAAAAAAAACATACGGGTGCATGTCTTGACAGGCAAAGCGGATGGCCGTATGAGTGCAGAGCTTTTCTGAGCAGCAGAGCTCGCCATGGCATCAAATAAATCCCACTTCACATCGGAGGGTACCCCCTCTACCACTGCAGCCGCGATTAAATCCTCCCTAAGGAGATTCTTTACCGAGCCAGACAGCCTGAACCACGTGGCCAAGATGGCGTCCAGTACTTACCTGCAGGAAAGTCCCCCGCTCAGTCCCGCTCTGATCTGTGGGAACTACTCCTAAGGCTGCTATCGCGATCTGACATGGCGAACATGCTCAGCAAACTAGAGGCGAACTTTGGAGAGAAGCTCCAGACCCTCTCCTCTGAGGTAACACACATTGGCACTATGCCTTGGACGATGAGGGTGAGGCAGCAGCCCTGCATTGTTCCCAAATCTCTGATATCATCAAGCAGCAACATGAGGCCCTCCTGTATATGCACAGGAAATTAGATGACATAGACAACAGAGGGCACAGAAACAACCTCAGAATTAGGGATGTTGCAGAGGTTGAGCAGGGTGCCTCAGAAGACACAATTAAGTTACTTACCCACCTATTTAATATAATCCTGCAGAAACCCACAGATACTGCAATCAAATTTGACAGGGCACACAGACCCTGAGACCCAGGAACCTCTCCCAAGACACGCCTAGGCATGTAATATGCCGACTCCATCACTATCTCGTTAAAGAAGAAATCCTGAGACAGGCCAGGCAACTTCCAGAAATACTCTTTCACGGCCATTTCATACTCATCTTCCCTGACCTATCACAGGCCATGCAACTTGCTCGCAGGGTGTTAAAGCTGGTCACTAAGGCCCTCAACGACAAAGGCATTCAATTTCGTTGGAACTATCCTTTTGCACTCACTGTCAACCACCATGAAAGGTCTCTCTCTATCTCATTGCCCACAGAGGTCCTTCCGTTCCAGAGAGCTCTTGAGCTATCCCAGGGCCCAGTGGAGGACTGGACAGGACTGATTCCTTCCCTATCCTCGGGACTCCCCCCATATTCCAAGTGGCAGAAATCGCGAAAGAAGAAGCGCCGAATGAACCCACCATCCAAAGATGCCTAGCAGATGCCAAAGGAGATGGGAACTTGACACACTTGACACATATCCTTTCACTATAAGTCTTTCTCATTTCAGGAGGCCTGGGAACATGCTTTGTTCCAACTCAATACCTTCATTGCCGTATTAAGTTTTTTATTATCTTTCTAAATCTCTCTACTCCACTTTCTGAGTTTCAAAATGCTAATCTATTCTGCTCTTGGGTACTGAATAGTATAATGTTACTATTGTGTATTGTACACAAAAGTTAGATGTGATTAGAGTATGCCCAGCCTGACCCCAGTAACCTGCACACCCACTTATGCTCCCAGATATATGCCTTCACCCCACTTGTGGCCTACTACCAGCCTCACATAAGTCTTGCACCATCTCCATGGTTGCTACCTATGTTTCTCTTTTATTTTATGTATATAGTTACTGTTTAGTTATTTTATTTTACACTTGCACGCTTTGGTCACATGCCATTTGAATTCGAACCCCCACTACCACAACATGACTCATGATTATTATTATTTATTTTATTATTTATATAATGCCAGCAAATTCTGTTGCACTGTACAATGGGTGGACTAACAGACACGTAATTGTAACCAGACAAATGGACGCACAGGAATAGAGGAGTTGAGGACCTTGCTCAATGAGCTTACATGCTAGAGGGATTGGGGTATAGTGACACAAAGGGTATAAGTAGGGGTAATGAAATAGGTTGCTAGAAAAGAAAACCTAGGCAGCAAGCCTGCGAGGTAGAGGTGATGGTGGCGCTGTTGAGTTGGAGGGAGACAGACATGGGAGTAGCAACACTTGAGGGAGGAAAAACCAGAAGTTCTGTTTTGAACAGGTTGGATTTAAGGAAGTGAGCAGACATCCAGTTGGAAATCATGGAGAGGCAGTCAGAGACATGAGGCAAGATGGGCAGAGAGAGATCAAGAGAGGACGGGTAGATTTGCATGTCATCTGCATCTAAATGATAATGGAAGACAAAAGGATATGATGAGTTAACCAAGGGAGGCAGTATAGATGGAGAACAGAAGGGAACCAAGGACAGACCCTAGGGAAACGCCAACAGAGAGGGGTTAGGGAGAAGAGGCAGAACCAGAGAAAGAAACACTGATAAAGTGCTGGGAGAGGTAGAAGGAGCACCAGGAGAGAGCAATATCTCATAGACCGATGTTATGGAGAATGAGAAGAAGCTGTTGATGATCAAGTGTCAAAGGCAGCAGAAAGATCAAGGAGAATTAGGATAGAGTAATGGCCGCGAGATTTAGCAGCGATTAAATAGTTGGATACTTTGGTCACAGCTGTTTCAACAGAGTGACAAGCACGGAATCCAGGCTGAAGCGGGTCAAGCAGCGAATTGGATTCAAGGAAGTTTGTCAATCTCGCATAGACCCCTTTCTCAAGGATCTTGGAGGCAAATGGCAGTAGGGATATGGGGCAGAAGTTGGATGGGGAGTTGGGATCAAGGTTGGGCTTTTTCAGAATCAGCGTTATGGTTGCATGCTTGAAGGGTGAAGAAAATGTAACGGAGGAAAGGGAGAAATTGAAAATTTTAGTGAGAGGAAGCGCAAGAGAGGGAGACAGAGTGTGGATGAGATATGAGGGAATAGGATTGAGGGAACAGGTAGTAGGGCGGGAGGACCGGAGCAGAGCAGAAACCTCTTCCAATGTAGTAGGTGCGAATGAGCATAGAACAGTGGAGCGAGTGAGGTTGGGTGATGCATTGGAAGATGTATTGGAAGGGGAGGGAGAGACCATGATGCCACACTAGGTGGAAGGCCTCAGGCTGCATGGCAGTGTGATAAAGGAGCTCTGCCCAATTTTCACTTCATACCATTATTTCTGAGCACCCTGATCCAAAAGTAGCACAGACACACAATCCCTGGAAATGGGAAAGCAGAACACAGAAACAAGGGACAGAACAAGCTTCTTTGCAGCTAGACAAGCTAAAAGTAAGCAGACAACCTCGTCTGACTCCATCCAATGGAGCGTAGAAATTGACTTAAAGGGCAAAGAGGCACAAAACTCTCCTATGCTAGAAAAACTCCACTCACACCCTCTATGCTTCAAGCAATGCTGGACAAGATATCCACACTTCAAGAAGCCACAAATGACATTAGAATATAGGCTAGGGAACTAATTAGGATATTTAGTGCACAGGTAGATTATAATTGTTTAGCCCAAAATAAAAATGGGCTACTGTCCCTTTAAGGTGCCACGAGGCAGACAAGGTGCAGGCCCCCTATCTTGTATTTGCATGCGCACGATGTTGGCCGAGGAGAGCCAGCATCTGAGACAGTACAATCAGAGCAGCATGGGCCAAGATGAGGCTTACAGAGGGCTACAGGAATGCCCACTGGAAAAATACCAGATGGACAAGCAAGACGGAAACATTGCATGGGAAGAACGAACAAGCTTGGGTGCATGAACATTGGTGGCAGGAACCCAGGAGCACTCCTCAGGACCATAACCCTTCCAATTAACCAAATATTAAAATGAGCCACAAGAGAAACATAAATGAAAGATGTGTTGGACCTCAAACTTCTCCTGACCATGGACAAAAACAGGAGGAGGATAAGACAAGGACCTGGAGCGGAATGTGGAAGACATTCGGTATACAAAGGTTCATAGGCAAGTGCAAGGTTTGTCTTTTGTAAAATCTTGTAGGGAACGCGTAAATGCATATTACATGTGGAAAACCAATGATCAGGACAGGCCTTTCCTTGTAAGAGAATGTAGCTGGAAGAAACTTACGATGACGATTATATGTGACAAAGAAAGAGCTATGATCACAAGCAGAAAGCATAGCATTAATTCTGTCAAATTCACCCCAGGGAAGAAGGTCCCCCCAGTTGTTTTGGAGTTGATGCGTAAAATAATGAAGATATTGCTCAAGACTCTGCTTAGCTATTAGATTGGGGATTATAAGCAGAGGAAAAGGTGAGTCTAATATCAATCTCCTTGCGGAAGGATATACTATAATAACAGGCATGCCATGGTGGAGAACAATTTCCTTGAAAAAAATGTTTGGCAATTCAGCGGAAGACGACAATTTCTTTAATGGTACAAAGTGTGCCATCTTGGAAAAGCGTTCCACCACAACTAAAATAACTGTAAAGATCTTAGAAGATGGTAGGTCAACAATTAAATCCATGGACAATTGTGACCACAAAACAGGTGGTACAGGAAGAGGATGTAGAAGACCACAAGGTACCTGATGAAAAGGTTTAGATTGGGAGCATATGCTACAAGATTGAACATGCACTTTAACATATTTCCTAAAGGCATCCACTAATACTGTCTGGAAACCTATTTAATGGTTTTAAATACACCCATATGACCAGCCATTTTACTGTGATAATATTCATGGAGCACCCTTCTCTTAGATTAGGGTATACATAATGTTTTCCAAGAGGCATATCTTGTGCTCTAGAAGTGCAGACATGAGTCTAATTCTGGTTAAGGCAATGATCTTTTCTGGAGTATGATGGGTTCACATACTTCCCCCTCCTTATCAAGACTTTCAAATTTCCTAGACAAGGAATCAGCCTTAGAGTTACGATGTCCAGGTCTATATCATATCAAGTATTTAAATCAGGAAAGATTGTGCTTGTCTGGAGGATAGCCTCTCAGCATCACCTAGATAGGATACATTCTTATGGTCATTGAGTATCATGAGATGTACTGGAGAAGTGAGAAGGAGATAAAAAAATATCTACACACATTTCTCTACTCAGATGGCAAAAGGAACTCAAGTAGATTCCTACACAACCATAAGACAACCAGCGCAGAGGTCCCTGAGACTCCATGGCACAAAATTGTGGAGTCTGCTCCCTGCCTTCTTATACCCACAGTTCTACTTCAGATTCTTACTTCCTCATATCAACCTACTCCTAATGTTAAACTGTCATCTCAGTCAAACGAATGTACAATTGATATCTGTACTTGCATTTTATTTAATGTAACATTTACTGTATGCAACCAAAATCGAAAACAACTAATGTCCTCATATTAAATTGTGTCTGTGATGTAAAACCTTCAATAAAGCCTCAAATTGGAAAAAAAAGGCTTTCTGAGCTTTGAAATCTCAGTTAGAGTACTATGATTACCAATTAGAATGCTCTGACATACAAGTCAGACTGTCCTGGATTTTTTAATCCCAATGGCGGTCCAGCTGCTAGTTTTTCGCTACAGTAATCAGCCACAGGCTGCTCACTGCTTAGTAGATATGTCTCCATCCACAGCATGGCAGGTACAGTCAAAAGGGTCAATATAAGTGCTGGCATTGTTTTAATTAACAAACATTAATTGTTTTGATTTTAAATTTCAGGGCCAAGAGTTTAACCATTTTAGTTAGTCTGATCTTTTTCCCGACACAACTGCATGGGCAAAATTAACTTAAAACCAAAATGCACTAAATCCCAGTGTGTAACGATCGAATACTGAACACACAAACACCTGTGTGGTATCCCCTTAAACCACATCAACAGACTAAAATAGTCAAAATATACTACACATACAATAGGTGGAGTGTATACTGTCAGGTAGGAGATGAATTACAAAAAATGAGGCAATCTGCAAAAGAAAAAGAAAAAAACAAATCCTAGTGCAATATTGTTAAAGTTCAAAATTAGAATGTATAAATATACATGTGTCCACTCACAAGATCAGAGCCAGTGACACTAGGCTTAAAAACTTTACATTATGGGATATTTGTAGGGATCCCAGTCCCTCTTCTGTATCCTGGCTGTTATTCTCTTTTGCAACCAATAGTGATCCACCGGATATAGGTAGTAGTGGAAACAGCTATTTATTGGAACAAAATATAGATAAAATACAAAATGCAGGAACAAAATAAAATATATAATAATAATAATAATGATCATTTGATGTATGGAATCTCCTGGATCATTTGTCCTCGTTAAATCTGTTGTAGATTGCTGCCGTCCTATACTTCCTGTGGCATCGGTGTCTTACATGTGATGTACAAAGTGTGCGCCATGTTCAAGTTGGAATGCACTGCTAAATTCTGTGGGTGGCGTCTCTCTGATGTCGCTCGTCCTTGTTGAGACGCTTTCTCGCATTGCCTCTTTGTTGTACTCTGTAGTCTAGGTGATTGCTTCCCTTTAGTGTTGAACGCAACATTGCATTCCACTTCTGATATGCAGAGTTTGAGGAGATCTTTGTTATGTAAAATGTTTATAATTCTCTGAAAATGTTCATTATGGACCATAAGCACAAAGAGATAAGGGCAAAAGTGAATAAAAAAAATAATAATAAATATATGTATATATAAATAACAATATATATTGACATAAATACATAAGAATATAAAAAAAATATAATTATAATTTAAAAATATATACTATAGAGAAAAAGAGAAGTCCACACTATACTGATGCTCACATTTATGGTCTTAAAATATAATAATAAAATAAGATGATTTCTAGTTATGTGGGAAGAATCTTAAAACAGTATTTCCAATGAGTGTTGGGAGTTAAACGCCAAAAAAACATATATAGAACTGTATAATATATTGTGGAATTCTTTTCTTGTTCTATAATAGTGGGGGTATCTCCCACCTGATTTTCTGGAAAGTATTTGTCCACCCCTCCTCCCCCTCATATCTCCACTACCTACATCAATAAAGCAGGGAATACAAGGGGACTGAGTAAAGTCACAGTAGGTAAATTAATTTTATTTCAATGTGAAAACAAACACTTGAGCAAAGGTAAAGGAAATGGAGCTTTATTGGCTAAAGTTTGGTGTGCCTTGATTTGCAGTGCAACCTACTTTGGACTTAGTCCCAGGCTCATCACAATCATTTAGCAACAAACATTTAACAACAAGTCATTAACTACTAAAATAGAAGCCAGTATTATTAACAATTATCTGCAGTTTCAATACTACAAAATGTATTAAGATGCAATGTCTAAATGGAAAAACATGTCACCTGTTGTTATTTAGTTAAAAAATATGACTGCCTTATGTTAATATAAAGAGGAAAACATGTGCCATTAAAGTGGTCTGGGTGCAGTGCCCTTGTCCTTTTAACTGGGACCTGTAGCGGACTTTTGATCCGGTAAATGATGCTAAACTTCCGCATGTTTTGCTTGAGGACATCCGGCTAAAACCCCATAGGAAAGCATTAAATCAAAGCTTTCCTATGGGAAAGTCCTACTGTGCGTGCCACGTTTGCGCATTAGGTCAACCCGTGCTGGGTGGCTGACGTTGGCAGAAGAGGAGCAGAGGCAGAACCTAACCCTGTGCTGAGTGACATCAGCGCTGGAACCAACTAAGAGCCAAAACATTTTTTTTTAAAACTATTTCAGCCTTGTGGGGGGGAGGAGGAACTCCTAACATTATAACCACCTCAGTGCATCATATTGGTTATGATGCTTGAAATAACCGTTTAACAACTGCAAACTCTCAATACATCCTATTTATAAAATGTTGCCATACATAATAAGGCGTATTAATTCATGGGACAAAACCATAATCTTGCCTCTAAACAAACCAATAGTAAGACCTCACCTAATTTTTGATTTTTTTTGTCAATGAATTCATGTGCTTGCCATGATTACTTTTAGCTCCCACACAATCCTACCACTAATAAAAAATATTTTTAAGTTTACAACAGGCATTGCCATACAGAACGCATGTGTGTAAAAGATCACAGTCACTCACTGGTCATGCAAGAGATTAGCATAATTTGTACAATTTGTTACCTACCGGCAAAGGAAAAAGAATAAGATGCAGTAACTAATTTGAAGAACAAAGACATAAAATGATTACAGAATATAAGGACAATGTGCAAACAAAACCACTAAGGAAAAGAACAGTTGAGTGATTGGGAACATATTGTGAGCAGTCTATGGTACAGAAACCCTTTTATCAGCCATCTTGAAAACGTCTTTGATCATAGAGCTGAAACACATTATATAATGGGAATTCATTTTAACATTCTTTGAAAGTCATCTTGTGGTTTAGGAAAATGAAATGACAATGCATTAAACCTTAACTTTAATATAGTTTGTTTTCTGACAAACATATAATTAAAGCCACTTCATTTTTACTATTTTATTTTTTATTCATGATTTAGGTTGTAGTTTTTTTGTTTTTGTTTTGTTTTTTATTTGTCTCTCACTTTTTGGAAACTCGTGTTATTTTTATTATTAAAAGTTATTTAAAGTTATTTGAAGATAAGAAGCTCCTCCAAAAAGAATAATATAAATTATTATAAGCTATTTAACCTTGGAAAACATGTGTTGTCAAATATTCTAAGACACTCATATGTCCCTATGCCAGAATTCACAGAGTACCTGAGTTCCACAGTTTGTCTCTGTTTGAAACAACTCTTCTCTTTGAAAGGGACTACTACTCCATCCACAACTGTTCCTAAAAGAAGCTACTTGACAATTTAGATTGGTAATTTTAAAGGATGCATCAATTGTGACCACATATATATCTGCACAAAATGTGAATTAGTTAGCATTGCACTCACTGGGACGTAGTAAACATTCATACAGTAATTTAAGAAACATAAACATAAGAAATGACAGAGAAGACCTTGATTTTGAGCATTTACCCAGGGGAACTAGCATTCTTTAGTTGCAGTATAAATAGGATTAGCAAGGAATTGGCATCGAGTCAAATCCTTTGAATGAAACAGAAAAGCTGGTTTATGTCCACTATTTACAAACTATAAGAGGCCGTTCATTTTTGGATCAGTTCTCTGTATAATGTACATAGCTGGAAGTATTTGAAAAATTGGATTGAAATTTTGATTTGACACTAAATGTGGATAGGTTGAATTGAGTATGCATAAAGCATAGATCTGATGTTCTTTCATTTGTTCTTTCTTCATAGTCGTTGTCTGTTTCTGGAATTCTTTATAATTATTCTTTACACAAACTACTCAGGCTATGGAAAACATATAAAAAAAACTGGCTGAATTATATGGAAATTTGCAATAAAAAATATATCTGCTTAGTTGCTTATGGATCAAGTTAGTTAACTAATAATCTCTGAGGCACAAAAGCTTTAATTTGTTGTTAATGACTCTTTGGGAAAATATAAGTACATGAAGCAAAGTAAAAGTAAGTAAAAACAGACTAAATTAGTTTTGAATTGCTTTTATCTCAATCTTCTATGATTTTGGGTAATCCCATTTCAAGAAAATTTTATTTTTAAGTCAGTTAGAAAGCTAAATATAAAACAATAGTAAAGCCCTGAAGTTATGATTGCTAGTTAGAAAGCTTTAAGATAGAAGACTGAATATTTAGATAGAACACATCAAGATGAAACAGTGAAATATTTTCCAAAGGTTACATACTATTCTACGTACAATACATTAACTGCTAAATTATTCTTCATATGTTTTCATACTCTGTTCCATAACATACTACAGCACCACCCTAGTTACTTGTATACTTCCAAGTTTGTGGAGAAGACATTCTGCAGATTATTTTCAGTCAAAACAATCTTCAATTTTTTTCCATTTGATACAGTTCCACACAATAGATTAGTGTTCAAACTCAAGGAAATCGGTCTAGATTAAAATTCTTGTTCTTGGGTAGAACATTGGCTTCAAAACAGAGTACAAAGAGTTGTCATTAATGGTACATTTTCAAGCTGGACAGAGGTGGCAAGTGGTGTGCCTCAGGGTTCTGTTCTGGGATCCCCTTCTATTTAACATGTTTATTAATGATCTTGAAAAAAGCATTGAAAGTCATGTTTCAGTGTTTGCAGATGACACAAAATTCTGTAAAGTAATACAATGTTAGCAAGATATTACTTTGCTGCAGAGGGATTTAGATAGACTGGGGGACTGGGCACTCAAATGGCAGATGAAATTTAATGTTGAAAAATGCAAAGTTATGCACTTCAGCGTAAAGAATGCACAAGCAACTTTTACCCTAATGGAAGCAAATTAGGCATAACAACACACGAAAAGGACTTGGGAATTGTTATAGACAACAACCTATGCAACAATGTGCAATGTCAATCAGCAGTGGCCAAGGCCAGTACGGTATTGACATGCATGAAAAAGGGCATTCATTCTCAGGAGGAGAATATCATTTTGCCTCTTTATAAATCGCTGGTAAGACCACATATTGAATATGCTGTGCAATTTTGGGAACCTGTTCTAAAGAAGGATATTATGGTACTGGCGGGCTACAAAATTAATAAAAGGAATGGAACATAACAGCTATGCAGAAAGGTTAACAAATTTAAACCTCTTTAGTTTAGAAAAACAGCGCCTGAGAGGGGATATGATAACATTATACAAATATATTCAGGGCCAATACAAACCATTGTGTGTAAATCTATTCACAAACCGGACTGCACATAGGACACAAGGTCATACGTTTAGACTGGAAGAAAGAGGATTTTGTCTAAGGCAAAGAAAATGTTTTTTTTTTACTCTAAGAACAATAAGGATGTGGAATTCTCTGCCTGAAGAAGTCGTTTTATCAAAGTCCATACATATGTTCAAACAGCAACTAGATGCATACTTGCAAAAACTGAATATTCAAGGATATCATTTTTCAATGTAGGGTAATAGCTTCTTGATCCAAGGATAAATCTGACTGCCATTCTGGGGTCAAGAAGGAATTTTTTTCCTAGTTTGCTGCAAAATTGGAAGTGCTTCAAACTGTTTGTTTTTTTTTGCCTTCTTTTGGATCAACAGCAAAAAATAAATGTGAGGAAGGCTGAACTTGATGGACGCAAGTCTCTTTTCAGCAATGCAACTATGTAACTATGGTTGTCTTTTTCCTTGCTGCAACTATCCAAGATCTGCTTTAATGTGAATGCTGGTGGATAAAGAGACTCCAAGCCCAGGTCAAAGCACTTAGTATAGTGATCAGCTGTGCAAGTTACTGGAAGTACCCACAGACGATATTAAGACTGTATCGCCACAAACCGGTGGCAAGCAGTGGGATTACTTGCAGTACAGTGATCTGTAGAGTCTAAAGTTGACCGGAGATGCACACCAAAGCTCAGAGCACTGCAGAGGGACGCAACATGGCTGAGCAGCAGAATGGAGTGTCTGAACCACAACCAGAGGCTTCGAGCATTACTCCTGCAATGTCAACCATAGCAATCAGACTGGTCTAGAGAATGCAGGACTACAGGTATGCCATAGATGGCCGAGTAAGTGATGGGGATCTGCTAGCAATTGCAGTAGAGGTCCCAGGCACAGATGGCCTGAGCAGCCCCAGCCCTGATTGCCTGATGAGGAAGCCAGTAAGGACAACTTTATTTGTTGTCCCAAGGATTTCCCATTGCTTATACCTCTGTTGGAGGTGATCCAAAACATACCCAGATCCATCTATGAACACGTGATCCAGCCCATACAAACATGGGAGACCCCCCCAAGAGTCAATGTTTTACTGTTGTGTGCCCTTGTGTTTTCCCTTGGACTGATTCTGCCTTGGGAGAGGTGAGTTGGGAGTGGGGAACTGCTACCATATTGCCCACATACACAAAGAGACCAGGGACTGTCTTGCACCCACTTGTCCAGTCACATTGGATCCTCAAGGACTTGGACTGTGAACTCAAGGGGGTCCAACAGACTTGCTGCAAGCCCGTCGTGGGTCTGGCCACAAGTCTGTCTATTTCTTTGGGGGGGAGAATGTGTCAAAAAGAGACTTTAATGTGTCACATGGCACAAGATGTAGAGCTTCCCACCATGCTGAGATATCTGCCTGGCCGATCTAGGAATGCTTTTGTTGTCAAGGTGGACTTGTGGATGGGGGAAGGGAAATGTAGTTGTATATTCTGATGTGAAGTGAAAATAAAGGCAGTTGCTGTTTGTACCAAGAAAGAAGCCGGTTGTCTCTTTCCTTGCTATAACAAGATCTGCTATAATGTGAATGCTGGTGGATGAAGAGACTCCAAGCCCAGATCATAGCACTCAAGTGTAGTGATCAGCTGTGCAAGTTAATGGAAGTACCCATGGACAATATTAGGGCTGTATCGTCACACTCGCTTTTAGCTTTTACAGTTTAGTTGCTATAAATGCTATCCAACATCAAATAATATACATACCAACATTGGGAGTTATGAGATCAAGACAGGTGGGCAGGCATGAGGGGTGCTTCACCTGTGCTAGCCCGAGGACAGCTCAGAATGGCAGGTCAGGGCCTGAAATACATTTGGCCTGGTGTATAATGTAGCTTATAATAGTTTATTCCCTGTTGTTAACGTAATTGCAATTTATACATCTTACTTCTAGAGGTCCTAGCATATCTTATGCCTGTGCAAGGGAATGGTTTGTAAATGAATAAACAGTCCTTCAATAGCAACATTCCAAGTACCATAACCAATACAGCTCACTATATTGGCTATGAGGCCGGGAGTGCTCTGGTACCCACCCATTGTAAGGAGTTAAACTGTTTTTGAATGGTTTTACTTCTTACCTGGGTTCCGATGGAGCCTGCTCCCTGACTCCACTACAAAGGGTAGAAAGCCAGAATTTCCTAAGTAGGAATTTCCATAAGCTCTCCTGGTTGACTTATCTTGGCATTTTTAAGCAAACTACTTTAACCAATCTTGTCAAAGCAATTTAAAAAAAAAAATGCATAGACGGCTGTTACTATCACCCAAAGGTTTGAGATCCAGTTAGCTACAGAAAATGTTTTTTTATTATTTTTATATATTTTATATTTATTACTTATCGTCTATCTTAAAAGAAAAATATGTACAAGCAGGTTAACAAATGATGCAGTTAAGATGCTTGTCCATGCCACTATCATCTCCTGCCTTGACTACTGCAATCCTTTTCTTATTGGTCTTACAACTCCCAACTCGCTGTACAGTCTATAATGAATGTTGCAGCCAAGGTCATCTTGCTGTCCTCTCTCACTTCCCACCAATCTCCCCTCTGTCAGTCCTTACATTGGCTTCCATTAAGATATATGGTTCAGTGTAAAACCTACACATAAGCATGTTCGATCCAGCTTCCTACACTCTTCCAAATACCTGCATCTCTTCTCTATTCATATTCATTCCTCTCATGATCAAATTAAAGACTTCTCTAGGGCTGCAACATTCCTGCGGAACTCATTTCCCTTCTAAATTAGACTCTCATCAAGTCTTCAATCACAGAAGACTCAATGCTTGAAGAATGCATATCAATTAAACTATCTTACCAACTTACCCTCCTCACACTTTACTAACCCACCTTACTTCCTATGTTCATCTTAAGAGAATGGACCCTCCCAAACCAGGAGAACAGACAAGAATCCAAATTTTCAAAGTACAAAATAAGGAATCATAAGTGGCTGGTTCCAGATGACCAGGATCCAACTTAAACAAACCCCCCAGGTATTTAAGAAAGGTACTCTTTTTTTGGAAGCCAAATTCCTCATTAACTCTGCCATATCCGTAGATGTCAAATCAGAACTGGCACATCCTGTAGGCGACTTTGGCAGTCGTCTAGGGCACACCAGCCCAGAGGGTGCAAGTTTCGAGTGACCAAGCAGGAGGGAAGCGCACAGCGCTCCCTCCTACCGGGTTACTTTGTGTAGCGTGGCCGGGCGGCGCAGACTGTGGGGCAGGAGCTTCTTGTATCCAGCCAGACTGAAAGAAAGTGTTCTCTCAGTGAGCACTTCCTGTCAGTCTGGTCAGGTACGTGAAACAAGAGCTCTTGTACCGCGGTCCTCGTCGCCCAGCCACGCTACACAGGGGTAGAAGGCACAACAAGGAAAGGGTGGGAGATGGCACTAAGAGACACTGGGGTGGGGAGGGAGAGGAGGACAGACCACTAAGGGGCACTGGAGGGGGAGGAGAGACCCCTTAGGGAAACTGGGGGGAGAGAGACCACTAAAGGACACTGGAGGGGAGGGAGAGGAGGAGAAACCTCCAAGGGACATTGGGGGGGGACACAAACCACTAAGAGATACTGGGGAGGAGGAGAGACCACTAAGGGACACTGGCGGGAGGGAGAGGAGGAGAGACCACTAAGGGACACTAGGGGGCAGACAACTAAGGGACAGGGAAGGATGTTGTGGCACAAGAAAAGGTGCAGAGGCATGCTACAAAATGAATAAAAGGAATGGAACATATCAGCTATGAAGAAAGGTTTTTTTACTGTAAGAACAATCAGGATGTGGAATTATCTGTCTGAAGAAGTGGTTTTATCAGAGTCCATACAGATGTTCAAACAGCTACTAGATGCATACTTGCAAAAACAGAATATTCAAGGATATAATCTTTCAATGTAGGGTAATAACTGCTTGATCCAAGGATAAATCTGACTGCCATTCTGGGGTCAAGAAGGAATTTTTTTCCTAGCTTGTTGCAAAATTGTGCTTCAAACTGGGTTTTTTTGCCTTCTTTTGGATCAACAGCAAAAAACAAATGTGAGGTAGGCTGAACTTGATGGACGCAAGTCTCTTTTCAGCTATGTAACTATGTAACTATGTAACATTGAAAGGAGGAGAGACCACTAAGGGACCCTGTGGGAGGCAGGGAGAGACCACTAAGGGACACTGGGGGGGGAGTGAGAGGAGGCAAGACCACTAAGGAATAATGGGGGGAGGAGAGAGCACTAAAGGACACTGGGGGGCCGGAGAGACCAATAAGGGACACTGGGGGGGAGGAGAGATCACTAAGGGACACAGAGAAGGAGAGATCACTAAGGGACACTGGAGGGGGAGAAGAGACCACTAAGGGACGCTGGTGGGGGGGAGGATAGACCACTAACAGACACTGGGGGGGAGGGAGAGTAGGAGAGACCACTAAAGGACAATGGGGGGGAGGAGCGACCACTAAGGGACACTGGAGGGAGGGAGATACCACTAAGGGAAAGATAGGGAGGGGAGAGAACTCTAAGGGACAGAGGGGAGGTAGAGCACTATGGGAAGGGGCGGCAGGGAGAAGCACTAAGGAACAGGGGGCAGGAGAGCACTAAGGGACAGGAGGGGAGGGGCGAGCACTAAGGGACAGGAGGGAAGGGGACAACACTAAGGGACAGGAGGGGAAGGTGATAGCACTAAGGAACAGGATGGGAGACCTCTTAAGAACAGGGGGAGAAGTGGAGTTGAGACCACTAAGGGACGGGGGAAGTGGAAGAGATCATTAAGGGACGGGGGGAGTGTAAGACAGACAGAAAGGCTGAGGAAGGGGTGAAAGAGAAGCACAGAAGGGCTGGTAGGGGAGACAGAGGTACACTTGGGGAGAGAGAGACACAGAGTCACTTGTGAGGGAGACACCCAGAGGGGCCTGGGGGAGGGAAGGGAGGGGAAGAGACACACCAAGGAGCTGGGAAGAGTAAGACACAAAGGGGCTTGGGGGAGTAAGACATGCAAAGGGGTTGGGAGGATGTAGGAGGAGAGATACAAAGAGGGGGATAAGAGAAACACAAAGGGGGTTTGTAAGAGATACAATAAAGGGGAGTGTAAGACACAAAACTTAAAGAAAAAGTATACAAAAAATTTAATTAACAAAATAAATATTATAATAAAAATAAAGAGCTGCTCCCCTCTCAGCCACTATCCTACCCCACAAACCCTCTCTTTCACACTACACACATACACAATGCACCCTTACACACACACACAGAAATACACATGCACAGAATGCATCCCTACTCTCATACAAACACAGACTGAAAGATACAATAAAGGGGAGTGTAAGACACAAAACCTAAAGAAAAATATGCAAAAAAAATTATGCATACCTCACAAACACACACAATGCAGCCCTTGCACACATACACAGAAGCACACAATGTATCCCTTACACACACAACTGCTTCTCAGACCGGGATCTGTGTAAGGGGCCCTAAAAAATGGAGCTACTTCATGTTTGTTGTTTTTGTGAGTACTGCCTCCAGAGAGCCTGTTTTTGACACCAGACCAGTGGAGTCAGACGGCAGCCTGAGCCCATCGTCATCCTCTTGTCATCATCTGGTGGTAAGTGGACAATCCAGTATATTATTAGTGGCACTAATCCCTAATTTACCTCACATTAAAGGGCCACTATAGTCTATAGCCTGTCCATGCAGGTTTTTTAATATAAACACACTGCCTTTAGAGAAAAGACACTGTGTGCAGCACTGGCGTTGGCTCATATGGCAGATCATATAGGTGAGGCATTATGATGACGGGAGCAAATTTTTGTTTGCCTAGGGCGGCAAAAATTCCTGTGTCAAATTATGAGTAAGGATACTGGATTTGTCCATATTTTTTTTCATATTTGTCACCAAATGTAGATAATAGCTCCTAAACATTTGTAAGAGAGGGCAAAGAGTCAGCCAGGATCAATAGGAGGTCATCGACACTACATACACTATTACCTTAAGCAGTTTGGGTACTGCTTGATAATATAATTACTTGCAATTTTATTAGAGCACCATTTTTTAACTTGTAATTTAGTTTTTTATTGCTAAGTTCGGGGCGGCCTAATTAGATGCAGAAGGGGCTCTAAGGTTGGACAAATAGCACAGGAGAAAGCGGGAAGCGGAAAGAGACAAAAAAGGGAGCACACACTAGCCCTGTTATCACTATTTGAGCCCGAGGACTTGACTGCAAAGCATGAAGAGAGCAAGTAAATTCCACCAGGAACCCCCAATGAGCAAGGATCCAAAATAAAGCCCAATGGACCCTGTGAACTGTCATCTCCACATTCAACAAAAGGACCAGAGAAGGTATTTGTGACTCAGAAGCCCACCATAAGGTTGGCATTTCTGAAAGTGTTTTCATGTAATTGTCATGAAAGCCTGAACCATATCTGATACAGATGGATGAAGCTCTTCAAAAGGAGGTTTCAACTATCTGCAAAGCCTTGACCAGAATGGTTATACAATATACTAAAATACTTGGTAAAGGCATATTGAATTGAGGCAGGGGTGGTAGCTAAAGTACTGCTAAGGGACCTTGCTAACAAAGTATCCATGCAGCTAGCTTTATAGAAGAAAAAAACCCTGGAACTGACTACCTGCAATTAAGTAAGAGTTTGCAAAGTCAGGTCCATTGTATATTTAGTTTCCAATGCACAGAGACATGTGGAAAAGTCAACAAGCTCTGAGTTTTCCGTTTTTAAAGTAGGTGGCAATCGCAATGAAAATCCCTCACATGATTGCTCTATGGGTAGAACAGGTAATCCTGTGAGGAATTCTCTGCAAATGAATGTGTGAGGAGGGCTTGAGTAGAGGAGGGCTTGAGTATTGTCCTTCAGCACTTGCTTATCTCTAAGTAGAGAGGAATTCAAATACCATGATAACAGAACAGTTGTAGGAGAACAATGCAAATCACAATGTCTGTGTGATCCAACCATGAGATTGAATTTATTTTAAACTGCTCAAGCATAGTCAATAGCTTGAGGAACAAGTCAATCTGGGAATAGCTACCATGTGTTGCGTAGAGTAAAACATGTAGTCTAAGGTGCTGCTGGGGTGATGAGCCCTCCAAACATCAATAAGGTCATGAGAATGTATGAATTTGTTAAGTAACTTATTCTGGCCCTTATAACGTGTGAGCATGGTATCTTCCTCTTAGTTTTTCTGTCAACTACAGAACACAGCATCACATTAAAATCAACTCCTAATACTCTGGAACGCTTCATCCCCAGTCAATGAAGCTTGACTGGTGGTCCCTCGGGAGCTTTTCCACCCAACCAGGCTGCAGCTCTCCTTCCGGGCAGGTATCATCCCCTCTGCCTCATACACTGCAACCCTGCTTCAATGCAGGTATAGTCCCCTCTGCCACTTCCGCTGCAGCCCTTCTTCCAGGCAATATTCGATATCCACCTGCAATGTTATAGCTCTCAGGCCTAACTCTCTTGCTTTATCCCAGGGTTAGAGGGAAGCTGCAACCAGCAAACTGGTCCGAAGACTATGTCACTGGGCTCACTTCAAATCCACACAGGACTCAAGTTCCAAAAGGAACTGACATACAGAACTTTATTTTTTCTTGGGACTAGCCATTATGATTATTACATAAAGATTGCTGTGACAACTCAATAAAAATAGAAACAGTCAAATCATAGCAGACAAGATATAGCAACGTATTATAACACAATCACATATTTATAAAGGGGTGGGGAAGACAATAATTAACAAAAAAATCTCCTTCCTGCATAATTAGCAATATGCAAATCTACCTGAATATGCAAATTAATCAGCCTTGCTATTCAGGTAGTGCATATTGCTGTTGCTGCCAACAGAGGGTAATACACAGGCTCCATAGCCAATCCACCTAGTTGGTAGCGATCCTCAGCAGTACAGGAGAGCAGGCAAAACAGTTAACAGTATAAATACACACCTTATAAACAATTACATTACACACCCGGCACCTGTAATGGGTACTGGGTGACTAAAACATAATAAAAATCTAGCAACCTACATCTGAAGGTGACTACCATCACAATGACTTTGATATGGCAGTAATGGCCAGACAATGTATCTCTTTGATGAGCATAGTGGGATCATACAAATTAAGAAAGTGAAAAAGCTTCCTTCACAGAGGACCTGTAAGTAGAACAGTAACAATGGATGCCTGTAGAAGACCACACTTCCGAAGAAGAATCATCACACTTATGAAGGTAGCTTGAGATATAAGCTCTATTATAGATATGGTCACCCCAGAAGTGCCCAACAGGGTCCATCTGTGCCCTAGTCTTGCTATATTACCTCAGGGCCACAATTCAGTTCTTATTTTTGCCTAATGTTTATCATCACCTTGTCTCCAGCACTGGGGGCTGGACTTTACCTGTGGATGCTCCTGTCTATCTAGCCCACCTGAAGCAGACCATTTTTAGCTGGGTATATAAGCACTGCCTCACCCTGGGAACTTTGTCAGTTCATTGACTCTGGTTCCTGTATTTGTGTGCTTGATCCAGTGTTCTCCAGACGGCTTCTGACCCTGGATTATCTTCATTTATCCTGATCTCTGGCATCCTCTGACCTTGGCTTACCCTTTTTTATCCTGACCTCTGGCATCCTCTGACTTTGGCTTCTCCTCGAAGATCCTCCTGCTTGTGTCCTTGCTTGTACTGCGACTTGGAGCTATACCCTGCACAGCCCCTGTGTACAGACTCACAGGCCAGGTGGCTTCTTATCTGGTCACCTTGGTCTGTGTTTATTTGCAAGGGTGAGCGTATATCTCTGCATACCAGACACCACATCAGGTAAGATTCCTGACGGGTCAGTGAGTTTGATGTGAGATACCTTAGGGACTTGTGTTTCCTGGATAAAGCCTATGTTGGCCTAAGTCTTTTAAGCCCCACAGTTGAAGTCTCCACTTGCCATTGCTATTTATTCAAAACAACTTTAACACTTTAAGTTATATTATGGGTTAATGTGTGGGGAAAAAAGAATAACAATACTATGTATGCATATTAAGGTATCCAGGTTATCAAAGATTCTGTGTTAACCTAGCTCGGGTAGTGACTCCTACCCATTCTGCTTATTGATGACTGTTCAATGTTAAAATTGTTGCCTGAGATCAAGCGCATTCTCAATATAGCTTGGATGATAGTGGGAGGCAGACAATAAATTTCTAGTTATCCCAGACTTTTAAAGGGTTGAAGTAAATAGAATGTATATGTATAACAGTAAAATAGTGCTACTTGATGATTGCATTGAAACGTTTAATTCTTGAAACTTGTATATCATCACTGATTATTGCTGTAAGTCAGCACTTCCCAATTGGTGTTCTGTGGAACCCTAGCATTCCATGAGAACAAAATTGGGCATTTTAACAGGACTAATTAGTGAAAATTGTTTACATACTTACCATAATTTTCTTTTCCTGGCTATCTACATGGTAATATCACTTATGGGTTAGCTCCTCCCCAGCTGTCAGGACAGGAATAATTAATCAAACAATTGAGAATAGTCAATATAAGCCCTCTCCCTCCCAAGCTCCCCAGTCTCGTTAAAAAGCAATAGCTGGGGAATTCAGAACGGAGAGAGTGTGATGCTGCCATGTAGAATAGCCAGGAAAAGAAAATTACAATTAAAAGTATGTAAACAATTTTTTACTTTCCTGGCCAAACATGACAGCATCATTTATGGGTATTCCCAAGCTCCCATGAAGGGTGAGATAAATAATTTAAATAGTAGACCTCATAGAGGCTCAACACACAAAAGGTTTATTAGGTTCTTAGTGCCACTGAAGCGAGGACACTTTTCCCAAAATGAGATTCTTTAGAGGAGGACAAATCCAGTTTGTACTGCCTTACAAACGTATGATGAGAGGACCAAGTAGCTGCCTTACAAATATCCTCTACTGGCACCTCTGCCCTAGAAGCCCATAAAATTGCCAAACTTCTGGTTGAATGTGGTCTGATGGTGTTGGGAGCTTGGAGACCATGGGAAGCATAAGCTTTAGTAATTGCCAAGGAGATCCATCTTCTAAGCATTGCTATGGAAGCTGCTTTGCCTCTCCTGGTGCCTGATGGAAGGATGCATAGTCTTTCTGATTTTCTGAAGTGCATGGACTTCTGTAGATAGATTCTGAGGCACCTTACCACATCTAATTTACTCCAGCGATTTTCTTCCTGGTTAGATGGATTAGGGAAAAAAGATGGAAGCACTATCTCCTGTTGAATGTGGAACCTAGAAAACACTTTAGGGAGAAATTCAGGGAACAAGAACCACTTGATCTTGATGAAACACAGTGTATGGTTCCACTGAACTTAATGCCTGTAGCTCCGAGACTCTTCTGGCTGATGTTATGGCAATAAGGAAGAGTGTTTTAATAGTCAGCAAATATATGCTCAATTCTTCCAAAGGTTCAAACAGGTCTCCTGTTAAGGCATATAAAACCAGATGAAGGTCCCAAGGAGGGGTTAATTTCTTCGTAAGAGGCCTTATCCTCGGAACAACTCTGAAGATCTCATAATCAGAGGGTTTAGAGCCCACCTGGTTTTAGTTAAAGTAGAAATCCCGAAACTTGTACTTTCAACATACTGAGGCTTAGACCTTTGTCTAAACCTACCTGGAGGAAATTAAGGATATCAGCCATTCTTCATTGGCGATGCCATTCTCCAACTTCAAGGTTCTGAAAGTTTCCCACAATTTGTAGGAGGCTGAAGCAGAGTTCTTTCTTGATTTTAATAGGGTATTAGAGACTGACTCGGACAGACCTGAATTTAAAAGGTTCCTCTTTCCAAGCGCCATGCCACTAACTGAAGGGATTGGGGCTCTGGATGAACTGCCGGGCCCTGAAGAAACAGGTCCCAGCTCTGTGGAAGTATGATGGGGGCTCCTTGGTTCATACGTAACAGGAATGGAAACCAAGGTCTCCTTGGCCATGATGGTATTATTGCAATCACTGTGCAATTCTCCTGTCAAATTTTCCTCAATACTCTGTGAATCAATGGAATTGGAGGGAAGACATACACCAACTCGAAGTCCCAATTCTAAGATGGGGCATCCTGGGTTTCTGCCTGAGGGTCTTTCCACCTCGAGAAGAATCTGGGTATTTGTGAATTCCTGAAATAAACCATCAGATCTATTTGAGTCACTCATCATATTTCCATTATTTGACAAAATACTTCTTTGTTCAGGGACCATTTCCCTGGGTCCATGCTTGACCTGCTAAGGAAGTCTGCCATGGCATTTTCTATTCCCAGGAGGTACACAGCTTTCAGTTATTTCAGGTAAATCATAGCCCACTCTATGATAGGTTTCATTTGGAGAAGTAACTGCTTGCTCTTCGTACCACCTTGATGATTCATATATGCAGCCACCACCGTGTTGTCTGTTTTTATTATCACTCTTTTCTCCTTCAGGTGGGTGGTAAATTACATAAGTGCCTTGTATACTGCACGCATTTCTAGAATGTTGGAATGGAGAAGACATATTTGATTGTGCTATTGTCCTTGAGAAACTAGGTTCTTGTAGTGGGCTCCCCATCCCCATGTGCTTGCATCTGTCATTACCATTTCCCAGGGAGGATCTTCCAGTGGAAATCCCTCGTACAGATTGGGCTCCTTCATCCACCATCTCAATTGCTGTTTGAAGTCTTGGGGAATTATTATCCACTGATTCCAATTCATTGAAATTTTGTTGATTTGCCTTAGGAAGTTCATCTGGGCAAGTGTTATCTTACAATGTGCCCATCTGATCAGACCTATTGTTGATGTTAGGGACCCTAATGTACTCATGTACGTTCTGGCTTGAACTTTTGTACTTTGGAGAAGCTCTGATATCTTGATCATTATACGAGCAATGCGGTTATGAGACAAGGAAATTGTAGATTCTTCCGTATTTATCCTTGTTACCTTAAATAAGTTAATTTAAAGTTGCGGCTGCTATCTTGGATTCTGGGGACCTGAAATCAGAGCACAACCTGTAGGGGCTCCTAACTCACTGAAAATGGGACCAAGAAGGCTCCAACGAAAGATAAGTTGATGGCTTCCCACACTCCTTAGGAAAAAAAAGGGGGAGAGAAGGCTATTTTTGTCTACCCCTGATAGAAACATGTTAAACATGGTAATGAGCCCAGAAAAGAGAAATATTTTATGTGGGAGCCACAAAAAAATCCCTGCCTGTCAGCTGGGACAGGAAAAAAAGACTGGAGAGTTTTGGGGGGATGGGGCTTATATTGACTATTCTTAATTGTTTGATTAATTATTCCTGTCCTGCCAGCTGGGGAGGAGCTAACCCATTAGTGATGCTGCTATGTTTGGCCAGGAAAATATGTTTAAGATTTCAATTATTTTGTGCAGTTATAGACCAAATAAACAAACCTTTGCAAAATTTGGCATACTGAAATTACAACTTTCACAGTAGTCATAGAATCGAAATCCAATACACAAAAGGATTTATTTGCAGAGACCAGACCCCTTATATAACTATGAGCTTTTTTACATTTTTTATTTAATGTTATCACCAACTGCGGTGAAATCTGTTGGTTATATAGGGTAGGCCAAAATTAAAAGTAGGGTTTGAGGAGTCTTTTTTTATTAATGAACCAATTTCAATTATATTACATACAATAAATGCTTAATTTGTTTGTTTTACTAGGTATGGAAGATGACATCATTTAAATGAGCTCCATTTGCCATTTCGCAAAGTCAGGCTCTTTCGATTGCATTGTTCATAACATTAGTTAATGCTTGAGGCCCTAGTACTCGAATGTGTGCATGGGTATTCTCCTTGAGCTGCTGAAGCTCTTTCAGATACCCCCACATGAAGTAATCCGGAGCTGAAAGTTCAGGGGAACATGATGTCCAATTTATCTGGGAATTTCTTCAAATTATCTGCTCGCGGAACGGTTGTCTTATAAATAAAATTACACTATTTTTCCTGTTCCTTCATAAAATTACCTGTGATGAATCTCCCAAGGCCAATTTATAATACGTACTTGCAACAATAAATTGAACTACTAACAAATAAGTTATTTACGTGTAAAATCCTAATCTAAGTTTTGGCCCACCCTGTATTTAAGTTTTTGTGTTTTTCGCACATATTTTATTTTCATGGAAAATTTAACAGACTGTGTGGGTCCCACTACTGTAGAAACTCCATATTTGTATTCTGGTATTTCTCTCTAGCACAACAATATCCCACATATGTCCCCAGGTGTTTGTAGTGTCAAATAAGAGACATCCTTCTTTGATAATTCCCTAGGGATGCATTTGCTCTGTGAGCGCTCTGTACTGTGAGATTATAGTATGAGAGGGATATGCTGTTACTGCCAATCACACAGTGATCAGTGCTGGGCAGCACACACATCCCAGCTTTTATTATTGTTGGCAGAGAAGTATGCAGGGAGACAAAATAGGAACTTTTTATACCCTACCCCCTTCTCTTAGGTGAGCTCTGAATCCACCAAATTCTGAGATAATGACAGTACTTTGCAGCACAAGCTTTGCACACAGTTCATCTAGCCTAGCTTGCACCTTAAGCATGACAGAGTGTCATAAAACTAAAGTGTATTGGTGCTTATTGTTAAAGTTATATATAAAGTTATACCAAGTTTTTAACAATTAAGCTGCTGTCACACCGAGATGTGCTATATTCTCATACACATCCCAAACAATACATCACAAACCAAAGAAAACAGTGTAGTGCTAATTACCAGTTAAAACATGTTAGACATGTGAAGACGATAAAATACCTTAAAAAATGTATGTTAGCATCAATCGGAAAAATCTTTAAATTACAAGGACCTTTGTACCTTTAGAATAAGAAAATACATACAATAGTGTATAGCTGTATGGAATAATTATACAGTATTTGCTGTGACAATTGAACACTCACACTTAGGTCTGGTGGGAACGGCTTAGGGGTCCATCAAGGTGACCCTTCCCTTCTTTGTGTTAGAGATCCTCTTGATGGATCCTAGAGAGTGGCTCAAAAAAGACAGACATAGGGTAGTGGAGCAATGTATATATATGTCCAAAAAAGCACTTTCCACATGGGTACTCACAATGGTGGAGCCAGTGCCAGGCTCTTTATATAGAGCAGTGTGTGGCTTGAGGACCACACTCCCTTCTTTCGTCAAACGCAGGAACGAAGTACCAAGTATATTAAAATGGTATTTATTCAAATATAAAACTACAATATAAACTATAGCAAATCAAATCAAATAGACCCTCACTGTTGCCAGGACGTGTTTGCCTCTCACAAATCGGGCTTTATCAGCTGGGCAGTTCTTGGTAAGAATCTGAACATGCTTCTTCCTGCTGATATACCCTCTTAATGACAGAGTGACAGAGTGTCATGCCTGCCAAAACTATTGTGTTTGCACTAGTCTCTTTTCCCACCTCTACCTTTCAGTGTCTTTGTCTCTTACTTATCTCTGCTGAAATATTTCTTTAAAGGGAGACTAAAGTCACCAAAATAAATTTAGCTTAATTAAGCATAATTTGTGTATATATCATGTTTTTAAAGTGTTACTGCTCATTTATCTGCCATTTAGGAGTTAAATCACTTTTGTTTCTGTTTATGCAGCCCTTGCTACATCTCTCCTGGCTGTGACTGATACAGCCTGCTTGAAATCAGATGATAAGATCCTTTAAAATGTTTTATCACCTCCTCTGTGATAGGCAAAAAATGCTGTGGACACACCCGGACGCTATTTGGTTTATATAGCGATACAGGCGTTACCTACTGTCTTCTGTTTTTACCTAATTGTGGACTGTTTTATTTGTTGATGTTTGCTATTTCCTGTATCTGCTTTTACTTACCCTATTAAGTAAATAGTCTTTTATTCATTACAATATTTGAAGTCTCCTTATTGGTTTTGTGGGAGAATACATATCAGGATTGGATATAAATACCAAAACAGCTACAATATCTATATGCCAACATAGCCAGAGCCTGCTATATGTGGCTCTTGAGATTGTGAGTGACCCATTACCTATATGATTAATCATTATATGTTAAAACAGTAATATTCTATGTGAATTATTTTGTTTTACAGATTACTCAGATTTTCACCAACAAACGTTGTCTGTGTTTATGTATATCTCACAGTGTATTGGTGTTGATGTTTTGCACCCCCTGGTTGTTTGTATTATTTGTGATATTGTACTGTACAGTGTCTTGTGAGTGATTATATACACGAGGGGAGCTGCACTTGCACTTTGTATTTACCACCAATCTACCCATTTCTCATTGTTTTCCTTTGGGCATTTATTGGAAGTAATATACAAATATTGATGTCCCTCTGCATAGAGTATCCGCACCATTATATTGTTTGTTCTTTTTCCTTTGAGGATTGTTCGATGAAAGTGATACCTCAGGATGTATGATCAGAACTAATATTTCTGTATTATGTATATAGCACTGTGACACTGTTATTGGATGTTTGTGTATTAAGTGTAATGCACTTGCAGTGTTTTGTACAGGAGGATTTTTTAAGCGCTTTTTAGATATTTGTTTTGATTAGCACTTTAATGTATGTTGTATATATGGATCGCACTAACCACCTAATTAGATTTTTGGATGACGTTTACTGCACTTTAAAGAGATTGAGTACATTACACTTTGCTTTGTTTTATATAAGGATTTACAAGCACTTAGATTGAATATTACTGTTTGCACTTTAATTGAATATTCATGTGACACTAAGCTAAAATTGGATTGATTATTACACAGATCAGCCACAACATTAAAACCATCTGCCTCAATATGATGTAAATACTAAATAAGGGCAATATGAATGGTCATAGCTCTGAAGGAACCCGATCCTGGAAGAAGAGAGCTGCATAGATTTAAAAGCGCGAAACCTGGAGATCGAAATATGCCGGTTAAAGTAGCTATTAAGCAAAATGTGTCTTAGATTTTAGGACTTGATAGCAGGACTCTGCTCTTTTTTTAATGCTAATGCTTATTGTTTTTTTTATTTAATTTCACAATACATTTGTGAAAGCTGTATCAGTCTAGTGGAGTCCATTGCCTAATAGATCCAGGCGGACATGCTAGTAAAGAAGGAGAGTGTCTCCCTCCTTTGAGTGCTTTGAGCCAGGCACTTTTTGGACTACAGAAAGTTACAGTTGTTTTGGATAAGATTGAAAATAGCCCAATCTTTGTTTAACCCTTTATTATTGACTATGTGTTAGTGTTTCCAAACTCAAAGATAATATTCAGAAAAAGAATGGACACAATTTCGGATTTTGGGTGATACACATGACATTGCATGATATAAATATATGATATCTTAAAGGAACACAATAGAGGCAGGAATTGTATTCCTGACCTTATAGTGTTAAAAACACTATTTAGGTTTCCGAACCCACCTTCCTTAAATAAGTAGAAAACTCACCTTATTTCCAGTGTTCATAAGAACTGATAATGTCAGCCAATCCAATGCTTCCCCATGTGTTTGGCTTAGATTGTCATTTCTGATTATGTCAGCCAAAGAGGTGGGGTGGGAGTGGAGGCAAAAACAGAACTGGCGAATCAGCATCTCCTCATAGAGTTGCATTGAATCAATGCATCTCTGTGGGAAAAATTCAGCGTCTCCATGCAGAGTGTGGAGAATCTGAACATTAGAAAACACCTCTAGAGGGCATCTGAGTGACTGCCAATGAAGGTGTCCCTAGGCAGCAATGTAAACACTGCCTTTTCTGAAAATTCCTGCAGAGACAGGTAGTAGGAGGGCAGGTGCAAGGATTTTTGCCACCCTAGGCAAAAAAAATTTGGCCCCCTATTTGCTCCACCCACTCATGCAGACTGACATACACTGACCCAAGCAGACTGACACACACGCACTGACCCATGCAAACTGACGCACACTCACTGACCCACGCAGACTGATGCACAAACACTGACCCATGCAGACTGACCCACACTCACCCATGCATACTGACACACAAACTGACCCATGCAGACTGACACACACACACACTGGTGAAAGAGATTTGACAATCACTCTAATGAATGCAGACTGACATGCAGACACACACACTGACCCATGCAGACACACACTGACCCATGCAGACACACACTTACCCATGCAGACACACACTGACACACACAGACACACACAGACCCATACTGCAGACACACACTGACCCATACAGACACACACTGATCCATGCAGACACACACAGACCCATACAGACAAACACTGACCCACACTACAGCTAGACACTGACCCACACACACACACAGATACAGACATTGATCCATACAGACAGACACCTAGCCATACAGACACACACTGACCCAAGCAGACAAACACTGACCCACGCAGACACACACTGACCCACGCAGACGACATGCACAAACACAAATTCTTCACAAACACACATGATGATGTCCCATTGATCCTCTTACCTTTCTTGCATATATGACTTTGCTTTTCGTGTGTTCCTGGCAGCTTCCATGCGCCTGGCCACCTTCACTCCGTCTCAGCCCTGCCCCTGCTATGCTCCTGCCCACTTGTCCCCACGTACAGGGCAAGGGGCGGGAGCAAGGAATTGAAGCCCCCTCGTGCTGTTGCAGCCATGGCAGTCTTTGTGTGGGGGAGCTGAGTAGGCTGAAGTGAATGGCGTCAGCCCAGTGTTACACTGGATGCTAGTCAGCAGACATGTAAGTGCTCCCTAGCGCCAGGTAACATAGCCGGCGGAACAATTTGTAGAACTTCTCCAATATAGATAGGAGGCCAAACAAGCAAAGCAATAAAGATCCAGGGCCGGTACCATCTTTTGAGCAGTGGCCCTGGGTAGTAGACACAAGAACAACGACATTAAGTTCAGTTGTTCTGTTAACTATAATGTCCCTTTAACATTTTATAGTGATTGGAGCACAGTACACTAGTTTAGTTAGAGGTATATAATGTGTGTCAAAACTTAAGTTTAGCTACAAATTTTATATTCAATAACACTTCACTGTATATGGACATAATGATCACATAATCCAGAATTCCAGAGGTGAAAGTTCCTCTGTGCAGAGGCTAACTGATTAACGCTCTGTCAGAGAAATTGTTTTCTCAGCAAAGGAGGACCAGTGCTGGAGCACACATGAAGTTAAATGAAGCTTATTGTAGTAACAATATCTAAAATGCAATATAAAACTAAACCAATAACTCTAAAACTGCAATAATTCATTTATAGATACCTTCATGTCTGGTAACAAGAAACTTAGTTCCAAAATCAAGTTGCAAACACAATGGTGAGTGCAGTACGTATTGCAGTAGAAATTATAATAAAATATATTTATGATGTAACAGGCTTTGCACTTCCGTGTGTGATCATGCTCACTTGTGTTCAGTGATACTCCCCTACGTTCAAGAGCATTGATTGAAAATGTTCAGCCACTGCCAGGTATCAGCAGCTAAATGAGAGGTTAAGTGTAACAAACAAACTTCAGAGGCAACTGTATTATATTACATTTTTAAAAATTTATTTTGCTCATAATACATTAAAAAAAAAACTAGAAGGAAGGGGTCCTTTTACCCCTTGTATGACTGAGCCTTTTACCCCTTGTAGGCAAAGCAAATCATTGTTATTATGACAATGTAATCTCATGTGTTATGAAGAGGATATCTGTTTTACTAATTATCATCTCAATTAAATTTATATTTTTTATGTAAATAAAATAAATGCGTTTTTTGCATTTGCATTTAAAGGGACACTCCGCACACCAATTACAACTTTAATCCATTTAATAGAGTTTGAACTCATTAACACTCTGTATTTTTGCATGCTAAAATCGTTATATTTTTTGCACAAAGAAATAAATATTTCTGCATCATAAGCCTTCCTTGCTTAGCCACGCCTCCTCCTGCCAGTAAAACTCCCTTTCAAACTCTCAGCCCCAACAGCAATAAGTGAGTTGCTTTTAACTCACAACTTGGTTGCAGACTGTCAGAGAAACTATAAGTTAGCGATATCCTTACTGTATGCCTCCCTGGTTGCCCTCTTTCCCTGGGTGCCCTGCCTTTCTAATGCAGCTCGTTCTGTAGTTCAGATAACTTAGTGCTGTCACCGGTTGAGCTGTGTGCATACCTTTTTGATAAGGAAGTATTTTTCTGGAGTGGGGTGTAACTAAAGAGGCAAGCTTACGGTGCAGCATTCTGCAAAAATGTTTTGTTGTTTTTTGTTTTTTTATGCAAAAGCTATAAATCTAAACATGCAAAAAGACAGCATATTAATGTTTAATCATTAATTTAATCAAATACATTAAAGTAATATTGGTGTCTGGGGTGTCCCTTTAAGTACGCTGTAGGGCTAGAAAGTAAATGGTTTCATTTTATAATTAGTTTTATATTACTGCAAATATAAATTGCAGATACACAATGTAGTACTAATACATGTTATATAATGTATTACTTCTACCAGGGATTTCCAGATCTAAGCACCACCCTTTCCGGATGAAAACTCTACAGTAAGCTGCTGAGTCCAGCCATTTTTAATCAACTCTGTAAGTCATAAGTAGTCATAAAGGGCTACAAAATCAGAAGAATAAGAATTAACATTAATCTAGTTTGAAAAGTGATTACTCTGCTTTTGGTATTTTTATCCAGATTAACTCTTCATAAATGATATCTACACTCTATGGATGTGCTACCATGATACATGAAGAACTCTTTTGCATTCTGTGCAATTTATGAGGTCAATGTCCAAAAGAACTCACACATTATATTATCCACAGCTTGTATGTTCCCAGCACAATTGTAAGCAAAGATGCAAAGACATTTCACAAGACAATTCAGGCAGGTACAACATAATTCATTCAGTACATAACTGGATAATCTGGTGTCACTCAGAAAAAAACATTGTACTGTATACTGCTACAGTAGAAAGTAAAGAAGTTAGAAATTGCAACAACAACAAAAAAAGATGGTTTACCTTTAAGATTTACCCTGATTTATGTCATTGTAAAGTTAGACTCTGTAAACATAGCACCTGTCAATGAAAGTACCCACTAACACCTTCAATGGAGACCACAATACTACAGCTTCGGAAATACTAACATTCCACAGAGCAGGAAAACCACTCTACATCACTATTTTATGAAACATGCAATGGACACTATGGATTGCAAACTGCATTATCATTTTTTATTTTTACTTCTAAAGGGAGCAAGCACTGTAACAAACCTGGTCTCATATTTTAACTTGGTCAAACCTTCAGAATAATTAAGAAACATATTAAAATAGATGTACTTACTTGATTTATGGGAGGAATAAGGTTGCTTTAGTTTTCAGTTACTGCCAGCTGTTTTTCTTGAAAGTAAAGTAGATTTTACCCTCCGAATTTCATGAGCTTGCCTTTCACTAGTTTAACTCAGGCTGTTCTACAAATCTCACTCTTCTCCTTCTTATAAGATTCAAAGCTGTAATTTCCATAGATACTTATATATATATATATATACACACACACACACACACATGTGACTCAAGTGCTCCACCTGCTGGAATTCCTGCTCATGTCATTTGGTTGCAAATCAGATCAATGTTACATAACTTTATGAATTGCATATTCATGCACCAGGTGTTTTCCAAGTACCATTTCCAAAAGTTATTATCACAGTTTGCAATGGAGAAAGTAATTCCATGATTGATAGCTTTAAGCTTTAGATCCTAGAGGAAAAAAAGACGGGAGAACTATGTTCACAGACTATAATGTGCCATATTATTTACAGTGTGCATTTACACTCTGGTCCCCAAAGATCTTGGAAGCAAGGGATTTTCCATTTATTTAATATCTACATAATCTATCATATCTATATATCTGTAGTCTAATATTTCACAGCGTAATACTTGATTGGTTTCTAATCTATGTAAAGTGTTCTGGATAAGGGCACTATAAATTAATTTGTAAAAACAATTACATTTGTCTATGGCAGCTCCTTGCCTCTGTCCAGCATATTTCTCAACATTTCATATTGACAAAGTGGGACACTTTAATTTTTGGGGTGTAAGTGGGGATAAGGCTAGGGAATGGGCTATTCTGATAAATTTTAAGTAGTTTATTCATAACAATTTATGCAACTAAAATGTAATCTAGAACTTGAGTAATGTACCTTATTTCCACTGGCTTATCTCTAAACAAATTTATTGTGGTTTAAACACTATAGTTACCAAAACAACTTTAGCTTAATGAAGCAGTTTTGGTGTATGATCATGCACATAGTCTCACTGCTCAATTTAGGAGTTAAATCGTTTTATTTATGCAGCTCAAACCACACCCCCTTGCATTTGACTTGCACAGCCTCCCTAAACACTTCTTGTAAAGACACATCTAATGTTTATACTTCCTTTATTACAAAATCTGTTTTATTTATAATTTATCATCTCTTACACTGCTAATAGCTTGCTAGACCTTGCAGGGGCCTGCTCTATGTGATTAAAGTTCAATTTACAGAGCAGGAGTTGAAAACATTTAAAGTTAACATGTGATTGAAAATGAAACCATTTTTTCAAGCAGAATGTGTGAGTCACAGCTAGGGGAACTGTGGATAGGGCTTCATAAAGAAAGCAAAAGTGATTTATCTCCTAAATGGCAAAAACATGAGCAGTAAAACTTCAGAGGCATGATCTATACACAAAAACTGCCTTATTAAGTTAAAGTTGTTTTGGTGAATATAGTGTTCCTTTAATGTGTGTATTATTGCTGTGAAGCTCTGCTATACCGTCCTACAACACACCAACAATATGGAGCTCCTAGACAAGAGTGACATTAGGATAGAAAAAAAAAAATACAGAAATATTGGGCAAAAATATGGACTACCCCTCCTAAATAGGGACACTGGAGAGGTATGGTGCACAATTAACAGGCATTTAACCTTCATTGGTATTTGTATATATATATATATATATTA
The DNA here is from genome assembly GCA_933207985.1 of Pelobates cultripes. Lineage (NCBI taxonomy): Eukaryota > Metazoa > Chordata > Amphibia > Anura > Pelobatidae > Pelobates > Pelobates cultripes. The sequence goes on from OW240913.1 coordinate 144,840,995, forward strand.
TTTTAAATATAACAATATGAAAACAAGTACATTTGCACATGTCACTTTTTAGACTTTTAACCGTATAAACCAAGCATGTTAAACTTGTGGCCCACAATAAATATATCTGTGGCCCGCCTGCCTTGGAACTGCTTTGTGCTATGGCTGTGACCAGCCGCAAGATAGGAAAGATATTTCCCGTCTGCTTCTTGCCTTCCCTCCCATGGCCATAACAGAGCAAAATGGCTGGCTGTCTGCTCCCTCCTGCTCGCAGTGCCAGAGGAGCATCTGGCATGCTTGAGCAGAGAAAGAGCAGAGCTGGAACTGGAGGACGAATGGCTCATCTTAAGGTATGGGAAGAGGAACTTGGGGGACCTTAATGTGTAGTGTGTTATATTGGGGAGTGGGGGCAGTGTTATAATTTGGAGGAGAGAGGAACCAGTGTATTAAATTAAGGGGAGTGAGGGGGCAGTGTATTAACTTGAGGTAGGGGGCACTGTATTAATTTGCGGGGGGAAGGGGCCAGTGTATTAAATTGGGGGAGGGAGTGGGAGGTGTCTTTATTTTAGGAAGTGGGCACTGTATTAATTTGGCAGAGGAAGTGGGCAGTGTATTAAATTGGGGATGGGGAAGTGTATTAATTTGAGGGGGCAGTGTATTAATTTGGGGGAGGGAGTGGGTCGGTGTATTAGAATGGTGGGAGGGGGCAGTGTGTTAAATTGGGGGAGGAAGTGTAGTAAATTAGAGTGGTGGGAGTGGGGGCAGTGTATTCAATAAGAGTGGTGGGAGGAGGGGTAGTGTATTAGATTAAGGGACAGTGTATTAGAGTGGAAGGAGGGGGCAGTGTATTAGATTTGGGGGCAATGTATTGGATTTGTGGGCAGTGTATTAGAATAGGGTATGATGCAGTGTATTAGATTGGGTCTGCATGGAGGTGCTGAATGCTTCCCATGGATATGCTGATTGGCTGTGCAGCTTTTTGCCACACATGCACAATAGCCTTCCAATACTTTCCTATGGGAAAGCATTGGTTTGGATTAGATCATCAAGTTTGATGATCTCAGCTAAAGTGAAAAACGCACCCATAGGATTTTAAAATCAACAAGATAAGGTAATTTGCTTTTTACAGCTGTGCGACAGCGTACATTCACTATTTCAGTCACATTACCAAACTTTTCTTAATATGTCAAGGTAGTTGAACTGAAACATTGGTAATATGCAAATGCACGTCTCCTTAAAATAAATGTACTCTTTTGTTTACTTTGAAGCCCTACGAGCAGGATTGATATCCAGTGTCAGTTAGCCACTTTTTTTATTCTGTACTTTTTGAAATAAACCTATGTTTCTCAGAAAACTGAAGTTTTAGTTTTTTTGCGGCCCACATGAACTTAAACCTTGTTTATTTGGCCCGTGTTAGCCTTTGAGTTTGACCTGCTTGCTATAAACAATTAGATATAGACATATGGCATGTTGTTGAAATAATCAGAAAATATATAGATTTAAAAATATATATTTACCTGAAGATATTTACCATAAAATTAGAGCATCCGACAACACAAGACATTAACACCATTTGGGAGGTTCTCTCTATAGTTTGTTGTCTTACTATCCTAGGTACAAAATTAACTTGATTTACAAGAGCACAAACAGTCTTTTTTAAGACATATTTGCTATTTACCAACTGGCAGAACTTTGTTGTTATTTTAGATAGTAAGAAGTTCCATGCAGAGGATGAGTGCTCTATCTATAGAAAGCCAAAGAAACCAAAACACCATTTGGTATTCCCCATATTGTGATGCAGTTTCACAGCCTTAAGAATAGCTTTTTTTTTTAATGGCATAAATGTCTAGAAGATGTCTGGAAGACCAGACATAAGGCCTCCATAGGTGAGCAACTCCACTAGAGAAAAAGTGACCTACTCCACTAGAGGAAAGGTGAGCTACTTCACTAGAGAAAAGAGCTGAGAGTCTGTTATGTCTCCATTAATATTAGTAATTTTTACAACGTAGGATCCTCGGTAGCCTTTCTCAATAACATAGGCTGTGAGGCAGATACTAATATTTAAACAGAGTTCAGGAGATGTCCAGTCTCCTAGGACCATAAAGTGACCCCACCAATAGGAAAGTAAGTTTCTAGCCACCCAACCCAAAACATGTACCTAACTATCTCCACTAACACTAATAATAGCAACAGAGGCCAAGACACATTAATGGGCACTTCCTGATGGGATTAACCTCTATATTATCCAGGAGACTATACATTTTATTTAAATTACTTTCCACCTTGTATCATGGGTTTGAGAAACTAGAGAGGGGACTTGATAGGCGTCTCCTAGTATAGGTGGGGATCAAAGAAATCTCAAGGGTTTTATATGAGTATTTTTTTTTTTTTTTGTATTGACAGAATGAGCTCTCTGAGTGTAAATGTGCAAATTAAGTCTCTCTCATGACATGCTAACGTCTCACAGATCTTATTGTGCTGGGTGGCTATTTATCCCACCTGGTACATTGAGTTGATAAACGGTACCTTCTGAGCTATCATTCAATAAATGAATAAGTAACCACTTCTGGATTGCCAAGAACTTAGATATATGAATGTGCCTCATGTGGTGAAATGGTGTAAGTATGTGAAAATGAAAAACTTATGGTAATTGTCATTCAGCAGATGCATTCCGTCAATAGTTAACCTAACTCCAGTGCAAGAATAACACATGTTTTTATTGTGCACACAGAAGTGGTCTTCATCTGCTTTGTTTGCAAGAAAATCCAAGTCATAAATCATAGCAGGCAGTGTAAAACTTGATGTGCATATTTCCACATTAAGGAAAATTCACACATCTTTTACACAAAATGGCATATAATGAAAAGATTCTCAATAGGTTTTTCACAGTAAAAATAAATACTTGCAAAATGCTCTACAAAATAATATACACTAAAATTGCATGTACGTTACGTAAGTAAATTCCTTGCAGGCCTAAGTAATATCTGTGATACTGTCATTAGAATTTTTAAAGAACATAACAAGCACATTACTGCCTCAATTTAATGTTTTCAGATGAGCTTTAAAAATGATTTCATATTTTTAAAAATATTAAAATAAAATATTAAAAAATATATAACCACTATATATACCAGAAATTCCTTGCACTCAAGCTATAATGCCGGGTGCCAAAGCCAGGGCTGCAATAAACACAATCCAAAGATTGGGCTGCACTCACAGGTCTTTATAAAATCCAAAATGCTTTATTTTCAAAAGTTTTAAAATATCTTTTAAACTTTTGACAATAAAGCATTTTGGATTTTACGAAGACCGTGAGTGTGGCCTAATCTTTGGATTATATATGTATTAAGGCAATTTGCCTGCATTTGTGGGAGGTGCTGGTTTGCTACCCCTAGCTTACTTAAGGCACTCCCCTTACCTTGCTCCTTACCGTTCGAGGTCAGCGTTGAATGAGGATCCACTTCCGGGTTCTCTCAGACGCCATCTTGGTTTCAGTATCCACAAGGTTTCACCACGTTAAGCTGTGTCCAGGAATCCTGTTCAGGCCTTTCCGCCCGTCCAGCTTCTTCTGACTCCGGTCTCCGTCGTAGATCGCGTCCCAGGGACTCCTAAACCGTAAGTCAGACCTTCCTGTCACGCCAGGACCAGTTCCCAGGGCGTACGGCACAGCACGGGTCCTCGCTTTACGGCTTTTTCCCTGGTTATGACACAAATGTTTCAAGCCATTCGCGGGCTTTTTCATTCGTACGGTCATTCGGCTGAACATATTTAATCGTTCAATAGTCATTTCACATATCCTATTTCATGTTATTGAAACAAATTATCATTCGGTTGTTTTGCCGTTCGGCAAATTTTTACTTACGCTCAAACACGCTTTCGGTTCGCATAAGTCATACGGTTAAACTATTCTAACTTCTGTGTTTCCCTCACATTTGCTTTCGGCTTTTCTGTGTGTTCACGTATAATCCTTTCATGAATTATATTCACCATTTCATGTGTATATAACGCTTAAAGAATTGCTTGCTTAAATAGATTATTTTGATTACTTTTAAAATATTGTCAGTATTGTATTACGTCCACAAATCAAGTCCACTTCTCTGTATATACCATTTGACTCCCACGCTTTCAGGGGTCTGCATTACTTATCCATTTATACAAATGGACTCAGCCTATGTTACAGGCCTCACTTCTGCGTTATTACTACAACACATACAAAGAATATAGGTTCATTTAAGCAATAATTCTCGGGTTGATACGTCTTTTCTATACAATATATCATATAGATATACATCACTTTACATCATTTTAAATCATTTTGGGGTATCCCTGCCTTTGGTTATTCTGCTACATATCATACATAACGCTGTGTTAAATAGGCCATGACCTCATCCATGTCCCTTTCTATAAAACCAGTTACATTTCTGTACAGATCATTGAAACTCCCACGCCAGGAGTTTTATAACTATCCATTTCATTTCAATTCACTCAGCCTATGTTACAGGCCTCATTTCTCTGTCATGACGATGACACATAAGGCTTAATTCCTTTTTCATGCATACTCGGGTTGAATCACACGTACTGATCCAACCAATCATACGTTCCCTGCACAGTCATATACATATGTATATAACCTACGTTTCATGTTTTCCTTTACACACCATTATCACGTAACACATAGATTGTTGGTACATAGGCCACGGCCTCCCTCAGATGTCTTATTCAAGCATGCAAACATTTCTGAGCCACTCATAGCTATTCCCATAGTATCAACATAATTTTAATACATTGCTGCTACGGACTATAAGTCTGTTTCTTTTCACACTCCACACTCATCATACTACTCTCTTTTACCCATTTTTAGGCTGTCAAGCTTATATAATTGCTCCACACGGTTTATTCCTGTGATTTGTCATACTACCAGGTACGTACACCTGCTCATATGGTATTCTACCATACATTTCATTTCATCCCCCTAGTTTAGAGTACTGGCAATAGGGTCACAGGATTCCCAATAGGTATTTACCCCGTCTTGGCTGTCGCCATCAGTTAGTGGTCCCGCGAGGCCAACACCCCGCCTCAAACGTTTCGGAGGCAAACACCCATCGGGCCACACGTTAGCTAGCCGCCTCGCATGTTGCAAAGAGAGGGCCTCACCTGTCACTCCCTTCCCCTGTTTTCTGTCGTACAGTCACCGAGAGGCCTAAAACTCCTGCCACTATGTCAAGTGGCCTCAATAACCCCTCGCGCCAACGCATAGATAGAGCCTCTCAAGTCGCTTGGCAATTAGCAGGGCCTCACCTGTCACCAAACAAGTATAATACTTTCGCCATCCGGCCTAGCTAGCCTGCCAGTACAATTTGGTGGTTCTATATACTAATTATTGTTTTATTTATAGTATGTCTCAGGAAAGGGTAGAGGATTTCTCCCTGCCTAGCACCCCGGCTAGAGCTGTCACTCCCACACAAGGAGGAGAGCTAGCTAGTCCAGCATCAATCAGATCCTGGACAATCCCGCGCATAACCACGGATTAAGGAGACGACAAATCCCCTACCCCGCTACAGCAAGGAAGGCAGAACTTTTCAAACTGCTACGCACATCAACTAATAACATGGAGGCCGGGGAATGATCTAGCCAGTCCAACACAGGGGACATACATGCCATGTTATCTTCACTCATGACATCCATGGGCAAGGTCAACTCCAGGCTGGAGAAACTTGAGTCGGTCACCACGGCCCTCACTCTAGCAGGGCCACCCGTGGCTGCGGTACAAACACCATCCTTGCCTTTAGTCGCTCCAGCCAGCACCCTGGATGACCAGGAAGTTAGCCCGGCCCAAATGATACCTGAGCATATCAAAAGGGATATCCTGGAAGGTTAAGACGTCAACCTGGCTTCCCTGTTGATTGCCTCACAGGACATTGTGGAAAATAAGACGTATGCTTATGATGATGTTTCTGTTATGTTATTGTCAGATCTAGGGATGCCCGCCTGAACAGGAAACTGACTATCCCAGAATTTGTACTAGCGTTTGGTATTTACAGGGATGTCATCTGTGCGGTTTATCCCAACAGAAGAGAGGAGTTTGATCTCTATATGCACAAGCTGGTAGACCTGGGCAACAAATATGGTGGTTTGGCATTCTATGACTACCATAGGTCTTTTTCTGCAAAAGTGGCTGGAGCCTTCTCCCAGTACGGAACACGATCCAATGGGGAAGGATTGATACCGTCTTATTTTGCAGACACTTTGCAGGTCTAAGAACACCAGCTTGTGCATACTGCTCCTCCACAGCCCATACTACTAATTTTTGTCCCAACACGGCAGACGGACATGCCTCCACGCAAGGAACTAGTTCCTCTGGGGATCCAGGGAAACTATCAAAAGACAAATTGGGACGCCCAATCAAGTTTCTGGGCAAGTCCCAGATATGTAATAATTTCAATGTTGGGTCTTGTAATTACAGTGGATGTAGACTATTGCATGTCTGTTCAAAATGTTTTAGGGCACATGCAAAGACCATGTGTCCAAATAAAATGTATTCCAATCCTTACCTTACGTCCATTAATATGCCAGTATTCACAGCATTGATGTCTCAGCACCCATCTAGACACCTGGTAGACTTTCTTATTTCTGGTTTAACAGAAGGCTTCCACACAGGTATCCTACACATACCAGCTGGAACTCTGGAATGCCCTAACCTACAATCCGCCCAACACAACCCCCAGTGGTTGACACCCTCATAGCCCAAGAAGTGGATTGGGGCCTTTTAGAACTCCTCCATTCACAGAATGGCGCACCAACCCTATTGGTATTGTCACAGGGAAATCTTTCCAAAAACAGAGACTCATCATTGACTTATCGGCTCCCCACTCATCAGCCAACCCCAGTCTTAATTCCCTCATACCCTCTGAGGAATTCTCTCTGCAATACACCACCATAGATCACGCCATTACAGCTATCATACAAGCAGGGGTTGGAGACTGGCTCAGTAAGACCGACATTACTAACGCCTTCAAATTACTCCCTATCCACCCCACACTGTGGCACCTGCATGGCATCAAGTGGTCCGGAAACTACTATTTTGTTTCTCCTGGTTAACTTTTGGGTCCAAAAGTAGCCCAGCTATTTTCGACACATTTGCTGAAGCATTATGCTGGCAACTAGGTGTACCCATCTCCCCAAAGAAAACAGAAGAGCCAGACACGGTTATCACTTTTCTGGGTATCCAATTAGACTCTGCCACAATGCAAGCAAGCCTACCATACGATAAGATAGAGAATATTCTCACTTACATAAACAACTACCTACAGCTCGGTACTTGCAACCGCAAAGAGCTACAGTCCCTGCTAGGGTCACTAAATTTTGCGATGCGCATCATACCTCAAGGCCGCTCCTTTATTTCACGACTATTATATCTTTTCCCACTTTTTCTACATGACACGCACAGGTTGTCCTTAGATGCCCAAGCTACGGCAGATCTAAACATGTGGAAGAGATTTTTAACCACTTGGAATGGTAAAAGTATGTTCCTCCCTCAATTGACTGAATCATCTCCTACCATTTGGTCAGATGCGGCATCTACCACTGGTTTTGCAGCAATTTTTGGGAACGAATGGCTTTGGGGCAGCTGGCCTTCAGCAGTTCAGGATTTGGAAGGTTTTTCCACTACCTCAGCTCTTTTTGAGATCTACCCGTAGATCTGCCGTAGCGTGGGGTCATTTATGGGTTAATACGCCAGTGCGTTGTTACTCAGACAACCAGGCAACCTGTCACATCATCAACAAAGGTTGTTCCAAATCTCTTACGATCATGAGATTTCTGAGGAAAGTCACTTGGTTGGCAGCTTGTCATAATTTTTTCCTATGTTGTTTCCATGTGCCAGGTGTATATAACACAGCTGCTGACAATTTGTCTCGCTTTAAATTTCAGGAGTTTCATCAAGCACTCCCGTCAGCAGCACCCACAGCCACCATCACTCCAACATTTCAACAACTCATACTGGACTAGACGTCATCATGCAGCATAGCAGGACATTGTCCCAGTTGGCACTTTCAAACAATACAAACAAAACATACAGCAGGGCTTTCACACTATTCAAACGATTCCTTCTGGAACATAACATCATACAACCGTTTGTTATGACATCTTTTTTGGGGTTTGCTTCCTTTTGCCACCTTAAACTCAAAATGTCATACAACACCATCAAACTCTATCTCACTGGCATTCAACACCACATGCTCATCTTACACCCAAATAACAACAGTTTCATGGCCTCTCATCAAATTAAGACCATACTCAGAGGTATTCAAAAATCAGAACCCACACATTTGGCCCAGAGGCTACCCATAGATAACCATATCTTCAAAGCATTATCTAACCTACTTGACCTAAAACCGTTTGACACTAATACGAATTCTATCATCAAAACAGCAATATACATCGCTTTCTATGGATTTCTACGACCCAGAGAATTCACTACGACCTCCACGACCCAAACCACTCCATTCCTCCTCTATTCCCACTTGACAAAACATATGGATCATTACATCCTGTCTTTACCTCACTCCAAAACCAGCCAGCACATACCTGTAAACATTCCATACTATCCCACGCACAACAGATGGTGTCCCGTCAAGGTTCTTGATGCCTACATACAGCACCATCACTTACTGCCCTCGCAACCGTTATTACAACTACAAGGTGCAGTACTCACCACTACAACCTTCATGACCTACGTCAGGTCCTTGCTCACACAACTGGGCCTCAAGCAAACAAATGCTCAGGACACTCCTTTCGTATAGGAGCCGCGTCCACAGCCTCCAGTGTCAACATCCCAACTCATGTTATCAAAACACTGGGGCGCTGGAAGTCATCCGCTTACTCACGGTACATACCGAACCCAGTACAAGAATTAAGGGATGCTTTCATAAACATGTCTGGTTGATAAATGTATATGTATTGGTTGTCTGTTAATAAATTTGATTACTTAATTTTTGCCCTCTTCTTTCTTAGGCCTACCTCATCGTCGGTTTCGGCACACCACAACCGACTTGCTCCTTTTATCATCCTACACTTATTCATGGTATTTCATACTGTAGTATCTTAAGCACCTAACACAAGTATTAAGGCAATTTGCCTGCATTTGTGGGAGGTGCTGGTTTGCTACCCCTAGCCTACTTAAGGCACTCCCCTTACCTTGCTCCTTACCGTTCGAGGTCAGCATTGAATGACCCTCCCACCACACCACTTTTAACATTTATTTCCTTTCTATTTCTTTTCCTGGGTGGGCCCTCTTCTTTCTCAGGCCTACCTCATCGTCGGTTTCGGCACACCACAACCGACTTGCTCCTTTTATCATCCTACGCTTATTCATGGTATTTCATACTGTACTATCTTAGGCACCTAACACAAATATATATATATATATATAGTTAATACAATGTTAAACTGCACACCAGTCAAGCCATAAGACTTGCTTTTCCCACAGAAATCACAAATCTGCAGTGATGTTACTACCGCAAAGGATTCTGGGTGGGCATATGCAAATTAGCTTAACAAAAAATCACATTATTGCCTCATTCCATTTTAAACATGGATTCCTTTTAGTCTGTGTTTGCTGTGTGAACCACTGGGCTCACACGGCTCGGGAGGGGGACACGTTTTTTTTTTGTTTTTTTAAACAGTCTGCTCACTGTTTAATAGACGTGCCCCTACTCGCGGTAGAGCAATTAGGGGCAGAATTTACTAATACTAAGTAATTTTTAGTTAGTATTAGTAAGTTTAGGTTGTTCAGCCTTTTGGTAGATAGCTCCCTAATACTGTGGGAATTAGGGAGTTATCTACTTATTCATTCCCATCCATTGACTGGCTAAGTAACTAACATGTTATATGAATGTGTTACTTGATTGTTGTAAGTGTTGCAAATGCTTACAGCTGAATCCTGGCTATGTTTGAAT
>OW240913.1:144851029-144899808 GCA_933207985.1 Pelobates cultripes
ACTTCGGAACTTCAGTAATTTCAGAACTTCAGCAATCCAGAACTTCGGCAATCCCGAAATTCGTCCGAATTGACATTTGGAACTAAACGAATTGCACATGTCTAGACAGGATCACTACACCCAGATCACTTCAGTGAGACACTGTCACATGCATAGTTTTGCACATGCATAGTTAATTTGTGCACATATTTAGTCACTTTATTGAACTTCTAGTGGCTATCAGCAGAACAGCCACCAGGGGTGTGCATAACCCTCAATCATAACATTGCTGTATATACTAAACGACAATGTTTTGGATTGCATGGTTAAAAATAAAAGACCACTGCACCCAGTCAACATCAACACATTATTGAAATGAAATGGTCAGGGTGCTTTTAGTGATGGCCCCAACTATTTATGCTGCTGATATCTTGCTCTGCCTGTTTGTTCAAGGTACAAATTTTTCGAAAGAGAGAGAGAATACATGCAAAAGTGAAAAAAATAAATGTCATAATTAGAGTTGAGCGGACACCTGGATGTTCGGGTCTGGCGGGTACGGCCAAACTTTGAAAAAAAGTCTTGGTTCGGGATCGAACTTGACCCCGAACTTGACCCCGAACCCCAGTGAAGTCAACGGGGACCCAAACTTTTGGGCACAAAAATGGCTCTAAAAAACTCCTGGAAAGGGCTAGAGGGCTGAAAAAATAAGATTTTAGAAGAAAGAAGACATCAAATGGTAAGTCTTTTTTTTTTAAAAAAAAACAGGTATTTAGATAAGGGTCCCCCCTCATTATTTTTAAGATAAGGGGGGTAGATAGGGGTAATTTTTTGGGGAGAGGGGGTGACTAGGGGTTTGGGGACCCCTAGTCACCTGGGGGTGTAAATTTTTTTTTTAGGGCCCCCACCCGCCACTCAGAGGTGGGGCCCGTGGGGAAGGACATTAGGTCCCCCCTTATTGTTATTTAGGGCCCACACCCGCTGCACAGGGGTGGGGGCTGGGGGGAGGACATTAGGTCCCACCCCCTTATTGTTATTTAGGGTCCCCACCTGTTATTTATGGCCCCTACCCACCACTCAGGGGTGGGGGTCGGTGGGAGGACCCCCCAATTTTTATTTATGGCCCCCACCCACCGATAAGGGGTGGTGGCCAGGGGGGAGGACAGTAGGTCCCCCCCTATTGTTATTTAGGGCCCCCACCCGCCGCGCAGGGGTGGGGGACAGGGGTAGGTCCCCCCCAAAATTCTTATTTATTGCCCCCACCGCTCAGGGGTGGGGGCCGGGTGGGCAATAGGTCCCCCCTTTAGTTTAAAATCCCCCACTCGCGCGTCGCGGGTGGGGGCTCAGGAGGGGGGGATTTATTTAACAGTGAGCAGCCATAGACATGCCCCTACTAGCTGGGTCACATGCTGCACTGGCCAATCACAGCCATGCCATTAGTAGGCATGGCTGTGATGGCTTCTAAGGGCACACGAGTCAAGCGCTTGTTGATTGGCTGCCCTGCAGCCTTTAAAAACGCGTCATTAAATCGCCGAACACTGAACTCCAGACCGAACATGCAGTGATATGTCCGTGTTCGGGTCCGGGGTCCAAAAAACATAATGTTCGGTACGAACGCGAACTTTTCAGTTTGGGTTCACTCAACTCTAGTCATAATGTTGGCACCACAGTGCTTTCCTCGTTGCAGCTATCTAAATATTTACTATATAGCTAATATACAAATAAGGATAAAAGGGCACTCTTCTTATATATAAACTTGTGTATTCTTCCTATAGTCTTTCAACATGTGTTTCATAGTTATTAAATAGGTTATTTTTATCTTCAGCTTAGACAATTTAGTTGTGGTTTTTATCAAACAGTTATCTGCAATAGAAGCATCAAAAAGTTAAGAAACATGTGATAACACTTAGATGAAAATGGATCCAATTCATTATTGAAGTCAAACTGTGCCCATAAGAAAATATATTCCAGATACATTTCTTCCTCCCTCCCAGTAGGCTTATGTGTGCAATTATTAGCCTTTTTTGTATTGTATCATTAAATACGTATCCCACGCTCTTATATGAAATTGTGGCACTCAGTTTAATAACAATGGTTCTTCTTAATTAATATATATATATATATATATACTTGTACAGGGAGTGCAGAATTATTAGGCAAATTAGTATTTTGACCACATCATCCTCTTTATGCATGTTGTCTTACTCCAAGCTGTATAGGCTCGAAAGCCTACTACCAATTAAGCATATAAGGTGATGTGCATCTCTGTAATGAGAAGGGGTGTGGTCTAATGACATCAACACCCTATATCAGGTGTGCATAATTATTAGGCAACTTCCTTTCCTTTGGCAAAATGGGTCAAAAGAAGGACTTGACAGGCTCAGAAAAGTCAAAAATAGTGAGATATCTTGCAGAGGGATGCAGCACTCTTAAAATTGCAAAGCTTCTGAAGCGTGATCATCGAACAATCAAGCGTTTCATTCAAAATAGTCAACAGGGTCGCAAGAAGCGTGTGGAAAAACCAAGGCGCAAAATAACTGCCCATGAACTGAGAAAAGTCAAGCGTGCAGCTGCCACGATGCCACTTGCCACCAGTTTGGCCATATTTCAGAGCTGCAACATCACTGGAGTGCCCAAAAGCACAAGGTGTGCAATACTCAGAGACATGGCCAAGGTAAGAAAGGCTGAAAGACGACCACCACTGAACAAGACACACAAGCTGAAACGTCAAGACTGGGCCAAGAAATATCTCAAGACTGATTTTCTAAGGTTTTATGGACTGATGAAATGAGAGTGAGTCTTGATGGGCCAGATGGATGGGCCCGTGGCTGGATTGGTAAAGGGCAGAGAGCTCCAGTCCGACTCAAACGCCAGCAAGGTGGAGGTGGAGTACTGGTTTGGGCTGGTATCATCAAAGATGAGCTTGTGGGGCCTTTTCGGGTTGAGGATGGAGTCAAGCTCAACTCCCAGTCCTACTGCCAGTTCCTGGAAGACACCTTCTTCAAGCAGTGGTACAGGAAGAAGTCTGCATCCTTCAAGAAAAACATGATTTTCATGCAGGACAATGCTCCATCACACGCGTCCAAGTACTCCACAGCGTGGCTGGCAAGAAAGGGTATAAAAGAAGAAAATCTAATGACATGGCCTCCTTGTTCACCTGATCTGAACCCCATTGAGAACCTGTGGTCCATCATCAAATGTGAGATTTACAAGGAGGGAAAACAGTACACCTCTCTGAACAGTGTCTGGGAGGCTGTGGTTGCTGCTGCACGCAATGTTGATGGTGAACAGATCAAAACACTGACAGAATCCATGGATGGCAGGCTTTTGAGTGTCCTTGCAAAGAAAGGTGGCTATATTGGTCACTGATTTGTTTTTGTTTTGTTTTTGAATGTCAGAAATGTATATTTGTGAATGTTGAGATGTTATATTGGTTTCACTGGTAATAATAAATAATTGAAATGGGTATATATTTGTTTTTTGTTAAGTTGCCTAATAATTATGCACAGTAATAGTCACCTGCACACACAGATATCCCCCTAACATAGCTATAACTAAAAACAAACTAAAAACTACTTCCAAAAATATTCAGCTTTGATATTAATGATTTTTTTGGGTTCATTGAGAAAATGGTTGTTGTTCAATAATAAAATTAATCCTCAAAAATACAACTTGCCTAATAATTCTGCACTCCCTGTATTCCTCTGTTGTTAAAATCCACAGTGCAGGTTTGCAGTGTAATGCAAAAAAACAGGGGGCAGGGGAGTTTTAGGTACACCCCCTACTCACCCTCTCCAACCCACCCCCACACACCCCTGCAAAATAAGTATTTCATGAAGTTAAAATCTTTATTAAATACTCATATTCACTGTGTTGGACTTTTGCTGTTGTTTGTGTTCCTATCTTTAATAAACTACATGATGTATTTTACATATTGAACCTGTTGACTTTCTATTGGATACCATCACCTGAAGATTGCGGGCCTCCACCATGGATTACCAGGTAATGCATTGGTTCCTATACCTTCCTACACCAATTTTCGTATCGTGGAATTTCACTGAAATTCCAACCCAGTCAAAAGATATACTGAGACAAATAACTACTTTGTATCAGTTTTTCTCCTCTCTCTAATACTGCTTGACACAAGATCAAGCAGTGTTATTTGCCCCAGCCATCACAAGCGATAGCTGCAGGTAAATTAGGTCTGTCTATGGAGAATCCTATGGTATCTGCAGGATCCCCCATATATCTCAATACTGTACTCTTGCACATGCACAACACCACAGCAGAGACGTCGGCTCCTGATAGCTGAAGCACAAGGAGCTGAAGAGGATGGTGGCGCCTGCGAGGGACAAGTTCAGATAAATAAAACTCACCTTTGGCTTCCTCTCCCGCTCACCAGACCCTCAGCAGCAATGTCACTGTCCGGGGTCTTTGCAAATGTCTAGATGGTGACAGTTCCACTTTAAGCATTTCAAGCTGATGAAAGAATCAGAAACTACTAATTAACATATTAGAAAATCCAACCTGAGCAGACTAACTGAAGTGCAAGCTATTGAGGTTTCTTTAAGCTTTTGCCTATTCTTAGAATTCTCGGATGCTCTGTTTTTGCTGAAATTCATTTAATATAATACCTATATCTATTAAACACATAAATTATTACTGACGAAACATTGATCTGTTGTCTGCTTGTGAAATAAAGTGACGATCCTCATCACAATTCTTCATAGGCAAACATTTTAATGCCCACTTTTGTCCTGTAATACAAACAATTTTATTATAAAATTATAGCATATAACATTAAGGTGAAAATTGCAAAATAACAACTTGAATTAATCTGAATTCATTAGTGAATGATAAGTTAAAAATAGAGAACCTCAAAGACAATACCATCCCATAACCTATGCCAATATATGGGAAAATCCTTTATTAGGTGTTAGGGTAAAGATCAGACGGTATGTCTACTAAATGTCTCACAAAAGGGTTAAACCCACCACCTCATTGGGAGACAAGTCAAAATGTACCTCAGTAACAACTTTATAAAGATTTGTAGTTAGGAAACAGGGAAACTGTTTCAATAAATGTATCAAGGTAACATCCCCTTCCAACTCAGTAGCGATAAAGTAGCAGTAGTAGTGAGCTGTAGAGTAAAAAAAGGGATATCGTACGCAGGTCAATGTGTTGTGAAAGTAGGTCTTATTAAGATCATGCAAACAGCAAGTATCAAATAATAATAAATTATATCAATACCCAAGATAAATAGTTTTCCCAGATAACACCAGATTTCTGATACCATACTAACAATAAATCCTTACTGATAGTTAGCTGGAAAAAGCTATGTATCTAACCTGCATAGAATCAGATTGCTAGAATAACTATATCTAAATAGACCCTAGCTAGCCAAGGGGGTCTATTTAGATATAGTGATTCTAGCAATCTGATGCTGTAGCGGAGTAGCAATCCACGGTATCTCCGCTGGTAGTCAGGATAAAGCAGGTAAAACACAGGCAGCGTAATTATAATCCCTCTTACCCAAGGACTAGACGACACATAGTCTGGGAGTCAACTGTCAACTGTCCTTTTATTCCACGGTCACAGTATTTATGCAAGACGCAATGCAAGGGGTTTCCTTAATGACATTGCAGGGGTTTTACTACAGAGGACTGTGTGGGGAACTTAGCCTGCAAGGCTGTTTCCCAGCATGCCTTGCTGTACAGGAGAGATAATTGTGCAAGAATGTACTGTTAATCACATTATCTCTCCGTACAGCAAAATATACAGTTTTACATAAAATACATAACTGATATAATATTCAGACGAATGCTACACACTGCATATAAAATGAGCATAGCAACAGTTAACAAAATATTCACCTTAAGTGTCCAGAAGTGGCTAGGTTTGCCAGAGATGCGTTTTGTGCTACTGCGCTGAATCGTAAATAACAAGTGAGTTAAGACATTTATGTTATAAAGGCAAACAACTTAATAAACCATATAAAATGCATGTTATATGGAAACAATAATATAATATTTCATCCTCAGTGAGTTTGATCCAATCGTTGAATGTGCAATCAGGAATGTAAATAGTCAAACTTTGTTAGAATGGTTTGATTGAAAGTGATTCCCATGTATAATAAAATAAGTGTAATAAACAGAATACACTATTAATGTGTAACCATTGCACTCACTAAAACAAACACAATGGAAATAAGTCACAATTTATCCCCTTAATAGTTATATAATATGCAAAATTTCATCAAAACAGTTATAAACTACATTTGACAAATTATGTGCAACTAAGGTGAAACATTACGTTGTATTAAGAAATTAGTATACATTTTTTGGAATATTTTTTTGTATTTAATTGTATGCAGAATTAAAACTAAATATTTCTGTAAAATCCTGACTGTGAAATTACATAAATTATGTTCCACTTCTCCAATGATGGCCCACAAGGGAGTCGGATCCAAAGGCAATAGATGCAGGCCCGTGCAGTGACCAGGGGCTGGCAGACAGGAACCCACCAGGCTTGCCCATCTATCGAGACTCTACCAGCACTATATTCAGCCAGGCCTTTAGTGGAAGTGGGCAGAGGCCATTATATGCGACTGGCTTGTCTGCGTGCTTATAGCACTGTTCTTGTTGGGCCAACAATTTGTGAAGCTTAAAGTTCCAGTGGCATCTCCTAGTATGCTTTAGTTCATCATGCCGGATCACCAGTTTATTTTCCATGGTCCAATCAAATTCTTCTTGTAAAGCAGTGAGGGCTGCAAATGCACCATTAAGCTGCTTCTGATAGTGAAGCATGAATTCAGTATGGAATTCAGAAGCATGCGCAGTGTTCATGTTCAAAAGTTGCAAGAGCTAAGTGACAATCCCACCCACCACCCCAAGACAGAATTGAGTGGAGGAAATCAGGAGAGAGTATGGGATGCAAAATGTGAGTGGACCAAACAAACAATAATATCTAGTGTACAGCTGGTTGCCATATATATTTTTCTCTGGACATTTGATACCACAGTTTATAGATTAAATTTAATAATGGAAGCACATTATGCTGTATACACATGTATGAATGTCATACCAGCTAAGTTTTCTCTATCGAAATGTAACAAATAATTTAGTGCTCACTTTGACCCAGAGTTGTATCACCGAGTCAGGGTTTTCTCCTAAATATTAAGTCCACCTGTAGTGCTCTTGAACTGACAATCTACCCCTAATAATTACATCTTATGATAGTATGATACTAATGGTATCAATGTTTGTAACAATTATATAATGATATATGTTTATTTGCTAATAAAAAGAAAAAAATATGTTTTGCTATGTTTGGCTGCAATTAATTTCCCTTGTGAATTTAATGTATTGGGCTCCCATCAGTAAATAATTTTTCCAGTAACTATTTTTTATGTTTAAGACCACGTGTAAGTGCAATGTCTTGGAAAAATATTTTCAAAGAGATGATCAAGGGACATTACACTAATCTACCAGTCTCTAGTGTCATAATGTTATTATAAAGCTAACTTTTTCTTTTGTTTATTCCTGTGTCTGTGTCTGCCAAAGCTGATTGCTCATTTCCCAGCTAATTATTCTGAATCTGCTAATCAGAAAACTTGCTGAATAAGTAATACTACAGGTGTCACTGGATCTATTCTCTTCACTGCCTTTTCTGCAGACCATATCAAGTCACACTTTAGTGCTTCCCCCTCCTCCAATAAATCAGTCACACTGTCACTTGAAAAAGGCCCCATTGGGAGTCGAAAGTTGCAGTGTTCCACCTGTTCTAATAAAGGTTCCAGAAGACCTTGGAGTGCCTGGACCCTTTTTCTAACACTGTCAAGTCTTGCATGTAATTGTAAATTAGCTCTCACTTAATGTCTTTGATCTGTAAAGCTCAAAAGCTTAGCTGGTCATTATGTGACCTGTAGATCACCAACAGCTGTGTCTGTTGTTGGGTATACCCAGACTACATCCACCTTCGCTCACAAGCAAAAACAGAGCTGTAAATCTCATAGTTCTCAGCAAAGATAACATCCACAATCTGTATTGCTGATATTGATGGGAGTTGGAGTTAAGGATCAGAAACATAAGAAGCAAGTTAAAATGTTTTGGGTGGGCAGTCAACACTTCTGTTGGGGTCTGTTGTAGTGCTCACTGCAAAATACCAATTCTGAAAGTCATGATGTAGTAGTGAAAGCTAATAATTGAATAAAGGTTGGTATGAAAGGAAAATTGCAAAAAGTCCATTTACCCATAATACAATAGAAATTATGTGCAAATAGTTTAGAAGGTTAACAGTTAGGTACAGGTGGCTCTATTACAAAGAAATTTAAACTGTGTATCTGCTTCTATTTAGATCCTTGTTCCTGAATATATTTAACCCCTCAACCCCTTAATGACGAATGACGGCTTGGGTCTGTCATCCTGGGGAAACACTTAACGCCAGATGACTGACCTGGTCCGTCATCTGTTAAAATTAACCCCCGATTGCGCGCAGTGCTGGCAATCACAGGGTTAATGCTGTTGCTGGGTGCCTCCGAGTCATAGCAAATCTCGATGTCCCAGCGCATGTGACAGCCAACCACAGCGGTCACAATGCTACTGGGATATCAGATCCGTCTCCCTCTACCTCTTGTGGGTTTTTGAAGTGGAGAGAGATGGATCATTGTTATTTTGTGTCCGCTTTTACCCTGTTCTTTTTAAAAAAGAATTAACCCTTTCCCTGCCAGCAGTGATCAATATACAGGCCACAGTACTTTACTGTGATCTAGTTTGTTTGTTTTTATCCTCAAGGGTTAAATTAGTTTTTTTAGTAATCCTAAGGGGTTACATTTTAATATTTTATTTTATTAATTTGTGATTTAGTTAGTTGGGTGGGTGGAATAAGCAGGCGAAAACATCCCAACGCCTTCCAATAAAATTGCTAATAAAATAAATTAACCTAAATAGAACATAACAGACAGTGCTACCTAGTGAGAACCAAAACTAAAAAAACTAAATGCTTCACGCACATCATCAGAAGCTAAGAAGGCTATGTGTCCACCCGCCCGGTGAATATACTCACCATGCAAAATGCTAAGTTGAATCAGCTGCTGTCCCGTGGCGTGTTTACGGAGGGGGTGTGTCCCGACATCACTCAACACATCCTCTCCGTGCATCATAGGGAACGCCCCCCCCAACCTAAATACTGTGGCCGGACAGCAGTGACTCAAAAACGTCCGACTGTATGTTTGGCAGGCGTTGGGATGTTTTCACCGGCTTATTGTCTCTCCTTCACTCTAGCATATTACTAGATTCTGGGCATCTTTGTGTATATTGAGCTACTTTTCAGAATCCCCTTGATATAAGGGTCTCCTCCTATATTCTTTTTTTGGGTTACCCCCTAACTTGTAGCTCTTGGTTAGGCGTTTTTCAGGTTCCTTCTGATATTCCCCACATCTTTTTGTGGGAATATAGATCAACCTTTACTTTTCCTCTTTAGCTATTATACAATTAGATTATTATATTAAACGAACCTCTTCCATCTATTATCACAGAAACAGCATCTCATCCTAAATCTACCTACAAGATCCTTGGTCTTATGCCTTCTCTAGACACAGGTATCAGGTCTCTAAAACCTCAGGATAATGGTGACACTACAGGGTGAAAAGAGAAAAATTGAGTAAGAATACGCACAAAGGGAGTCAACATATAAGTCTAAAACTACTCAGTTTCACCAGTACCTTGGTTAACCCCTGAGTGTAAGGGTAACCCACAGAGTATCTTGTACGTCAAACTAATCACCAACCGAGACCTACAGCTGCCTGAGAGACAGAAACATCTTGCAAGTCTCCAAAAGAAGGTGCCCTAATAGCACTGCCTGAAGAGCAGAAACATATCACAAGACTCATAAAGTTAGTTTCCAAGTAGAGCTACCAGAGGCTAACTTGAGGGCTGCAGCCCTGTGTGGAGTCCCAGTATCAGACAGGAAAAAACAAAGATCCTCGTGAACCCTGTGTATAGGAAGTACCTTGGTAACAGAGTAGCACTTGGTAGACATACTTTCTCCAACCCTACATTGCCACCTAACAACCATAAATTTCACAATGCCCTAACATGCCCACAAACCAATAGTGAAAAAGTGTAATAAAATAGGATGCAGGATGTTATACTGTGTTTAGTGATGTGGCCATTGGATGGATATGTCCATGACACAAACTACAAAGCGACTGCTGCTTTTAAACCTGTATAGGCTTAGCATGCCCTGATTTTAACTCTAAGAGCACCACAAGTGCATGTTTAGCCCTCAGTCATCCCAGCATCGGTTGACAGAGTCAGGCTGTCAAATAATCAGGAGTGAGGATATATCTTGTGTGTCTGCATTGGTGTAATATACTTCACAACACCAGGCCGCTTTGACCAAAATCAGTTATACAGTAAACAGAACAAAAGGAAGAGCAACATTTTAATAAAATTCCTTGTCAAAGAACACCAACATTGGTAGTTTTAAACAACCTAAGATAGAACACAAGGGAATACTGAGAATTCCCTTCAGTAACCACTCTCAAGCAAGTTTTAGATCATTTTGTGCCATTACAGAAAGAACCTGAACTATTTTCATATCAGATTGATCACACCTGAGAAGGGAAGTTAGATCTGAAATGCTAGTTATCTCTTTCTGTGAAATAATAATACAACCTTATGATACTGTAATCATGTAACACCATTATCTTTTTGGTCTAAGTGGGTCTCATCAGTGAGCTGTGGCTGATACCTATCATGGACTCTGACATTTCTGCTGGCGTGGCTGCACTCAAGCATAGCAGCCACGCCATCAGAGATGTTTTCAACGTATCTGGGGCTCGGCAGACAGCTACCTGGTCTCCCTCCCCAGAAATGCTGGCCGCTGAGGACCGGACTTTTATAAAGAACTTACCTTCACCCATATCAAAGATGGTGCAGACATGTGCGCGGCATCACGTCATAGATGCGCATGCGCGTTTTGGGGTCAGAGGGCAGAGACAGCCAATTCCAGACTAAGGAGGATTATTTAAATCCAATTTACATTTTGTTCAGTGCCCTGTCATGATTTCCCTTAGTTGGTTATCAGAGAGTGTGTTCCTGTTCGTTTAATTCTGGTTATTGACTTTGGCTTAGTTTTGACATCCCTGAATTCTGGCATCCTTGACATTTGGCTTTCCCTCATCGCTGTGTCTCCTTCTGTGTCCCTGACCTCGGCAAGTATTCTGACTACTCTCTGGTACGTTAAGTCCGGCCATTCTAAGGCCTGGTAAGACGTTACATTTAGTCCTAGGTGTGATATAATTCTGCATGCTGGATCAACTAGTAATCCTGAAAATACCTCTCTGTGCACAGTGAACAAAGGCGACACAAGTAGACTACATTACTTTTGACAGTTCTACTTACTATTCTGGTGGAATAAAGTTGTTTGGTCACAGAGTTGTAGAGCTGTCTGTTTACACCTTTCAAAAGTTAGAACTTGTAGTACAGAAACAGTGGAAATTTCATATTGAAGTTCCTCTGGCACATACTTACGTTTAAAAGTTAAAATGTTGAAGGACTGATCTGTTGTATATGGAGACATTCACTCGTGGAGAAGAAATTAGTGTAAATAGGTAAAAGATATTGAAAGAGTATATTATAATAGTCTCAAGGTATGTGAGAAATGTAAAAAGCTCATGTGTAATGTTATACAAGTTAAAATGTTAAGCAAATAAAATAGCAATTTTGTCAGTATTAGAGGGTAATTATCTTATTTACATTCACTTTTTAAGGCTTTTCTGCAGAAATTATGTACCAGGACAGAAATTGTATAATGTAAATTAATTTCTAGAATATCATGTTACATAGAGAATGAATCACAATCTGTTGTCAATGAGAATAATATTTATTCTAAAGATGCTTAACTACATAAAATATCGACCTTGATAGACATGTGTAGAAAAGTGCACATTAAAATGTATAATAATGATTGGAGGTTGATTAAGAGAAAATGAATGAATGAGCATACAATTGGAATCCTCAATTTAGGAAAATTCCTGCTACATGAAGTTTTTCTTGCTCCGTCTATCCCAAGTCTTGTAGGGTTTATTTTCTCTAGTATTTTCACAATTTGTTATCCTTGAGAAAATTTATCCTTGAGAGTGTGCCTCTGCAAATTACTCTCAAAGTAACAAATGTATGAAAATGCAAGACTACATATGAGAAAATAACAATAGAAAAGAACAGTTAAGCAAACAACTTTCCAAGTTACTGTTTTTTGGGGCATAGAGGTCATGTGAAGGACTGTTCTGACTTCAATGATATCATGTAATGCATATGGCTAATCAAAAGTGAACCCAGCATTCATAGGAAAGAGAAAACTAAGTTAACTGAAGGAAAAGACAAAGAATGCACCACTATATTCTATGAATATTAGCTTGGATGTGCAGGACCAAATAGTTTACATTTCCAGAGTACACTGAACTGAATATCCTGAAGTAGTAATCCTAACATGAATGGAACGTTCATTGTTATTTTTATGATTTATAAAGCGCCAAAAAATGGGTGGACTTACAGACAAGTATTTGTAACCAGACAAGCTGGTGCGGGGAGAGAACGCTATTAATAGTTTAACCCCTTAGTGACCAGATCGTTTTTCAATTTTCTTACCATTAAGGACCAGGGCTCTTTATACATTTCTGCTGTGTTTGTGTTCAGCTGTAATTTTCCTCTTACTCATTTACTGTACCCATACATATATATACCATTTTTCTCACCATTAAATGAAATGTTTTTTCTAAAGATACCATTATTTTTATCATATCATATAATTTACTATAAAAAATATAAAATATGATGAAAGAATTTAAAAAACACACTTTTTTGAACTTTGACCCCCAAAATCTGCTACACATCTACAACCACCATAAACACCCATGCTAAATAGTTTCTAAATTTTGTCCTGAGTTTAGAAATACCCCATGTTAACATGTTACTAGCTTTTTTTGGGAAAGTTATAGGGCCATAAGTACAAGTAGCACTTTTATTTCAAAATAAACACAAGTTACATTGTAACACTGATATCTGTCAGGAATACCTGAATAACCCTTCATATGTATATATTTTTTAAAAGAAGACAACCTAAGGTATTAAACTTGGGTTATTTTGACTCTTTTCATGAAACCATTTTACCACCAGTCTATGCCAAAATTAAAAAAATAATAATAATTGGTGATTTACTTAGACACACATAGCAATTTAAGAATACATGTACTGAGAACTTTAAAGGTTACCCCCAAAGAACACCCCAATATGTGTTCGGCAACATCTCCTGAGCACAGTGATGCCACCCATGTATAGGTGTGTCGGGTTCTCTGGGAGCTAAAAGACATTATTTGGAGGGTGCGCAGTTTTCCAACTTGGAATTTTCACAGCTGGTCATCATGCACCCTTGTCCTGTTTGGGACATTTTTGAAGCCGGCCAATGTAATTTACCACCATCAAACCATATATTTCTTAAAAGTAGACAACCCAGGGTATTCAATATGGGGTGTGACCTGTCTTTTTTAGTAGCCACTTAGTCACAAACACTGGCCAAAGATAGCATTTATATTTGTTTGTGTGTTAAAAATGCAAAAAAAACAATTATGAACGTGTTGGCCAGTGTTTGTGACTAAGTGGCTACTAAAAAAGACTGAACATACCCCATTTGCATTGCATTGATTTGTTGTCTTCTTTTGCAAATGGTATGACATCATGGGGGTAATTCTCATTCCTGCACTACCATATTCTCTTAAAGGCAACATTACCAATATGGCAAATTTATATGTGAAAAAAAACGGCCTTATATTTGACCCTGTAACTTTCAAAAACAATATAAAACCTGTACATGGGGGGGTACTTTTATACTCGGTTATACTGTGAACACAAATATTAGTGTTTATTAGTATTTATTAGTGTTTCAAAACAGTAAAATGTATTACAACAATGATATCATCAGTGAACGTGTTGTTTGTGTGTGAAAAATGCAAAACAACATCACTTTCACTGACAATATCATCACTGTGATATGTTTTACTGTTTTGAAACACTAATATTTGTGTTTAGCAAAGACTACCAAGTAAAACAGTACAGGTTTTAGGGTGTCTTGGAAAGTTACAGGGTTAAATATAGTGCTAGCAAATTAAATTCTCTGGACTTTCGGCCTGGGTTGTCAGGCCGGTCCCCCAAATTGCAATCAATAAAATTATTCAATTATGTAAAAATATTACATAAATATGCAAGTAGAATTTAAATATATATACATATTTATATATTTGAAGTCTACGTGTATATTTATGAAATTATTTATGGAATTATGTATATGGACATATGTATATTTCATATTTTTATTTATTTACATATAGGTAGATATATTTAATTTCATCCTAAGTGAATTTTGATATAAATATATGTATATATTAATATCAAACTACAGTTAGATTAAAATTACATATATATATATATATGTATATATATATATATGTATATATATATATATACTTTTTACAAATAATTTTTACATTTTATATTTTTAATCAATTATTATTATTTTTTAATAATATATATATACACAATATGTATAGCTATTATATATATATTATATATCTGTGTGTAATTTTACTCTAAGTGTATTTTTATATTAATATATGTATATATATTAATAAAAAAATACACTTAGTATGATATTATATATAAGATAAATATATACGTATTTCATATTTATATATTTATTCAATTTTAATTTTTAACTTTATTTATTTATTTTTTACTTTTTTTCAGCATGGGGACTGCCTATGGCGGCCATGTGACCGCTCTTTTAGAGCGGTCATATGGCCCCTGGGGGTCAGTTTTTGCAGAGGGGGGACTGTCTGGGCTGTCAGACAGTCCCCCCATAGAAGAAGAAGACCGATCACCGGCGGGGGAACGGCGGCGATCGGTAAGTACATGGGAGATGGAGGGGGAGGGAGGGAATGGGGTTATTTTATTTTTTTTAAATTTCATTTTTATTTATTATTTATTTTACTGTGTGCCTCGACCCCTTAAGGGACCACTATAGTGCCAGGAAAACAAACTCGTTTTCCTGGCACTATAGTGTTAATAGGTCCCCCCCACCCTTATGGCCCCCCTCCCACTGGGGTGAAGTGGGAGGAAGGGGTTAAATTCTTACCTTTCTCCAGCACCGGGCTCCATCGGCGCTGGGGACTCTCCTCCTCCTTCCAACCTCATCGGCTGAATGCGTATGCGCGGCAATAGCAGCTCGCGCATTCAGTCAGTCCAAAGGAAAACATTTCTCAATGCATTAAGCTGAAGTGGTCTGGGTGCCTATAGTGGTCCTTTAACCCCTTAAGGACACATGACATGTGTGACATGTCATGATTCCCTTTTACTCCAGAAGTTTGGTCCTCAAGGGGTTAAGGCACTCAGAACAGGCAGAGCATTGGAAGCCTGCCTGATGGCTTCTGATGCTCTGCACTACACTGCCAGACACCACATGGGGCAACCCAGAAGTGATCGCTCCGGGGGAGCGATCACTCGGGATACCAGCAGTGAGGGGGGTATTGTGCGATGCCTCGACATCAAGGCATCGCTGCAATACCATTAGAGCTACAGGAAGCGATCAAGTGTGTCCGCTGTCATTTTTTGTTGGACATACCTGATACGTCCGTGGTCGCGATGGGGTTAATTTATATGCTTTTCTGAAGAAGTCCATTTTGGAGATTGAGTGAGAGTCTAACAGAGCAGAGAAAGGAGTTTCAAAGGAATAGTGCAGCCCTAACGAAGTATTGGTGGTAAGCATCAGAGGTGAGAATATGAATAGAAAATAGTGAGTAGTGGCCTAGACGGGACATACTTGTGTATTAGGGAGGATAGTTAGGTATGAGCAGTATTGGGTAAAGATTGGTAAGTAAGTCCCAGAATTTTAGATTGCGCCTTTTATCTCATGCGAAACCAATGTAGTTACTGACACATGGGGGGAGGCGTGAGAGGTGTGGGCAAACAGGAAGATAAGTCTTTCTGCATCATTCATTATAGACTGTAATAGGTCAAGTTGGGAACACGTAAGACCACTGAGAAGTTGATTGCAGTAGTCAAGGTGAGAGAGGATAACAGCATGGACTTGCACCTTTGCTGCGTCCAGTGTTAAATAGGAGGATTTGGCAATCAACTGGACATGAGAGATAAAGGAGAGATTGTAGTAAAAGAAAACACCTGGGAAATGAGCCTGCTAAGTAGACAAATTTAGCCTTTTAATAGTCACAGTTGATGAAACGCTACCTATAATAAACAATAGTTTCAAGTGATGCACTATAAATATTTACCTGGAACATACAAACAGTAAATAGAGATCGTTCTTTAGGTCAGGTTTTACAGGGTTATATATTTCTTTGACTTTTCAGCCTAAATATTTTCAAAGCATGTGGTCCCTAAGTGTGCATGTATTTCAGGAGACATTCTGATAGAGTTGATATCTAAAAGAGGCTAGAGCCCGCTATACTCACATTCATTAGAGTCTTTAATTCAACCTAATTTCTAATTTCAATGACTTATGTAATTTTTGCAATAACTTAGTATTACAAGTACAGTTTGATTCAACTCTAAATATACATGCAGCTACAGAACACATGAAGTAGTTTAATCTGCAGTTTTTTTTCTGATATCATATATATATCTGTGTTTTTGGTTACCGAGTGTGAAGGCACTCATCATCTCAAGAAATATAGATACTGAATGAAGGCATAATTTTTTTAAAAATTGCAACCGCCCATGCTGAGATGAGGCTCCATTAAAAATTGATTTAGTCTACATGCAACTAATTATATTATCAGTGTGCCCTTTGATGACTGGATAAATAAAGCAGTTATTATCCATGACAGTATTACTACTATTCTGTGTAATGGATCTTGGATGCTGAATATGAAATTAAATGATTGTCTCCATACAGAGTCAGAAATATTCAGAAGCCTGTTTCCATTTTTTTAATCTTAAACCAGCTTTATCAGATTACGTAAAAGTGTCTCCACAGAAATTTCATTATGCAAGTGCGTTTATTCTGTACAATTATATTATACTTATTATATATTTTTGTAATATCATGAATTTAAAAAAAATAGTTCAAGTAAATAAATGCTTACTGTATACTTGGATGCTTCTAAACATTACAAATTGAAACAATTTACCTGTGTTTGAATCCATGAATGTGTTTATTGTCTCACAGGGGTTATACAATATAATTCAATTTCTTTCCTCCAAATTAAACATTCTAAGCAGTGGAATTCATGTACACTAATGAAAAGATTGTCTGAAAGCTAATATATTGAACACTGGAAATCCCCCTGTTATTCCAAGCAGGCTTATTTTCAAATGATTTTAACATTATCCCTTGCAAACTTGTCGTCTATTCCACTAGCATATTCCTAAAATTCAAGAGATTTTCTATTTTATTATTACTATAAATAAATACCTCCAAATGATTTCTATATATTCAATCACAAACCTGTAGAAGCAATACACAATTCCAAATATAATCATGGCAATAAAATGTACAAACCATTTTGTAAATATACTTAGTATTCAATTACTTATGTTATTGTATGTGCTGGTTTCTTTTTCTCAACAGTTTCTTTATAATCTGTGGGTGTAGGTAGGATAAATGAGCAATTTCAACGTTATTTGTAGTTAAACTACAATTTCTATATTTAATTTGGAGAAATAAAACAGTTTGCAACAGGAAATTCATCCAATTAACTATTGTTATATATAGGAACATAAGACATGGTTAAAGCAGAAGATATCAGAGAACATATACAGGGACAATGGTTGGGTCTAAAGCCCAGATGTCTCTTCCTCTTTGTTGACAAGGAAAGTGGTGGTCCCAAGCAGGAACTAAACCTAATAGTAAAGTGAGTCAGTCTACAAGGAAGTCATTTCAGTCTAATAATGAGTAGTGCTCCCATATCAAAAAATTAAAGGATATCCTTAAATGGCTAGCAGTAAATGGGAAGCACTCTGTATGACTCACTTCAAGTAAAGAACAAAATAATTCAGCTAAGGCATAATAATTAGCTGTCAGACATGAAACCTCCTTGGATATCCCAAAGAACTGCCAAGTATGTTTATGAGGTATATATTGCTTTGATTTCATTCAGTAACCAAATTCATCTTCACAATCAGTTAGAAGGTGTTGCAACTGAAAATTTGCTGCAATTATGGTTCATTTAATAAACAAATATTTCAAAGGGGATGTTTGCCCAATTATCGCTTCTTAATAAACATTTTGTTTTTCTTCTGTCAGTCCATAGAGTGTCTTAAGGGTCTGTTTCTGTCTGTGGTTCACTGGTAGGTTGAACATTTTCACAGTTTGCAGCGATACATGGACCAGGAAGCCCTCTTAATCCGGAATAGCCTATTAAGCCAGGCTGTCCTCTGTGTCCTCGAGGGCCCATTGAACCAGGTTCACCATCAAATACTTTTCCAGGCTGTCCTCTTTCACCTGAAACAAATAAGACATTATAACATGTTAACTTTTTTGTTGTTTCTAAGATTCAGATAATTCAGATATAGACATTGATGTAATGTTATTGGATAAGCTTTCCAAATGAATTAATATTTTTGATAAACTTTTAAAATGATTTAATATTATGATACGTATTTTAATATTGTTATATTTTATTTTTTTATAAGATATACTTTTGTGATATTTTAATATTTTGGAAAACAATCACTTAAAGTGTGTACAAAAAATAGTAAATCATTTGAAAAGCTTACCCAACAATATTAAATGTAGGTCATAGATATATACATATCTAACCATGGCCTTGTTTAATATTTTTCAATAAGCTTTTAAAATTATTTATTATTTTTTGATAAGCTTTTAAAATGATTTAATGTTTTGAAAAACATTTTAATATTTTGATAATTTGTACTTTTTTTATATTTATATATAGATACACACTAGACACCAAGAAGGCAGCACTCACCTGAACATTATTATTATTATTATTAATTATATAGCGCCAAAAAATTCTGCAGCACTTTACAGTGGGTGGATGAACAAACATGTAGTTGTAACGAGATAAGTTGGACACACAGGAACAGAGGGGTTGGAGGCCCTGCTCAATAAGCTTAAAGTGACACAAAAGGTAAGGATAGTATTAGACTAATGACAGTTGCAAGAGAGGAATCAGTCGGGAGCTATTAACAGTTTAATTGATTCGCTTTTATGAAGAAGTTGGTTTTTAATAATTTTTGAAGGAGTGGAGACTGGGTGACCATCTAACGGAGGAGGGAAGTGAGTTCCAAAAGAATGGTGCAGCCATCGAGCATCAGAGGTGGGAGTACGGACAGAGAATAGACGTAAGTCTTCACCAGAGCGTAAGGGCCTACACAGGACATACTTGTGTATTAGGGAGGATAAATAGGTGGTAGCAGCATTATGTAGCGATTTGAAAGCGAGAACTAGAATTTTAAATTGAGCCCTATATCTTACTGGAAGCCAATGTAGGGACTGACAGAAGGGTGAGGCGTGGGAGGTGCGGGCAGACAGGAAGATAAGCCTCGCCGCTGCATTCATTATGGACTGTAACGGCGCAAGTTGGGAGCACGTAAGACCACTGAGAAGCAGATTACAGTAGTCAAGGCGAGAAAGGACCTTGGAATGGACCAGTACCTTAGTCGCATCTGGCATTAAGTAGGGTCGGATGCGCGTAATATTTTTGAGATGGAAGCGACAGGATTTGGCGATAGACTGAACATGAGAGGTCAGGAGAGGTCAGAGTCAAACAGAACACCTAGGCAGCGAGCCTGCGTGATGGAGCTGATGGTAGCACTTTTGACTTGGAGGGAGACAAACACAGGGATAGCAACACTTGAGGGAGGAAAGACTTGAATTTCAGCTTTGGTCAAGCTGATGGGAGGGGCGGCAGCATTGTAACCTAGCTGTGTGATACAAAAAGTGAATGCAAATACAAAAAGAAAAGTCCTGCGCTGACTCCCATCACTCCTGGGCGGCAGCAACGACCACGGTACACATCAGCTAATGCATATAGTTAAAAACCAAAGGAAAAAAAGTTACCTGCGCTCTCTCCTTAATTCCTATGTATATTTAAACAAATGGAGGTCATTTAGTTACTCCAATGGCTATATATTTGTGTTCACTTTTTGTATCACACAGCTAGGTTACAATGCTGACGCCTATCCCATGTGTTCCCTATTAAGGATTAATAAGTATATAGAGGTGTATATAAAAAAATACCCCTCTCTGTCTCATTAGATATCTTTGCCAGAAGCTCAAGGAAGCAAGGTGAAGGGTCAGAGTAGGACCCGTCTAGGGGGGTCTGCCTTGACGTTGGTAACTAAATGACCTCCATTTTTTTAAATATGCATAGGGATTAAGGAGACAGCGCAGGTAACTTTTTCTTTTTTTTTCCTTTGGTTACTACTATATATATTGGAAGTGATGTGTACTGTGGTCGTTGCTGCCGCCCAGGAGTGATGGGAGTGAGCGCAGGACTTTTCTTTTTGTATTTTGTGAGCTTTGAAGTTGATGTTTAGAAAGTGAGCAAATGTGCTAGATCTTGTATGATATAAAGGCTTTGACACTGAAAGAATAAGTGAATAAATTTAACACTGATATGTTATTTTCACTTTTTCTTATCATGGTCAGTATATACCACTCTATAATCTCCATCCAATTGAGTACCATTAAATTGGGTAATAGTAGCATCCCACCATCAGGGAAACCAGAAGGTCCAAAGGTAGTAGTAGTACCTCCTGAAGAAGTCACACGACGAAACGCGCTGAGCACAAAATGGGACCCTGCATTTTGGTATCAGCTGTTTTTATCTTGCATGTGTGCTGATCTTATATACTGCTTATGCAGCATTTACTTTTGGTCTGATTGTACTAAACTTGTATAAGTGATTGGCTTAGTGCACTTTTCTTATAGGCATTTTGCACTTTACTGCCCAGCTCAGTATCATGTCCTGTTAAACTGCTATACCTAAGGGTTCCTTGCCTATTGTGGCTTTTATATTCTTGATGTATTGCACATATGTTGTACTGTGATTGTTTCTTTATATTTCTTCATTAATAAACTTTTGCTGTTTTTGCTTTACCATCAATATTTCTTTTCATTCCCTTATTTTTATATACCAATATAGTGACTGTGGCGCCCTGTTCTCTCTAGTGTTTTGTTTTTGGTAATTGGAGTTGGAGTGTCCTCTATACAGAGGCTTGCCTGCACTTGTTTTTTTGTTACTGTCCACCCACCCACCTTTCCATTTCTTTCATTCCACTCTAGGCCTTATACATTTGAAGACTCTTTTACATGTGAGTGTGCATTTATAGTAAAGGGACACTATAGTCACCAGACCAACTACAGCGTAATGTAATTGTTATGGTGAGTATAGCCAGTGCCTGCATGCTTTTTACAGTAAATAATGTCTTTTCAGAGAACAAGCAGTTTTTACATTACAGCCTAGGAACACCTCCATTGGCCACTCCAAAAACCAGTGATGTGTCCTGAGGAAATGCTACACACTGTGCAGTACTGAAATTCAGTGTCTCCACCCCCTGCATTGAGACACTGAACTCTCCTCATAGAGATGCACTGATTCAAGACTTCAGGCTTATATCCAAAGGCAGGGTTTGTACCACCACAGCGCTACATATAGAGCTAGTCTATATCTCCAAATACTGTAAGTGTATTTCTCTTTTTCTCAAATTTTCAAGAACTTACATACTACACTATATTTATTTTCTTTTGACCCCTTTTTTTCTATATATCATTGATGATTTAGTAAGGACTATTATATAATACAATGTGGTTTATTTACTAAACTGAAACTGCAGAGAATGAAAAACAGAATTGTGACTTTTAGTCCAAAGTAGCTGAACTGCAAATACTGGAGAATGTTTACAATTAGGCTACATGTCAGTATAGCTCCTGGCCTAGTGGGTAAACACAACTGTAATGGCTATCTGACATTAGACCTCTCATTATATTCTGCTGTTGTATTTTATATAAAATGTTCATTCATTTATTAAGCATTGTTCACAAGTAAGAATTGCAGTACAATTGCAGTACAATTGATGGTTTAAAAGTTATAGGCTAGTTTGCTTAAGGGGTGAGTAAATGTGGGGAATTTCTTGTGCCACTTTCAATAAACTATTCCCTATAAAGACTGAAGTTTAATGGACTTAACAGTTAATGGGAAACACTGAATTCTAGATTCTACTAGGGTCGGCAAACTAATTGACGAAAATTGCAAAAAGGGCATTCAGTCCTGGGACTAGGTGATGGATTGCGTAGGATTGTGTTATAGGGCCCTCTGGCTCTCGCAAGATAAAAGAAGTGAATCTAATTCACTAAATTATTTCCACATTTACTGTGATCTATTTTAAACAGGTACAAAACTCCCCTCCCAAACTAAATCACACTTATACTATAACACTTTACAAATGAGGCATACAAATCAAATAGCTGTTTTCTCCCTGGAGAGAGACACTAAGACAGTTACTTTAAACATTATTCCTGCCAACCTAAAGGTCAAATGCAATGTGGTTTATTCATTAATCAGTGAGTTATGCGAGTTGACAACTGACTTGTAAAAAGTGGCCCAAAATAGACAAATAGGAAAAAGCTATAACATACAGAGCATTAAAATGGTGGTGTGCACTAGAGGCAAGATAACCCGTCCAACTACATATGGGAATGAAACTCCTCTCAAGCAGAAAAACATAGGGTAAGAATGGTGGGAGTAACAGTAGATCACAGCAGCTGAGACGTTGGCTTCTTTTGCTTAAATAAAAGATCACTGCAAGCTTAACCACTATGGTTTGCTACTACTTTGACTATGAAGAGCCAGGGCACTCCTATCACAATAACCACTACACTGTGTGTAGTGGTTATGGTGCCTGGCTGTTCCTTTAACCATTGTTAATGGAGTTGGTACATTATTTTGTTTTGAAGTTGCTTCTGCAAGAAAGCATAATTAATTCATAAAGACATATTTGTCATACATGTTAAAACTTGTATGACACAATTACTGCACTAAGTTGCAGTCTGTGATTTCTAAGTATGATTATCCATGTCTCAAAAGCACCACATTTAATTCTGCTCACAAAGTAAACTAGGAGCCCATTAAAATAAATACTTGTACGTTTTACAAGTCACATGACTGTTGTAAATCTAGTTTATTTGTAAGTTTTGATAGTAGCATGCAAGCTGCCTGAGATGCTGGCAGATGACAGCAGATGGCTGTTCACAACATCTTAATTTAGCGTTCTGTCCACCCAGTTGAAGACATGGGAAAGTCTGGGTCCAAATGGCACTGAGCCTGTCTCCACAATACCACTATCCTCAGTATACACTTTCTTCTAGCCTTATCATTTCATTCCAGCAATGGGCAGATGTGATATTCTGAAAACAGCCAACTAACACACAGCCATCCATTACTGCTCAAGCTAATACTTTCTAATTAGCCCAAGCAGCACATTACATTAACTCATTAAAAAGTTGAATGTCAGGACATCACTGAGAGACTCTAGACACTATATCCACTTTAATGAGCTGAAGCAGTTACAGTGCCTACGGATAATCTGTTTTAAGAATCAACATACTACATTTTGTGCTATAATACATCCTGTTATATTTTATTAAAAGAAAAACTCTCAACTTATGCTAAGATATAGTATACATTTATTTGCTTGATTGTAGGTTCCAGGAAGGACAATAGCTCACTATGCTTTCATTTTGCTTTTTTATTTATCTTAATGTACACATATTGTTGTATTGTAATAATTTGCCAAGATAATTATGCTTATTGGGAATAACTGTATATTAAAGCTAACATTTTACACTAACTTTTACTTGAATTAATATTTATCTGATCCAATATAAACACTTATGATGTTAACTAAGTAAATCAAATAATAAATAATATAGATAATTTAATATGAAAATCAAATACAACATTCTAGGATTTAACTGTCATATGATTAGTTACCTCTTGGTCCAGAGTCCCCTGGAAATCCAACAATACCATATCCTTTTGGACCTTTGTCACCTTTATCTCCATATTCGCCTGAAAAATGTATTAAGAAATAATATTTAACAGGCGTCAACAATATAAATATACCTTGAACATCCCCATTCTGCATTTACATATTGTACATCTATAGTTGAAGACTGTCTTAAAGACCTCCTTAGACGAGCTTACAGTCTAAAGTAGTAGACACAATAGGAAGGGCATCAAGGGGCACCACAAACAAGTTGGGAAAAGTAGCAGAACTGAAGGTGAGAGTGTTGCCCATTAGGAGAAAGCTAGAGACAGAATTGTAAAAAAAATAGTTATTCTAGGAGGTCATTAGCATTTCTAGAAAGATGAGTTTTTTAGGGCCTTCTTAAACATAGTAAGACTGGGGGAGAGTCAGATAGGGTAAGAAGGCTGTAAGCACAAATTTGCAGTAAGAGTGCGAGCAGTGGACAGGAGGTGGTCACTGGCAGAGCGGCGAGACTGAGAAGGAGCATTTCTACAAATCAAAAAAAGAAATTAAACAGAGGCTAGAGTTGTTTAGAGCTTTATAGGTAAGGGTTAGTATTTTGAATTGACACCTATAGGATACAGGAAGCCAATGTAAGGATTGACAGAAGGGTGAGGGGAAGCATTCATTACAGATGGTAGCGGGGCAGTACGGCTTCTAGGGAGACCAATTAGTTGAGACTTACAGTAATCCATGTGAGAAATTACAGTCCATGTGAGCATGAACAAGTTCCTTGGCAACATTTTGCTTAAGAAAGGGGGGGATGCTGGCAATATTTTTAAGGTTGATTCGACAAGTTTAAGCAACAGACGGGATATGAGGCACCAAGGTGAGGCCACCAAGCAGAGAGCTTGCAAAGACGGGCCAATGCAGGTACCACCGACTTGCAGGGAAAGTGAAAGAGGAGATTCAGTATTATGAGGAGGAAAAATAAGAAACTATGTTTTAGAAAGATTGAGTTTCAGAAAGTGGAAGGACATTCGATCAGAGATCAAAGAAACCCAAGCAGGGATGCATTGTAGGACAGCGGTGGAGAGGTCAAGGGAGGAGAGAGAGATTTGGGTGTTATCAGCATACAGGTGGTAGCGGAATCCAAAGGAAATAATGAGTTTGTCAATAGATGCAGCATAAAGAGAGTTCAGAAGGAGACCAAGAACAGAGCATCTGGGGAATCCACCTGAGACAGGATCAAGTGGAGGAAAAGGAGATACTAAATGAACGTTGGAAGAGATAGGAGGAGAACCATGAGAAGACAGTGTCACAGAGACCGAGGTATTGAAGAGTTTGGAGAAGGAGGACATGATCAACAGCATCAAAGGTGACAGAAAGGTCAAGAATTAGCATGAAGTAGTGGCCTTTGGATTTAGCTGCGATTAGGTCATTTGTAACTTTACTCAGAGCGGTCTCAGTAGAGTGTAAGTGGTGAAAGCCAGATTGATGATAGTCGAGGAGAGAGTTGGAATTGAGCAAGCAAGCCAAATGAGAAAAGACAATTTTTTCTAGAACCTTTGAGGAAAAATGGAGCAGCGATATGGGAAGGGAAAGATGGGTCGAGAGATGGCTTTTTCGGACAGGTACGACAGAAGCATGTTTAAGGGGATCAGGGACAACAACAGAAGAAACAGAGCAGTTGAAAATGTGTGTTAAGGATGACACAAGACAAGAGGAGAGAAATCTGATAAGATGAGATGGGATGGGATCAAGCGTATAGGTGGTGGGGCGAGAGGAGAAGGCCTGTTCAGTAGCCGAGGGGAAGGCCTCAAGAGTAGAGAAGTTACGGTCCATGTGCTGTTTGGAGAGATACGCGATGGAGGGAGAATTCTTTCCTTAACTGTTAAATCATGTCAGTAAAGTAGCATGCAAAGCTGAAAGGTTTGATTGAGACCATAACAACCAAATCAATGCACAATGGCTAAATCAATGGTACCACTGATGTCTGTGTATATATATGTTACCAATAATTTGAAGACTAAAATCAATTAACTGTATAAGAGGAATTATGCAGAGATAGCCCTGCAGATAGAGGTCACATGTGATTTCCAGTGTTTTATTCAAATGTGTATTTTTTGCAGATGTGTCAGTTCCACTTTAATTTACTTTATATGTTTCTACAATGTTATTCCAAAACATTACCTTGTTGGCCTTTTGTGCCAGGATCACCTGATTCTCCATAGAATCCTTCAGGCCCTGTTTCCCCATCCTCTCCTTTCAGCCCAGGTGTACCCTGTTAAAAGAACCAAGCATTTTATATCATGACCACTACTGCACTGAATGTGCACCAGAATACTTACACATATTTCTTGTGGTAAGGAAACCATGTATAATTATTATTATTATTATTATTATTATTAATATTATGAGAAAAATAAGATAAAAGGATGTGAAAGAGCATGCCTTCTTTAAGAAAAAATGGTAGCTGTTGAGTATTACTAAAAATTTTGCTGAGATGTAAAGCTAGTTTTGCAATTCCATAAAATAAACATTTTATTTAATATTTACTTCTTAAGAAGATACTCACTGGTTGTCCCTGTGGTCCAGGTAGGCCAACAGGTCCTGGAGCACCCATAGGTACTTCGCCAAACAATGGGCAAGCACTAGCACATTGTCGCCTTACAGCCTGTGCATATGAAGACATTTGTTCCAGAACAAACTTTTGGCAGACTTCAATTACATGGGAAGCTGGAAAAGATGGTCCCTGTTGGCAGAACACAAATTTTAAAAAAAACAATCCAATCTGAAGTACTGCATATCCAATCAAAGACCATGCAAATAACAAACAGTTTGTGTACATTCACAAATGTTTATGCCATGTGCAACTGCTAAGCGTGTACAAAACCTGCTCTGAAGTACTTTTAGCTGTTCAAATTGTGCTTAGTCTTGGCAGCTATGGAGTGCTTCTGACTAATACTATAATCACCAGAACAACTACAGCCTAATGCATTTGCTCTGGAGTCTATAGCCTTTTCAGAGAAAGTAATCTGCCTAGAAACACCTCTAGTGGCAGTCAGACAGTCGCTACAGGTACTTCCATGGTCAGTACAGCACCTACTTTCAGCATCCCCACACTCTGCATTGAGATGCTAAACCTTCCTCATAGAGATGCATTGATTCAATGCATCTCTACAAGGTGTTGTGGATTCACTTAAAATTTTCTTTTTAGTGAATATCACTGTTAATAATTGTTTTGAAGAGAAA
The DNA here is from genome assembly GCA_933207985.1 of Pelobates cultripes. Classification (NCBI taxonomy): domain Eukaryota; kingdom Metazoa; phylum Chordata; class Amphibia; order Anura; family Pelobatidae; genus Pelobates; species Pelobates cultripes. The sequence continues at coordinate 144,878,266 of OW240913.1, forward strand.
GATACATGAACTGTAACTGATATCATACTCTTGATCCCATTGGTCCAATATCTCCAGGATTCCCTGGATCACCAGGAAGACCTTGTTCCCCCGGTTGACCACGAGCCCCAGTGTCTCCTGGAGCTCCTCTTTTACCAAGTCCTCCTTCAGGGCCTCTTAATCCAGTGTCTCCTATCTGTATAATGCAAAAAAAAGTTAATGAATTACACTTAAAGCACATACCAGTATGAGATGTAAAACAGGCTTTAAATGTAGCACAATGATGTAGGTGTTTTTTTTTTTATATTGGACAAGGAACACGGCTACAGTGAAAGTGGGACCATTACATAAGAAGCAGTGGAAGAAAGCAAGAGATATGGAGAGGGAACGTGTGGAAAATCATCATTACAATTGTTATTATGCAAAAAAAGCATGAGTCTGGTAAATATATTGTGAAATTAACTATATTTAATGTATAATATATGGAGTGTGTGCAATTTACATAGCTAATTATCAGAATGCTGATAATGAGGGATTAATAGATGCCAACATTCATAATTTGAGAGAAGATTATTTTAAGGCAATTTATTACTATTCTAATGTTCTACTACCTTATTTTTACATATATATATATATAGAGAGAGAGAGAGAGAGAGAGAGAGAGAGAGAGAGAGTCATATGTTGTATTTCATATTTTTCTCAGTCTGGTTGGGGGAGCAGAAAATGTTTAATTGGATTGGTTTCCAGGAATAGGACTTTCCCTCCATTTTAATGTAACACTTACACGTCCTTTAGGGCCCTTTGTTCCTTTTTCACCCTTAAAAAAAATTAAACAATGTGTGCATTAATTTAACAGGAAGGCAAAATGATTTCAAAATATTTTTTACAATTGAAATTATAAAGCAGCTATAACATTTAATAAGCATCTTTTTTTTAGATATGCTATCTTTGAATACATCGATATTTTAGTTCAAAAATAATTCATGCTTTAACTATATGATTACTTCTTATCATATGGTAACCTATTTAACAGTACTGTATTGGATAAATACAACATAGTATCTATTTCCTGTCCTAATGCGTTTTATACCCCATCTCCTATAGACTGTAAGCTTGTTTGAGCAGGGTCCTCTTCAACCTAATGTTTCTGTAGGTTTTCTTGTAATTGTCCTATTTATAGTTAAATCCACCCTCTCATAATATTGTAGAGCGCTACGGAATCTGTTGGCACCAAATAAATGGTAATAATATTATTAATAATCTACAGTCACCAAGTATGTGTGCACCAGATATGTTATCCTGGTTTTTTTTTTATTGTGTGCTACTACCCTCTAGTGGAGACTGGGGGTTCACATCAAAACAAAACATAAAGGTGTAAATCTTGCAGTCTAATTTAATTCAATGATCATCGTCCCTGGCATATCTGTACTTTAACTTGATTTGGCACCACTTTAACATATTGTTTGCATCAAACTCTAAAAAGCATCCCTTTTTTATCATCTATCAGAAGCATGAACGTCTGGTAGGAGCGCCCAGACATACAGTTGTTCTAAGAAAAAGAACAAACACACACACACAAAAAACAATTCTAGCCTTTATTCTACTACATTATAGAACAGAATAAACTCACTGTGCCATATAACTCACTGACAATCACTAATTCAAGTAACATGGAATTAGCAAAGCAGTTACACTTTATGAAGGAATTCACAATATCCACAGACCAGGTCCAGGACACATAATGTAACATATAATATGGTTTAATGGGACCAGGACATCTTGGAATGATACCTGAATTCTTTACTACCCTCTTCTTCTGCCTTTAAATGCTGCTATCTCCCTATCTTTTTTCTTTACACATTTCTTTAATATCCATTTCAGTTGTAAATTGTCTTACACACCAAGAATCCAGGCTAACTAGCCACATACATAATTCACTTATTATTATTGCCAATAGTACCAGAGGTAAACTGTTATACAATGTTTGATCTGTTTAGTTATACATTTTATTAGTGGTCACACATGACATTAAATGTTCTAAATAACAGCAATTCTGTACAGTGATGACACTTTTGTAATGATTTTGTCCACTGTTTGTTGAAAAAAACAAATACAATATCATTTGGTTTTCTCTACTAAAAATCTTACTTATAATAATGTTACCTGTGCACCCTCTTTGCCTTTGAATCCTTGGAGCCCAATACTTCCCTAAAAAAAAAAAAACCACAATAAACATTTAGGTTTAACCATCTTTTGCTCTACGACCACTTCAATGACATAAGAGAAATTTAAAATTATCCCATATGCAAGCAATAAAATTAGACTGGTCCCGTTAAAACTGTGATATGCTTACTAAATGGCAAGATAAGCATGTTATGGATATTAATAACAAATGTGTTTTTTTCCCTTTGTTTTTTAAAAATAACTTTAAAATGTTTTGGGAATCTCACCAGCTTGTAATTACCTTTCACACATATTGAGAAACAGTCTTTTTGAAGAAAAATGTCCTAGTCATTAATTCAGCAAAAACAAGTCGGTTACAATTTCACCTGTTTCAACCCACTGTCACTGTCTAGTTAATTACAGTTGGTTTGGAAAACAGTTGATGTACTGTTCAAGCAAATCATTACAGCTATTTACAAAGTTTCACTTGTCACTATTGTGTTAAAGTAAAACAAGTTAAAGTCAGGAAATTAAGTCAGGAGCAGTTAAAGGAAACAGAGAAACATTGTAAAAACAAGACAAGACAAAATGTAAAACAAATAATCAGATAAAGATCCACAGAACCCCTTCTAAAGTCAGTGGTATTGAGATGTGCATGGTCTGCCAAACATGGGTCAGCACACAGAGAGGTACCTCCAAGTCATACCTTTAAGTATCTATAAAGTACCCACCGTAGAAGATAATAATTATAATATAGTTGCATTATACAGCAGTTTGTGTAAGAATATAATCGCGTTGTTGAAATGCAAAATGATTCCAGATTACACCTGTGAATCAAATTATTATGACCTCATATAAAATATGTATGTACATATATCACAGTTTTTTTATATACATAAGCATGACAAAACAGCAATATACTTCCTTCCAAATAAAATATTTGTCAATACCTTTGGTCCTGGTGCTCCAGTGAGTCCTACATGACCCTGTGAAAAAATAAGGAAAATATGTTGCTGCATTTGAAGGCCATAATTTGCAGTAGTAGGATAATAGGGATAAAACTATTTCCCCCACCTCTGGACAATTCAGCGGCAATATTTAGTAGGCTGGTATGTAAAACAGCTACATTTATCTAGTTGAGTTTTAAACTAAAGCCCTTCCCATTTCATCTAAAAAGGGATTTCGGCAGAAATTGACCCCCAGATAGTTCGCAAACTATTCAACAAATAAATAATATCACATCCAGGGAGAAAACCACAGTAATCAATAAACAAACAAACACATTAATAAATAAAATAGAGGTGAGGAAGAGCAAGACATATGACACTAATATGGCTTTTGTGAGCAGAAGTTTGCTGAGATGCCCATTTACTCTCCCATTCCCTGTGTTGTGGACTGGGAAATAAATATTGAAGAAAAATACAAAAAAACTTTGGTCCCAGGAAAAAATCTACTCAACTGCTCCCAATCCTCTAACCAAGCAGTTTCCAAACCAGTCCTTATGGCCCACCAACAGTACAAGATTTATGTATTTCACTTTTATTTTTACTTCAATGGGGATACTGACAAAACCCAGGAAGTGGGCCATGAGGACTGGTTTAGGAACCACTTCTCTAACCCATATGTGATGGGTGAGAGTTTACCAAGTAGTGGGACTAGTGGACCTATCTATAAGAAGAGACATTGCCATTTGATGTAAAAAAAGGATCAAATAATAATTATGAGAGATCTAGTGGATGCCAAATTAACCAAGAGGTCTCCCTCTAATTTCCACACTCCACATGTAGCAAAATTGGATGTCAGATAGGCTGACACTGAAAGGCACCGAGCTGTCCAGCAACCCTATGTTCCTGGTAGGTATGAGGGCTAGCCTATTTCAAAAGTACGCTAACCTGACTTTTAGAACTTGTATTCCTTAGTCACTACTGCTAATTTGTGAAAGGCTTTCAATCAGTCTTGAAATCCATTATTTCACATTTTCAGATTTTCATTTAAACACAATGGTTTTTATTTAAACCTACTAAAATGTTTTTTTTTGTTCCTTTTAAGTTCAAACAAGTATAAATAATATATTGTTCCTCATAATACAACTCCCAAAAATAAAATACACTTACAGATGCACCAGGGGGACCACTAAATCCCGGTCTGCCAGGTCTTCCTGCTTCGCCTTTTGGCCCCGGAATTCCCTGTTTGAGTAAGAGGTTTGGTACTTAATAGTTAACGCATTAAGGGTTAATAAGTGTGTAGGAGTTTACAAAATTACCCATCTCTGTCTCAACAGAGATTTTACCTTCAGGTTGAAAACAGCAGGGTGAATTGTTAGTGTGAGACTCACCTAAGAGGTTTTGTCTTGATGTGGCAGAGAGCTTACATTTAAATGGCCATTGGAGTGATACTAAAAGAACCTCCAGTTTTTAAACGTGCATAGGGGTTTAGGATAGTGTACAAGTAATTTTGTTCTTTGGTTTTTATAGAATTTTGCCAGAATGATTAGCTGGTCTATGTATAAATGAGACTTTTAGCAACTCTTCAATTCAGTTTTCCCTATGATGACCTGCCATGACCTGGATGCTGATGTGGCACGTTTTGAGCCTAATTATGCAGCTATTTTTCACCAATTTCTTTCAAAGTTACTTTTTCACTAGTCTGATGAATGCGGCATTTAGCAGTCCATTTTTACCATCAACTTTTGTCAAATCCCAGTAGCTGTCCCAAGTGACAGTGCAAGAGTGCTACACTGATGCAGCTTCTGGCAGATTAGTGCCAGGAACGGAAGAAGGTGTCCAGGAAGAAGATTGGGGTAGCTGCAAGGCACAGCTCAGGTAAAGTCTGAACATCTTAATGTAGTTGTTCTGGTGAGTATAATAGCTCCCTTCAGACATTTTCATGTAAACACTGCCTTTTCAGAGAAAATGCAGTGTTTACATTGCCCCCTAGGGACACCTCCAAGTGGCCACTCCTCAGATGGTCACTGGAGGGGCTTCCTGGCTCAGGGCTGCACAGTAAGCAGCCCTGCCATTCAGCGTCCCCATACTCTGCATGGAGACGCTGAATTTTCCTCATAGAGATGCATTGATTCAATGCATCTCTATGAGGAGGTCCTGATTGGCAAAAACGGCATTTGCCACACACACACTCCCCCCCCCACCCACTCCACGTGCCAATTTTAGCCAATCCAATGCTTTGGATTGGCAAAAAATCTGCCATTTCGAGGATGTCACAAAGGGGTGGTGCCAGCAACAGAAGACCCGCGAGGTGCTGGAAATAAGGTGAGTTTTATACTTTTATAGGGGGCAAAGGGGAGGCAAGCGGCCTAAATGGTGGGTTAAACACTATATGGTCAGGAATACATGTTTGTGTTCCTGACCCTATAGTGATCCTTTAACTAAAGCTACCTTTCAAAGCACCCTACAGCCTCCGCACCCTAAGCAGAGATGTAACCTTCAGGGTTTTTTTGCTAGATATGCAAATTGCCCTTTAAATCCAAACCTCTCCTAATTCTAGATCTCCTAACTCCCTCTCAATCCTAACAAATTCCTCCCCTAATCTGAACCCTAAACCATATTTAAACCTAATGTTTTGATTTAAGCAAAGTAATTCCCTCAAATGATGTCACAATTAACATTAGCAGAAAGATTTACACAATTTGCACAGGCACTCTGACTGAGCACTCTGTAATTGTGACATGGGAATCCTACAGCCCTTGAATCATACTTTTACACAGTGTCACAATACTATTATGTCCTCTCCAAGCCAGGTCACACACCATTTAAAGCCCATCACTAATCTCTTTGTTGTGTGATCAGGCTGGTGTGGCAATGCAGGAAGACTCCATTTTTTAACATGTTGAACTCCATTTCACCGGTGGAATACTTGATGACATCACCAATGACATCAGTGGACAATGGCTAAACAAAATTCAGCATTACAAATTATTGTAGATGTGGACTGTGCTCACTTGTTGGTACATAGCTAATTAGTCAGCATGGGTCACTAATTTTGTTTCCCACAAGTATAATCATACCTGGGTATTCCCAGTACCAACAGGTGAACCACTCCTTCTCAATGTGTAAACAGTATTAGACAGAATAAGTCTGTTATGTCATCAGAATAGGTATGGGCAAAAAAGCAATCTATAATATCTATTGAGATATAATCAATTAATAATCCACTTTTTCCCAAAATGATGTGCCATTTTCATTTGGTTATCTTGGTTCTGGGCATTGCCCCAAACACTTCAGCCTATGAGATTAGTTCAAATGGAATACAAGGGTAATAACTTTGAGAAACTCAAACATTATCTGAGCTGAAACAGGTCAGATACTCTAATAACTCATTCAATATTTATAGTATACTTTACTATTGTATTTATAGTTATTATATATATCATTTTTAAGCCTTTATATAATTTAAAGTCTAATTAAATACAAAGCTGCTAAGACACAGCTTAGCATGCACATAGCAGAGATACACTGATAACATGCTTTGTCTGTCATTGTTTAGAAGAGGAATACTAATTATGAAAACCTATCCAGTTTGGCGTATGATTTATTGATGATGGTGGATTTTTAGATTAATGTATGTGTTACTTTTCATCATGTATAACCAGTAATCAGTCATATAAAAGATATATCATAATGACTTCTCTCAATTTTCATTTTTAACAAGGATATTACATTACCGATTTCTTTTTTTGTAAGCTGTCTCCTTACTCCATTTGTGATTTATTTATAGTTTTGATAACATATTTACTAGCAGTTTTACATAGACATGGTGTATAGTTTTTGTCTGTCAGAATCCGTCTAAAAGCAACTATATTCTTACTGAACTTGTTAGGGTACTTTACGTTGTACTCACAGTTCTTCCTCGAGGCCCCTCAGGACCTTGCTGTCCCAGACGTCCTTTTTCTCCCTTAAATGAATAAGTTTAAAAATTCATGAACTTACACTGCCAATTCTTCGACCAAACTTGCTCAGATAGTTTGCAATATACCATATGCACACAGTGGACCCATTTACATGCTTGTAGGAAAAAGGCACTATTAATACAAGTAGCCTGTAGATATTTGCAGCTTCAAAATACCGACAGTGGAGATCTGCCTCAACTTAAACAAACCACTGATACTAGACTTGGTCACCGCCAAACTTTTTGTTTTGCCTGAATACATTATAATGAAAAAAATTAGTTTCATCAGAACCAAATTGTGTGCGTGTGTTTGTTTTCGGACAATATTCGCAAATTATTTTTGTTTCGGAATTTCATTTGGATAAATGAAATTCAGATCTGTGCCACAACTTAATCTTGTTGCTTTTTGGTAGATAACCCCTAAATCAGTACTCTTGGGGATTGCATATTTTAGTGTACCAAATTAGGAAGCTAAGTTTAGTATATAGCTCTTTTTTTGGACTTCCTTATGGCAATCCCACATGCCAGCCCCAGGATTAGGGACCTATATACTAAAAAGCTGAAACAGCTATAGACAACAAAAAAAAAAAAATACTTAGCATTAGTAAATGAGGGAGGTTAAATCCTCTCACCTATTCCTACTCGCTAGTAGGCAGTGGCTGCTCACTGTTATAGTGCTATTGCTGCCCTGTCACTAATCCAATAAAGATCCTCATTGTGGGGTACTTATGTAAATAATTAACTGAGGGGAGACCTTGTCAGTGGGTGGGAGCCCTAGACAATAAAGTGAGTGGATCAACTTATTGCACCCCCCAGTGGCAATGAGTGGGGCCCTGAATAATAAAGTGGGGTGTGAACCTATTGCCCTCCCCCAGCCCCTCATCACGCAGGCAGTGACAAGGGGTCCCTTCCCCAATAAACAAAATACCAACTCTAGGGCCCTTACTATAATAATACTCAGTGGGGTGCACTAAACTAAAAACCTGTATAATAAAAAAATATATACTTTCCATTAGATATCTTTTGTTCTTCCATCTTCTTTTTTCAGCGCCAAAAAAGGCCAAATAAAGATCCTTAATGTGATAATAAAAAAGGACCAGATTGCAAAAAAAAAGAAAAACACAAAAAAAAAGAAAATCCCAGCAAACATATAATTGTTCTTCACCCTACAAGGTGTACAATATTTAGGTAAGAGCCTAAATGTGATTGTGTATTCAAGCTGTCATCTTGCTTTCGGCATTATGCCCCTGTATGTGTGATAGTACTACGTGCTAGGTGGGGCAGGATATGCCCTAGTGGCTCTGTGTGATTAAGTCCCCATTACCTTGGGGTGATGGGGGGGTGTCACCGGGGCAGTTGAGGTTGACCTCAGGAGGGGTTGCTCTCCTCTTGTGGACAGCGAACATTGTAACCGACTAAGTTTCGAAAGCATAAAACATAAATTACTAAAGTTGATCAGCTGGATCAAGCAGAAAAACAGCAGGTGAAGGAATGTGAGTCATGTTGTTGCGTTTTTCTCCTCTCTGGGTATGAAGACTGCTGCATTGTCTGCGGTCCAAGGTTGCGAACATGGCCACGGCGCTGTAGGGTTGTTCTGGTTAGAGAGTCCCAGCACTTCCATTAAAGGTGGGCCATCTTTAGGGTCTGTGGCCTTGTAGGATTTCCCATCTTTTGTCACCCATAAGGTTCTGGGAGTCGCCCATTTGTATGAGATTTCTGCTGTATGAAGAGGTTTGGTAATCAATTGCATTTCTTTCCACCAAATAAGTGTGGCTATACTTAAGTCCTGGAAAAAATGAGGGTTGGCATGACTCAAATTTGTAGGGAGTCTTCCAGTGAAGTGCTGCCAACAGCCCCAGTTTATCCAACATTGTTTGGCACCATAGGATGATGTCCCATGGAGCTGCAGTGGGGGCCTGTGGCGATTTGGAAATTAGACTCCATCAAATAGGAAGGCTTTGGAGCACCATGGCCACTAGGTGTCGGACTAAATGAGGCAGTTCCTCCAATGGCACAGACTCCTAAACCCCCCCCATCTTAATATTCTTTTGTCTGCCGCTGTCGTCCAGTAGGGTAACTTGTCACCCTGCAATTGTCTCACTGTGTCACTAATTGTGTGAAGGCCTTGTTTAAGTTCTGAGACTTCTACTTCTTTTGCTTGAGTATATGCAGTCACGGCCTGTACCTCAGTCGTGAGAACCGCAAAATCTGCTTCCCACATCAGTTTAAGGTTCTGTTGGAGGTTTGTATGTCCATTTTAGTGGCACTGTCAGTCACTACTGGTGAGGGTGCCATAGAGTGGGCCTGAGTGTGGGGCTATCTTGCATTTCTTCCTCTTCTGAGGGTAGAGGTGAGGCCTGCGGCATACTGGGCATTTGCAGCATGTGATTAATATCCCGCTGTGTCTTCGTGGTGTGTGGGTTCTCTTTTTGGGATCTACGACCCAGCTCACCTGCGCTGTGCTGTCTGGTTTCTAGATTGTCCAGTCCGGGTGTATACCATAGCCAGAGCTCTTCCATGCTCTCCCTCCGCTGTCCGCCCATGCGGTAGGCCCTTGCCGCTGCGGTGGAAAGTTTTTGTGCCGGGACTAAAAAAAACCCAGCATCTGCATGATCCGCAAGGTGTACTGCGGCCAGCAGTGGTGACAGAGACCTGTCTTTCTGCTGGATGCTCACGTTTTTCAGCGGGTTTTAGTAAGGTGTCACGGAGCTCAGGGAAATGGCCTCTGCTCCGGTGCGGTGTCAGGCTCTGCCCTCCCTGCTACTATTTTTAATAGCCCTACTTTTCAAATTGCACAAAAAGGCACTTTTAGATTAATTGCCAAAGTACCTTTACACTATAAAAGGTTCACTCAGTGCATGAATATTTCACATGTGATCATCCGTCCAAGTTGCCCTTAGTGTTTCCATTTACCTGTCAGACCAGCAGTTGAAGGACTCCATAAAAGTGTTAAACCAAGGTAAGAAGGTACCAGTGGACACCGGCACCATAACCTCCCCAGTGACATGAAGTGATTTTGGTGCCCAGAGTGATTCCTGCCTTTTCCTCCTGACATCTAGATAAGGCTGGTGTAATTTTTAGTTATATAGCAACATGTGATAACCTTTCATGTGTAGCAGGTTTTACTTAAAGCAAACTGTTTTGCTTAAAGTATCATTTTCTAAGAATTGCTATGGGACACTTTTACAAATAGGTTTTGTAGTACTGAAACAGCCAGTAATTGCTCATTTACATCATCAACTTTTTGAACGTTATCAGCTTCCCGGTCAAAAATCGAAACAAGAAGAGAAAACAAGCCCTTTTTAAAATTGCCAGATTCCATCCCAACTTGCTTAAACAAAATATTAATTTGAAAACATGAGCATATATATTAATGTATCTTCATATTCTGTGGATTCCAACTATTTTAATCAATTTTTAACACATCATTTATAGTGGTGTGTTCATATACCAACATTTTATCTGTGGAATTAATCAACTAACATATATAATAAGCTTAAAACAATATATCGGTCTTTACCTTGTATCCCAAGACTCCTGAACGACCTTTAAGTCCTTGAGGTCCTTGATAGGCCTATAAACAAACCAAAATTGGTCAAATTAATATATTTATTTACTGCTTCAATTTGTAAGTAAACAAGATTAGACAAATATACTTTGTCTAATATCACTTCAAGGAGGATTCTTGTAAAAGAATTTGGTGCATTGCAGAATTCATAGGTATGGATCCATTCAAGCAAACCTCTTAAGCTAACCTTCTTCAATAGTTTTTCAACAAACCTCTAAAACAAATTTTGTACTTTTGTAAATAGCGCTTTGCTTTCAGGTACATTAATTTACATGTAGCTCACCTTGTTTGTTATCTTATAATCCTCTAGATGTGTTTCTATTAAAGGACCACTATAGTGCCAGGAAAACATACTTGTTTTCCTGGCACTATAGTGCCCTGAGGGTGCCCCCACCCTCAGGGTCCCCCTCCCACCCGGCTCTGGGGAGAGGTAAGGGGTAAAAACTTACCCTTTTCCAGCGCTGGGCGGGGAGCTCTCCTCCTCCGATCCTCCTCCTCTCCTCCCTGTTGGCTGAATGCGCACGCCCGGCAAGAGCTGTGCGCGCATTCAGCCAGTCTCATAGGAAAGCATTCATAATGCATTCCTATGGACGCTGGCGTGCTCTCACTGTGAAAATCACAGTGAGAAGCACGCAAGCGCCTCTAGTGGCTGTCAATGAGACAGCCACTAGAGGCTTTGGGGGAAGGCTTAAACCATTCATAAACATAGCAGTTTCACTGAAACTGCTATGTTTATAAAAGAATGAGTTAAGCCTAGCTGGACCTGGCACCCAGACCACTTCATTAAGCTGAAATGGTCTGGGTGCCTAGAGTGGTCCTTTAATGTAAATGTTTAAATTACATTTTCTCTTGAGATCTCTCAAATATGTAGTCACATCACTGATACCATGATTCCACAGCCTTTATTCATTAATAATGTTGTTTATTCTCCATTGAGCTTTTTGTCACATGACTCCAAGACTCAAAGCTGCATTCTCAAGATTCTTGGATTCTATAATAAAATTGTGTAATGCACTGCATCAGTAGATAATGTCAGCAACTTTATTCCCAGACATTGATGTTCCACATTTTTAGCCGTATATGAGGTCACGTGGCATCATGCCCCCAAAAGCTAAGTGTTTGACAAGTTTTTTTAAATATTAAAAACTTTTTATCCCTATAATTTATACATGTATTTGTATAGCATGGCGTACAATGCTCAAGTTACACTCCTCTTGGGTATTACAGTTCATAGGGATTATAAAAATACAAAGATAGAAATTATACAACTACTAGTCATTTCAGCAAGGTGTACATTCTTAATCAAGTCTTACCTCAACTCCATCAATCCCATCCCTTCCAGAATTGCCTGGGTCTCCTAGAACTCCCTGAAAACAGACAAAACGAATGCAGAAAGACAATATCACAGTGACTGCAAACTTTCATGGATTGCAATGTATTTGTAACTGAAGAGTACATAAAAAGGGACAATAATTTAACTCCATCTGTGTTACATACATGTTTCCTATTAATCTAGTGGAGTGCTGGCGTTGTAGGTTGCATAGGGGTACATTTGTACATCTCTAGGGTGCATGCCAGGAGATTGTTGATTATTGGAAAGGCATTCACAAAGCCATTAAAACTATCACTACAATACGAGTTCTACCCTAAAACGTTATTGTTTCATCATAACAGAATCCCGAAACATAAATACAAGCTCTCACTTTTGTTCCTTATGCAGCCATGGCCAAATCCCTTATACCAGTGAAATGGAAATCCACTCACCCTCCAACTTTAACTGAATAGTACACTTCAGTGGAAAATATTAGACAGTAGGAGGATGTTAAATGGTCACTAGAAAAACACTGTAGTAAATACCTAACAATTTGGGAGCCGTGGATTAAATATTTAGATAGTCACTGGTGCTAAATGGTTTCAGCACAGACCCACAGGATTGTACATATTGTGACCCCATCCACCTCATGTGCTGTCCCACAATCTATGAAGATGACCTTTTAAGTCACTGAGCAGTTATGCAAAATATATTTTCCCCACAATACTCATGCTTCACCTGGAGTTGGATGCCTAACTTTGCCTTTCCACCCTGCCATTTCTTAACTCCCCCAAGTCTGTTATTTATTGTTTCCCATTTATTTGTACAGTTATGCACTATTTGATATTTGCATGTGCTGTTTTAATAAGTTGTATGTAATGTTTTTTTTGTTTTCACAAATATTAATATATTTACAGATGGTGTACTGACACTATACTTACTGTCAGTAAACCATGCTGTACAAAATGTGATTCATTGTGTTTCTATGACAACATTTTCCTTTGATGGATTAAAAAACAATTAAAAATAAGTGACAATATTAGCACAAATACCATGTAAATAAAATCAATCTTGTACGATTTTATAATAGTCTGTTTGTATGTACTAATATAGTTTTAGTTTACAGAACAAGCTTAGTATTCTTATTACAAAACAATTTTCTCACACTTGAAGCTGCAAAATAAGGGCAACAGCAACACATAATTAATACAAAAGAATGATGATTACCTGGGGACCTTGGGACCCTCGACGACCTTTTTGACCAAGGACACCCTAGTGAAGATGATAAAGTCCATTAAAGGTATATTTATATGTGTAGAAATCATCAGATTATCATTATCCAACTTTGCATTAAACAAGAAGATGAAGAACAACCATTTCTAGTTTAGTCATTAATATATTTAATCCAAAAATGGAAAGAATAGTATTCAGCCACTTACAAACTAATAAAAAGTACAGGTGTATAGTACTTGAAATTAAAAAAAAAAAACATGCTAAAATTGTATACCATTTATGGTGTTGTAGATGATTTTTTTGTCCTATGCAATTAATATGCCTATAGCATAAAAACACTTTATACAAAAATGTATTTCAGTATATCAGTGCACACATATATATTGGATCTATTATACCTATTAATAATGTTATAATGTCTGCCAGTTTTTGAACTTTTTTTATATAAATTTTTCAAATGTGATCTTGCTATTATCGAGATCAATAGCAAGATCATACTTTATCCTAATGATATGGATATACCAAAGTCAGTAACACTCTTACCGGCATGCCTTTAAATCCTTGCTTTCCTGGTTCCCCAGGATCTCCAATAATCCCCTTAAAGAAAAAAAAGAAAAAACATATTGATGTTTTTATAAAACTGGCTTACATAACAAATCATAAACATCTATTCTTTACAAGTGGACCTTTCAGTGTGTTCTTAGCTTCATGGCTTGAAGTAACATCTCTCATGGAGACGTGGTTATATTAATTGTCATTGTAGCCATAAAGAGTCCATATATACTGACTATGAATGGTCTGTAGTATTCTTTAATTTTCTGTAAACTGTTGCACAAAAGGATATTACAATTTGTTTTGGAACTAGAGACTTTTAAAATAGTGCTCTGAGCAATTGCCTGGCTCTGGAGATTAGCACTTATTTAAAAAGAGGAAGTAAAAAGATGGGTTGTCTCACAGCCACTGGGGTATAACAAGGTCCATTTAATGTCAATTTCTGTTGAAATCTGCACTTTAAAAAAAAAAAATTAAAAAGACACACTTTTGATTTCACTTTTGACAAATAAAGTGAATATTTATTCAGACCATGATGAAAAATAAACAAAAGAATAAATAACAGTTTTACTATACCTTTTGACCTTGTCGTCCTTGACGGCCCTCTTTTCCAGGAAAACCATCATCACCCTAAAATGAAATAGTATTTGACTTTTTTACTTACAGTATTTTATACTGATCTTATTTAATTTAAATTACAAACATTATGTTTGTTCTTCAGCCAACATTTCTATAAAATGTTCAAATTCATTGAGTGGCAAGTGTTAGTGTAAAATTACAAAAAAATCTGAAAACTAGCCAGTATTTTAGAGTCAAATGTTAGTAAGCAAGATCATCTCAGCCTTCCAAGGGTGATTAGATAATGCTTTTTAGACCTAGGATGTACTTTGAAACTAGTAACAATTAAAGTGTCATTCCTACTGTAAATAGTTATTTTTTTTAACTGGAAAAGGTAAGTATAGATGCCTGATTTAATTTTTGTTTAATTTTAACTTTTACTTTTGTATTCCTAAACAATAAACTATGCAACAAATAGTTATTTGGTTTCAATGTTATACAGCGTCTGTAATAAATTATGTTTGTTACTTTCTTCTGTGACACCATACCCAACTGTGTTCTAGTTTTCTTGTTCTCGTTAGTGATGGGGTCAGGAAAGGCATTGTTCATTTATAAACACAATGATATCATATCAGCATTTTTAGGAGTTATGCATAATAAAAGGAATCTTATGTTATCATAGTCTTCTTAGATGTGTTACTTTAAGAATATTTTTTTTTCAGTCATACTATCTATTCTTAATTTAATCTACGCACCACTAGTCTTAATTAAAGCATTTTAGATAGTAGGATGTTCAGTGCACGTATTCTACATATTCATATTCTACTTATTCAAGTAAGCTATAAAATAGAATACAAAGTATAAAAAGAATAATACAGGTGACCTACCTTCACACCTCTGAATCCAGTAATTCCTTCAAATCCTGTTTCACCTTCTTCTCCCTAAATAGTTAATATTAAGTTAATTAATACTACTAAAACTATCAACAAAATAGATATCCCCTTATAACGGGTTACATTTGCAAAAGAATAATAAATTTTTTATGTAAAAAGGTAAATGTAACAGCATCCCATCACATGTACTTTACATGTTTTTTCGTTATCAGTATCACACAATAAGAATATATATAGCTCTCTATTGTGATTTATTGCAGTTAGCTCAAAGTAATTTGTTGCCACTGGCTCACACCATCTGAATCTATAACATAAAAGCAATTCTGTTCTGTTCTTGTAAGTCCTTAACCCCTTAAGGACCAAACTTCTGGAATAAAAGGGAATCATGACATGTCACACATGTCATGTGTCCTTAAGGGTTAAACACACCAATGACCAAGTATCACTCCACGTATTGGGATATACTAAAGTTCAAGGGCAAACACTACATTCACTCTGTTTTGCTAGCCCACAGCCATTTCTTTAGGAGTTTTGAAAAATGACTAGTCCTGGACCACTAGTGCAAGCCAACTGAGTCTGTTGAATATCTTCTGGACCTTAAGGTTCTCTAGATAATCTAATGGATGTACCTGATGCATAAGCGCTGTGAGTTATCCTGTTGTTGTCTTTACTACTATCGTCCTATTGTTAAATAGAGCTAATGATATCTTTCATGTTATTACCTGCATCTTACCTGAACATTAAATATATATAGAAATGTATCCTGTAGACCAGGCTTCCCCAAACTCTGGCCCTCCAGATGTTGCTGAACTAAAACTCCCATGATTCTCAGCCTATCTATTTCATTCATAGAATCATGGGAGTGTTAGTTCAGTAACATCTGAAGGGCCGGAGGTTGGGGAAGCCTGCTATAGACTGTAAGCTCGTTTGAGCAGGGTGCTCTTCAACCTATTATTCATGTAATATGTTTTTGAAATTGTCCTATTGATAGCTAAATCCCCCCTCTTATAATATTGTAAAGCGCTACGGAATCTGTTGGCGCTATATAAATGGCAAAAAATAAAATAAAAATAATAATAATAATAATATAGATCCTAACATAATAATACAAAGAACCAATACCCAGAGGGAGATGAGCTGGATTAAGGATACTCTTTTCTACATCTTACTTATTGCTGGGTAAGTCGAGATTTCTAAGTTGAAGAGGGAAATACAATCACTGTACATTGTATTGTGAAAAGACAAAGTTCGAAATGTGTGTTCACCTTCTCTCCTTTTGGCCCTTGAATTCCTCTGACTCCAGATGGTCCTGTAATTCCCTAAAAAATACAATCTAATATTACATTGCTGAAAGTGAATAGAAATGACTCTAAAGTTCTATTATTGATACAGCACTGTCCTATACAGTGGTGGATCCAGGGGGGAAGCAACGGGGAACCGAGCAGACCAAGGGTCTCTCTCTCCCCTGCCAGCACATGCAGGGCGCTGGTCCTGCAATGTGCTTTCACGGTCCGGAGGGGAGATCACTGTGCTGGCAGCCGGCAGGGGAGGAAGGGAGAGAGGATCCGGGAGCTCAGCCTGCAGCTCTTCCGGGTCCTTCTCTCACGAGCATGAAGCGTTGCCGCGGTTACCATGGCAACGCTCCGGATCTCGCGAAAGTGAACTCTAGCCCTGGAGCTACAGGCTAGAGTTCACTCTGACCACTAGGACCAACAGGGATTCTCCACCAGACCACCAGGGATCGAGAAATGTCCCCCCTCCTCCCTCAGTAAAGGTAAGAAGGGAGGAGGGACATAATGTATATTTGTTTTAATTAAATTTAAAAAAACAACACATATTATAAAAAAAGCCCCCCTACCTTTCTTATCACACACACATTGCCCCCCACACTCACACATACACTGCCCCACATACACACACACTGCCCCACATACACACACACTGCCCCCCACACACTGCCCCCACACACTGCCCCCCACACACACTGCCCCCATACACACACACTGCCCCCATACACACATTGCCCCCATACACACACTGCCCCCCATACACACACTGTCCCCATACACACTACCCCCATATACACACACTGCCCCATACACCCACTACCCTCAAAATTACACACTGCCCCTTACACACACTGCCCCCATACACACACTGCCCTACACATACACTGCCCCCATACACACACATTGCCCCACACTCACACATACACTGCAACCCTCACACACACTGCAACTGTCACACATACACTGCCACACATACACTGCCCCCTTAACACACACACTGCACCCCTGACATACACTGCTGCCCTCACTCACACACTGCAACCTTCACACACACACACTGCTCAGACACTGTCCCCCTCAAACACACACACACACACACACACACTGCACCCCGTACACATTGCACCACTCACACACACCACTGCTCCTATACCCTACTACAGCCCCATTTCCCAGAAGACCTCAGGTAAGTTGTCAAACTGTTCCTAAATGGTTTGACTACTTACTCTGGGACGGGGTCCCTGCACTATTGACACCATAACCACTGGCGTATATGACTTAAAGTGTCTAAATTACAATTCTATACTTACTTTAAACCCTTCTGCTCCAGTTAATCCTTTAAAGCCAGGGTCGCCACGATCACCCTTTTAAAGTAAGATGTTACATTATTCACATTTAATAAACAAATCAATACATACGTATCAAGTAAATAAATGACATGGTTTTATTTCATTGATGGGTTTAGCAAGTGGGAGTATATCTCGGTGTGTGCTATACTGTGCACTAAAAACTATTACAATTACTAAATACACATGGACAGTTCCAACTGAATCTTTTCGAACAGTAAATTGAGAGATAAACAGGTGTGGCTGATATGAGGGTTATAGCCAAACCATGAAGAGCTAATGGCAATCTATGCCATCATCACAATCTGGTCATTATAAACTGTATGTCTGCTTGGAGTGCGCTGATTATTCCAGCCAGAGTCATATTGAGTTCAGATAATGGTCAACAAGTAGGACGTGCCATGTGAAAGTGAGACCTCTCATAATGCTGTTTGGGTTCCTAGGATTATATCTACAGCGTTCCTGTTATATAACCTTTCCATAACACATAATATAAATAATATTGATAGAATATGCTCTGGAATGAAATGGTAGATTAAAATTCATAGAGGTAGGTCATTCTCCCAGGGATTCAAAATAAAATGGGATTTGACCTACCTCTATGAATTTTAATCTACCATTTCATTCCAAAGCATATTCTATCAATATTATTTAATATATGTTATACATTATTATATATTATCCTTATTACTTTTTACACTATTCCATTATGTGTGTTTGCACAGGACTGTTGTTATATTTTGGTCTCAAATGGTTGCTTTGTAATAAAATCAATTGTATGGTTTTTGTTTTACTTCATTTTCACTGTAGAATGATTTTGATGCTTTATAAATAAAATAATAAGGCTTTGATAGCTTGTGTGCATCTATTATATTTTTGACATACCCTTTCACCAGTAATTCCATGTTCTCCTTTTTCACCTTTTATTCCAACTTCCCCCTAAAAAGAACATATTTTTAGTTTTACTCATTTTTAATGCACAATTAAATAGTCAGGTTTTTTTCTTTTTTTTTTAACATAAATCACTTACTTTGGGGCCTGTGTCTCCAAGTCTTCCATATTGCCCTGGACTACCTCGTACTCCCTAAACAAAAAATATATAAATAAATGAAAAATAATCGGTATGAAACCTGTGGAAATTAAAAGTGACACTATAGCAACTCTATAACAATAAATGTAAATACCCTTTCAAGTCAATTGACTAGCTGGAGTGACGGACCAATTAATATCCCCAGTGGAGTTTCTGTACAAACAAACATGCATATCTAAACTATGCTGTGATAAAACATTGACAACACAATTTTAATGCAAACCACAAAAATTACAAATTCATGTGTAATTTACTACATGGGTTGTATGCAATAATGCTGAAGCAAACACAATATGTCTAAATTCCTTCAATACCAGCACCTAGACTGACTGGGTCATAAGTGCACACAATGAATTTGAAAAAAAAATTTGTCAATCAAAAGTTTATCGAGGCATAACATTAAAAGATTAGACATTACAGCAGTGACATTAATTCACAAGAAATTGAGTGCGTATGTAACAGGCACATTATGGTTTTGAGGTACTACAAAGCGCACATATTAGACTGATATTGTGTGCTGGAAGAGGGAAAAGAAAATGTCACAAACATAACTGAAGGGCATCATTTTAAAGTAAAAATAGTATGAAAAGAAATGACACAGTGCACTTATTTATAACTAAAGGAATCGAAGTAGCGTGGATAGTAACTGGTAGTGAGTGAAACATAAAATAGAACCAAAGGGTACTATCCTTAAAGAAGTAAGCTATGTGGCATATAACTTCTGCCTATTAAGAATATAGAGGACTAAGTCGCCCCAATAGTCAACCTTTCCCCTAAGTAGGACAGAGTGGGGAGATCCATGCCATCACCTATCATGATCCATGTCTATCACCTGCATCTTCTGTGCCCAAACACCTCCAGTCTTCAAGCCCAGACCTTGTGGGGAACCTGCTTCCAATTTCCACTGATCCCCCACTTTAGATGGTTGAACAAGAGTCCCTAGAGAGACCTTCATGAGCTTCCAGGGGATGTGGATGGTGGGTTTGGTGTGACTCCAATTAGTTTCCCAGCCCATAGGATCTTTGAGTTGTGGCAGTATTCAGGATCGGCACATCAGTGCCTGCGTGGGAATGTGCATGGCCATGGATCTAGTGCCAGAAGTTATGGCAAAAAAGCATCAAGCTTTTCATCAAAGGTGAGTTCACACATCCGCGCCATCATTTCATCATGTAGATGTGAGTGCTCCAGCGTAGTTGGTATCTTGTACCGACCACGCGTTCTTCAGGCATTGAAGCTTTGTTTAGGTAGGGATCAGTATAACAGACTTTACCAGTGTGGACTTGGATAACCCTACTGGTTCAGGGGGTTGACAGGCTTGCAGTTAGTCCTCAGTGTAGGTTAGTCCTCAGCCGAGAGCCAAAAAGCAGTAGAGAAATTTATGACTTGTCTCTGGTTCTGAGGTCCTGTAATCTTTATTATCCTACCAGATAAACTATCAAAGAAAGCTTAAGACATCATACCAATTGCAATGCATGTAGTAAGTCCAATGAAGGGTCACTCTCTTCCAGTTTATGAAGTGATTTTAGATGATATTTTGGTTTTGGGACATCGTGTATGAAATATATATCTTGTTTTGTTTCAAATTAATTTTATGAAATTACCACAGTGATCTAAGCTGATTACAAAGAGATTGGAAACACCTGAACAGGGCCGTCGAACAGGTTGTCATGGGCCTGGCGGTCCTGGGGGGCCCAGACTGCTCAGGTCGTCCAGGCCCCACATTCAGTGGTGTACATACCGGGTCGCAGGGGGCCCTGCGACCCGGTATGTACCCACTGGGCCAGCCTCTTCTCCTCGGGGGCCCAGCAGCCAGTCACCTCAGGGCCCCCCAGAGACTGGCCCTACTGACAACCCGTGGGCGCGCGAGGGAGCACTCTCCTCTGTGTGCTTCCTCTTCAGCTCCCTCGCGCACCGCACTGATGCCGGAGCCGGAAGATGAGGTCATCTTCCGGCGCCGGCATCAGTACGCGGCGTGCGAGGGTGCTGAAGAGGAAGCACACAGAGGAGAGTGCTCCCTCGCGCTCGCACCCGCAGGACCGGCCGCCGGGTGTCACCACTGGACCCCAAGGAATCCCCTCAATGAAGTAAATTTGAGGGGGGGGGGAGAGGAAGGACATTTGAGGGGGGGGAGGGAAGGACATTTGAGGGAGGGGGGGAGAGGAAGCAACTGAGGGAGGGGGGAAGAGGAAGCAACTGGAGGGGGGAGAGGAAGCAAATTTGAGGGAGGGCCTGAGAGGAAGGAAATTTTGAGGGGGGAAGAGGAAGCAACTCTGAGGGAGGGCTCCCAGGAGGAATGAAATTTGAGGGGGGGAGGAAATTAAGGGGGAGAGGAAACAAATTTGAGGGGGGGAGGGAAGCAACTCTGAGGGGGGAGGAAGCACCTGATGGGGGGAAGAGGAAGCAAATTCTTGAGGGGGAGAGGAAGCAACTCTGAGGGGAGGGGGAGGAAAGAAATTTGAGGGGAGGAGGAGAGGAAGGAAATTTGAGGGATGGGGGAGAGGAAGGAAATTTGAGGGACGGGGGAGAGGAAAATTTGAGGGACGGGGGAGAGGAAGGAAATTTGAGTGACGGGGGAGAGGAAGGAAATTGGAGGGGAGAGGAAGGAAATTGGAGAGGGAGGGGGAGAAGAAAGAAATTGGAGGGAGGGGGGGGAGG
>OW240913.1:144899908-145113320 GCA_933207985.1 Pelobates cultripes
GGGAGGGGGAGAAGAAGGAAATTGATGGGGGGGAGAGATTGACATTCATCACACACACACACACACACACACAATGCACCCCTTGCACACAGAAAAACACACAATGCATTACACACAGACACACATACACACAATGTATCCCTTAGACGCACACACTGCATCCCATACATACACAAACTCACCTTGCAGCCCTTACACATACAAACACAAATTCACACAATGCATTCCTTACACACATCAGGACATCCCCCACACACACACTCCACCCCCTGTGAACAAACTCATTGGTGGAACATGAAGGTGGACCCTGGGACCCAGACCTTGAGCTGTGTAAAGGGCCCTCAAAAAAATGGAGCTGCTTCCCGTTCTCCCAGAACATTGATTTTTGTGACCACAGTTACAAACCGCCTCCAGAGAGCCTGTTCTACACCAGACCAGTGGAGCCATACGGCAGCTAGATATTTTTTATATCCAGAATATTTTTATATGCATCTGGATTTAAAAAAAAAAAAACTAAGTGAGAGAGAACTTTTACAATGATTTATTGTAATCTTTTTCATTTTGTGATCTTGTATTAAATAAAAGTGGGGAGCAGGATTTCTTTAAGTTAAAAAAAGGGGATTTAACCAAAAATAAAAAGAAAGTCAGAGGGCAATTGACCAGTCACTCACTCGTTCCATCCTGACAAGAGCTGAGGTTTCCTAAACAGCCAGTCTATAGTAATAGATGGAGTCTATATGGTGTTTAGCACTCCAGTAGTATTAGGCAGCACAAACACCCAATTCGAAGTCTCTTCTCTTATCAAATAAATGTAAATTGCTTGTACAGGGAGGGAGGGGTAGCACCTTACAGTATTTCCCGATGATATATATAACAGAGATGGAGAAATATGTAGTGCAGCATTTCTAATAAAATGTAAGAATAAGTAAGGAATACTCTTACAGATCTTGAGAACTCTTGAAAGCTCCACTTGTATGAGCATGAGAGGTATAATTTTGGATTCTTGTGGGTTCCATTGGTCTCAGTCACAAGTCCAGGAGTTTGAATAAAAATATAAAACATACAGATAGACTAATCTAGTGCAGTATATCTGGATAAAAATAGATAAAAGATAAAATTAAAATGCATGCATGTGGCATTGTGGTTGATAGAAAAGATCTGAACTGTATTCTCGATGGTTGCTAGGACCGCTAGTTAAAAATCCTCAGCGGTGCAAGACCGAATTATCGTAGCCAATCACCACATTACAAAAGATTCCAAAATATAATAATTAATAATCCTATGGGAGTCAGTAAGACCCTATATTGCTATATTAGAGGCATTTTATCTCCATATGCCCTCACCTGCCATGAGGCTTGGTAGCCATTGCTGTCCAGTAACTAGAAAAGACTGGATAAATGTGAAATAACATGTATCCCTCCATGCCCCCCACCAGTGGGAATTGGGTGGGAGCTATTCTAAAATATTCATGGGAATTAGCGGGTTGTAATTATAATAGTAAATAGTAGTGCCCCTCCATTGACCCCAAGCAATGGGCAACAGGTGAGGGCCCTAATACTAATAGTAAAGGTGGGAGAACCTAGTGGGCATCAGATCAGAACTATTTTAATATTAATGGGGAAGGACCAAGTGTCCCTCCTCTAGCTCCCACCCATTAGTGACCCTAATTGTAGTAAAGGTGGGAGACCCTAGTGTCCATGCCAGCCCCTACCGATTAGTAGCAGGAGGGGGGTCACTAGAACCTCCTCCTGATTACTAATGTTAGGGCCCCCAACTTTTCTCTATCATAGCAAGCTAAACTGCTTATGTGCACCAATCCAAAAGACACCCTTTCCTCCAATCCATTCCCTTTTTTTTGGTGTTAAAATCAAGGAATCAAGACACAAGCATATTCTGGCTGGTGTGAGCTGGCATCACGAGATTCTGGTATGCAGAAGCTTTGAAGTCGGTATTTCTGCTGGTCTTCGGATCTGTCTGAATTTGTCTGAATTGTAGTTTAGACTAAAATGAATCTCCAAGTCTAAGATATTTTTGATAAATTGTGTTTTGTGGATTTTTAATCTGATTTAGTTTGGTAACCCAAGACACCTAGTTTATATATTGTCTTGGAGGTGGCAGCTTTTATACTAGAATAGGTGTGGGTGGTGTCATTTTGGGTCTAGTCAAATATTGATTTTTAACCCTTCCACCTTCTAAAGTAAGCCATGTCTCTGCCTGGGAATGGTATTATTCATGACACCCATGTTCCTCTTATATATTCAAACAGATATGCTTGTCTCGATAAAGTGTCCCCCTGCATTCTCTCAAAGGTCCAGTTCCAACAGCTTTAGGCATAACCATTACCAGCACCCTTCTCAAGCCTGGATAACATGCATAAGGCAACTTCCAACTCTCCAAAGTAAGGGGTGAATGACAGGTATGGCGGTATACCCTCCTGAAGATGGGTTACTACCGCCTAGGTCACCCCTTTCAGTTGTGATCAGCTCCAGAGTGATTATAGATTCTTGCACAGGTTACCGCGGTATCACCCAAACACTAGGCAAGACTAAGTAAAGGGTGAAGAAGACTCTTTTTACTATGGCCAGATGGCCCCCTTATATACACAGCAAGGATACAGTCAACCACGCCCAGAAAACTCCCACAACATGCCCATGAATTTCTTGTGACAGCATGACAAAGCATAAAAATATAAACTGAATTTCTGGTGTCAGCATGACTAATAATAAAAATACAAAATATCAAAAACATATAGGAACCCCCACATGCCATACATCCCCAAAAAGGTCTTCCTGGAGTGCCATTGGGTCCAAAAAGTGCCTGGATCTGATATTGTTAGCCTGCATTACACACACACCCTGCACCCATAATGCACACAGGGTGACTTAAACATAGGAGTCATTCAGATACCTAATTGAATTGTCCATTTTAAGCTCTTACTACCGTCACATATATCCCCCTTCCAATGGAGACTAACCCGGAAGTAGACTCCAAATATAGTCATTTTGTTGATTCCAAGGCCAAAGCAATGTTCAGGATAGAATACAGTTTTAAATGAGTCACTTACCTAGCCAATCACATTATCTCCCGTAGTGTGTAGCTGCCACTGGGGAGAGGGGTCAACTACACCCTCTCATTTAAATCCTATCAGCAGCTGGAGAGAATTTAGAGTGGCCAGTGTCTCTAAATCAATGGGTTTGGAATTTGGAACAACTGCACCACATTGTAGGATTACACTAGTTGAGACTGTAGTCCCCTCCAATCAATGTGGGACAAATAGCCTTCTCCTTTTTTAGTTGGGAACAGAGGCCAGCCGCTCTCTGCCCTGATGCCAGCACTTCAGCTGGTGATATGGTGAGCTCTTGGGGCTCCTCCACTCGCACATGCAAGAGCAACAGCAAGTTAGGGGCGGAGGACAGATGCCAGCGCTTCATCTGGGGTTATGGTGAGTTTCTCATTCTGCTGCTGGTGAGAGATCCCGCTCAGCTCCTCTCCCTGATTCATACTCAGTTGCTGGGGAGTGAAGATGTTGACCTTCCCTCCCTGGAGCTCTTTCTGCCGCTGGGGAGATGGGCCACCTGCAACATATCCCAGACACTCACTCTGCTGATGGAAAGATATCAGAGTGGCTGGGGCTTCCGTGCTAGGGGGTTGGTGATCTGGTCTGGGTGCCCAACATCCCTGTGAAGCACAGTCTCATCCACACCTTCTGTGCTAAAAACCTCAGGGACTTCTAGGCAAAGACCAGCGGTGCTCTGCTGGAGTGACGGCTGCAACTTCAGTGGCCTCGACAGTCCTGCACTACTGATTGTTTTAGACAGAGTATAGCAACACTCTGTTCTGCTGCTATCTATTCCACTGGGAGTGCATCCTGTTGCTGGAGAGGGAGGCTGGCTACCTCTAGGTCTGCACGCTGGGTTGCACTCTGCCGCTGGAGAGAGAGACTGACTGTCTCCTCTCCCTGGAGCATACATTGCCGCTGGGGAGGGCGATACTCTCATCTACCTGGAACACACACTACCGCTGTGGAGTTTGACTGGCCATCTCTTCTCCCTGGAACATACTCTTCCACTGGGGAGGAAAGATGATACTAAACTCTCCCGGGGTTGCAAAGTCCATAAGCTCCATGATTTCCAAGACTGGCGGCGTTATAGGGTGAAACAGGCATACATAGTCCTTTTCGAGCTCCCACACCAGGTTAGCAAGAAAAGTCAGGTCCTGTCCCATACCTGTAGCTCCCGAGAGATCATACAGGACCTCCCTGTTGTCCCATATATCCAAGAACCGAAACTCTCCAGGACTTCCAAACTCAATGTCTTCAAAGGCCTCCCACAACAGGCCAGGGTCATCGTAGTCCTCACCCTCGGGTCTATCATACTCAGCCATCCATGGGCATTGTTAGACTGTGTACCACCATAACGCCTGGAAAGTATCATCCAGGCACACCTCCCTCCCTACCAGGAGTTCACCCTCTCCTCCATGGGCTGCTCTCCCAGAAAAGGCATCCGCAGGGCCACTTGGTTCTGAGAGCACTGCTAGCGACTTGGTAGGCTCTCTCTCTGCTGAACCTAAACTCCCTCCAGGACCTTATACCAGAGTTCTTTACAGATTGTATCCCTCCATTCCAGGTCACTCTCCTCTGAGGCAGGACCATAATCCTGGGACAGAACTTCTTGCAGCCTTCGCTGGAACTTCTCGTATGGGGACGCTCGCTCCATCTCCACAAATTCCAGGAGGCATGCAAGCATCCCACTGCGGTCACCAGATATGGCGGTATACTCTCCTGAAGGTCGCCCCTTCCAGTTGTGATCAGCTCCAGAGTGATTATAGCTTCTTGCACAGGTTACCGCGGTATCACCCAAACACTATTCGAGACTTAGTGAAGGGTGAAGAAGACCCTTTTTTTATTATGGCCATATGGCCCACTTATATACACACCAAGGGTACAGTCAACCAAACCCAGAACACCCCCACAACATGCCCATGAATTTCTTGTGTTAGCATGACTAAGCATAAAAATATAAACTGAATTTCTTGTGTCAACATGACTAAGCATCCCTTAACTAGTTGTGTGCTTGAGACAACACCTGTTTTGCAAATTTATGCTGTTGTAAGGGATTCTATTCAAGGGGTTGAATAATTTTTAGACTGGGTAATTCATTATAAGTTACATTTTCAGTTGAATTTGGGGAAACCACTTGAATCATTTGTTGTGCTAAGCTATTTCAATTGCTTTTGTTTAATTTGTTCATTGCAAACAGCTGAAAGTCTGTAAATGTTGACAATAAACCCGATCTTCAATTAATAATTTTGATTACAACTGTATATATTTGCATAAAGACCTACAAGTTCCCCTTTCTTGTTGCTGGTATATGTGACCAAAGATTGCACCGAGGCAAGTACCATTTAGAAGTCCTGAGTCCATGGGTCTGTGGAGGTGTAGATGGATGGATAGATGGATGGATGGATGGATAGATGGATAGACAGATGTGCACAGCACTGTAAATAATCTACCAATGTCCATCCCGTTATTAGTTTCTGGATCCACTCCTGTCTCAGTGGTAAAGGGTTGCTGGCTATACAAGTAGTATACAAGATACATCACAATGTCTATAATCATAAAATATGAAGATTAACAACTTTAATGAACTAACAGCTTAGCCAAGCAACAGGTAAATCAAGATTATTAAACACATCTACAATTCACTTTACCATATTTCCTATCTGTCCAGGTTCTCCTCTGGATCCTTCATGTCCTTTATGCCCCTAAAAACAAAAAAAAACTCATCAGTCCTTCAGTCCAACAATATTCAATAATGTATTTGTGGATAAGTTAGACACTAGAAGCTGAATTGTTACTCCTTATTCTCAAGAAGAAGAGTGAGCTCCACAACAACGGGTACTTAATTAAGTGCTTCTTTCTCCATCTTTCAACATTTTAGTAAAGCTATGTCATAGATCTTCTTCCATTACCTTTTGCCCCGCATCTCCTTGGAGACCTAACACTCCATGGGAGCATTTACACCCAGGACGGTCTGAGCCAAGGCTCAATTCTGCTGTTCCTCCACACTATGAAACAAACACAAAATAATACATTAAATAAAAATGCATGTGAAAGAAACATAAATAAATAGAGGAATATATGTTACTAAAAAAAAACCATATTGTTTATCTGTCTTAAAATACAGCCAGTGTCAAATATCTAATAAATGGTGGGTATGATGATGCCTTCTTAACATTGATTAGCTCTTTGTTATTATATAAATTAGATTAAATATTTATTCAAAATGCAGTAGAACTAAAATATATTCAGAGATATACAATTGTCTGTCTTAAAGGGACACTGAAGTCAAGCGTTCTATAAATCTCAGATCGCCATGGTGACTAGGCATTTTGTGTTGGCACATGGGTGTTTGTCAGTCCATTCAGCACTAATGAAGGTGGGCAGCTGTGAGCAATGGAGGTGGGTGTTGAGGGAACTGTGATCTTCCTGCTCTTCTTTCTCTGCTCCCTCTGCAGTGATACCGGGAGCTGGGGTGTGAAGTCACTCCGGCCCAGGCATTACTAAAAAGGACTCTAGGGAATAGAGAAAGAAAAGCTTGAAATTTACAGGATCAGAGCAGCCAGCCTTGACCCCAAGGAAAGGATGCACTCCAGCTCTTCCAAAGGTAGGGAGACTATGTGGATGTAAATAAAAAAATAATAATAATAATAATAATCATTTGTGAGTATGTGAGTGAATGTGTGTGTGTGTCTGTCAGTGAGTGTGTGTGTGTGTGTCTGTCAGTGTATTTCTAATTAGTGAATGTGTGTGTCTGTCTGTGTATTTCTAATTAGTGAGTGTGTGTGTCTGTCTGTGAGTGTGTCTGTTTAGGTAGCCGGCCATCCAATTGCATGGGAAAGTTGTTTTTCTCACCTTTTTTCACATGTTGTCCTTGCCTCCACATCTGAGAAAACCAGTCTTGATTATCTCAGTCAATCCAATGCTTTCCCATAAGAAAGCATTAGCAGGCACTTGCACGTGTATGGCAAAACACTGCACTGCGCAAATCAGCATGTTCTCATAGAGCTACATTAAATCAATGCATATCTATGGGGAACATCCAATGTCTCCATGTTGACCAGTGCTGCACACTATGCAGATGAGGAAGCACCTCTAGTGGCTGTCTGAGTGACTTCTACTAGAGGTTTTACTAGGCAGCAATGTAAACATTGCATTTTCTCTGAAAAGGACAATTTGTTCAAGAATACTAGAGTATATTGTGTTTCTTAATATACACTTGTGGTGGCAGAGTAATGATTGCTGCTTCCTGTTCATATATTATTAGACAATTAAAAATCTTGATAATGATATTTAAAACAATGTCGCCAAATGTTATTTTTGCTTACATCTTTCTGCTAGCCACATTCAGTAGTAAAATTGTGTATACATAAAAGAATATTAACACTTACTTGATCATTCAACTCGCAGCATTGTTCAGCTGAAGCCTTTTCTGGATCGCAATGTATTTCAAGTTGCTGGATGTCAACCTGTAGAATATAAACGTGTGAATCATTTGCTATTTTCCTATGTTAAGCGAAAATATATTCACTTGCTGTTTTTTGTGCAGATCCCTAGATATTATAGGGGAGTAGACTGACCAGTCTGGATCCCCTCATTGTGGGGTATGAAGTCTGAACTGATTAAAGTCCAACATTGCAAGGGTTAAAGTGCAGTTTAACTCTTTTTTCAGAGATTAGGAATGTAAGAGTAAATAGAGTATGCACTAAAATCTTAAATCAGTTTTACAATAACCGTGAAATAAGGTTATAATGCCCATTTGTCTAAACAGTATATGTGCGCAGATTGACAGACTTGCAGATTTCAAAGCTCTCTGTACACAGCTTGGTAGTCAACATAGAGAAAGCACACACAGTGGACAAAAAAACAAATCAATGTTTAACATAATTTTTAATGAAAATAGATAATTATATTAAACTTGTTAACAAAAGTTATAGGTGATTTGTAATATGTTACATTTAATTTTATAATTTCTACAGAAATTGAAGTTCCCCTCTAAATCTTGGCTTTATTTTATGCAAGTATTATGAATTGTTTTAATTATAAAAAAAAAAAAAATCATATAACTTACCAAAGGAGATGAGCCTACGTCCCTTTTAACAAACAGTTTCTTGGCATCGGTTGTTTGTTCCAATAGTGGAATTGCATTGATTTCTGTGCAGTCCAAAATCATCTTTGCCTCGTCTCCTTTTACACTTAGTGACAGCTTGTGCCATTTGCCATCAAAAAACGTGCCTAATTTGTTTAGTGTCTTGAATATGATTGTCTTTTCTGGGGAAGAGTAGAAGAAATCTAAAGACCTTGTACTTTTATGGAAATAAAGTCCAACTTTTTGTTTCTCATCAGAATCGATTATTTGCCATAAATTTTCAATTTTCTGAGGTGTGTCCACCAACAATTTAAAAGTAACTATAATGGAGTAATCATTGGGCAATCCATTTGGAGGGAAAGAGCTACAAGAAAAATGAAAAAAAAATAATGAATATTAACCAGAGGCATTAGGCACTAAAGCAGATATTTTGTTCTTTATTATTTAATCATCATGGTTTTGTTTTAGAAAAATTGTGAAATGTTCTTCCTACTTAGTTCTCCCTCCTTCTCGTTTTACTAGTTTAAATGGACACTGTAAGTACCAAAACAACTATAGCTTAGTACATTGATTTTGATGTATCAATCGAATACCATGCATTCTTGCACTTAATTGTCTGTTTAGAAGTTAAACCACTTTTTTTTCTGCAGCCCAAGCCACATGTCCTCTGGCTGTGACGCACACAACCTCCCTTCACACTTCCTGAAAGTGATATCTAATTTTTAAACTTCCCTTACTGCACAGTATGTTTAAGTCACAAGATCTTATTTCATGTCCAGTTAATTGTCTGCAGGGGCCTTCTGTGTGTAATTTCAGTTCAAGTGACATAGAAGAATATTAGAATTTCTAAAGTAAACACACTGTGATGTGACATCAGAATGAAATGGGAGGCTGTGTGAGTTACAACCATGGGTGTTGTGGCTAGGGATGCATAAATTAAGTAATTTGATCTTGAGCTGTGAAATTACAGTCTGATCTACACATCAGAACTTTTTTTTGGTGTTTGGAGTATTCCTCAAGGTATATGTCTATTACAGGCCCAATCACCTATTAATCCAACAATTACAATTGTACACTGTACAATAACTACAAGACATGTTTGATATACAGGAACCATATCAAAGAGGTCCCTGCCCAAACAATCTTAAAATTTTACAGATGTAAGATAAAGGCACAAGCCATTTCATCTGTGACAGTGAATGTTTGGGCTAGTATTCCAAATCTACTGCAGAAACTGTATCAGTAACTGGAACAGTATCTGAAAAACAGTGCCCAGGTCTATTTTCTTTCACCTGTTTCTTATGTAAACCCCTTCTTCATTTTTGTAAATGATTGTCTTTCCATATGCAGTGCTCCCTTCCCCCTATATTTATTCACATTGTCAGTAACGTTTCCCCTGCTTTATATTAGTCCTCCTCAATCCCACCACACGTTTCCTCACCATGACACTAGCTGTATCCAAATCACTCTTCCTGTTTACCATTTCATCCATATGGCTAGTGGTTCCACTTGATAAGGGAGGAAATTAGACTGATATGAAACAATGTGATTACACTATTCCATATTAGCCTACCGGTAATTTCTTACCTTATCAGTGCACATTGGCCCACACATGATCTCCACTCCCTCCAATGTACACCCTACATTTCTGTTTTGTTTTTTTGCAGGGCCTGTGCTCAATATTGTATCACAATGTTGCTGGGGGGATACCATGCCAACTCCCTGATAAAATCCTCAGGTGCTGGCCTGAAGTAGCTGGCCCAAGGTAAACATCATAGAAGGGGGAATACACTTTGGTGGGAGGGGGGGAAGGGGGGTGTTCACTAATCATACAGCCACGATCTCCTCACTACAGCACCTATACTCATTTTTCCCCAACCACAGCATCTCCGCCACTTAGCAAACACACAGCAGCTTTATATATCACAACACAAATAAAACAGTCCCTATCACCTCAAAATGCAAATTACAGACCCTATTCCTTGCATACATACACTACAAATTCTCTACAAACCCAAACCCAAACAAAAGCCTAAATTCCCCCACACTTTGCAGCCCTATTTTTGTTCCCAAAACACAAACTATATTTACTATCCCCATTAGCACACACTACTGCCTCTATCCACAAACGGCCCCTGTTTACATGCCCACACACATACAACACCAAAAACCGCCCAATTCACATACAACAACCCTAAAAGCGGAACTCCCCGCCCCCCCCCCCGCACATACACAAACAAACCTACAAGCAGCATTCCTAGATAAAGGCAACACCAGAAATAGCCCCATCCACACTCAACCCACAATCCTAGAAGCAACATCCCCACACAAACAGCCCTACAAGCAACATTATGAGAAAGAAGCAACGCCACAAAGAGCCTTCCATCATAAAAGCAACTCAACAAACTGCCACCCAACACACACAACCCTGCAAGCAGCATCTCGACAAACCTTGCATTAACACATCGAATTGCATACCCCATACTTTTGTATATTTAATATGATGGGTGCATTTAGGAAACTGGCTTTGGGGCCCAAAGGAGAGTAAATCCAGCCCTGCTGATAACACTATGGGACATGAAGCACCTTAGTTTGCAACATTTAATTGTTTCTCTTGATTGTTGGCAACCTAGACTGTGTGCCATTGGGCCACCATTAGAAGGAATGTACTATTTTTAAAATCCTCTCTGTAAGAGATGACAGCATTTCTTGAGCCTGTATGACACATTTTGTACCTACCTATATTCATTCACAATGTCTGTACTAAGGAGAAAACATACTTGTGAAAGTACCATAACCTGCATAGCTCACTGCAGTCGTTATGATGTCAGGAGGGCACTGTTGCCATTCCAGGATAAGTAGTCATATCATTTGTGAATAGTTTGACAGGCATGGCATGGCTTATCTCAGTAGAACTTATGACAGCCCCTTCCTGGAGCTTTCAGATGTTGTAGAACTACAACCCCAGTGAATTGCTTTTTGAATGTCAAAGCATCCTGGAAGCTAATGTTTAAAACATCTGGGGATCTATCCTTTGGGCCCTAAAGGGACCCTTTGAGCACCATAACAACTTCATCAGAATAAAGATGTTAAGTTGCTAGAAAGTGCCTGAGTGCCGGCTTACCTCAAATGCTCAGCTATTTTCATCCCAGTCCGAGGCTTGATTTTGGAAGTCTCAGAAGCTTTGGACTGGGAACATCAGCCGCTGATAGGCCTGATAAGCTGAAAGCATCAGCCACGGATAGGCTCTGACTCTGTCAGAAACTTTCCATTCATAAAACGGCTTAAGACACGTGTATTTCTCAGGCTTTCAGTATTTCTTAGGCTATCATAGTCTAAGGCTACCTAATTCAAGCACTGAAACCTGCTAGAAATAGCAAACAATCAGGCATCAGATTCAAGACTTTGAATCATTTTAAACCCTTGAGGTAATCTGATAATTCCAATAAAGTTGTTATGAAGCCTGGAGTGTTCTTTTATTAATTAACTCAAACTATAAAACGTGTGCAATTTCTTGTTTAACAAACTTCTATATAAGGCACGAGATGTGTATTTCTATTGATTACAATAACTTAAATCTCATATTTAAATCTGCATTATAAAACAAATAATATGAATATATACTTTTCCTCACCTTACTTTTTTCTTTAAATGTATGTCAGGCTTTATGCGGAATGCTGTTAAATTTGGATTTGATCCATTAACTGTTTTTACATCTGGTGTGTCTGACAAACGCAGTCCTTCAAGAAGGTCAAAAACTGTAATTGGAAAATAAGCATTATTTTGAATGCTAATTTCTAAACTTGAATTACATTTTTCAATTGTGTTTCATAAAAGTCACATCAAAGCTAATCTGTGTATAGTAATTTTGGTGGCCACCCAAAAGTTAGTTTAGACTCCTAGTCTCTTATTCTTAGTCTCCTCAGTGTCAAGGTCTCTTATCATCAGTCCACTGGTCTTATCCTCTCAAAGCCTTTTGCCCTGTTTTAAGTGGAAAGTCACTTTCCCCTAATATACTGGTTAAATACCCCCATTAGTCCACTCAATCCCAGTTTCTATTTAAGACTAGTGATGTTGCGAACCGTTCGCGAACTTGCCGCAAACGTTTCGCCGCGGTTCGCCACGAACCGTTCGCGGTGAACTCCGGTCAGCTGACACATCCCTGCCAATCTCTGGCAGACCCTCCCTCCCAGACCCTCCCACCTCCTGGACAGCATCCATGTTGAAGCTGCCTTCAACATGGATGCTGTCCAGGAAGTAGGAGGGTCTGGGAGGGAGGGTCTGCCGGAGATTGGCAGGGATGTGTCAGCTGACCGGAGTTCGCCGCGTACGGTTCGTGGCGAACCGCGGTGAACCGTTCGCGGCAAGTTCGCGAACGGTTCCCAACATCACTATTTAAGACCATCGGTCGCCAGGTCTTTTAAGTAAAGACTCCTTAACACCTAGGTGACCTATTTTCAGTCCCCATGTCTTTAGTCTTAATGTACAGATAATCTTCTAAACGTAGAAGATGTATGTTCTCATAGTCTAATAATTTGATTTTGCTTGCTTCAGTGGCCTGCCAAGTTCAGTGGGCACAGAATGTGGATTAAACCCTGGAATAGGAAGAGTAAAAAAATATCTATAAGCCTCTAGTACGGTCACTTCATAACATGGCAAGATGATGTGTTAAGAACTACTCTCATGTAGTTTTT
This sequence comes from Pelobates cultripes, assembly GCA_933207985.1. Classification (NCBI taxonomy): domain Eukaryota; kingdom Metazoa; phylum Chordata; class Amphibia; order Anura; family Pelobatidae; genus Pelobates; species Pelobates cultripes. The sequence continues at coordinate 144,912,750 of OW240913.1, forward strand.
TATAAACTTTATAGACGTTGCTATACATACCCTGCAATGTAATAAACGTATTCTAAGGGTTTCAAAAGAATAGGATTATACTTTAATATATGGTGGATATGTATCCAGATCAACTCAGCTATGGAGATCCTGGAAGCTGAATTTTACAGAAACACCCACATAGGCCTTGCAAGATACAGGAAGACTGTTACTTCATCAACAGAGTGTAAACACACACAAAATGGTGTTAGCACATATAGTGTAGCAGATATTACGGATACTGTAAATCACAAATACTCTGTGTTCAGTGTAATCTGGTACAAGTGGATTGAGGCTCTGATGGCCCCAGACAAGACTGAACAGCTTTTGATAACATGAGGTGAGGTTTGATAACGTGAGCAGTTGAGGAATTCTAAGAATATTGCCAGGTGGCAATGTTGTAGTCCTTTTCACGTATTAACCTAAGCCCCTTCAAAAATACTGCCTTAAACCATACCAATGTCCAAACCCAAATTCTATGTACTGCTTCTTTTTATTTAACATATTCAATGGGACTTAGGGAATATTAGAAATAACCACTTATTGAACAGGAATACTGTGTCTTTTTCTGTGGGTACAGCATTTCTCTTCATCTCTTCTACTGCCTCCAACATCCTAAACAACATCAGCATCCCCCACGTTCCTATTACACAATAACGGTTTCTTCCAAACCCAAGTAAAAGTAATTTACTGTACATCATGTCCAGTTGATTTATTTAATCCTTTGATTAGACTAAATTTTTGAGCTATGCATGAATGAAACTAATTATCATGCGAAATGTATAACATATTGTTTGACTTACCAGAAATAGGAGATTCTTGGCATTGGGTAAGAATGAACACGGTTAAAAAACTGATAAGACCTGTAAAATTCATTGTGTCTTTCTTAAATGGAATAAATCTGAAAAACAAACATAGTAAATGCATGATGTTGTCAGCAAAATGTTTTGTTTGGTTTTATATTAGTAAAAGAAGAAAACCATAAATGTTATGAAAAATACATGATAACATTTCACGTTCCATTCATCATTTTTTAATTTTTGCCAAGATTCTAACTAATGGTTACTATTTGGCTATAACATAATAGGCTAGATTAATTAAATAGTTGATAGTAGATCCGGAATGTAATTGGGGAACTTTTAAAAGGCAGAAATCAGCGGGGAGATCCATTTGGTTTCCCCCTTCTCATGCTGGTTGGTTATATTTGAAATGTATCATGTGATACAATGAAGACAGATTTGAGATTACCGGTTTTATTTATTACACTTCTCAACATTTACTAATATTGTTAACAATATGTTAAAAGATATACAAATTTTTATTAAAAATTAAACATGTACAGATTTTAAGGAAATTAATATAAACAATGAGTATGTGACTGTTATAGATGATGGTTTAGGTCAGTTTCTTAAATCAAGTGTGATAATTACCTGATACCAAAGTATATTTGTTATCATGCTGAAATTAGATAATTTGTTTCAATGAATTTACTTTGAGGTTGTATACTATAAACTCTACAACTATATAATGAGTATCATTCCTGGAGTGTAAATATTGGGTATCACACCCTCACTGTGCTGTGAAATTCCATGCATGCCTATCACAGCCAAACACTATCTACTAAGATTGTTCTCATCGTTTTAAGTCGTAATCACTTCTGCATTTATTTACATTTTAGCCTGCAAAATAACAATAATGTATTTCAGATTTAATAACTAAAATTAATGTTATATGACAAAATAAATTCAGATTACAATATCAGTCATACAGCAAGAATTATCTAACAGCTATTTAAACATAATATTTACAAGTTATAAAATCATGGTACTGATGGAAGAGATTATGTGGATTTAATTAGCGGTACAATCACAGTGGAAGCACCAGTACAAAGTATTCATCTCTCTACAATTACAAACAAAGCGATGATAATGTATACAAGTGGGAGCTGAGTAATACAGTTAAGATCTGGACAAAATATTTTTATAATTTATAAACTGGATATAATTTTACGTTTCTGCCTTATTCTGTGTAACAAATGTAACCAATCAAAAAATGCAGTTATTTGTTTAATAGAAGTATTATAAATAAAATTGCTCAAATAGAGTCACTAATCACTCATTATTCAAACAACTTTTACTATATGTATATATATTTAAGTTTATATATATATATATATATATATATATATATATATATATATATATATATGTACAATTATGGTAAAAGTTGTTTGAATAAGATAGATAGATAGATAGATAGATAGATAGATAGATAGATAGATCATTTTAATTTTCCAAGATAGGGCTCTTGCCCAGAGCACTGTACAATTTATGAAAACAAATTTTATAGAGTGAGCTTGTTTAGGCAGGACCCTCTTCACCTACTGTTCCCATCATACATGTTTTGTTACAATTAAATAGTTGTCTTGTTTTCTATTGTACAGCGCTGCAAAATATGTTGGTGCTATATAAAACATTGTAATTAAAAAGAATATAGACATACCATATACAAAGCAAAATGATACAAAAGGAGAAGATAACTTGCCCATGAGCTTACAATCTACCAAAGAATACATACATACAATTTCTACTATTTCGTTGCGAAACTCATCATATTAAATTACTCTAATGATAAACTATATATTTTTTTATTAATTATGGTATTCACGCCCTCAGTTGCAGTGACCCCTAAGCATGTATCTACAACATCCACTATGATATAGTAAGGTTTACTTAGATTTGTATGCATGCTTATATTTAACATATGACATATAACTATATTTAACATATGACTTACACAAATATACACACACATATATTTCATTACATTATATATTTCTTACCTGTTCTATGTTAAATTTTGTATATATATCGTGTATTAATATTGATTTTGTATTTTATTGTACCCTATTGTATCAATGTAATGTTTTGTGGACCCAGGACATACTTGAAAATGAGAGAAATATCAATGTACCCTTCCTGGTAAAATATTTTATAAATACATAAATAAATAAATATATTTATATAGATGTATGGTTGCAAGAATAAACTAAACATTGCATGCTAACTTTTTCCCAACATTAAAATAATTGTTTTTAAAAATCGCAATTTAAGTTACAGCAATTGATGTATTAAATTTGCACTTACTTTTCATGCTCTGTAGGTGAAGTAAAGCATGCAGATGGGAAATGTTAGTTCTGGGAACTTCTGTGACAGTGACAGAAACAAGTAATTCCCTAAGACACAGAGAAGATCAGTTTCTCATTGATTTTTCAGTACAGAAAACTCCACTTCTCCTTCTGTGCCTAGGGGTTCTGCTCCCTGGTGATAGGTGGAACAAAAAGGGCTGCCTGGTGATTGGTTATTTTTCAAATTGCCAGTTATACTGATAGAATTAAGTGATATATGCCTTTGTACTCTATTATGACACTTGATACAAAGATAGTCAAATACTTTTGCTAGATTTGTTGAGAACAAAAAATCCTTACATTAAAAAAGTGTTGCATATGTTTACACATAAACTGGATTAAAAATATTATTCTTATGACTCACCTACCAATCTTTGATTTAAAAAAAAAAAAACAGCATTGAAATAGAATAACTGTGCTCTGCATTCTATTTAGCAGATAACAGGGGGTTTTCAGACGCACATGCTGTTCAAATTTCAACTTTTTGGGGAAAAAACTAGTGTACAAATCCATTTATGGATGACTAGAGGTGTTTAAAAACAATCTGATAAACTCTGGGTCACTTTGAAATTCTGAATACAAGTGGAATATATTTAAATTCAAATGTATTCAAATAAAATTTTTCTAGGAAAAAGAAGCTAAACAATAGTATATAAAAAGATTAAAGGGACACCATAGACACCCAAACCACTTCCGCTCATTGAAGTGGTCTGGGTGCAATGCCCCTGTCCCCTTAATCCTGCAATGTTAACTATTGCAGTCTCTGATAAACTGCAGTAATTACTTTGTAGGATTCAAACTGCCTCTAGTGGCTGTCAATCAGTCGCCTAACTAACGCAAGGGACATTGGCACTGGAATCAGGTATGTACATAAGGGTTTATTAAAATCTTACAGTTTGGGGGGGGGGGGGTGCTAGGAAGACAGCTTTTTATTCCTAGCACTTCTCTCTTTAATACTGAATATATATAACATAAGAATATTTATTAATGCATTTATTTGTATAGAAGAAGATACTGCTAAAAAGTTTGTTTTGAGACTTTTTCTATACTACTGACTACTGGGTAATCCTATCTAGGAATTAATACTGTTGCAAAGTTATGAAGAACTTTCAAGCAAAATAGATTAGGTATTTTATTTATCTTTGAACGGACCCATGAAGCACCCCAACAACTACAGCCAGGAGTCCTCTGTTGCCATAAAACCAACAGTTTGACAGACCCTCTTATATGTGACCTGCTGGGTATTCACCATGAAAATTGCAATTTTGTAGGAACAAATAGTTCATCTGGGTTCAACATATTTATAGTTCAACATATGAGCGTATTCGCTAAATTGTAAAGAGTTGAAAACAAAATCAGGAGAAATATGTTGTTTATATTTGTTCGCTGTAGAGATTTGTTTCACTTAGAAAATCAATAAATTATGTCATATGAGCAGTTGTACCAAAACGTTTGTATACAAGAGTAGAGACACTGTATTCCAAGAGCAATTCCATAGTTATAGTAAGTTAATTTTTTAAGTCATTCCAACTGTATTTTCCCATTATAATTAATTTATTATAGAAACAAAATAAAAAATATTATTTGCAAAAATAACATTAAATTTTTTATTTGCAAGCAGCCATACACTCTGAAAGCATTCCGAGGGTGCCCCAGGCCAGCCAGCGCAATTACTACAGAAGTGCCCTGGTTACTTACTGCAACAGCTACCCAGGTGCCAACAATCAGCTTACCATGCTACTGGGTGCAAAAATAAAAAGTGCAGGGTGGATAGGCCCCCGACAACAGCTAATATTGGCGATCTGCTCTGGTCGCTCATCGAGGCCTGTCATGGCGCCATTCTCAGGCGGACTTTCCCAGTCCACCAGCTTAATGTTCCTTGCCAATGTTCGGTAACTGGAGATGCCGGTGATCGCACGCAGTGCTGCTATACCTCCTGTGAAGGCTGCTAATCTACCAGTAACAGAGGGGACACTAAAAACCCTCCTGGATGGCCTCTGCCACAATATGGCTGCAGTTATCAATTTTTTTTTTAGGAGGAGATTAGTGGAGAGTCTGTGGGTTCTCTCTTCATGGATGAATCCCAGTTTTCACTGTACAGGGCAGATGGCAGACAGCTTGTATGGAGTCGTGTGGGTGAGCGGTTTGCTGATGACAACGTTGTGGATCGATTGGCCCATGGTGGCGGTGGGGTTATGGTATGGGCAGGCGTATGTTATGGAAAATGAACACAGGTGCATTTTATTGATGGCATTTTGAATGCACAGAGATACCGTGACAAGATCTTGAGGCCCATTGTTGTGCCATTCATCCACGACCATCACGTCCTGTTGCAGCATGAAAATGCATGGCCCCGTGTTGCAAGGATCTGTACACAATTCCTGAGAGCTGAAAACATCCCTGTTCTCGCATGGCCAGCATACTCACCGGCAGTGGTGTACTAAGGGGGGGCGGAGGGGCGGTCTGCCCCGGGTGCCACCAGGGTGGGGGGTGCCTTGGGAGGGGGCACTGCCCCCCCCCCACATGCTGCAGCCGCCTGAGCGCTCTGTAAAGAGTCTCAGGCGGCTGCAGCTTTCCCGGGCTGGTGCGTCCATGAGGGCAAACAGCACCGCCCGGGTGCAGCCTGAGGAGAGATTGTAGCCACTGTAGCGTGGCCGAGCCCTGTATCATGGTCCGCGGGTACAGGGAGCATCTGTCTCCTGTACCCGGCCGGACTAACAGGAAGTACACACTCAGTGTGCACTTCCTGTTAGTCCGGCTGGGTACAGGAAACAAAAGCTCCCTGTACCCGTGGACCATGATACAGGGCTCGGCCACGCTACAACAGGGGGACGGGGGATAAGGAGGGTGGAGGGATAAAGAGAGGTGGGAGGGATAAGAGGAGATATTGGGGGATAAGGAGATTGCAGGGGGATAGGGAGAGAGATTAGGGGAGGGTAAGCAGGGGGGGGATAAAGAGATTGGGGGATAAGGAGAGGATAGGATTGGGGGGGAGAGAAGGGGGATAAGGATGGAGGGGGGAGATAGGGGGAGATTGGGGGGAAGGAAATTGGAGAGGGGGATAAAGAAAGATTGGGGGGATAAAGAAAGAAATTGGGAGGAGGGAGAAGGAAATTGGAGGGAGGGGGAGAAGGAAATTGAAGGGGGGGAGAGAAGGAAATTGGAGGGGGGGAGATTGACATTCATCACACATAATGCACCCCTTGCACACAGAAAAACACACACTGAATTACACACACTGCATTACACACACAGACACACATACACAAGCCATGCAACTGTTACACACAATGCATCCCTTACACACACAGAAACACACAATGCATTCATTACACACACTCAATGCACCCCTTACACACACTCAATGCATCCCGTACATACACAGAAACACACCTTGCAGCCCTTACACATACAAACACAGATTCACACAATGCATTCCTTACACACATATCAGGACATCCCCTACACACTCCACCCCCTGTGAACAAACTCATTGGTGGAACATGAAGGTGGACCCTGGGACCCAGACCTTGAGCTGTGTAAAGGGCCCCCAAAAAATGGAGCTGCTTCCCGTTCTCCCAAAACATTGATTTTTGTGACCACAGTTACAAACCGCCTCCAGAGAGCCTGTTCTACACCAGACCAATGGAGCCAGACTGCAGCTAGAGCCCATCATCATCCTCATCTGGTTGTAAGTAGGCAATCTAGTATATTATTCGTGGCACTAATCTCTAATTTACCTCACATTAAAGAAACACTATAGTCCCCAGAACCACTGCAGCTTAATGTAGTGGTTCTGGTGTCTATAGCCTGTCCCTGCAGGCCTTTTAATGTAAACACGGCGGCACTGCAGCACTGGCGTTAGATAACATGGCAAATCATATGGGTGGGGCATTGTGATGTCACATGGGGGGGTGGCAAACTTTACTTTTGCCTAGGGCGGCAAAAATCCTTGCACCGGCCCTGGCTGGAGGGGGCTGTGTGATCTGTGGCCACACAGTGCCCCATGGTAGTTAGGGTGCCGTGCAGCCAGTACAGCTCACACAAGCAAACAGCTGATAAACTGGCCGCACTGAGAAAAAGTGGGGCGGAGCTAAGCAAATCAGAGGCGGAGCCAAACTGACACTGGGGGCGGGGCTTTTGAGGGGCACGGGGGGTGCCAAGCACAGGATCCACCCCGGGTGCCAAATGCTCTAGGTACGCCCCTGCTCACCGGACATGTCACCCATTAAGCATGTTTAGGATGTTCTGGATCTGCGTATACGACAGCGTATTCCAGGTCCTGCCAATATCCAGCAACTTTGCACAGCCATTGAAGAAGAGTAGACCAACATTCCACAGGCCACAATCATCAACCTGATCAACTCTATGTGAAGGAGATGTGTTGCACTGCGTGAGGCAAATGGTGGTCACACCAGATACTGACTGGTTTTCGGACACTCCTCCCAGGGTCCCCCAATACAGTAAAACTGCATGTTTTAGAGTGGCCTTTTATTGTGGCCAGCCTAAGGCACACCTGTGAAATAATCATGCTGTCTAATCAGCATCTTGATATGCCACACCTGTGAGGTGGATGGATTATCTCGGCAAAGTAGAAGTGCTCACTAACACAGATTTAGACAGATTTGTGAACAATATTTGAGAGAAATAGGACTTTTGGGTCATAGAAAAAGTCTTAAATCTTTGAGTTCTGCTCATGAAAAAATGGGGGCAAAAACAAAAGTGTTGCGTTTAGAATTTTGTTCAAAGTGCAATTGTACCAATATTACTTATAGTTCTGTTTTTGCTATGTTGCTACATTTTTGCAGCTTCTGTTTTGTTTTGGGGTTTTTTGGGTTGTCATTTAATGATATAATCAGATGTATTCCCTTTGGGTTGAGTCCATTCCCACCATCTCCACTGGGGATTTAATTTCCAGTTTTTACCTCCCTACAATGTCAAGAGGCCAGCAGTCTTGGCTACCCCTTAACAGCCTACATTTGCTTCCTAGATAACTACTTCAGGGGCAGCAGGTTCTGTTTAAGATTGTCATTTTTATCTTTATCATCTCTCATTTTATATATATATATATATATATATATATATAACCCTTGAATCATACATAATAGCTATGATACCAGTGGCATGCTGCTCCGATTTTGTACAATATCTATGTCTTAATTTCTGTTCAAATTGTTTTTATTAACAGTTCTTTGTAGAACAATACAATATCGGAATAACTAAAAAAAGTTATAATATGGGGTAACAAGAAGGAAAGGGTGAAAATTTAATTAAATGGGGAACAAAAGAGGGGGATTCCATCCTTATGTATCAAAATTGGAAACGACAGGTGCTTAAAGTCATGATGTATAATACAGAGTACACTTAAGTACATAAATAGAAAATTCAATAGTTACCATATAAATTGTATTGCAAAATGTGTGAGATTAATTATATCCGATATTTCTATGTAATGTCTATGTTTTTTTGTGGCTTGAGAATAAAAGAAAGATTGACAAAAAAATATTACTTGCAAAAAGAACATTATTCCCCAGTAGATTCACATCTCCTCTAGAAATACCATAGAACATGTTACAAGAAACTGCGAGACCTAAAGTCAATATACACCATGTGAAAGGAATGAATTCATAAGGAACTTTACAGCCTTTGGAATAATGTAAAGCAGGTACAGTTATGGTACTGTAAAGTTACACACACAGCATTCATTGCAATACAGACTGTAGTTTTTTTCTGCTTGTGAACTGTAGGTTATTTTCTGCTTCTTTTCAACATGCGTAGATTTTAATGAATTTTTGTAATATTAATTAACTTTTATAAGTCCGGATCTGGCAAGTGTCTGCCCCTAGCTTCCCAGGAAGGGTGTTGTGTTACCCCAAAACAGAAAAGCATGTTACACTGAAAAAAGGGAGTTAGCAATGTTATTGTTACAAACCTTACCTGTTTATTTTGGCATAAAACAACATATATGCTTCTCTTATCAGGGCTATTTACAAAAGTGTGCATCGTCAGGAAATCAAAGTGAAATTAAAGTGAATGTCAACATTAAAGCCAAGCAAGCTAAAATATCCTCAAAATCAGGTTTGCATTCAGTTTGGATACTTTGGCCTTCAATTTGAAAAACTATTTTTACTCACCTTTTCTCCAATGTGCAATGTTCTTGCCGCAGCTGGCTCCACCTCCATGTCTTAGATCAGTGATGGCTAACCTTGACACCATAAATTGTTTCTGGACTACATTTCCCATGATGCTCAGCTAGCTTTTAGACTCAGATTGATCAGATTGTAATACTTTCCCATAGCAAAGCATTGTGCTGCGGCAATCAGCATCTCCTCATAGAGATGCGTTGAAACAATGCATCTTATGAGGAGCGTTCATAATCTTCATGCAGAGCACGTCTCCTCTGCAGCACTGGACCAGGAAGTACTTCTAGTGGCCGTATGAGTGTTACAATGGCTCAATGTAGCCTGCAGGGACAGGTTATAGACACCATGACCACTACATTAAACTGTAGTGGTTCTGATGACTATAGTGTTCCCTTTAACCTGGAAGATTCATTAACTCACTATTTATGTATTCTTTTTTATTATTATTGGAACCTTATCATTCTAATGTGTTCTGAATTTTAACATGGTATATATGTGATTCGACAAAAAAAGGCCCTGTGAATTAGGTGTTTGTTAATAGGGACTTGGTGATATTCACATACAACCACTGTGACAGTAGTATACGGTATCACCGTCAAGCATTCCCTTCTTTCCCATAAAAGAAAATCACCCAGTACTCACAAGAAGAAATATCGCTGGTATCGCCAAATAATCCACACATGAGCCAAAGCTTAATGCTGGAACAAGACTGATTTACTGGAAGCAACAGGCATTCAATTTAAACAGTAACAGACTCCTCCTCTGGGCCAGGCTTGATAATTGAGTTTCAGCAACATACTAAACTCAATTATCTGCTGGCCAGAAACATTACAATTTTCAACATTTTCAGAAAAGTACTTTCTATAACACATACAAATATAACATTAACATCCCTGAGAAGCTGAGGATACTGGTAGTCATATAACCAAATCTCACGAATTTCCGTTCAGTAGTTTCCGTGTCGCATCGTGTAGAAGTTTGACCGGCTCACCATGTGGAAGGAATCCGATTCAGAGTTCCATGAAATCAGCAGCAAGAGCTGGTCTCCGTTCGCGTCTATTTACACAAAAACCACCTTTCATATGATGCAGCTGGTTACATGTGAATGTTCACCTTGTTCGGTAAGTTCTATCTACCGAATGTCAGTTTGATTCGTGGAGGGGAACGTATTCAGCAAGGACTTCCATGAGGACCGGGCGTTCGCATGTTTGCCGTGCCGAAAATCGTTCCAGGCAATTCATGCGTAAGTCCTGCTGACCGCATTCGTGAGTTTTAAGATGGCCACCATCCTTTGTTCTCGCCATGTGTTCGTATGCCGAATGGCGGCCACCTAAGAGCAATTAAGTTGCAGTTTTCTCTACGTTCTAATGCTGATTGCTACCTAGGGTGGGTGGTCTCCGTTCGGTAAACGAATACATTTATTCAATGCATAGTGAAACGAACTGATACAGGCATTTAAACAGAAGGGAGAAGGTATAACTGAAGGCACACAGGTAAGTACATGAAAATCCTTCACAACCACGTTGGCACTTTATATAAGTGGCCGTCAGTTTATCTATTGTAAAATACAAATGAAGCTATTTGGTAGGATAGTAGAGACTGCACTGTGACATTATCTTGCACAGTATTTTCAGCTGTCTATTTCTTTCTAAATTAAATTACTGTCATCAAACAGTAGAATTAATGGATAAACTAATTATTAAACTTTAAAGAACAGGACGTGGGCTGGACATTGTAATGCATGGACATCTGTGGCTGGATCTCTGATCACTGTGCCTAGAAAATAACCTTTCCAAATGCTGCATGGCATTGCCAGCTATCGAAGATGGAGCTTGCATGAGCCCACATGGCTTCCCAGAGGAGAGCAGCAATATGGATATGTTAAAGGACGTAATCGTCCATTTGTATTACTTCATTACTATGGAGGCCATCAAAAGTTGCAGAGGAACTGAGGCCTTATATCAGGGCAAGCATTTGGAGATATTCCAAGATATATCGCTCTCTGCCACAATGGAAACTTTTATGTACTTACGCCATCCTGATTGCTCGTGGCCATTAGTTTTAGTTGTTGGTGTTACAAAACATCAGCCCTGTTGTTCTCTGGTGACCACAAGGGTTTTTTTCAGTCTCTTGAGATCACTGTTCCTGAGGATCTGGCTCCTTCTATGCTACCTGCTCGAGCCTTGTGCTATTTACAGAAGAAATGGATCACTATGGGTGAAACAACTGCTGTCTCTAGCCCTATTTGAATTGCTGTGATGCTGGAGACATGTTCTGAGTACATTCTACAGTTCCCACTGGATGTTCTGCCAAGCTGGTAATTGGCTGCTGGGTACCTCATGGATTCCCTTTTTGTATTGTTGGTTGGCCTTATTTTTACAACCTTAATGCTGTTTTTGGAATTATTTTGTTTCTTGTTGGTCAGGTATTGGAGGCATTCTTATCCTATTGTGTAGCTTTATGTTTATAAAGTGAAGAAAAAGTAAAGGGACACTATAGTCACCATAGCAACTACAGCTTATTGTATTTATTCTTGTGAGTATAATCATTCCCTTCAGACTTTTTGCTGTAAACTCTGTCTTTTCAGAGAAAATGCAGTGTTTACATTACAGCTTAGGGATACCTCCACTGGCCACTCATCAGATGGCTACTAGAGGAGCTTCCAAGGGTTCATGCCATAGCTCCTGTCCCATTAGACATCCAGCTATGGGTGAGCATGTTTTTGTCCTTTATAGGATTTTTACTTCCACTATTGCTGCAAATTTTTATCAAATATGGATTTTTTTTACATCTGGTGGCTGGCCCTTCATATCTTTTCTTTTTGTGTGTACTTGGTCTCCAGTTTTACTTGTTAGCTTGTTTCTGCAGCTCAGGAAGAGTGGAGGGAAAAGCCCTGCTCTCACTTCTCCTTTGCTAATGTCACCCTCATAATGCCTGATGGCTGATGAGACTAGGCAACATGTGTTGTATATATTTTTGTTATGTTTTTGGTTTTATTTCTATATTTTTATTTCCCTCTTCCCTCACCTCAATGATAAATTGCAATAATGTTGATCTCTTGATTTATGGCTATAGTCCTACAATCGTAGAGTTTCCCTTCCTAGTGCCTTTTGCTAACTGTTTCTGCTATTAACATTTTAAGGGTCCCAACTCTCTTCAGGTATCTTTTTATTTAAAGAAGTATAATGGTGGATATCTTTTTCATACAGAAGGCCCGCAAAAAAAATTCCTTTTCTGCTTTGCAAATTTTACAGAGTGTGCACCTCCAGGTCATTTTACAAAAATAATAATATTGACATTATTCTCTATAAGAAATGTATGTTTGAGTTACTCATATGGAAATTGATTCTGAAGGGTGTCAGGAAATATGGTATTTATCTCTTAAATGTTTATCCTCCTAAACCTGCAGATAGATGGTTTGGGGAGTAATTAGATGCACTGGATAGACCTCAGCTTGTACATCTATTGGTCATGGACGGTGACTGTTATACAGTCCCGTATTTGGCAGCTGACCAAAGCTCAGATCTGGGTATTGTTAGGTCTCTTTGTGCAGTGAGCTAGAATAGGTTGCTGAAGAGGTCCATGGCTTATTGATAACTTTGATTACATCTTTTTTTTGCCACTCCTCGTGTGAGCTATTCTCACATTGACTATTGGTTTAGAGATTAGATATACTGGTCAGACATAGTTACTTATTTTAGGATTTTATTTGTCATCTGGTCCTGGCACCTTAACCCCTTCCCGACCGTAGATGTATCAGGTACGTCTGGAAAAAAACGGTCCATAATGACCTTGGATGTACCTGATACGTCCGCAGCTATTTGAGTGCTGGTAGCTCTGATAGTATTGCAACGATGCTCTGCATGTGCTGAGTGCCTCGAGGGATCCAGGCACTCAGCGAATATTTAATAATATATATAAAAAAATAAATATAAAATAAATAAAATAATCAATATTACCCCCCCCCCCCCACCCTCCCTTTCTAAAGGCAGTGGATCATGGGGCTTCTGGGAGTGTCCCTAGCCTGCCTCATCATAGGGGCAGGCTAGGGTCATCCAATTACAGCTTGCCCCATTAGCAATTTTATTCCAAGTGTGTTCCCCATTTGTCTGATTGGTGTGGATATCCCTCCCTCTCTTCACTTGTGTTTTAGTGAGAGGGAGAGAGATCTGTGATCTAGCTAGGGAGATTTAGAGAGATTTAGAGATTTAGGTATTTTTAGGTAGGGGTTTGTAAAATCTTGAGACCCCTAACTTGCCAATGATCACTATAATAACTGAATTTTTTTAGGGGTTAATTCTTTAGTGATTTTTTTTTTTTGTGAGACCCAAAAGCTCTTTTCAGAACGATTAACCCCTGTCTTGCCAGTGATCACTGTACAGATCACAGGCTCTTGCACAGCAGCACTTATTTTGCTGTCTGTTCATTTCTGTTTATTTTTTATTTTTTTTTGTGACAGGTCACTAAGTAAAGTGATTGTGATCATGTCACATGGGTCACAAAAGTCAACCAGCGCTGAGCAGGCATATGCCACCCTTGCGCTAGAGTCTGACGCGTCTATGTCACACTCCAACCCTGATTTTGACCCTGCCAGGTGCTCAGATACATCATCACTAGATACAGTGTCTGCTGCTAGTGATGTATCTAGTTGTATCAGTGCCTGCTAGTCTCCCCTGCCAGAAGGAGACGTGCTGCTCCAGCTGGCAGAACTCCTGAGGAGTGGGTAGTGCCTCATCGCCAGAGGCCAGACATCCCACTCTTTACTGAAAATCCTGGCATTAATTTGGATGTCGTAGGGTTTAGCCCTCAGCAGTTTATGGAGGTGTTTCTGGGCGATAATGTATTGGGGAACATTGTCGCCCAAACTAATTTAAATGCCGATCAGTTCCGAGTTGCAAAGCCTGGCTCTTTTTTGGCAAAGCAGCAATGGGCCCCCATCGATGTGCCAGAATTTAAAAGATTCGGGGTATTGACTATGCTGATGGGCATCATAAAGAAACCCTCCATCCGCTCCTACTGGAGCAGTAGCCCCATCTTCTCTATCCCCATTTACTCCGAATGTATGTCGAGGAAGAGGTATGAAATGATTCTGCATTTCATGCACTTCAGCGACAACAGCCTGTGCCCCCTCTAGGGAACATCCCCAGTTTGACAGGCTGTATAAAATCCGCCCCCTGATTACCCACTTCACTGCCAGGTTTGCAGAGGAATATATGCATGGATGAATCCCTGATGAAGTATAAGGGAAGGCTGGGATTCAAGCAGTATATTCCTTCCAAGCGCTCTAGGTATGGTGTAAAGATGTATGAGCTCTGGGGGGCATTGCCGGGACGCACATGTAGACGGTCGCACGACTCCAGAGCTCCGCCGAGAAACGGCAAAAAAATTGCGTGAATCCACCCAATAAACAAGAGACAAAGATCCGCAACACTCTGCCCGGATCGCCCGGTGTCATGGCTAGCAAGGCAGCATGGAAAACAAAATCCAGGACTCCATTGCTGCAGGTATTGGCCCTTGCCTCGCCAAGCAAGCGCGCCCAAGATGGCGCCGAGGAAACACGCTTGCCGGTCTAGGAATCAGACCGCAGCGAGTCAGAACAAAGTGATCTGACCACCATATCACTGACCACGGCAGTCCCGGCAGCAGATGTCACCCTGCATAAGCTGCTGGTAGACCTAAAATCCACTATCAGGTCAGACTTCCAGAAATTGGTGGCGGAAATTAGGCAGGAAGTGCAGGCTATAGGGGAACGCACAGCACACTTGGAGGATAAAATATAGGAGATAATAGAGGCACATAACACACTAGCTACAGACTTCTCCACACAGTTACAAAAGATGCATACAAAAATTATATCCAAACCCTGCTCCCAGACGCCACAGCCCAGGTATTGGAGATTGACAGGGCTCATAGGCTACAAAAACCCAGGAATATCCCTGCTGCAGTACCAAGGGACGCCATTGTCCGCGTGCATTTCTACGCCACCAAAGACAGACTGATGCAGGCTGCTAGAGACACGGCGAAACTGGCGGGCAAGTACCCAGGACTGCAGCTTTTTGCTGATCTGTCCCCTACTACACTAGCCAAAAGGCGGTCTTTTGGCAACATAACCAAGGCACTGAGAGAAGCACAAATCCCATACAAGTGGGGCTTTCCCACCCGACTTATTATCTACAAAAATGGCTCCAACAGAGCAATCTCCACACCAAAGGAGTGACGTAAACTGTTGGGACAGTGGAACATACAGGTATAGGCAGAGCCATCACCCACCAAAGGCTCGGAACCAGCATCGAACCACATCATAGGGAACTGGCAGAGCATTGCAGCAGCCAAGTGAACCAAAGGCCCAAGGCGCCGAGACACAATTTCAGCACACGCCAAGGAGCTACAAGCTGACTACGGACTGGGTGCAGTATTATCCCCCTACAAGCATTGGCATAATCCTTTTGTTCATTTAATTACTCTATACCTATCCATCTCCACATATACTCGACTCTTGCTTAGTATAAAAAAATTTTTTTTTAAATAAAAGTAATAATAAAAAAATAATAATAAAAAAATAAATAAAAATAAAAAATGTTTTCATACATCCCACTATCTTGCTCCCTAGGGAGTATGAGCTTTAGACCTATCTTATTCCTACACACATTTTCTTAGCCCCCCGAAGCGAGAGATGGATGGGTTAGCTCAAAAAAAAAAACGGACATGAATTTCCAAACATACCATTTCCAGGACTAATGGTTGAAATGTGGATGGACAATTTGATTGTTTATTAGCACTGTTGTTCACGCATATACTGACAAGTCTTCGTTGACCCCCATGGAGACCGTTGTCGGGGGGGCCCGAGACTAGGGCCGTGAAAAATTTAAATTTTTATTAATTTGAGCCGCTCACGCTCCCACCAGGCTCATCAATGGACCAATGCAGGGCGACCCTGTCGCACTGCAATTTTCCCTATTCTTCTCCCGGGTTCTTACTCAGGCAGCTCCCTTTGAAGGTTGTCTGAAGTTTTGGGAGACTTGTATATAGTTCATGTTTGGTTTTATGTATTTTTTTCTTTTATTATTGTCATGACCTCTAAATGCGGGGATACAAGGTTAAAATGTCTTGCTGTGTACACACTGGGTTACCGGGGGTCCCTGGTCATAGAACACAGACTTAGTCCCAACAATGGTGCTTAACATATTCTCGCTCAACGCTAAAGGGTTGAACTCCCCGCACAAAAGACGCCTAGCCTTACAAGAGGCGAAAAGGGCACGGGCACACATAGTGTTTTTTTCAAGAAACCCACTTTAAATGGGGATACCGCCCCAGGTTCAACTCCCCTCAGTTCCCGATAGATTTCCACGCTTGTTATGCAGCAAAGAAAAGAAGTGTCTTAATCCTCATTAGTAAAGAAATAGCCTTCACCTTGGTGGCAAAACATGAGGATAAACATGGGAGATACCTGATGGTGCAATGCACTATCAATAACGCACAATACATGTTAGTTAATATCTACGGTCCACACTCGGACCAACAAGCCTTTCTTGAGAGGGTATACCAAAAGATAGACAGGTGGAGACTAGGAGAGGTGATCATAGGAGGGGACACAAATTTTATCCTAGATGAACAGATGGACGTTACATCCTCAAGAGAAGTGACACACAACACGACGCTTCACAGACGCTCCACAACACGCAAATTGAACCAAATCCTACTGACACAGGGATACATAGATCCATGGAGGGTAATTCACCCTGGAGAGAGGGACTACACGTTCCACTCCCCTGTCCATAATTCCTACTCCCGGATAGACAGATTCCTCATTCACAGCTCAATGGTGCTAAAGGTACAGACGACCGAGGTGGGCCTTATTACGTGGTTGGACCACGCGCCAGTAATGCTACAGCTAGGAGAGCAATTTCCCACTAGGGGAAGAGGCTCTTGGCGCATGAACGAGCACTTACTCACCAACCCAAACATACTTGCAGATATTTGTAACGAACTGAACCTGTACTTTGACACTAACAAGCTGCCTGACACTAAGCCGGAATTCACTTTGGTTAGCACACAAAGCCTACATATGTGGAGTACTGATTAAACACGCTAGCTATGCAAAAGCCCAGAGACTTAACAAATACCTAAAAAGCTGACGGAGATCTCTCTTAACAAGGCAGCCCCCTCATCTCAACAGGCACTAGACTTAAAAGACATACAACGACAGTTGTCAGAATTAGAACTAGCCAAAACCAACTTTCTACTCCGCAGATTTAAGCAGCGCTACTTTGAACTTGGTAATAGGGCAGGATCTCTTTTAGCCTCCCAATTAAAAAAAAGGGCCCAGGCTACGAGGATAGAATTCATTCATACAACACATGGGGACAAAATTCTTAATCCAGAAAAAATTGTACAAGAATTTGCTAAATACTACAGTACACTATATAACCTTAAAGAGGACTCTAATACTAATGTCCCAATGTTACAACAGATAAACGACTTCCTAGACATGACCCAGATAAAAAAGATCCAAGACGAAGATATGCAGAACCTTACCAAACCTATCACACTTGAGGAAGTACAAAAACACATAACAGCCCTACCTTCGGCCAAGAGCCCTGGGCCGGATGGCCTGCCAGCGCTCTATTACAAAACTTTCCGAACACAAATAGGCTCCCACTTAACAGAGGTATTCAATACCTGCTTCCGGAAAGGATCCCTCCCAAATGAGATACTCCTGGCCCATATAGTCACCTTACCCAAGCCAGGCAAAAAAACAACTCTATGCGCGAACTTTAGACCAATTTCACTATTAATTACAGACACAAAAATCTATGCCAAAATCATCGCAGACAGACTAAGCTCACTTCTACCAAAACCAATCTGGCTTCATTAAGGGGAGACAGAGCTCAGACAATTCAAGGCACCTCCTAAACGTGCTACACCACATACAGGTGCAGTCAAGGGAAGGTCTTCTCTTAGCACTGGACGCGGAGAAGGCCTTTGACAGATTAAACTGGTCATACATGATGGAGGTGATGAGGAAATTTGGGTTCCCCCCAGCATTCACTACCGCTATAATGGCACTCTACTCCTGCCCGACAGCTAGCGTCTCCAACGCAGGTTTTATATCCCCTCCATTTGACATAACAAACGGTACCAGACAGGGATGCCCCCTGTCCCTCCTCTTGTTCATATTATGCCTGGAGCCTTTTTTCCCAATGCATTCGTGACTCCCGAGACATAGAAGGCATATCAATAGGAGATCAGACCCACAAACTTTCGCTATTCGCGGACGATATCATTCTAACATTATCCAGCCCTGAAACGTCCCTCCCCAAGCTGATGGAACTGCTATCAGCTTTTGGAGCAATCTCCTATTATAAACTTAACACTTACAAAATGCAAGCTATTCCGATTAACATTCCACATCACAGGAAAGAGACCTTGTCGGGTCACTTTCAATTTGACTGGAGAGACGATTAAGTAGTCTACCTGGGAGTGAGAATAACTAAATCCATAGCAACACTGATAAAATTCAGTCACTGCCACGTGCTGACAACAATGAGACAGGAACTAGACAAATGGAGGGAGGTGAGAATCTCCTGGCCCAGTCAAATAAATGCCCTTAAGATGATTTCTCTGCCCAAGTTGCTATATATATTTAGGATGCTTCCTATCCAAACCCCTAAGAGTTATTGTGACAAGGTGCAGAAGCTCTTGGTGGACTTTATATGGCATAAAAGCAGAGCCAGAGTAGCGAAGGAAGTGTTACAGAGACCATAGGTGGCGGGTGGCATGGGCGTCCCTCACGTGTGGAAGTACAGCAGGGCAGCTCTTCTGGCCCAGGCCATTAACCTCCATGCACCCTGTGGCCTGCTGGGATGCGTCGATATGGAGAAGCAGCAATTACCAGAGGACTCACTGACATCACACATGTGGACCCCCCTGCTACTGAGACATAAAATCCCCCCCCCCCCGTAACCTACTACAGCGGCGTCTCTGGCCGTTTGGGCCACACTCAACAACATGAAACACAACACCTACCAAGTACCACAGACTAGCACCATTGGCAGCACTAAAGGCAGTCTCCCCGGAGATCCCCATAAAACAATGGGTGAATCAAGGTATAACAAAACTATCCCAACTGACATCTGAGGGCACACTGATCCCATTCCCGACACTACAGGAGAAATACAATTTACCATCCAAATTTACATTTCTATATCTTCAGCTTAAAAGTATACTACTATCACATACAAGGTATGCAACGCTTGACAGTACCCCTGCAGACAAAGAACTACAATCCTTACTAGCCTTGTGCTGGACAACTCCACTGACACCTAAACTCTTATCTAGATGTTATGGAGCCCTTGCGGCCCCTAAATCCCAGACGTGGTGCTACAGTGGGAGAAAGAAACGGGTCACGCAGGAGAGATGGATTAAGAGGCTAAACGCGCTACAAGGTATCACTAGATGCTACTCTCACATAGAAGTGCACCGAAAGCTCCTTTACCAATGGTATCTTACACCAGATAAGCTCAGTCATATATACAAAACAACAACGGCAACATGCTGCATGCAGCATATCTTGTGGAGGCGCTCCACATTAGAGTCCCACAGGACCGCAAGGTGTATCTCTGGCTGCAGTTCCCACCTGGTGTAACGTTTTATGAAAGGGCACTGGTGGCAAATATCGCCATGGCAGCTAGAGCACTTGTAGTTCTTAATTGGAAGTTGGGCCTATGCCCTACGGCAACAATGCTAGTGGACAGAATCAAACTTAACTACGCGTATGAATGTATGGCTATCCTATCCCTAAGAGCTAACTCTAAAACAAGACAAATCTGGGAGCCATGGGAGGCCCTATACCCCTCTAACCCCCTACTGCTGAGATAAGAGAGGCCGAGGGTAGTAAAAAAGAAAAAGGAAAAAAAATACGTTAAAAAAAGGGAAAAGGGAGAGAATACGTGAGAGTTCGAGTTGCGAGGCATACTCTAGAACCCTGAACAAGCAAGGAGCTAATGCTCGCATATAGGACTAGAGACCACGCCCACACTATAACACACTTCACCAACATCTTGGACAAGACTATACCAGTATCCCCTTGTTCGAATTTTAGGAGGTTAACGTTTATGGGTTTGTTTTTGCTTGTGTTTTTTTTTATTTTTGGATACACTTACGCATGTACAGATATCATCTGCGCCCACCCGCACACATACCTCCCCAGCTGTGGAGTTCTCTCATTTCCACTTCTAATGCTGTATCTCCTATAAGAGAAGACATAGGTAGGCCTCACACCTACAGTAAGCAGACAGGAGAGGGAGCACCACCCTTTCTACCATTTACAGCAAGTCTCCAGTGATGGGAGTGTATAGATGGGACAGCCACCAGACATTATGGCACACAACAACATAGGGGTCAATGTTTGAAACTATGTATGGTATACTGTTTGTTATTGACCTGGCACGGGTTTTAATTGTGTCTGTCCCTGTACTCTGTAAAATGTGGCAATGTTAAAATGGAATGTCGCAGATGTATCAACTGAATGTAAAGCAATAAACTTAAATTATGAAAAAGATGTATAAGCTCTGTGATAGTAAGACTGGGTATACTCAGGCCTTCCGGGTGTACGAGGGAAAGGATAGCCACCTTGACTCTCCAGGTTGCCCAGAACATATGGGAACCAGTGGCAAGATTGTCTGGGACCTGATATTCCCCCTGATGAACAAAGGGTACCACTTGTATACTGACAATTGTTATACAAGTGTCCCTTTGTTCAAGCTACTGTACTGTTTTGATACAGTAGCTTGTGGTACAATCAAAAAGAACAGCACAGGTTTCCCAGGACAATTTGCACGCACCCGGCTAGAAGGGGGGAGACCTCAGCTCTGAGCCAAGAGGAGCTCTGTGCCAAGAGGAGCTGTTGGCAGTTAAGTACAGAGACAAGAAGGATGTGTACCTTCTTACCACCATCCACGCTGAGACCACAAGGAAGCCAGTGTGCATCAAGGCCTATAACCGGCATATGGGTGGGGTTGATCTAGCAGATCAGCTGCTGCAGCTCTACCTAATTATACGAAAGACAAGGGCCTGGTACAAAAAGGTTGCAATCTACCTAATGCAGATTGCAACCCACAACGCTTTTTTGTTGTTCAAAAAATCAAACCCCGGGACGCAGCTGAGTTTTTTAGTTTCAGCTCCAGATCGTTTCGGGGATTTTGTACCATGATGCACCTGCTCCCCGGGCGGTGATGGGCGAGAGCATAGTTGGGGCTACACATTTTCTTTTTTAAATCCCCCCTACTGCAGCAAAGCAGAATCCCCCAAAAAGATGCAGAGTATGTTTTAAGAGGGGGCAGAGAAAAGATACTGTATATCACTGTCCTGATTGCCCTGGGCAGCCTGGACTCTGCATTGGGGACTGCTTCAAACGATACCACACACTGGTCCTTTTTTTTTTTACATTTGCCGTTCAGTTTTTTTGGTGTTTTTTTTTTTTTGTTACATTTACCCTATGCATGGGGGGCATGGGTGTAAAAAAGTTGCACCAAAGCACTCCATATACAATACCTTGGGGTGTCTACGTTTCAAGTATGTACACATTCATGGCAATATATAAAACTGGGGTATGTGATTAGCCTCAAGCTAATGATAGGCCAATCAGAAGAAATACTCTCAATTTCAACTCAAATTGAAAGTCATACAATTGTAACCATACCTTCCCAAAATCCTGGCAAACCTATGCATGGGGGGCATGGGTGTACTAAGGAGGCCTTGCAGAAAACAACCTGGGGTGTTTTCTTGCAATAACCAACAACAGGCTCTCCTAAATCACAGTCAAAAAGCATTGTGTGTGTAACAATGAAAATTGAACAGTTACCACCACACACTTTCTCCAATTTTTTGACTAAAACGATTGCATCTAAGGCATCAAAACACTCCATATACAACACCTTTTCAAATATATGCACGCTCATGGCACAAAAATACATTGAGATTTCTGATAAGGCCCCCAAAAAGAAGATAGGCAAACAAGATATGTAAAATTTGAAAAACGCATATCAGACGTTTTGCTCTGCACCCCCCAGAGAACCCAACACACCTATGCATGGGTGGTATCGCTGTACTCAGGAGATGTTGCCGAACACATGTTGGGGTGTCCTGTGGCAGTAACACCTAACAGGAGCTGAGAATCTGAGCCTAAAGTAGAATGTTTGTGAATAATTACACACACAAAAAATGACCACCCAAACGTTTGACAGAGACTGGTGGTAGAATTAGTGCATGTAAAGTGTTAAAATGCCACCATGTGAAATGCCATAGAGTGTCTACCTTTCAGAAACATACGGTTTGACGGGGGTAAATTACATTGGCTGGCTTCAAAAATGTTCCAAATGGGACATGGGTGCATGATGGCCAGCTGTGAAAATTCCAAGTTGGAAAACTGGGATGCGCACCCTTCAAATAAGGTCTTTTAGCCCCCAGAGAACCCAACACACCTATGCATGGGTGGTATCACTGTACTCAGGAGATGTTGCCAAACACATGTTGTGGTGTCCTGTGGCAGGAACACCTAACAGGAGCTGAGAATCTGAGCCTAAAGTAGAATGTGTGTGAAAAATAACACACACAAAAAAAAAAATGACCACCCAAACGTTTGACAGAGACTGGTGGTAGAATTAGTGCATGTAAAGTATTAAAATGCCACCATGTGAAATGCCCTAGGGTGTCTACCTTTCAGAAACATATGGTTTGACGGGGGTAAATTGCATTGGCCGGCTTCAAAAATGTTCCAAATGGGACATGTGTGCATGATGGCCAGCTGTGTTTTTTTTTCCATTTTTCATCATATTTTACTTTTTTTTTCTAGTAAATTATATGATATGATGAAAATAATGGTATCTTTAATAGCGAGAAAAACAGTATATAATATGTGTAGGTACAGTAAATGAGTAAGAGGAAAATTACAGCTAAACACAACCACTGCAGAAATGTAAAAAGAGCCCTGGTCCTTAACAGTAATAAAATTGAAAAATAGCCTGGTCACTAAGGGGTTACTGTAGCATTACTGAAGGACCAAGAGGTTGTGGATGATGTTAGCCAAGTTGTTCAGAATTATTTTGTCAAACCCTCTTCCACACGGGGTCCTGGATCTGCTGTCTGGTCTGTTCATAAAGCGAGATATATATAGCTACTTGTGAAAAACTTAAATCCATAGCTATATTCCACTTAAAAAAGAAAAAAGGTCTCTGAGATGCAGAATCCATGAACAAAACTTCCCTTACTCCTAGTCATTAGACTTCATGTTAAATGTCTCCTTTTAGATTATGTAGCCCATCAAATTTCATGGTCCCGAGATAAATACTTTATTAGTATTAGGCAGGACTTTAAATTATCTTGCTCACATGAGCCTATTTCAGCAGGCAAAGGCTCCTCTGGGAACATTATAACCTCTTCAGAAGCCATTCATACTGCTTTCTGAGATTATTATTACTCCCTGTAAAACCACACTCTGAGCCACTTTGTCTCCCACTAGACACATATAGAATCCATAAAAGAGGTTTTGATTCCCTGTCTCTTCTTCCCTCCCCCTTGCTTTTAGAGTCCCTTTGGAAGATGAGAAATTGAGAATATGCATGAAGTTTCTCCTTAAAGGACAATAAAGTACCTGGTCCTTATGGTCTCAGTGGTAGTTATTAAGATCTCTCAGGACTTACTGTCTAACTCCCCACCTGATCTCTGGCTATGGGGGAGGGGGAAACCCACTATTATATATATATAGTAATGTGACAATCACAATTTTAAGTGCAAAAAAGTGTAAATAAATTCAAAATCAAAATAACTTCCTTTGAAATCAATGGAGATTTCTGAGACTTCCTCTTGTCTCCAAATTCCAATGTATATGCAATAGGGGCTAATATTAAAAGATCAAAACAAAACATAGTGTGTAACTATGTAACATAAAATATTAGTGTATTATTCCAACTGCCCACCCACACTTGATAAATTAAAATGTGCCTTTACAACATCCTCCAGTAAAGTTATATCGTGTTGTGTGCCATCAGTAGACCAGATTCACAGGATCAGATCTTACTCCATTAGGTTTGGACCATGAACCGAAAAGAGAAGGACAATCAATATAACTAAAATATATAAAAATATCCCAAACAATGTTTATTAACTTACATATCATTTAAAAGCAGCAAATGCAATCATGCAAATCATCACAAGTCATCCAACACATTTGTCCTACTTGACTTCCTCAACGACAATGAAAAAAACACATTTTCAGGTTAGATTTATTATTCATCCTGGGTCATCACGTCCGCAACGTCCAATCTATTTGGCTACTAGGTTGAGGTTTGCACTTCTATGAAAGGTTAGAGTCAAAATGGAACATAATAATTAAATGGATCAATTGGCAGCAACCATTTATAATAGTCTACTCATATTTCATAAAATATTGAATGCTTGGCACAATTTCACCTCTAATTTTTACAGGGTTCTTGACTAAGGTGAGAATTCAAAGTGAATTTAAAAATTAAAGTCGGGGCGGAGCTAGCTGGCAAACTATACGGTGCACACAGCCTGAGCTCCGAAACAGCGACGGCAAATAGCCCCAAATCCTACCTGTCAAGGCGACACAGTCACCCCCACTGGGGCCCCACAAGAGAGGAGAAGACATGGGGAAGCACTCCCGAAAGTCTCTGGGTCCAAACGGAGGTCAAACTCGAGATATCGGCCTCACGCTCTCAGAGCCCTCCAGGCCCAAAATGGCAGACATGCTCCCTGACTCACCTCATGGGAGCATGTCTTCCATTTTGGGCCTGACTCACCTCATGGGAGCATGTCTGCCATTTTCAGTCTCAGAGGACAGGGACTTTGATCCGGAGGAGTTCCTGACTCGGACCCGCGGCGGCAAAGCCTTCTCCCAGAGGCAGCCAGACCCACAGTGGGCCACAAAGACCGACAGCACCACAATGGTGACAGACCTCAAAGCCTCAGAAATGAGGAGCCTAAAGACAGACCTGAGCACCCTAACGGGCAGGATCAAGGCCACAGAGGAGGAGGTCCAAAGCCTCGGACTCAAACAAGCCTCAACCAATACACACCGGCAAGAGGTATTAATCGTGCAGCGCTAAGTGCTAAGGTAGAACACCTAGACGACATAACACAGCAGCGCAATCTAAAAATACGAGAAATACATGACTCCATAGACAACAGAGAATTACCACAGTTCATAAGGCGACTATTTGCAGCCACGTTGACACATAAACAGGCTAAAGTACTGCAGCGTGATGGACTTTACCATTGATTTGGATTAAGGATATCAGTTATACTCTTCTTACAGTTCTTTTTGCTTCATATGTTTTATGACTAATGTCTAATAAGTTCTATGCCTAATATGTTTAATGCCTAATATGTTTTAGGAATAACGTACATGGGTTGGTTGGCCCCTAGAGAACAGGCCATTATCTAAATAAGGTGCCATTTTGGAGAAAAAGGGACCATAACACCCCCTCTCCCCCACTACAGGGACTTCCAGGTTCTTAGACAACTCTAAATGATGCTGGACGTCCTCACGCTATGCATGAGGACCCCCAGCTTCACTGGAATCCCCATAGGAAAGCATTGAATAATGCTTTTCTATGATGAAATCCTAATGTGAGCGCGGCCATTACCGTACATGCACATTAGGTCTCCCCTGCCAGCGGACTTCAGTGGGGGAGGAGCATAGGTGGAGCCTGACCCAGCACCGAGGGACATCTGTGCCGGATTCAGTCAAGTGTCTGAAGGGGTCTAACACCTTCAGCAACGTTGCATGGGGGAGCAGGAGGGAGGGGGGACTCCTGGATTCTACAGAGCCAGGAAAATGGGTTTGTTTACCTGGCACTAGAGAATCCCTTTAAACTAAGATAATATAGACACAATCACTAGACTACATATAATTAATCATTTCAAAATGAGTGCTAACCCAAATTCTTTAGAACCCCTGTAAGTGGCAAATCCTCATTAAATATGAGAGAAAACCCAACAGCATGGGTCTAAGCTAAATCAACTTATAGGGCTAAATGCAAAGCAAGAAACACAGATAGCAGTAATGGAAAAAGGGTAAATAATAAATTCACTTTATTAAAAAGAAATCCCAAATCTGGCCAGGAACCCACAACACTTCTCAAACAAAACCCCCCAATAAAGAGAGATCTCCCCTTTAGAGAAGGAGGAGCAAGGAACAGAGAATATAAACAACCCTAATTAACACCAGGTAACACTCACTTTATTATTTTTGTTTAGAATGTTTAGTCTTATGTCTGAGGGCCAGCAGGTTTAAGTAGACACTGTTAGATATTTCTACAGTGCTGAGGTATCTAAGGTCAAGATGATGTTTTATAGTTTTGTGTTCCCTTCTCTCTTTGCATATGTAGAATTCCCCTATTGATTGAATTCATTAGTGTTGTCAATATTCTCTGTTTCTTGCTTCTCTTTCTCAAAGGGGAGATCTCTCTTTAATGGAGGGATTTGCTTTGGGATTCTCCATTGTGAGAAGTGCTGTGAGATTTGTTCTTATATGCATATGTTAGCATGTCTTGCAAAGACTCTATTGTTTCTTAAATAAATAATTTAAAAATAAATAAAAATGTATGTAATATAGGTACTAGGGACTTTATTGTATTATAACATTTTGAAACACAATTTTAGAAACTTTTTTGAAATAACTTGAAAGTGTTTTTGGTGTATATTTTTTAAATTAAAGGGACATTCTATAAAAATCGCGATTTAGTAGACATACCCTCAAAGAAAATATACATGTCATTTGCTTTGCATGTTTTCTTTGGGCTATGTGAAATCTTAGTTTGCAATAGCTGCACATCTAGCTCATTCTTTGTCACGTGCTTAGCTCAGGAGAGCTCTCTGGCATTAGTAGCTATGGTAGCAGATCTCAAATAAGAAGTCATCAACTATAGAATATTCCTGGGGCTGACTTGACATCACTAAACTAATTTCCATTGTTTATATACTTCATCAGTACAAGTGTGTGAAAGTGTTCAACTTACATAGAATGGAAAATTACAGAAAACTAATACAATTCATGCTCAAATTAACCTGTATACACTAAAATTAAACAATTCAGATCCAAATGCCCATAACAATTCAAAAATAGATTCACTACTAGTATTGGGGAAAGCAGTACTGGGGCACTCCTGGTGCCCTATTATATCACTTCAACCATTATTAGGGTTTACTTTTCATTTTTAATATATCACACAGCATTTGAAATATTGGCATAAATAAATACACTTGTTATCTTTGCAATGGATGTTGACAAAAAGAGAAAAATTGTCATGTACCCTGCTTAAAGAAGTGTCACGGAACACAAAAACATTTTTTGGAATACATGAAGATTACATTAAATAAACTCATTTGATATCAGGTATCTGTACTATACTGGGGATAATAAGCCGCTTTTGCAAAAAAAAATGTTGTGTTCACTCCTCCCTGGCAGCTAGAGGGCAGCCATGAAGATTGATCTACAAAAGTTTCTGTTGAGTATGATTGAAAGGAGGGAGCCACCATTTACAGTCTCTCTGCATAGACACAGAAAGACACAGTGAAACCAAGGTATAGAAATGTTTTACCTTCAGTGAGAAAATGAGACCTAAAGGTAAAGGGAAATGTATGTTGAGTTATTTTGGGCACAATCTAGTTTGGTATTTCTTTGCAATGCAAAATGAAAAATATATTGTTGGAACTAGAGGCATATGATGTGATTATACAAAGATAAACTAAAGAGGTGATAAAGTAATAGAGAGATGTCAAGATGAGTAAAAGCAGATGTACTAGATGCAGTAGCATCTGTAGCATGCACATGGTGATATGGGACCATGGCCACAAAGTTTCACATTATGATTTTATTTCATGCCCACTTTTCTTGCATTTCCAGCACCCCTAGCATCTGGACCAGCATCAAATGGCAAACATAATAGGACCAGCGCTCGAGTTCTGCAGGAAAGCGTGGGAACGGCATTCATGCACTTTTTCCACAGCAGGAACGTTGTCCCTTTCCTCAGTCCCTGTCCCATTCCTCAGTGCCTGTCCCCTTCCTCAGCCCCGACCCTTTCCTCAGTCCCTGTCCCTGTTCATCAGTCCCTGTCCCTTTCCTCAGTCCCTGTCCCTTTCCTCAGCCCCTGTCCCCCTCCACAGTCCCTGTCCCCTTCCTCAGTCCCTGTCCTTTTCCTCAGTTCCTGTCCCTTCTCCTCAGTCCATGTCCCTTTCCTCAGTCCCTGTCTCTCTTCCTCAGTCCCTGTCCGTTTCCTCAGTCCCTGCCCCCCTTCCTCAGCCCCTGCCCCTCCTCCTAAGCTCCTGTTCCTCTTCCTCAGCCCTGTCCCCCTCAGGCCCTGTCCCTCTTCCTCAGTCCCTGTCCCCTTACTCAGCCCCTGTCCCTTTCCTCAGTCCCTGTCCCTCTTCCTCAGCCATGTCCCCTTCCTCAGTCCCTGTCCCTTTCCTCAGCCATGTCCCCTTTCGTCAGCCAGGTCCCTTTTCCTCAGTCTTTGTCCCTTTCCTCAGCCCCTGCCCCCCCTTCTCAGCCCGTGCCCCCCTCCTAAGCTACTGTCCCTCTTCCTCAGCCCTCTACCCCTCAGCCCCTGTCCCTCTTACTCAGTCCCTGTCCTTCTTCCTCAGTCCCTGCCCCCCTTCCTCAGTCCCTGTCCCCCTTCCTCATTCCCTGTCCCCCTTCCTCATCCCCTGTCACCCTTCCTCACCCCCTGCCCCCCTCCTAAGCTCCTGTCATTCTTCCTCAGCCCCTGTCCCTTTCCTTGGCCCTTGTCCCCTCCTAAGCTCCCCCCTCCTAAGCTCCTGTCACTCTTTCTCAGCCCCTGTCACTCATCCTCAGCCTCTGTCCCTTTCCTCAGCCCCTGTTCCCTTCCTCAGCCCATGTCCCCCCTCCTCAACCCCTGTCACCTTACTCAGCCCCTGTCCGCCTTACTCAGCCCCTGTCCCCCTCCTCAGCCCTGTTCCCCTACTCAGCCCCTGTCCCTCTTGCATACAAGCGTATAACTTTTTTTTTCAGGGGGGGATGGATCTTGGGTGAGTTCCCACACTATGTTACCTAGGACTTAACCCCTGAGTAGGACTGGTGTCAGAGGCCAGACAGAGGTAACAAGCTTTCCCCCTACTAAACACAGCGGCAGGCAGAGACTCACTGGTGAATATAAATGACACATTATGCAAAGGGCAGCACACAAAACCAGCTGTAAACATATATATAAAAAAAATAAAGATGCTGTTAATACTTTACAAATTCTACTTAAAATAAGAAGGGTACATTAACAATACAGAGTGCTGATGTGACATATTAAACAGGATATTGAAGGAGTATTACGTGTTCTTGGCTGTAACACAATTCTAAAGAAATGTTTCTAACTACACAATGTTTTGTGGGGGATAAACTTATTAAACATAAGCATCATTGATTTATAAAATGTTCCAAGCTTAATTTGCTGGGTAAGAAGATGTAATCCTTGTTACAACACCCTGTGTATTAGTCACTGTCTAGTCTATGCTAAACATCTGTTTAAATGAATTGTAATCAATTTTTTTCTTAGATTACTTATTAAAAGTTATTTAAATTTTGATAAATTTAATACAGTTTTCTAACCAGATGCATTCAGTCATAGATAATCTACACTCTTATTAAATTTTTCTAATAATTATGTATTTATAAGAATATTAAATGGGCCATTGAGCCTGGTTCTGACCATCATTTAAATTATTGTTTAAATAATTAATAAAAAATAATATGCAATAAGTTTATTATATAAAAAAGGCAAAATCACCTGATAAAGCCTGGTTTAGATCAGAGCTATCTACTTCCAGCTCCAGTCCACTAACCTGGCAATCTCAGTTTCTCCTCTGCACTCTTTTGCACGGCTATAGGCTTATCCCGCACTTAGAACCACTATTCGGGCACTCCTGGCTACAGACCACCCAAGGCTCCCGGCCTCCAGAGCTGGTAACACCGCCAAGCCCCGATCCCTACACTACGCCCGATCGTGGAAGGGAGTCTCCTTCAGGGGCTTTAAGTTCCACCACTCACTCAACTGACTGCAGATGACTGCTGCAATCTTACCACATGGTTCAGCTCCTTGGATCTACAAGCCCCCGCCAAAATGCTCTACTGACTGCTCCCCTGGAACACCTTTAAGCCTAGTAATTAGTTACTTTCAACCATATTCTTACGAGCTAACTATGTATACATAAATATTAATCTATCGCTTTCAGTCATGTTTTTGAGAAATCCTGTCAAGTATTGTTGACATCAATATCTACACTCTTAAATCATAGATTCCTGGCAGGGCCGGACTGGGAATTAAAAGCAGCCCTGGAAAAAAAATATTTACCAGCCCCATAATGCGTCGCGCCAGCATAGTGTGCAGATACAGAGTTAGAACAGATAACTTAAAATTAAAAAGTACTTCAACGTAAAAAGCGCACTCACAGGCTTCAAAATAAAAAAAGTGCAGATTTATTTTAATCAGACTTGCCTTTGTATGTAATCAATGTTTCAGTCCAATTACCTTGACATATTAAGGAAAGCTTGTTAATGGGACTGAAATGGTGAATGTATGTAGGGCACAACTGTAAAAAATGTTTATTTTGAAGTCCTGTGTGTGTGCTCTTCACTTTAAATATGTTATTGTGCTGGAGTATGCACCTAGCAACAAGACTGGGCCAATATCTGCTCATTACATATGGTACATATTAATGACATTTCTCTGTGTATTATGCATATATAAATGTACATTAATATGTGTAAATATAATAGGCATAATTTTATATATATATATATATATATATATATATGTATATATATATATATAACTAATACACATATTAATATACATGTCATATGCCAGTGGCGGATCCAGAGCCTGAGCCCGGGAGGGGCACTTGTAGATCATTTAAAGAAATATTCCATGCACAATAACCACTACTCCTCTGTGTAGTGGTTATGGTGCCAGGAGTGCTGGCACCCCCTCCCAGAGTAAGTAGTCAAAACGTTTAAGAACAGTTTGACAACTTACCTGGAGTCTGCTGGGATATGGGGCTGTAGTAGGGTATAGGAGCAGTGGTGCAATGTGTGAGGGGTGCAATGTGTGTGAAAGGTTCAGTGTGTGTGTGTGGGGGGCAGTGTGTGAATGTGTATGGTGTGTGTGAAGGCAGTGTGCGAATGTGTATGGTGTGTGTGTGGGGGGGCAGTGTGTGTATGGGGCTAGAGTTCACTCTTACTACTGCGACCACCAGGAAGTGGTGAGAGTGAACTCTAGCCCGTAGCTCCAGGGCTAGAGTTCACCCTCGTGAGAGCCGGAGCGTTGCCCCGGGTCCTCTCTTCCTCCCCTGCCGGCTGCCTGCACGGTGCCTGCGGTACGGGGAGGGAGATCGGCCGGCAGGGGAAAGCCTCGTGGGGGGGGAATTGCCCCATTGCCCCCCCCCATCCACCAGTGATATAGTGATATATACTGCCCCTCTGTGTGCCTTTTTGTCTCCCCCAGTCACTCTGTATGTTTCTTTCTCCCCCTCACTGCTCCTCTGTGTCAATGTCTCCCCTCTCCTTCCCAGTCTCTCTTTTCCCCCTCTGCCTCTTTTACCCCCTCCCCTTGTGTGTCTCTCTCATTTCTCCCTCTTTGTCTCTTTCTTCCCCCTCTGCCTCTTTCTCCCCCTTTCCCTGTGTGTCTCTCCCTCCTCCACATCTCTCTTCCTCCCCCCTTTCCCTGTGTCTCTTCCTCTCCCCTGTGTCTCTCCCTCTCCACATCTCTCTTCCTCCCTCTTTCCCTGTGTCTCTCCCTCCTCCACATCTCTCTTCCCCCCCCTTTCCCTGTGTTTCTCCCTCCTCCACATCTCTCTTCCTCCCCCCTTTCACCGTGTCTCTCCCTCTTCCACATCTTTCTTCCTCCCCCCTTTCCCTGTGTCTCTCCCTCTTCCACATCTCTCTTCCTCCCTCTTTTCCCTGTGTCTCTCCCTCTTCCACATCTCTCTTCCTCCCCCTTTTCCCTGTGTCTCTCCCTCCTCCACATCTCTCTTCCTCACCCCTTTCCCTGTGTCTCTCCCTCATCCACATCTCTCTTCCTTCCCCCTTTCCCTATGTCTCCCCTCCATATTTCCCCCCCCCCATTTACCTAGAGAAGTCAGGGGGGCCGGCCGCGTTCCAGGATGGAGCCGCCGGGCGAGGTGGCAGCTTCGCCAGTCCGGCGGCACTCCTGTCACTGATGATGGTGATGGTGATGGCTGGAGGAGGAGGAGCATGTCTACCATGCTCCTTCATGGTTCCTGTGCTGAGAATTGTGGGAACCGCGAGGGAGCATGGTAGACATGCTCCTCCTCCTTCAGCCACGATCGATATATCCCCTTACCCTGCAACTCAACTGTTATGTCACTTCCAGCGTAGAAGTCAAATACAACCCTATCATAATACGTTCAACGAATGCATATGGCATAAGTGTTACATTTGGCATAAGTTTGCCACAGCAATGCCCTATATACAGTAAGGCCGCCACTCCTACGTTACATATGGCCCACCACGGGCAATCCACCATAACTCAATTTTCGGCATCTCTTACGTCCCTCTGTGAGCATTCACTACTCTAGTCACAGACAGTCACTGGATCTCCACTGTAAATTTTTTGCTAGGAAACTAGATACGTTTAACATATTTCGGGTCCTTCTAGCGGAAGGTCGCACAGTGGGAACTCTCAGATCGATGTAGCACTATTAGGTATCTCTTTCTTATCCATACATATTGATTAAACTAGGTGCATACACATATTTCAGACCCCTTCCCCCTTTTTTTCATCTAAGCATTGATCATTTCTACTTTTTATCCTGTTGTTGACGGTTTAACCCTTACCCGCAACATAGGTATATTGGACCATTATCTCTATTAGCACTTACACCTTGCTGCACATATTCCCATTAGTGTTCCCATTGTGTCTTTAGGTTTCTCTAAACGATTCCATCACAAGCTCAACCACACATTAGTTGGGCTAGGCACACACGTCCCACATACTTACCATCAAATCATTAAGTCCTTGTTTCTCTACATTCCTTAGGGATAGCTCAACTGGCTGTAAAGGGTATTGGTGCTGGCCATATTTTAGTTTAATAGTAACTGTGTCCCCTGAGGACAACTTTCATCCTTACACGTAGGTATTCGCCCATCGGCCCAACTCATAGAAAGGGCCTTGCTTCAACCTCTTCAGGTTATTAGATAGGGCTTCATCTTGTTTTGAATCTCTTATTTTTCATCAAAAGGCCAACATTTTTGCCAATTGGTTCAGTGGCATCAGTCCCTTGGCCAAATTCATAACTAGAGCCTCTCATAGCCACTTGGCAATTAGTAGGGCTGGACCTTCCCCTGTTTCAGCTAATTTCTTTGCCTTTCAGCACTAAGCAAGTCGCCAGTTGATACCGGGTTGCACTCTAAATGCACGTCTGACACATTTAAGCTTTACTTCTTACATCATAGTACATCATAGTACCAACAAGGAGGATTTCACTCTGAATTCCAAGACAGACCCTCAACAAACATACTGTGCACTCTGCTGCAAACAAGTGACATACCTACGCACAACATAGGGAACTACTGAACCACTCTACAAGACAACATATGCAAGGTATAGCATATACAGTATGTGAACCCTTTGGAATGATATGGATTTCTGCACAAATTGGTCATAAAATGTGATCTGATCATCATCTAAGTCACAACAATAGACAATCACAGTCTGCTTAAACTAATAACACACAAAGAATGAAATGTTGCCATGTTTTTATTGAACACACCATGTAAACATTCACAGTACAGGTGGGAAAAGTATGTGAACCCCTAGACTAATGACATCTCCAAGAGCTAATTGGAGTGAGTTGTCAGCCAACTGGAGTCCAATCAACGAGATGAGATTGGAGGTGTTGGTTACAGCTGCCCTGCCCTATAAAAAACACACACCAGTTCTGGGTTTGCTTTTCACAAGAAGCATTGCCTGATGTGAATGATGCCTCACACAAAAGAGCTCTCAGAAGACCTACGATTAAGAATTGTTGACTTGCATAAAGCTGGAAAGGGTTATAAAAGTATCTCCAAAAGCCTTGCTGTTCATCAGTCCACGGTAAGACAAATTGTCTATAAATGGAGAAAGTTCAGCACTACTGCTACTCTCCCTAGGAGTGGCCGTCCTGTAAAGATGACTGCAAGAGCACAGCGCAGACTGCTCAATGAGGTGAAGAAGAATCCTATAGTGTCAGCTAAAGATTTACAAAAGTCACTGGCAAATGCCAACATCCCTGTTAGCAAATCTACAATACGTAAAACACTAAACAAGAATGGATTTTCATGGGAGGATACCACAGAGGAAGCCACTGCTGTCCAAACAAAACATTGCTGCACGTAGCACAAATCGGCAGAACGAGTTATACAATGTGTTGAGTTTATTAATGTGGGATTGCGATGCAGATGCATATACTACATCCCCATAATCAATGATTGGCATCAGCATTTGCAGTACAATCTTTACAAAACCATATTTTTTTGTTTATTTTTTTATTTTATTTATTTGGAAAGGTTAATGTCCCTTTAAGTAAATCAAATAGCCTTAAGATATTATCCAAGAAAACAATCCTATATGTAGGCCCCTCAGATGGCTTGCCTTACATATATTTTAGCCAATACTGATTATATTCCTGGTAAGGAGCCCAGCTGGATACTTGGGCCAGCATGATTTGCTCTAATGCTATGACTTGATTTCCCCTCTTCTGATACCCTCCATTCCACTAATAAGCACATAAAGGAAGCCACGAGCAAAGGAACAGCCTGTACTGCTTTAAAAACGATTCTCGCTAGATATCAGAAAAAAACCCCAGATAATTCTCACAGCAAAATATACATATAGAGAAGAGAACATAGATTTTAATATTGGTTACTGCATCCGACATTGGCATATTATTGATGCTCCATGCCAGGGACTCACAGCCTTCATCTCCATGACAACACCACAAGTCAAAGCTTACTTAGAGTGTCTCCAGCAAGGCACTTTGCTTAGAAAGGAGTAGAAGCTGCGGTTGGCACATCATCATAGAGTGTCCAGTTCTCAGGATCACCACCGCTCACCTAGGCAACGTGTCAACAGGGCCAACCCTTATTCATAGCTCACACTATCAGGAGGTCCCGATCTACACCGTTGGGTGTATTCTGCAAGAAGTCCCATAAATGCTGCTGTATCCATGAGAGCATCGTGCTGGGTCTTCCTATGATGGGGCTGTCCCCCATGATTTAATTAATGCCTTATCATGGAAGTGTTTTTTTCCCACTTGGCATTGGCTGAGCTCTTCTCTCTGTGTTGGCTGTAGAGCTTGTGTTAAGCATGTACCAGTTTCTTGGTTTATACTGTGTAGCTACTTCTTTAGAACCCAGTGTTATTTTATCTTGGAGAGATAAAATAGAAAGGTGAACAGCGCTAAAAATCAGAAAATGTACATACATTTTGTAGAAATACTGGCCAGCAGAGTAACTTAAAAAAAGAGAGAAACAAAAATACAAATAATGGTACAGTATGTATGAACGATATAATTCCACAAGAACAAAGGTGTTATATTCACACTCACACTTTGAGGAGCTATATCAGCTCGGTGTTAAGAGCCTGGACGGAATAATCCCCGTCTATGGATTTCTTGAGGTTCAAGACCATTGGTGAATTTATAGGTGTAAATATTCGTTAAATGAAAAACAAGAGTAAAATACACCACATGGTATAGTACGTAAATATAAAATATTGGAGAAAAAAAAATGGATGATCCTACTTACATATACTAGAGCAACGACCTGCTCTAGTTTGGAGAATTTCAGGTGGAATAATCCCCACCTTGGGATATAGTGGACCCAGGTATAGCAGCAAAGCAGTATTGGATAGGAAGGAGGACAAAAGGAATGACTGGATAGTTTAAAAATATATATATACTTTAATACAATAAGTGAAAAGTGAATAATAAACTATAAAACCAGTCCTGTATAAAAGTCCAAAATTCTTCCTCACTTGACGCGTTTCGCCGAAGCTTTCTCAAAAGTGAATGCTTGCTGCTTGGGGTCCTTGAGATTATATACCTTCTCTGATGATGAACTATTTTAAATCTGATGATTTTCATCATCAGAGAACGTATATAATCTCAAGGACCCCAAGCAGCAAGCATTCACTTTTGAGAAAGCTTCGGCGAAACGCGTCAAGTGAGGAAGAATTTTGGACTTTTATACAGGACTGGTTTTATAGTTTATTATTCACTTTTCACTTATTGTATTAAAGTATATATATTTTTTAAACTATCCAGTCATTCTTTTTGTCCTCCTTCCTATCCAATACTGCTTTGCTGCTATACCTGGGTCCACTATATCCCAAGGTGGGGATTATTCCACCTGAAATTCTCCAAACTAGAGCAGGTCGTTGCTCTAGTATATGTAAGTAGGATCATCCATTTTTTTTTTCCAATATTTTATATTTACGTACTATACCATGTGGTGTATTTTACTCTTGTTTTTCATGTAACGAATATTTACACCTATAAATTCACCAACGGTCTTGAACCTCAAGAAATCCATAGACGGGGATTATTCCGTCCAGGCTCTTAACACCGAGCTGATATAGCTCCTCAAAGTGTGAGTGTGAATATAACACCTTTGTTCTTGTGGAATTATATCATTCATACATACTGTACCATTATTTGTATTTTTGTTTCTCTCTTTTTTTAAGTTACTCTGCTGGCCAGTATTTCTACAAAACGTATGTACATTTTCAGATTTTTAGCGCTGTTCACCTTTCTATTTTATCTGTCCATTTATCACAAGGTAGAGGAACACCTTGTTGGTGAACTGCAGCTCACCCCTGAGAAGAGAGCGCTTATTATTCTTTTGCATTTGTTATTTTATCTTGAATGCATATGACGGCTACGGTGTCTCATTTTGTGTTTCTTAGTCTGTTATGCGAGTTTCCTTCTTGCTTTAAGCTGTTTATATCACTTTTTATTTTTCAAAAACAAATGTGTCTTAATCCACACAAAATGTAAGTATACAGTAAGATACCACCTTAAATGATTCTTGAAGTGTATTGCTATTTTACGCCAAGTGTATTATGCATTCATATCAATACAAAATTTTACTGACAAGCCCTATCTAAAATATTGCAAGAAAAGGAAAGTCCATAAATTCTCAAAAGCATGAAACCCTTCTAAATTTCTGTAAAGGTTAAAAAATAATATAAAGTCAGATTACACTCCCAGCCAATGAGCTAAATTCTATATTGACAGTCTTAGCTCAAGAGAACTTACAGAAGTTCTTACTTGCTCTCTGCTGGCTCTCCGGTGATGGTAATGGATGAAGGAAGTGGTACCCCGCAAACACAATATGGGACACTAAACTGTTTAAAAATGGTTTAAAATGGACTCCTTAGAGTGAGGGTCACCAAGACACTCCTTCTAACACCATATCCATATCCAGTTCATGGTATGGGGTTTTGGTGTTTGGAGTGTTTCTTTAAAATGCAATGGAAGCTAAAGTTACAACTGTGTAAAGAGTGTGTGCTATCAACATAATTTTTATATAGCAAAACATCTTAGCCTATGTCTAGTACCCAAGTAGACATGTTTTATTTTTGTTTTACGTTCAGTCTCTGGCTTTGGCCAGAGAGGCATCTGGTTATTTATTAGTAAGTAAGGGGTGGAATATATCAGTGCTTGTAATATGGCTGCTAGAACTTCCATGGAACCACCTCCGCACATATGGGTCCTAATAAAGTGTATAGAAGGTTATGGATCAAGAATACAAACTATCTTGGATCAAGGACAGAAACTTTGATCCACAACATTTAATAAACCTGATTTCTACTAAAACCCTTCTTTGACTGTTATGTTTTATATTTTTGCATATGTAGAAATATTGTAAGCTAGATATGTGTATATATAAATATATTTCTCTGTTATTCCACTACTGTTCACTGTTTGTGTGGTCATTTTAGTGAATCAAGAGCTCTTGTTCTTTGCAGTGTCTGTATTTATTCATTTATTCTAGATGATGTCGCCCTTTGTACATTGCTGTTGACAAGTGACTAATTTCAGAGAGAGAGAGAACCCCGGTGAGTGTAGTTCTACCAATGTACATTGATTAGGATTAGGATGGTAATACAGTATTATCCGTTGACTTTTAGAGGATTCCAGGATTCACCACCTTCTTTTTCAATGTAAATTTTTTAGAACTAAATTCTAATAAATATGAATTTAAATATAAATGCAACATAGTTATTTTTTTAAATCATATTTTTTGAAAGAACACCCTAAGCAACCTCAACACTACAGCTTGGTGCCTGGAGTCCACTGGTGCCACCGCTTGGTTTTATCTCAAAGAATAGTTAAAATATTTTGATATGACCTGGGCTCTTCCTGGTGCAAAAGACAACCCCTATATAAACTGGAATTAACTCTTCCACATTACTAATCTCAATTTTCTCCAACCTAAATGACATTGATTGGCTGAGAGTGCCAAACCCAGGTTACCCAGCATTCTCAGCATTACATAACATAACCACAACAGAGAGATGAGCGCAATACTTGGTTACGTAAAGTGTCTCTTTAACTAAATGTTAAAGTCAGTACTAAACTGCCCTTACGGGTGGGATCAGTCTGATATGCAAATTGTATAGGTTCTCTTTGTAATGGAACAAGTGAGCTAAAACATTTTTAAGACCTGATAGGGGACTAACTGAAGGGAAACTGATTTTCTCTAAGCTTTTGCCCATTCTCAGAGATCCCACATTCTCTGTTTTTGTTGCTATATATTAGGTTGCATGTTAAACAAAGTTTAGTTACTATTAGGTAATGACTATGATATGCTGCCTTGGAAGCCATGTGCTTTATTTGTCACAACTATCACAGAAACATTAACTCATGCTAAAAGAATAATATATTGTGATTTTGACGTATGTTTGCTCTGGAGAGAGATTAAAGTATTTTGTTTTATTATCCTTGGCAGGCTGGAAATCCTGAAAGGGCTGAATTAAATATAATTTTATCACACAGCACATTAGGAATGAACAAAACAAAGAATGGAACCCTTCAAAACAAGTGTTAAGAAACACTCTGTACACCCCCCTCATCCTCCATTTGTATAATATAACACATATTAGTATTATTATTATTATTATTATTATATTTATATAGAACCAGCAAATTCCATAGCGCTGTACAATGGGATACAGATACATACACGGACGCACATGCTAATACACAGCCACACAGAATGACACACATTCAGATACACAGAATGACACTTCTACAGATCAAAAACAATGACACACATACAGATACACAGACATACACTGATACACATGCGGATACACAGACACACATACAGACAAATACACATATAGACACATGCAGATACACATACACAGAATGAAACGCATACAGATACAAACAGTGACATACATACAGATACATAGGGACACACACTGACACACATACAGACAAGCAGATACACATGCAGACACAGATACACATGCAGCCACCTATGCAGACAAACAGATACACATACAGGCATACAGAACACACAGACACACATGCGGATACACAGACACACTTAATGACAAACATTCAGATACACAGAATGATGCACATACAGATATAAACTGTGACACATACAGGTACATAGGGACACACACTGACACACATGCAAAAAGGTACACATATAGACATACAGATACCCATACATACAAACAGATACACATACAGACCCATATGCAGACAGATAGAGACAAAGATACACATACAGACACACATGCAGACACACACAAGCAGACACACACAGATTCAGACATTAACACACATACACACACATTCTCAGACATTCACACACACACATAGATACAGACAGACATTCTCTCTCACACACACAGATATTCACACACATACAGACACACACACACATTCACACACAAACTGTTAAAAATTTTAGTCACCCTCCTGTTTTGTGCCTTTAGATGCAGGAGGGTGACTTCCGTAGGGTCCAGTGGCTGCCTGTGGCTGATGGGAGTCAGACCTCCCACTCTGACTCCCTCCTCTCCAGCGCTCTCTACCCGCACGACTCTCTTAGCTGGGAGGAAGTGACCGCTTCCTACTAGCTCCTCACTGTTCCCTTACGTGCACAGTTTAGTAATGCCGGGGGACTATTCCGGCACCCGGCATCATTACAGAGGGAGCAGTAAGGGGCAGGAAGAATAGACTGAGCTCCCTCGCTGCCGCCAACGACCTCTCCGCCCCGGCTGGGTACATTTTAGCAGAGTAGGCACCTGCAATGTAGCCTTAGTAAACATGTCAAACTCGCAGCTCGCCAGGCCGCAAAGTTATTCATTGTGGGCCGCATGCAGCCCATGGGCCGCGAGTTTGACATTCTTGATGTAGTAGTTTTAACAATACCATGAGTTTCAATACACAATAGAGACAAAGATGTATGGAAATTTTGTCCAAATAACATATTCCACTCGGTGAACCATGGGTAAGCAGTCAAATCATTTTAAAATGGTTTGACTACTTACAATTGATGTACCAGGGCAATCCTGGCACCATAACCATTTCAGTGAGTTGTAAGTTATGGTGCTTAGGACCACTGTTATTGTGCTTAGGACCACTGTTATCCTCCCTGCCATTCTGCCTAATGAATAATTAACAACAGAGACTATAGTTTAGTTATACAGTTTCTTTCTTATTTTTGGTTTCCATCTTTTTTTTTTTTTGCCAATATTAACTTTATGACTTATGTTAATATATGTGGTATTTTCACCAATTTTCTTGTTTGAGTAGTTTAGAGCTTTAATTCTGACAATGTTACATACATTGTGTGTGCATGCCAGTATTTATTTGCTTAAGTCAGACTTTAAATAAGCAGTTACTACTTGAAACAAATGGCTACAATTTAGTAGTTAGGTTCTCCCCTCAATTTCCAGAAAAGCAAAGTAGTTTCACTTGTTGCCAATTGATTTCTCCTGTTATTTTATGATTCACGCTCCCCAGTTAAAGCAGAACTGTCACTTCTCTGTCAAAGTACCTAGGGAAGTCGTCCATCAGAGGTAACAATAGAACACACTTCTGTGTGCAGGGCAATGCCATCACCTAATTGGGGTCTAAGCGAACTCATACACCCTTACGGTTTGAGCATTCCTTGTGCTGTATTCCTAGTGTGTCTATATGTCTTTTTTATTGTTATTATTATATATATATATATATATATATATATATATATATAAAAACACAAGATCCAGCGCACTCACCTATCCACTAAACGGCAACTTCAATGTTGACAGATTTTATTAGTTTTTTTAAAAACACCTAATCTAGGCAAAAATAATGGGGGTTTAGTTACATTATATGATCATACATTGCATAAGCCTGCCACAACGTCAATGTACCCCATCTTTGGCAGGTCCTACACTTACAGCCTAATGTCTGCTCTTATGAGATTAACCACTTACTTGAGGAAAAAAAATTCCATCTGGGGCTCTCTGCAGTACAAGGCTAAATAGGGCCCTGGGATGAGGCACCTGTGACAGGGAAGGGTGCAAAACCAAGGAGTTGGCTAGACTCCCAAATATATATATATATGAAACAAGAGGGGGTTGGCTGCACTCACCTGAACATGCATAAATGGGGGTGCTGCTGGGGGCCAAATAATACAAAACACAAGATCCAGCGCACTCACCTATCCACTAAACGGCAACTTCAATGTTGAAAGATTTTATTAGTTTTTTAAAACACCTAATCTAGGCAAAAATAATGGGGGTTTAGTTACATTATATGATCATACATTGCATAAGCCTGCCACAACGTCAATGTACCCCATCTTTGGCAGGTCCTACACTAACAGCCTAATGTCTGCTCTTATGAGATTAACCACTTACTTGAGGAAAAAAATTCCATCTGGGGCTCTCTGCAGTACAAGGCTAATTAGGGCCCTGGGATGAGGCATCTGTGACAGGGAGGGGTGCAAAACCAAGGAGTTGGCTAGACTCCCAAATATATATATATATATATATATATATATATATATATATGAAACAAGGGGGGGTTGGCTGCACTCACCTGAACATGCATAAATGGGGGTGCTGCTGGGGGCCAAATAATAGCATACACAAGATCCAGCGCACTCACCTATCCACTAAACAGCAACTTCAATGTTGAAAGATTTTATTTATTTTTTTATTTATTTTTTTAAACACCTAATATAGGCAAAATATATATTTGGGAGATTTGCTATATGTATGCACAATATACAGTGCTTTGCAAAAGTATTCACCCCCCCTTGACATTTTTCATGTTTTGTTGCCTTTACAACCTGGAATTGAAGATTATGCTAGCGCTAGTGTACTTATAATCTTAATTTTAGTAATGACAGGAGGCGAGTATTTTGCATATAACTCTCTTTACTAACTCCACATAGCAGTAAAGAAAAGTGAAAACATAAACCAATCAAAATGCAGTAGGAGGTATAGTATTCACAGTGATGAGGCTCCTCCCCCTCTTTCGAAAGCGACATCAGAGACAAATATTGAAAACGGATAAAGTCTTGAAACATAAAGTCTTGAAACATGCACCAACGGGTGACTTTCCAAATACGAAGTCCTAGTGGTTGAAGGACGGCCCGAACGTGTCCATCCTGAGCATAAGCTGTAATGTCCCGAAGTTATGCTGAAAAAGAACGTGGAGAAGGTTAGGTACCGATCTGGCAACTGTTTGCGGTAATGTAATAAACCCAACACAATTTCCACCGACTGATGTAAAACTAGATGAAAACTAGTATAAATATGACAGTAAACAATAACAAAGATTTAACTAAACAAGGTACAAGCCTGAGTCATACAAGATGAGTAGGAAGATAGAAGAAGTAAGGAAATACACATAGTAAGTATACTTACTTGGATCCGTATCCCCCAAGGGTGCGGAGGGTGGGAAAATACTCGCCTCCTGTCATTACTAAAATTAAGATTATAAGTACACTAGCGCTAGCATAATCTTCAATTTTACCACATGACAGGAGGCTTCATATTTTGCATTTTTAACGCTGAAGCAGGAGAGACGTGGCTGCCCCCGATTTCGGTCGGAAATAGAAGGTCCGAAAGGTCGATTCTCGTGACCAATCTGCAGCTCGTAGGATGTCTGCCAGGGATGCGCCTGCGGTGAAAGCCGAAGAAGCTGCCGCCCCGCGGACGGAGTGGGCTCCGAAGGTTTCCTCTACGCCCGCCAGGGACAGAATCCATCTTACCCATCTGGCCAGGGTGGTGGTAGAGACGGGAACGTGTGGTCTAACGTAGGACACCAAAAGTTGGCCCGTAGGGGAGACCCGCAAACGGGATGTGACCTCTACGTACCGATGTAGGGTAGATACCACGCAGAGAAGCGGTTCTGTAGGAAAAAAGGGGTAGAAGACCGATGTGGAGTCGGATTTCGTACGGCGTGAAACTTGGAAGGTAACTCCCTCCGGGGAGACCGAAAAGGCATCGATGTCGAAAGCTCGTACGTCCGAAACTCTGCGGAATGAGACCAAACAAAGTAGGAGCGTCAGTTTGGCTGATAGTTGTCGGAGCGAGAGTCTGTCATTGTCCGGCCAGTCCCTCAGGAACTGTAGGACGTTTTCGACGTCCCATAGTCGGGAATATTTAGGTTTCGGAGGCCTCTGAAGTCTGATGCCCCTGAGGAGGCGGCATATCAACGGGTCTTTCCCGACGGGGATCCCCTGGGCCGGAACGTGGGCCGCTGAAATTGCGGAGCGCACGACGTTGAGGGATCGAT
Source organism: Pelobates cultripes (assembly GCA_933207985.1). NCBI lineage: Eukaryota > Metazoa > Chordata > Amphibia > Anura > Pelobatidae > Pelobates > Pelobates cultripes. The sequence continues at coordinate 144,956,946 of OW240913.1, forward strand.
AAGATCGGCCCTTGGAGAAGAGATGAGAGAGAAAATTCATGATGGCTGTTATAGGTGCAGTAAAGGGATCGAAATTCCGCTCACTGCACCAAGTAGACCAGGAGCTCCATGCCGATAAGTAACATCGTCTGGTTCCTGGTGCCCATGAGTCCCATAGGAGATCTCGAGATGTTTGCGATAACTCTTCGGTTTGCCAGGCTCCCCTGAAAGCGTCCAAGCCACCAGCGTGAGACGGTCTTCCAGGATGAGCGGGTGTTGATTCCCTCTCGGGTCCGTAAGGAGCATCGGATAGGACGGTATGAGGAGGGGATCTCTGTAGGATGACGCTAGGAGATCCGGAAACCAAGGTTGACCCTGCCATAGGGGTGAGATGAGGAGCAGGGATCCGCGTTGGGTCTTCAGGTATTGCATCGTCCTGGCTACCATGGCGAATGGGGGAAAGGCGTACGCCCCCAAGAGTGGCCAAGGCTGGAGAAACGCATCTACTGCCTTGCTCTCTGGGTCTGGGAGCCAGCTGAAGTATTCGTCTGTCTGTCTGTTGTTGCGTGACGCGAAGAGGTCCAGGTGGAGGGGACCCCTCCTGACCGAAAGGCGCTGGAAGATCGCTGGGTCCAGTCTCCAGTCGCTGCTGTCTCGCCAGTGGCGTGAAAACCAGTCCGCTGTCAGGTTCGTTTCTCCCGGGAGGTATTCTGCCATGAGGGAGATTTTCCGGGGTAGACAAAAGTCGAAAATTTCCTTCGTGATCTCTGAGAGGAGCCTGGATCGGGCTCCTCCCAGGCGATTGATGTAGCGGACCGCTGAGATGTTGTCCATCCGGAGGAGGATGCAGCAGTCTGTCCGGTCTCTCGCTAAGCTGCGGATCGCAAACGACCCCGCTAGGAGTTCTAGGCAGTTTATGTGAAGGTTGGTTTCTTGGGAAGTCCAAGTGCCTCCTGTTGATCTGCCCTCGCTTGTGGCGCCCCAGCCCCACAGGCTGGCGTCTGATTCCAGAACTATGTCGGGTGCATTCCCGAAGATGGCTCGGCTGTTCCAAGCTTCCATGCTGTCCAACCACCATCCGAGTTCTTCCCTGACTTCTTCCGTTACCGGAATGTTTTGGTCGTAGGAAGGGTTCTGACGGAGGAAGGAGGCCTTCAGCCGTTGCATCGCCCTGTAGTGTAGTGGGCCCGGGAAGATTGCCTGTATAGATGCGGACAGCAGTCCCACGATTCGAGCCAGGCTGCGGAGTGGGATGGTGTTGCAGCGGATGACTCTGCGTAGTTCCTTCTTTATGGCTGTGATCTTTGAGATCGGGAGCCGTAAGGTGCTGGTCTTGGAATCTATCTCGAAGCCCAGGAAATGTATCGTCTGGGCTGGGAGCAGCTCCGATTTTTGGTAGTTCACCACGAAGCCTAGGGACGTCAGGAGTTGAATGGTATATCGTGTGTGTTGTGTTAGACTGTACCTGTCTGAGGAAAATAGTAGCAGGTCGTCCAGGTAGATAATGCAACGAATTCCTTGAGTTCGTAGTTGTGATACTACCGGCTTGAGGAGCTTGGTGAAGCACCACGGCGCTGAGCTGAGGCCGAAGGGGAGGCATGTGAACTGCCAGGGTTGGTCTTGCCATAGGAATCTGAGAAATTGGCGGCAAGACCCATGGACGGGGACCGACAGGTAAGCATCTTTGAGGTCCAGTCTCGTAAACCAGTCCCTGTCTTGGAGTAGATCTCTCAGCAGGTGAATGCCTTCCATCTTGAAGTGCCTGTACGTTACAAAAGCGTTGAGTCCCTTCAAGTTTATAACAGGACGGAATTCTCCTGATTTCTTTTTTACTAGGAAAATGTTGCTGAAGAAGCCCTTTCCGTCGTGAGCCGGTTCTATCGCTCCTTTCGCCTTGAGCTCCCGTAGTTCGCCGTCGATTAGGCGGCGGTCCTCCTCGGAGCATTGAATGGGATGCGGGGGAGCGAGCTGGTAAGGGGTTTCTACGAAGTCGATGACGTAGCCCCGAACTGTCTGGAGGATCCATGCGTCCGTGGAGATGGTCGTCCAGTTCTGAAAAGACAGAGCAATACGGCCTGCAGTGTAAGGGGTAAGTGAAACTAGAGACACTAGATTGCTTACCTGTGGGGAAGCGTGCTCTGCCACGGTTACGAGGTCCTCTGCCTCGGTCTGCCCCTCGGGTGTAGGAGAAGGGTTGCCTGAAACCCACTTCCGGGTAGAAAGGCTGTGGTCTGTGTGACCGGGGGCCAGAAGGCCAGAATCGGCTGGCTGCTCGGCCCCTGTAGCGGCCAGCCCGTCCAAAAACACCCCGACTGGGGTAGCCTCTGAAGACTCGTTTCATAGACGCCTTATTGAGGGACGTAAAGATGTTAACATGCTTGTTCAGCTCTTTTAAGAAAGGTTCTCCGAACAATTTGCCCTGTGCCAACGGTCCCAACTCTTTGGTGCCCAAATCCACCAGTTTTCCGTCAATACGGAGTAGAGCTGCCTTGCGCCTCTCAGAGGAGAGGGCTACGTTGGTGTTACCAACAAAACAGAAGCACCGTTGTGCCCATTCTCTAATATCATGTGCCCACTCTTTGACCATGCTAGAGTCAAATTGATCGGCCCTAGTGAACGCATCATCCGCCAGGTACAATATGCGGGAGAGTGGGCCGATTGAGTCCAGCAGTTTATCTTGGACCCCGTGGAATCCTTTCTCCACGCCCCGCCGAGGGTCGCGGCCACCTTGGGACATAAAGGTGTTCATCACCTGATCAAACTCCGGGGTCTGTGTTACGTGGTCGGGGAGCGAGGGGCGCGGGCATTCAGAGCGTAGACGGTTGCGCACCGTTTTGTCAAGTGGTTTGCGTAGCCAGCGGTGCATAAATTTGGAGAGGTGGTCGGGGGGGTCCAGTCTCCAGAGCGTGGATGGCGGATATTACGAGGGTCAAATAGACGTTGCCCCGTGGGGTCTAGGATGGTATCCCCTTCTTGAGCAGGTGCGAGGTCGTCAGGCAACTGGATGTCGTCCAGGAAGGTGCCTTGTAAGAAGCCAGAATGGGAGCCGGGGTCCGAGTCCCAATTGTCATCATGTGAATCAGAGTCCGCGGCTTGCCACTCGTCTAACACGGCCATAGAGCGCGTGTGTTCGTCCCCCTCATCCGAGGAGTAGTGGGCAGGAGTAGGTGGGGTTGGTCTGTGGCGTTTGGAGGGTGCCTTACCCTTGCCTGGGGTATCGCCCGCTTTCTCACCTTTCCAGTGACGTTTGGTGGGGCGTGGATCCGCCTGTACGTGTGACTCAGAGGCCTCAGAGTCTTCATCCTGAGGTTGGGTCAGCGTGGCTTTTTTAGATTTGTCGGTAGATGCCGACATAACCCTGGACAGCGCTTTCTCCATAGAAGCGGAGATGGCGTCCGCAATCATAGACTGGAAGTCTGCAGGGGTTTGGGATGCTTCCATAGTGATTTTGTGTTGGCACAGGGTAGATGGGCTAGGGGTCAGGTAGTAGAGTATGGATTCAGTAATAATAATGACAACACCCCAGCAGGATGTGTGATAGCACAGGTACAATAAGCACCAGAGACCCCAGCAGGGTAAATTGGGTTTTCTTGCTGGGCCTCACCCAGAAATGTATATGACAGTGAGAGTGGCACGAAATCCGCTCAATCTGGTGTTAAGATGGGATTGGGAAGCCCCTTACCATATACATATACATAGGTGGCACAAAATCCACCTGATGGCAGCAGTGAAATAAGGGCCTCACCCTGTTAGAATTGTAGGTGGCACAAAATCCACCCAGTAAATCAATAATAGTGGACTCACCACTCAATAGGGCCAGCAGCCTCTGAATCCAATAATAAGAATGCCAGTGACCCCTGCCAGCTGTACTTCTTTGCAGTCTGCAAGCCGTCAGTACAGAACGGTATAACACACCCCAGACGGCCGGGATGTGTCTGTGGGTGTCTGGGAACGAGCGGGTTGCGGCGGCGTTCGGCACTGCGCAGTCCGCGGTACTCCCAAAATGGCGGCCGAGAATCTCGCGAGACGCGAGATCCAAGATGGCCGCCGGGGAGCCGGGAAAGAGGTTTCCCGGCGTGCCGGCGATCTAGAAAGCGGCTGGGGAGCCGCAAGGGAGTATTAGGAGCAGGGTGAGCGTTACCCTGAGGGAAATAAGCTGGGAGGCCAGCGGCAAAAACGGGGGAAAAACGGAGGGAGAAAAAGGGATGACAGAAACCCCTAAGAAGAACGAGCAGAGACAAAATAGAACAAAATCACATAGTGAGACATAATAATAAGAATAAACCCCCCCAGGACAGGAGGGAGAAGTCCCCCAGAAGAAAACAGTATAAAGTAAAATCAAATAACATATAATACAGGAATACAGTAAATATAAAGGGAAGAGCCTTGAAACTCTGACCTGTCTGCTGATGGAGCAGTAAAGAAAGAGGGGGAGGAGCCTCATCACTGTGAATACTATACCTCCTACTGCATTTTTGATTGGTTTATGTTTTCACTTTTCTTTACTGCTATGTGGAGTTAGTAAAGAGAGTTATATGCAAAATATGAAGCCTCCTGTCATGTGGTAAAATTAACATTGATTGAGGATTTGCATCATTTAATTTACAGAACATGCCCACAACATTGAAGATTTTTTTATTTATTTTTTATTGTGAAGCAAACAACAAATAGGACAAAATAACAGAAAAAATCAATGTGCATATCTATTCACCCCCCTAAAGTCAATACTTTGTAGAGCCACCTTTTGCGTCAATCACAGCTCCAAGTCGCTTTGGATAAGTCTCTATGAGCTTGCCACATCTTACCACTTTTTGCCCATTGCTCCTTGCAAAACTGCTCCAGCTCCTTCAAGTTGGATGGTTTGCGCTTGTGAAAAGCAATCTTTAAGTCTGACCACAGATTTTCTATTGGATTGAGGTCTGGGCTTTGACTAGGCCATTCCAACACATTTACATGTTTCCCCTTAAACCACTCAAGTGTTGCTTTAGCTGTGTGTTTGGGGTCATTGTCCTTCTGGAAGGTGAACCTCTGTCCTAGCCTCAAATCACACACAGAGTGGTACAGGTTTTGCTCAAGAATATCGCTGTATTTAGCACCATCCATCTTTCCCTCGACTCTGACCAGTTTCCTAGTCCCGGCTGCTGAAAAACATCCCCACAGCATGATGTTTCACTGAAGAGATGGTGTTCTTTGGGTGATGTGATGTGTTGGGTTTGCTACAGACATAGTGTTTTCTTTGATGGCCGAAAAGTTAAATTTTAGTCTCATCAGACCAGAGCACCTTCCTCCATACATTTTGGGAGTCTCCCACATGCCTTTTCGCAAACTCAAAACGAGCCATTTTGTTTTTTGCTGAAAGTAATGGCTTTCTTCTGGCCACTCTGTCCAACTCTATGGAGCATACGGCTTATTGTCGTCCTATGTACCGATACTCCAGTCTCTGCTGTGGAACTCTGCAGCTCCTCCAGGGTTACCTTAGGTCTCTGTGCTGCCTCTCTGATTAATGCCCACCTTCCCCGGTCCGTGAGTTTTGGTGGGCGGCCGTCTCTTGGCAGGTTTGCTATTGTTGGTAATAATGGCCGATGGAGTTCGGCCATGTTGGGTGTATGTTACAGCAGGAATGTGTATATCAACAAAGGGATCGAACATGTGTAATATGTGACTTGTGATCAATAAATCCTGGCTGATTAATAGACGATTTTGGAAAGTCACTTGCTGCTGCATTATTGTTCCCTTGCTGATACACACACTGATAATTAAAGCAGTGGTCTCCTCTCCACTTGTGAGTGGGATTTTAATATTCACCTTGTTACTGTTTGTGTATATAACGGTATCACACTATATATTTATTTTTCTCTTTCCTTATTCATTTCTGTGGAAGAGATACAGCTATATGCATTGAAAATTGAATTTATGTAAGTATATTCCACACCCATGCAATAATTCATTGGCACTTAAATATTTGAATCTATTATTTAAAGACACAGTGCACCTTTTTTTCTTTTTTTGTATTAGGTTTGCTATTGTGCCATGTTCTTTCCATTTGGTTATGATAGATTTGATGGTGCTCCTTGGGATTATCAAAGATTTGGATATTTTTTTTATAACCTAACCCTGACTTGTACTTCTCAACAACATTGTCCCTTACTTGTTTGGAGAGTTCCTTGGTCTTCATGGCAGTGCTTGTTTAGTGGTGCCTCTTGCTTAGGTGTTGCAGCCTCTGGGGCCTTTCAAAAAAGGTCTGTATATGTAATGACCGATCATGTGACACTAAGATTGCACACAGATGGACATCATTTCACTAATTATGTGACTTCTGTAGGTAATTAGTTGCTCCAGAGCTTTTTATGGGCTTCATAACAAAGGGGGTGAATACATACACACATGACAATTTTCAGTTTTCTATTTCTAAAAAATAGTTTTATGTATATATTTTACTCATTTCACTTCATCAACTTAGACTATTGTGTTCTGAACCATCACATAAAATTCAGATTAATAAAACATTGAACTTAAGGCTGTAATGTAACAAAATAGATAAAAAGTCAAGGGGGGTGAATACTTTTGCAAGGCACTGTAGGCATATAAGACACAAGTAGTTATTTTACCTCAAATTTCGGGGTTAAAACAGCTTCCTATATTCTGAAAAAATATGGTAAATATTAAGATACCAAGAGCAAAAGGAAAGATGTTTCTTATATCATTTTCATATTGAACTTTGAGTGCAAGTGGACACTGGTTTAGTTGAACATTTATTGTTGTGAACCTTTATTGTGCAATGTAAACGTTACTGCGTATAACTAAGTTTTTATTAGCTCTGACATATTGTTTTATATTTTGTATCTGTTAACCTTATTGTGGGTTATTTTTTATTTCGCAACTGCTGTTTCACATTTGTGTGTATAGATCAGATTTGATTGTTTGTATTAGCATTTCCTTATTGTATATGTTTGCTATTGATCTAGTTACTGAATTGTATCTTTTTATATAGCCAGTGTCCACTAGAGGGCACTGATGTACAAATCAGATTTGATGTTTAAGCACAATTTCAATATAGTGTTTCATTAAAATGTCATAGTCTGTTAATACATGTAACAATTCTGCTTGCGCATCAGTATTATAAAAAGCCTGAATACAAAAAATGTAAGTTAAAAAATGTAACATTACATGTATGAAAAGCTGATGACAAACTTCCTATTTACAAACTACACAAAACTGTTCTGTAAGTTTATGCACAGGTAACATATACCATCAAAATATTAAACAGAAACACTACATGAAATTTAGCATTTATATAAAATTAAGATTATAGTATTCATAATATAAAGCATATGGATGGCAGGAGCTCACATTGGAATATAATATCATTATTGAAAACACAGTAATTTTGTTAGGTAGTATTTTTTTAAATGCATTTTTGTCTCAACCCACTCAACCAATTTACCTCCTCCCTCGTCCTGTCTCGGTTGGAGTTCCCCAAGGCTCTATCCTTGGTCCCCTTCTATTTTCTCTTTATACTGCCTCTCCTGGCAAGCTTATTGCCTCTTTTGGATTCAACTACCACCTTACACTGATGACACTCAGATATACCTCTCCTCCCCGGACCTCTCCCCTGCCGTCCTGCAACATGTCACTGCTTGCCTTTCTTCCATCTCTGACTGGATGTCCTCACGCTTTATGAAACTCAATCTCTCTAAAACTGAACTCCTTGTCTTTCCTCCTCCTAATATTGATCCTCCTCTCTCGCTCTCCCTTCAACTCAGTGATATCCACATAAGTCCATCCTTGCAAGCACGGTGTCTTGGCGTCATACTTGACTCTGGCCTCACCTTTGAGCCTCACATCCAGCTTGTTGCCAAAACCTGTAGGTTCCAACTCAAAAACATAGCCCGCATTCCGCCCCTTTCTTACACAAGATGCGACCAAAAAACTTGTCCATGCTCTAGTAATTTCCCGCATGGATTACTGTAGCCCTCTCCTGATTGGTCTCCCCAAAAGCCGTATTGCCCCACTACAGTCTGTAATGAATGCTGCAGCTAGACTGATTTTCCTCTCTAGTCAGTCCTCTCACACATCACCACTCTGCCAGTCCTTACATTGGCTCCCTGTATCCTATAGGAGTCAATTCAAAGTGCTAACCCATACATTTAAAGCACTGAACAATTCTAGCCCCTCTTATATCTCCTCAATGATCTATAGGTATGCCCCTCCTCGTTCCCTCCGCTCTGCCTGTGACCACCTCCTGACCGCTGCTCGCACCCGTATAGCCAACTCGCGCTTGCAGGACCTTTCGCGGGTAGCTCCATTCCTTGGAATAGCCTGCTTACCGCCATCAGACTCCCCCCTAGTCTTCAATCGTTTAAAAGGAGCCTTAAAACCCATCTCTTCAGGAAAGCTTATGGCCTCCCAGACTAACCTCTACCTTACATACCTGTCTCTTGCTCTCTCCTACAGGGCAGCACTCTACCCTCTCCTCCAGCTCTGCTTCACTCCCACCCTATTTGATATTTCCTGTCCTAAAGTGTCTTATACCCCACCTCCTATACACTGTAAGCTCGTTTGAGCAGGGTCCTCTTCAACCTATCGTTCCTGTAAGTTTTCTTGTAATTGTCCTATTTATAGTTAAATCCCCTCTCTCATAATATTGTAAAGCGCTATGGAATCTGTTGGCGCTATATAAATGGCAATAATAATAATAATATAAGTGATGAGCAGCAGTAATAGGCTTAGCACATTCAACTTTCACATTACTTAAGCAGCAAAGAGAGGCTGTTCTGCTGGTGTCCTCGGACATTCACATATTAAAGGGACACTATAGTCACCTGAACAACTTTAGCTTAATGAAGCAGTTTTGGTGTATAGAACATGCCCCTGCAGCCTCACTGCTTAATCCTCTGCCATTTAGGAGTTAAATCCCTTTGTTTATGAACCCTAGTCACACCTCCCTGCATGTGACTTGCACAGCCTTCCTGTAAAGAGAGCCCTATTTAGGCTTTCTTTATTGCAAGTTCTGTTTAATTAAGATTTTCTTATCCCCTGCTATGTTAATAGCTTGCTAGACCCTGCAAGAGCCTCCTGTATGTGATTAAAGTTCAATTTAGAGATTGAGATACAATTATTTAAGGTAAATTACATCTGTTTGAAAGTGAAACAGTTTTTTTTTCATGCAGGCTCTGTCAATCATAGTGTGGCTAGGGCTGCATAAACAGAAACAAAGTGATTTAACTCCTAAATGACAGTGAATTGAGCAGTGAAATTGCAGGGGAATGATCTATACACTAAAACTGCTTTATTTAGCTAAAGTAATTTAGGTGACTATAGTGTTCCTAAACCATTTAAGAACAGTTTGAGGGCACAAGGATTCTCAAGGCACAATGTGATTAAGTTATTATGGTGCCTGTAATGTCCCTTTAAAGAATAATGTTTCCTGTTGTAAATCAATGCATTAAAACCATTTCCGAAAGGTTACTTTAGCTGGCATTAATGGCCCCAAATAAGAATGGATTATATTTCTGTTTTTAAATGTGTCAGTCAGTGGTTGAATAACTTGTTTGGGGTTTTTTCTTCGATGGGGTTTTTGTTTTTTTGCAAATTTTCCTACTGTTCTCATTGTGTTACCCCTCGGTTATTTTATTAATAATCACTTTGCACATTACTGTCCCAAACGTCCATGTCCAACTCACAGCTCCCCTCTACTCCCTTCTTGCTCATGTTAGCATGATAGTGTCCCTATCCACTCCTTTGTGACAACCTCAATGTCCCTATCTGACTGCACTTTGCAACCTCAGTGTCCCCATCCACTCCGACTGCCCATGCAAGTATCATTCATTCTCTCCTAGTCCATGCAAGTGTCCACTTACCTCTTCCCTACTCATCCCAATGCCTATATATATTCTTACTCTACATATCTCAGGGTCTCCATTCAGCTTCTGCCCATAGTTAAGTAAAATTAGTAAACAATTTAGGGTTAGGGTTATAAAGTAATTAGTTAGACCTAGGAGAAACATTAATTTGAAAATTATGTCTAGGGTTAGTTTAAGCCTTACTCCAAAGGGTTAGGGTTAGTGAAAGGAGTGAGAGAGGTTAAATAATTTGCCTAACCCTAACCATCACTTAACACTAAATGTCCCATATTCCTGTGCTTTAGTGAATGTCCTAACTATAAAGTTTATGTGAAACTAGCTTTGCTTACATTGAGGAGGAGTTACCATTCCAGCTGACGCCTTGGTCTTGTGCATGCACAGCTTGTATTGGATTTATGGACCCTTCAGGAATCCTACTACGCTGCATCATTGGACGTGATGTGGTCAAGATTTTTGACGAGACTTGGACTTTTGCTTGACAAAGAACCATTGTAGGGTTGAAACGTTTCTGAATTCACTTTGTTACAAAATAAATGTGCCTTATTGAGCTTTGGAATGTCTGGACCTCTGACAGTTAGGATTAGGAAGTGGGCTACAACAGCAGTATTTAGTACATTTAGATTTAGGATAATTGTGGATAATTCAGGTTAAGATAATTGTGTGGCAATTTTTTTACCTCTAATTTCTTATTCTTGGGACAGGTAAAGTACTTGAAGTTTCTACTCTATTGGACAATGTCAGTCTGGCCTTGTAGAAATGTAATCGTATCGGAAGAAGTAGAAAGTGCAAACATTATGAATTATTTCTTCCCAGCTAGTATTACTGTGGCGAAAGTAACCTCACCACTGGGTTTTGGAGAGGCCTGCTTGCCAGCTTCTTGCCCTGTGACTATGGCCCATGGGGTGCATTGCCGTTTAAAAACACTATTTGTGCATATTGGGACTTAGCACAATGCCCCTTTCAAACATGTGGCAGCAGCCATCTTAAATTGTCCAGCAGTGTTTTGTTGTTGAGTGTATGGAACTGTTTGGGGCATGTGACCATGTGCATGGTGGGGCAAAAATAAGACTTCCAGGAAATTCCTGAACCCCTGAACGGATCTGGGTGATTTTTGGATATGTTGTTCACCCAGATCTGGGCTATCAGGGGTTTTGTTGTATTTTGGGGTACTTTTTGGGGTTTGTAAAAATGTATGTTTTTTCTGCTTAGAGTTAATTGAGTTATTCCATTGTCTTTATTAATTGTATCACAGGCAGAGGGGAGGGTTTGTGTACATTATCTGGGAGTATCTAACTGTACAATACTGTTCTGATTGGCTTTGTGACTTTGTGACCTGTGCTCCACGGGGTCTACGTGGGTGATAACCTTGTGGGGAAAACTGTATAAAAGACAATAAACCTTCAGATCTACTGAGCTCCTGTTTTACCCTCAACATAGAGCCTCGTCTCATGTGTGGGGGGAAAGGCTGCATCTACATTGGGTATTGCTATACTCTGTATACTCCCTATAATCACTAAGCTCTTTTAAGAGCTTGTTCCTGCTACTCTATCTTGGAGGACAGGTTCACCCACTGGAACCTGGAGCCTTGTCGTAGGTCCAGGGTGGGTAGAGGACGGCGAGACCCCAACCAAGCTGCGGCGGTTCGTGGGATCTGCAGTGCTTATGGTGTCTGGTGCGGTGCTGATGGTCCTTGGTAAGCACTAGGAGCATCGATTGACAAAGGTTCCGTCACACTTACATTTCTCTTCAGTTGGCCTTTCATTAATTAAAAGCTTAATTCTTTGTAGCGAGACCCTCCAAGACCAGAGCCTAGGCATGGCCCTGCTTTGCCGCTCCATATAAGTGGGACTGAATGTGTTACAGTGACATGTCGATTACAACATATTTACATCATAAAAGTAATCTACTTATAGTGCTAAAATTAGAGAGTGAAAAAAAGGGTTTTGTTTGGAGGCTGTAAACTAAATAAAATGAATCTGGGAACACATAACAATGAGTAAGTTAGTAATGTAGTAATAATTTCATCAGTCTGAAGTGTAATGCTATAACCTAGCAAAGGGATATTTCAACCCAGTCTAGACAATTAAATAGATTTGGTTTAGGTTTGTAACATAGATCTAACCACAATGCCTTAGAGATAATACTCATTTCATGATTAATTTTGGAAAAAAACTGTATAGCTGTCATTATCCCACAAAATAAGCTTTATATTGTTAAACATAAAGTGTTATTCATTTCTAAAGAGATGAGGCAGCTGAAGGCATGAATGCAATAATGACCTGGGAATACATTGTATCACTTGGCATTAACATGCCTACCGTTTTATTTGCTCTGATTGCATTCCGTTTAAATGTTTTTTCATGTCAAACCAAAAGAGTCCATATTTAATCTCATAATTATTTTCACTTTTTTTAAACAAATTACACTACTCTTAAAAAAAAATGTTACAACAGGTTTTGAAGACTTATTCTGCACAGCTAGCTGTCCATGGGAATTGGGAATTGGGAGAAATACGATATTTATTAGGAATGGAGAAAGGGTCTACCAGGGTAGAATGGGAGGCTCCGGAAAATCAAACAACTGGTATTATACATTGAAAGCAGCCAGTTGTTTGTGCTACAGTTCCAGCTTTTACTTGTTCACACCATCATAATTCATGGTTTCCAGTTTGATTCCTAGCATGCTTCCAACATCAGTAAAATGAAACTCATTTGGGATAACGTCTTTACCAAAAGTATAATTGGGAACTTGGTAATGCTCAATGTATCTTTCAAGACACAATTATTTCAGATTATTAGCAAAATGTAGGAATTGGGGATTGTTAAATTAATCATAAGTTCCCTTGGAAAGAGACTTCTTAATGGATGTTGTGTGTATGATATTGGAAGACATACACTGTGTATCCTGTTACTTACTATTTAGATAGAGTTCCAATAATCCTTTAATCCTTCAAGATTGCCAAGTGGGTATGTAAAGCATGTATCTCTTCCCATCTCTTCTCGTAGCTAGTTTGAAGGTTCCAAGATCTGATGTCACATCCCGGTGTAAAGGCAGGGTCATTCACTAAGTTTATGAGGAATTTAAAATTCTAGGCCAAGATAGATGCAAATCTGAATTGTATAATTTGTATACTTTGTGTGTTTTTCCCTGAATTGTGGTCAATTCCTATTGATTTCTAATTTAGTGAATAACCAGTCCTTTAACCCCTTAAGGACCAAACTTCTGGAATAAAAGGGAATCATGACATGTCACACATGTCATGTGTCCTTAAGGGGTTAAACATTAAATGAACGCTCCAAGAACCAGAACAGCAACAGGAGCTGTTCTTGGACATTTTAGGTGGCTTAATGACTTATTTACTAATAACAGTTTATGTAAATCAAAAATACTTTAGAACAAGAACAGTTTATCTTATTTATGCAGACGTTTATTGTAGTCTGAAGATACAATACCATGAGTATAATTGCTGTGGAACTCTGGTGTCAATTTAGACACACCAAGAATATTGAACTCCTGCAAAAGAGAGACATTAGGATATATAAGACGGAGAAATGTTTATCAGCCCCAAATTTGAACTACTACTCTAAATTGGGGATACTAGGTATGCAACATGATTCTCAATGTTTGCTGGTTACTTACACACCATCTATATAAAAGCAGTGTTGGAATAGACTACACCCTCTATACTGGGACAGTGTTATGCTGCAGTCAGTTAGAAAAATGAAGGGGTTCTAAAACTTTTGGCTACATGCAGATCCGGCACACCCATAAGGTGGATCAGGCAAAACTGCCTTATGGGCTTAACTATAAAGATACATGATGCGCCCCATCAAATGTATATTTTCTTTAATATATTGCAGAATTTGCAATATATTGAATAAAAATAAATCCATTATAATTGCGCCCTCACAGTTCTGGCATTCATTGAGATAGTCTGAGTATAGCTCCAGGATTCCCAGTCTGTGCTCTGACTCCCTCAGACTGGAATGAATAACGAAGATGGTCTGCTCCAAAACCAAAGCCACCACACATTATATTACATCACATGATTGTGTGGTTTATTACAGTGAAACTCTATGATAATGTTATACAAAATGCACATTATTCAATGGAGCTCTCTATGGAGCTCTGTAATACACTACTATGCACATTACTGTGAGTTTTATTGCTGTAGAATTTTGTAATCAACTAGTACTTACCACACATTACTTAATTTTATTTTTTTGCTTTGAAGCTCACATACACCCACATTACTGTGAATTTTAATGCCGAGGAGGTAAAGTCTTATACCATACTTGAAGTTATCAAGAAAAAATTATCATACAATGTAAATGAGGAAAAGCCAAAACTCACAGTATTGTGTGAGATGGATGAGTATCAAGAAACTTCAACAAAATGATTTTTATGTAAGGTCCGTCACTAGCAAGAGGCGATACATGCCCGTCACAGGGGTGGGGCGGCATAATGCTTCTTCTCTTGAGTTACCAAGAATACTCACATCAGCTCTGACCAGTAGTAAGTAAAATGTCAGAGTGCAGAGTGCACTGAGACTCTGGGCCTGGGAGCAAATGTGTTTTTTTCACTCCTATATAGTTACACCAGTAGGGCTAGAGTGGAAGGGAATTTAAGTAGTAATGTGTTTTAGAGATACGCAGGAGATCAGAAAGTTATCTGACTGAAAAACACATGAGTCTCTACTTTTCTTTATCTCCTAAAATCCTAAAAGACATCTTAATTCACATGTTTTAATAATACCTAAATAATACCTAACTTCACAGAAACCAATAGGTCTTACTATGGTGTATTTGAAGACTGACCCCAGATTGGTGGCTCTTTAGCCATGCATCTTCACAGTTGGTGGAGGGGACAGATGGATTTTAAATCGGGCAGCTACTTCTTAATGCAGCCAACTACTATAAAAATAAAGATCACTATTACAATGCTCCAAAAGGCTATTTAGGGGAGTGGATGAATTCCCCCAGGTGTATGTCAGGAAGGGGTTGCGTGGAAACAAAAAATTACTGGACATTCCTCTATTAGTTAGGTAGCATGGTGGGATTGCATTGAATACCTGATGTGCAGTATGCTCTTGTTCCTGGCTATGCTTTCATTGATTTCCTGGAGAACATCAACAGCACGCAAGGGAGTAGGCAAATGGCATGTCCACCCCCTTGATCTATTTAATGTGACCCCATCCTGAACTAGTGGAGACCAGGAGCAGGTACCCCCCTAAATATTCTATAGGTCCCATTCCACTGTTAATGGGATGGTCCTTTTGCAACTGTAAATATATAAATATACTAACCCTTTAATATGGTGTCTAGTGAATAACCCCCAACAGACTTTCCAAACACATATATTTTTACTTTTAGGTTTTTATCAAAAAAGTTTTTAAAAATTTAGTAACGTAAACATTCAATGTGAAGTAAACAATTTTGTCTTCTAAAATACCAGTCAGGATTTAACTTGTTCATTTACATCAGACCAGATGGCTAGTTTTAAGTCAAATAAACATTTCTTTTTGTTTATTTTGAATATTATTTTTTTCTGAAAGCAAGTCCTAGTGTGGAAATGTTGTTATATTTAGCAGGAGTTAATATTAGCCTTCTCAAAATATCTCAGATCTTTTGGATAAGACATGAATAAAATGAATATACACACTTAGTCTGTGCTTGTTGTTATTTCTGCATATTTCAAATGTCTTCACTTGAGCTTTGTCAAAGAAAAGGATGGATCGGCAGATTATGTGCATATATGGCAAACTTGATCCATGATGATACAGTTAGAGTGCTGTAAAACATAAAATTTAGGTAATGAGTCTTGCCAAGGCATGAATCAGATGCATAATAGGTTGAAATCTGTTCTGTTTCCATTCCCTAATAGCTCTGTATGAGCAATTGGTCATGAATGATAATTACAGTGATTGGAATAGCAGACGCTGGCAGGAACCAGCAGCACTGGCGGCCATCCTCTGGGACTTTATTGACATTGTACTAAATTTAGAACAAACAAAAGTTCATTAGTTTTCAACTCAGGTCACAACATTTTAAAAGTGTTTGCTTTGTAATGTAGAACGTACGAGAGCAGGATCCTTCTGTTTCTGCATGAGCTCCCAGCCAATGGCAATGCTCCGTTTAGTCCCAACTGATGTCAGGGATGAAATTCAATCATTCGTGGCCATCCTCGGAAAACTAAGGGGTTCTTATAATTAGCCGTAAACTACATGTTTCTATCATTTTTTATGGTAGTATGCAAAATCCTCACCATGCTTTAAAGTTTGTAGATTTTCTTTCTATTGCTAGATATTTGTTTTTGTTTTTTTGTTATTCCTTGCTAATGAAATCATGCTTGAAGAAATATAATAACATCTTACAGAAGGCTAGTACTTTAAAGGGACTTTCTTCCTTATAACAACTTTATCTCAATGAAGTTGTACTGTGGGCTGAAATCACTAAACACCATCTTGCGTAAAGGTGTTAAATCATCTTCGAATGGTATAACACCTAATATGCACCGTGAGTGCCCGTCTGCTCTCAAACTGTGCTATCCCTTCTCTTGTACTGAGCAGAGAAGGGAATTATTCAGAAGCATTTAGAGTGTATCATTGACTGCCTATTGTGAATAAAGCATATACTGCTTCTCTGAGCTAAGAAGGGCAGAGTAGAGTCACCTTTATTGGTTTAGCGATTTCAGCCAATGAGCGCTGCCTTGTATCATTCCATGCTTAGCGCAGGGGAGACATCTTAATATACTTGAGCAGGAGAAGCTGAATGCAGGTGATCGAAAAAGGTTGCGCAGTGAGACTGTCAATGCAGGACCAGACTGGGGATATAAAGCAGCCCTGGAAAAAAAAACTATGCCAGCCCCATAAGTCATTGCGTCATGTATTGTCACATGTAATACATACGGCTATGTCTTGCCACCCCAGATGATTGAGTCATATATATATTATTGGTTAATATATATATATATATATATATATATATATATATATATATATATATATATTTATATATATATATATATATTTCTTTTTTCTAATATAAAATATTGGTCCTTTCAGAGAAAAACATTTAATTATAGAGTAAGCATACTCACATGCAGACACAATCTCACTGTCACACACAAGCTCATTGATACACAGCCTCATAGACAAACAATCTCACTGATATGCATAAGCTCATTGGCATAAAAACATAAGCTTACAGATGCACACAAATAGGCTCACTGACAGACAATCTTACTGACATGCACAGACAAGCTTATTGGTATACAAACACAAACGTAGTACAGACAAACGCTGAGATGTACAATCTCACTACAGACAAGCTCACACACACACAAGCTCACTCACTAGCAAGCACACACACACACACACACACACACAGGCTCACTGACTAGCAGGTGCACACACACAAGCTAACTCTCTAGAAGGCACATACAAACACACAAGCTCACTCACTAGTAGACATACACACACACACACAAGCTCACTCACTAGCAGACATACACACACACACACAAGCTCACTCACTAGCGGGGAGGGGGGCCAGACCGCCATGCTGAACAGTTGCATAGATGATCGGTTCATGCAAATTTTTGGCAAATACACTGAAATTCAGGAATTAACCTGCTTAAATACAGCTGTAAAGCAGCAGTCCAGCGTGCACAGAGGTGCTGGTACCGAAGCTACACTCTCTCCACGACCTTTGATCCCTTAAAGGGTGCTCCGACATCGTGATAGCTGAGGCCTACTGAGGTGGTGAGTGGGGTGTATGGCCACCGCCCTGCTATCCTACCTCACGGTTACAAGCCGAACCTTTAGTGTCACATGGTTCTGGCCTCGTTCCCCCCCACCCTTTAGACCGGTGGGGGTGATCCCGGTCCACACCTTGGGAGCCCTTCTGCAACTCATAGTTGTTGCTAAGCTAGACGGAAAATTTCCCTCTAAAATGTAGGATGCCTCATGTCAAACTGATGGCAGTAAGGAACAGGCTGGGCTTTCCCTCAAAATAGACCAGATCTTTGCAGACTTCTTGGACAAACTGACCCAATGTTTGCAACAGCCGGTCAGGCAGGAGAAAAATGACCACCCTCCCCAGGTCTCACCGTCCAGGTTCAAACAGAAAGCTCTGACTCTGGCTACAAAAGAGGCCTGCGATAGTAGGCAGCAGAGGGCGCAGTCTGAAATGGCGGCTGCAGTGAGCCACACATCGAAGGGATGTGGCCCGTGCCATCTCAGTCAGGTAGTTGCCTAGAAGCATAGCACACAGAGAGAGAGATTGCAGCCATCACAAAGCTGGTATTGCCACATTGCCTGTGTTCCCTTCCTGCCGGCGCTAGGGTCATGGAACAAGCCGACAGACACACCACTCTGGGTCTATCCTGTGCCTCTAGAAGGAGTTGGCTGAATCATGACACCTGCTGCAGCTGTTCACTATGCCTTCACCATATTTACTTTGCTGTTTGTTTTCTCTACAAATTTTCTATTTCGTGCTTTTGTTTTACTGCGTCCGAAATTAAGGTAAATTGTGCAGGGAGACTGACAGGTCTCCCTCCGGCCGCAGGCAGCCTAATTGCGGCCGCACCAGCCTCCAGCTAGTCCCTCTATATTCCCCTTGGACTGACACAGACTGGCACAGTCCAAGGGAAAATTTATTTCAATTAAATTCGCCTGATGATCAGGGCTGTCTGATCGGCTCCAGGTGCCGCGGCCCACCATGAAATTTCCCGGTATCCCGGTGGGCCAGTCCGGTCCTATGTCAGTGCAATCCTTGCAACATATTCACTATAGAGTGGTGCAGTATTTATGGTGCTTGCAGTGTTCTTTTAAAGTAAGTGGAGACTTGGATACTCTTGCTCTCAAAGCTATTTCAGTGAGATTAAGTTGTTTTGAGAGAAGTGAGTCCCTTTAATGGAGCACAAAACAATTAACTTTACTGAGTCCACAACATACGCTAAAATGTCATTGTATCGGAGGGGAGGTAAGTTAAAGGGACACAATATTCACCAAAACAAGTTTAGCTTATTGAGGCAGTTTAGGTGTATAGATCATGCCCCTGCAGTCTCACTGCTCAATTCTCTGTTATTTAGGAGTTAAATCACATTGTTTATGCAGCATTGGTCAACCCCTCCCTACATGTGACTTACACACCCTTCCTAAATAATTTCTGTAAAGAATCATGTAATGTTTATACTTCCTTTATTGCAAATTCTGTTTGTTAGAATTTCTAATCTCCTGTTCTGTTAATGGCTTGCTAGACCCCGCATGAGCCACCTGTATGCACTTAAAGTTCAATTTACTGAGCAGGAGATAAAACATTTTTAAGTAAGTCATATCATATCAAAAAGGAAACCATTTTGTTTTCATGCAAGCTCTGTCAGTCACAACCATAAGAGGTGTGGCTAGAGCTGCATGGACAGAAACAAGAGTGATTTAACTCCTAAATGGCAGAACATTGAGCAGTCAGAGGGATGATCTATACACCAAAACTGCTTCATTAACCCCTTAAGACCGGAGGGCGTACTATTACGTCCTCTAATAGGCGGCTCTAAACGCCGCCGGGCGTAATAGTACGCCCTCCGGTCTTTCTGTACTTACCCGGTCGCCGGCGGTCCCACGCCGGCGATCGCGGTGGGGGGGACTCCCAGGGAGCCACCCGCGGCACGACCGTCCTCCAGGAAGCCCCCCGGCCGTGTGAGAGTGGGGTCCTAGCGAGGACCCCACAATCACATGGCCGGGGATAGCTAGCTTCTGTATTGCCAGCAGGGGGGCTGCCTGTAATGACAGGTGGTCCCCCTGCTGGCTGAAAATAAAAATGAAATAAATAAATAGTGTAAAAAAATAAATAATATATACTTAGATCATATATATATATATGATCAAAGTATATATATACACATATACATACACACATGTACACCGTCTAGGTGTATTTTACTATTAATATATATATAATTATATATATATATATTAATATCAAATTACACGTACACTGATACTGATTAAATATATATATAATTGTTATATATATATTTATATATATATATATTATAAAAAAAATTAAAATGTAAATACGTTAAAAAATAAAATTACAAAAATAATTAAAAATAAATAATTAAAAAATATATAGATGTGTGTTATTTCGTTCTAACTGTATTGTAAAATTAATATATATATATATATATCAAAATACACATAGAACGAAATAATATATATATTTATACACATAAATATATACGTATATATCACTATATATATACCTATATATAAATAAAAATATTTTAAAAAAATTATATAGGTATATACATATATATACACATACGTATATATATACATATATTGATTCTACATATATATTTATGTAATATTTTTACATAATTAGGTATCTTAATTAATTACAATTAGCAGGACCTGCATGACAACCCATGCCGAAAGTAAAGGGAATTTAATTTACTAGCACTATATTTAACCCTATAACTTTCCGAGACACCATAAAACCTGTACATGGGGGGTACTGTTCTACTCGGGAGACTTCGCTGAACACAAATATTAGTGTTTCAAAACAGTAAAATGTATTACAACGATGATATCGCCAGTAAAAGTGACGTTTTTGCATTTTTCACGCACAAACAGCATTAAACGGACAATATTATTGCTATGATACTTTTTACTGTTTTGAAACACAAATATTTGTGTTCAGTGAAGTCTCCCGAGTACAACAGTACCCCTCATGTACAGGTTTTATGGTGTTTTCAAAAGTTACAGCGTCAAATATAAGGCTTATGTTTCATTTTTTTCACATTAAAATTCGCCAGATTGGTTACGTTGCCTTCGTGACCCTATGGTAGCCCAAGAATGAAAATTACCCCTATGATGGCATACCATTTGCAATAGTAGACAACCCAAGGTATTGCAAACAGGGTATGTCCAGTCTTTTTTAGTAGCCACATAGTCACAAACACTGGCCAAAATTGGCGTTTTTTTGCATTTTTCACACAAACAGATACTAACGCTAACTTTGGCCAGTGTTTGTGACCAAATGGCTACTAAAAAAGACTGGACATACCCCATTTGCAATACCTTAGGTTGTCTACTATTGCAAATGATATGCCATTATGGGTGTAAATTTCTTTCCTGGGCTACTATAAAGTCCCAAAGGCAACGTAACCAATCTGGCGAATTTCAATTTCAAATGTAACGTGCTATATTTGACCCTGTAACTTCCCAAAACGCCATAAAACCTGTACATAGGGGTACTGTTTTACACGTGAGACTTTGCTGAATACAAATATGTGTATTTTATTGCAGTAAAAGCAAACAGTATTATGACACTGACCGTTTAAATGTCATGTAGAACTAAAAAAATCCAATAAAATCGTATTTTCTCCCATTTTTTTCATATTAAATTATGTTTCATAGCTAAATATTTGATATTAAATGAAAGCCCTGTTTCCCCTGAATAAAATGATATATAATAAGGGTGGGTGCATTTACTATGAAAGAGGTGTATTACGGTTGGACAGACATGTAGCGCAAATGCCAGGTTTTGTTTACATTTTGTTTTGTTCACAACGTGTACATTTGGCTCCGTCCTTAAGGGGTTAAACTAAAGTTATTTTGGTGACTACTGTGTCCCTTTCAGTAAGCAGCTGATGTGTCATAGCATTGGTTGTATGCATATAAAATTTAAAAATGAGTAAGAAATTAACAGTGCATACATGAATAATAGTTACTTTATGTGGTAATGTTAGAAAATACACTGATCGCAGTTGGCATGACAATTCTTTTCAATACCCTTATTGTTCCAAGGTTGAAAATAGAAACTCCAAAGAAGATATATGACCTTCGGGTTTCTAGCATATCACCGTAAGGGGCATACCAGTGGTTACATTTATTCTTTATATTTACCACATTAAAAGAATATAAATATACTATGTTCCTTTTAATCGGACAGATAGACATAGTGCAACACCAGATGAGCCTATAAATATTTCTTTTTTTATTTATTTGAACTTCAAAGTAATTTAATAGTTTTCTAACTTTTACTGAAACATTGGAATGTTACTGCAGATGAGTCTCTGGGAATATTGAACCTTGCATGGTTGTATTATAATAAATTGTTTCAGGGACATTGCCTTTCATTGCTGGCAAATTGTTCGTGTCTGTATTTGTACGTGGACAGACAGGCAGAAATAATGGCAGCTTCTAAACCTGTATTTCTTGAAGCTACTCAAATAAATAGGATTAGGATCATTTCTATATTTGGAAACATTTCCTGGATTCTGACTGTAGAGTAAACCAATATCCACATAAATTAAAATATTAATATTTATAAATATGCATGTTCACCACAAAGAAAAGAGCCATTTGAGGAAACACAACCAAAACATCAGATAATTGATATTTTCTATCCTTTTACAAGGCCAAAATTAATCTCTGTCCAAACCCAATAGAAAATATTTATAGAATATGTATAAACACTGTGCAATTATTAAGAGAGTTTAACCTTCTTTCTTTTATTTTAGTACTGCTGCTTTTTAATACATTGCCTTAAAGGTACAACTTATTATTGTATATAGGACACGATACAAGGAAACCCTGTGTACTTAACTGTGTACTTACTTATACTGCATAAATACTTTGAGAGGTCAGTATGATGTTAGATTTTCCCACTTAATGTTGATGGGGAGTTGGAAAGTCTTGGTTCCAAATTAAAAGCTTTAAATCTCAAAAATCGCAAAGATTTCAGTTATATATTCAGGAACAGTTTCAAGATGGAGTCTTACCAATGACTTGTAAAATAGTAAAATTATTTTTAGCATGTTATTATTCCTTTTATGGATGTTAATACATTTTTGGCCCAGGGATCATTCCTTCGATGAAGGAGCTATTAGATTTTATTTTATTATTTAACCTTACATATTTTGATTTGCTAAAAATGTATTTAACCCCTTAAGAACACAATATTCTGTCATCATTCCCTTTTATTCCAGAAGTTGTGTCCTTAAGGGGTTAAAGGTATTTAGAATTTGGCAACACAAGCTGTATTAAAATCCATATTTTTATTGTTCTCACTGTAGAGAATCCCTAACATATTTTCTAAAGTCTACCATTTTCTACCATTTTGTTAACAGGTCACCAGAGAGCTATTTGTATCAGCACTGTATATATCTGTAACATTTTCACATAACTCCCAACATTGGGGGGTTTACAAGTCCACTGAACCCCTATTGGACAGGAGCGATCAGCTTGTAGTGTCCTTTTTCCTTTTCTAGAATAAGTGTCTATGTTTTATTAACTAAGCAACATTTGAGAAATTGGGCTGAAAGCTTATCTGTGTTTTCAAGATTGAATCAACACATTTTTATGTATGATCATGCTGACTGACATTGCACACTATTACACAATCTATTTTCTACAACTTTTCCGTGTTCTTACCATTCACTGATTCCTCTAATGTAAACTGATTAAGAATGTAAGTTGCAAGTTTATTTTTGTTCCCAAAGTGTTTAACTTTGATTTTGCCTACAATGAATCTCATTAACAGCTACTTGGTCCTCTGCCTCCCATCGCTTTTATAGAGATCTTACAAACAGTTTTTGCTCTATAAAGCTTTCTGTCATTTGCAGATATTGAGATATGACATCTAAACCCCACTGCATGATCATGTGGAAATAACTGTAGGGCAAAGTTGGAGGATAATATAATTTGGGTGGGGGCGGAGTTTGAAAGACATGTCGAACAGTCACGTAATTAACAAAAACAAATTTCGCCCTTATTACAGGCAATAATGCTACCCCACCTGCTACAACAAGTTGTACCAATACCTGGAGGAACTGGGGAGCTTCAGGGCTCTCCAGAGAAACCAGGCTCTGTTTGCTGTGACTGAGACCCAAACCACATGACTATAGACCTAGTGTGGGACAAGCCAAGAGCCGGTGTCGACCTACGCTGCTACGTGGCCGATTCCCGCATCCTTTCCCCTTGGACCGTTGAGAGTCGTCCCGGTCCTTGGTACCACAACTTACCTGAGCTGACTCCTGCACATCGCTTTAGCAACTGGATGCCAGCCTCCATAAGGGCCTGTGACTTGATGGAAGTTCCCATTCACTCCCACTATGCCTCTAACCACGCAGACCCCCTTATAATAGTCTGTGCACTTCCCAAGCATTGGAATCATCTGAATGCTGCCAAGCTCCTTTATGCAGATTGTACCAAGAGTCATCCTGGTCGCGGAATAAGTCATCTCCTGTCAAGCTTATTTAGCCTTTTTATGTTCATCATTACTGTGTTTTCATTTTAATTGTTCTTTTCTTCTCTCATGTTCTTTACCACTTTCCTCTTGTAAAGCACAGGGCCTTTATAGTGTGACCTACCTGGGTATGATTTCTTACCATGTTGTGTAGCACTAACTAACTGAATACACGCCACTTGTCTAACTGACTTTGTATGTTCACAAATTATGCTTATGACTTTTGACTTGACTTTTAGATTTGATTTAACTCAGTTTAATCTTTAGTGACACTCTTTAGTTAGACATGCTTGCTTAGCATAACAATATCCAACTAAGTTTGAGACTCTGCCATACTCTGTTCTTATTCTTATTTACTTTGTTATGTGTCTTACCTACAGTGTGATATACTGTGTTTGATTGTCCTTATTTCTAAATTGGTGCTAAAACTTCGACATTTCCTGTTGCCTTACCATGATCAACATGTTACCATTGTACTATCACTTCTATCGTGTTATGCAGGGCCAGATTAAGAGCCCATTGGTGCTGGTGCTGGCAGTTATGATGAGCCTAATTACAGAATCTTATTGACAGAAAATACTTAAACAGTCATACCTTCCTAGCCTCATGTATCTGATGGAGGTGCTGCAAGAGGGAAGCTCACAGGATGCAGCTATAAGAAAACACATACCCTATGCTAGTCTCTCAATTTCATCTTTCAAGTATATCCATACTGCCTAACAGCAGGGTCCGGTGAAGCAGGATGTCAGTGGGCAGCATACAATGGTGTGCCATTGATGCAAATCACGTAACCAGAACCGTCCACAGTGGTGAATATACCCAAAAAGGCAGGCTGGCCAACAAAGGACATACTGTGCAGACAGCTCCCTGAGCTTGGCATAAATGTGTCTAATGATCCACTCTTTCTAAGGGTTGTCCCCTAGCACTCGCTGGCCCACTCCTCGCCTTACCTTCTTACTAGGAAAAAAATTGTATGTAGTGAGTGTAGAAGAAAGGGAACATGCCACAGTGTTAGAGAGGCTGAAGCAGCAAGATCATTTGCATTGTGCACAAAGTCAGCTTTACTTAACTAATTTCATTGTCAGCAAGTTCTCATAAGTTTTTTTTTTTAAATCAATGGGCCTATTCCATGGGCATGGGCTAGGAGCTGCAGCTCCATCAGCCCCTATGTTAATCCGGCCCTGGTGTTATGCAACGAAGTACCACAAAAAAATAAAGAATGTTAAAAATAAAAAATATATATGTGAATTGGGTGGGATAATATAGCATTGTGGTTCCAATGGGGGAGTATAGCTATTGACATCTATATTGCTAATCAATGGGTATGTGCTCAAATATCTATATTTCTTTTTTTTTCATAGTGATATTTTTTGGGGAATTCAGAGCACATATTTTTAACACATTTTTATTTCTTGCTTCTCATTGGAGTTTGTTTTTTTGTCCAATAAATAAATATAAACAAAATGTACTTTGAAATGAGAACTCAGTAAATTATTCCAGCCCCAATTGTTTGTTTTTTGTTCATGCCAAATATATGAGGTTTTTTATGGAATTAGCTCCTTAGCCCCAAAACACAAACTTTAAGTTATTTTATGAACGTGTTTCTTGCCACAGTTCTCCACCTTGTTAGTAGCTGTTACTGAATATACACAGATACCTGGGCCCACTAGCTAAATTATAACTCCGTCAGGAAATGAAGGCATCAACTAACAAAACATACAGTAAATCCAAGTTATGCGCTAAGGTCAAAGCAAAACAGAGATTGACTATATCGGAAACCTAGTTAGATGAAGTGTACCAGTAACTGAGAAGGTAGAGGGTTTAAAAGCAAAATCCCAAGAGAAATCATGTTAAACTCAATTGAGTTAACAAAAATCGCAAAGGATATCCGTATTATAGGATATCCTCCATATTAAAGGCAAGGTTTACATAGAGATAGGTAATAACCTCATCGCCCTGTGTCACCAATATGGACAGCTATTTCAAAGCAGGTTCAACCCCTTAGTGTCACACTTCAGTTTGCTTGTTTTGTACTCAGCAATATTGACATTTTTGTGTGTCTCACAGCACACATATTATATACCATTTATAAAGGACAAAGGGAGATTTGATTTGATTCTGGGGAGATTTACAGACCCCGTGTGTGGTTCTACTCTGTAAAGACCCCGTGTTTGTATTCTGCTACTATTCTTGAGTACAATGATACCCCACATGAATATCCTACCTCTAATTTCATCTCTAATTTTGTCCCTAATCCTACCCATTATCATTTTGTGTGTCTTAGCCCCAGCCCCGGTGTCTCTTTCTCCCCTTCCCCAGCCCCTCAGTGTGTCTCTTTCCTCCACCCCAGCACCTCTCTGTGTCTCTTTTCCCACAGCCCCTCTGTGTGTTTCATTGTCCCCTTTCAAATCCCCTCTGCATGTCTCTTGTTCACCTACCTCAGCCCCTCTGTGTGTCTCTTGTTCCCCTTTTCCCAGTACCTTAGTGTGTCTCCCCCCAAACATCTGTGTGTCTATATCTCTCCCCAGCCCCTCCATGTGTCTCTTTCTCTCCCTAAGCCCCTCCTTTTGTCTCATTTCCCCTTTCAGCCCCTAAGTATGCCTTATTCCCTTCTCCAAGCCCCTCCATGTGTCTCAATCCCCCCAGCCCCTCTGTGTGTTTCATTTCCCCCAGGCCCCTCCATGTGACTCATTTTTCCCCCAGCCCCTACATGTGTTTTATTCCCCTTCAGCCCTTCCATGTGTTTCATCATCCCCCAGCCCCTCCAAGTGTCTCATTCACCCCAGCCCCTTCATGTGTCTCATTTCCCTCCCAGCATCCATGTCCCCAATCTCTCCATGTGTCTAATCCCCCCAGCCCCTCCATGTGACTCATTACCACCCAGCTCCTCCATGTGGGTCATCCCCCCTCAGCCCCTCTGTGTGTATCTCATTACCATTCAGCCCCTCCGTGTGTCTCATTCCCCCCTTAGCCCCTCCATGTGACTGATCCCCCTCAGCCCCTCCATGTGTCCAGTTACACCTTGCCCTTCCATGTGCCTCATTCCCTCCCCAACCCCTCCATGTGTCTCATTCCTCCTCAGCTTCTTCATGTGTCTCATATAGCACCTTACCCTAATCCTATACCTAACCCTAATCATAACCCTAACCCTAACCTAATGCTAACCCTAACCTTAGCAATGATGTCAGAGGGATTCCCATTCTAATATTATCAGATGAATCCCTTATAGTGTGGAGCACTCTACTCTATACTCTGTAGCAGCATACGAGGATGTATTTCCACTATACTACTAAATCATAATGGGACATGCTGTCACTATATGATTTGAAGTCACCCTGCAGCCTGCAGACACAATCACTCACTCTGAACAGCATGCGTAGCTAAGCACTGACCACCCTCTGCAGCCAGTGATCACACTACCAGGGGCTTGCACTTCTGAAGTTCTTTATGGGTGAGGAGTATCCCATTTCAAAGGTAATTTCTAAATGCTCCAATTTCTATGAGAAATCAGAACTTTTGTAATTAATTAATAAAACACCCTCTGGCAGTCAATCAAACAGCCATAGAGGTTTGCTAACAAAAGTGCCTGCCTCTCCTCACATGCCTTGGTGCCTTCTCGGACCTCAGATCATCCCAGCATTGCGTGCACATAGAGGGAAGATTCAAGGGGTGTTAGTCTCTTATGGGGAAAAAATTACTTGTAATGGTTGAAGTTGATAAGAATTGTAGCTTTTGCAAACACTGTCATGGTACACACCCAATGACCACATGTATGAAAAATGCATGCACGTATTTATTTGGGATATATCTACTAAATAGTGATATATCTACTAAAAGTTTCTCTTTAACTGAGAATACTGGATCAAAATAAAATGTAATTATTTAAGCAAACAAATTACAAGTGATTGATGAGAAAAAATAGACAATGTATCTAGTAATTCACTTTACTCCTCACACAATGTAATTATTGTTAATTTACAAGCATTTCCAATAACACAATTCATAAAACTTAAATTATACCTTCTAGTAAAAGACCTGCAACAACGTTACTCATACCAACATGTCTGCCTTTGATGTTCTGTTAAAAAAAGAAAGTATAAAAGAAATATAAGTTAAGGGGATCATGATTTTAATATTTATTGACCTCATTAATTAGTTTTTCCTAATGAGGACTTAAGTATTTATTTCAAAACTATAAATAAATATAAAATGAAAATAAATGCTGCTCTAAAAATGAAAAACAGTTAATTGACTTTTTTTATATATTGGATGACAAATATGGACAATTCCCAGCGTCCAAATAAATATGAGACAACAATAAAACCCCTACATATTTCTTAGATATTTTTTTTTAATATATTTTTTGGAACTTAAGCAATTCTACAAACAACAAATTAATACCCCCATCTTTAACCTAATTATAAGAGGAAGATCTCTCTTACAAACCTAAATAAACCTAAATTCCCATTTAGAGTGAGTTGTAGAAGTGTGGGGCAATGATCCAATTGAGGAATCCATGGGTAACCAGTTCAAGAGGGCATGTAGTGAGAGATGGAGAGAACAGCTGGGAACATTATGACTGACAGGGATGAAAGGATAGAATGTTTCAAAGATTTGGCAAAAGCTGACCTCAGCATAAATATGTTTGTAGCGGGAGATCACTGTGATAAGGCGCCAACATCAGTTTGAAGTGATCAATAAAGACTTACAGAGAGCATGAAGCACAACAATGAAAGAGAGGACAATTCCCACATAGTGCTTTACATATTATCAGTTATGGTTAGCAGACATCTGAAGTAGGCATTTATAAACAAAATAGAACAATATATTTTAATGTTATCTTTTAGTTCTGGTGTTTATTTAAATGCTGCTCTGGATCAGCAATAATTTATCTGGATCTATAAAACCTTCAGCTGCTATGATAGCCTAATGGTTATCACATTCTATCCTAAGTTGGGATCATATATCTAATTCGTAGCAGGACATAAACCATTCCTTTCGATGACTCTAACTCTCTGTTGGAGAGTGCCCATTGGGATTCAACAAGAACCCAAGAATATGCAGATGGAAAATTTAAAAAAGGAGAAATATTCAACATTTTTTCTTGATAAAACTTTCTAAAATTGGCAGCATCCTAGTGTCATGTAAAAAGGAAGCATGCGCTCCATTGAATATAGACAGACAATGTCCCTGCTATTGTGTATTTTCAGTTGTATACCCATGAGCCTTTCTTGAATCGAATGCAAATCATTAATCACAAACGCTCTGTTTAATTTCCTCTCTGCTTCATTCCTCTGCTATTTAATACTCATTCTCCCACACTCTGCAAGTCCTCACTAGCCACTTCAAAGCTAACACCTTGAGTGAAATCCCCCTACACACAATTGTGTTCAGCACAGCAATGTCTAATCTTTGGAACGTTCTATCCTGTCAGTCATAATGATCCCAGCTGTTCTCCCAGATCCCATACTAAATTCCTTACACGGCTGTCGCCCCCACATCCCTAACTTCAATTTTTCATTTTTGCTGGTAATGTTACTATCAGTAATCCCTTCAGTGCCAAGAGGTAACCTGTGTTTTGATTTACTTTGTATTCGCCACATTCTTCTGCTACACTTCTGTAGATTAAACCAGTAAAACAGACTTGCTCTTCTATTTCTCAATATTAATGAGTATTTAGCAATGCCTGCTTGGTTCTCAGTTACATTAAAAGTTATTTTGTATGTACGCAAATGATGTCAAGTCTGGTAACTCATGTATGGTACTCCACGTTTATTTTATTTCATATTACAATGCAAAATACAGCAGAAACCATCTCCAGTGTTAATATCTAAACTAGAGTTGAGGGGAAATGAGCAACGAATTTCAAATTCAAAATAGACAAGCTGAAAAGGCCAGTCTTAGAATTCAAGAAAATGTGTGGCTAGCTCTAGACCACTTTTTAGTCCACTTTGTAGAGGATTTGCATGTTCTTTGTTCTGATAATCAGTACTTCCTTCAGAAGAAGATTTAAAGGTGGTCTCCACCACGGAACAAGAAGAAACCAGCAGATGCACTAAATAGTAGTAATAACTGATATCTACTGTATGTACAGGGCAGTTTCAAGAGAAACTCTCTGGTTCAAAATTCCAAAATGACTTTGACTCCTTTTTTGTACTCTTTAAATTTTTTATTTATACTTTATATACTTTGATAAACAAGAAAGAGGAAAGGAGGGGGTGGGGTTCCACTGTGAAAACTAAAGGATAAAACATCAATAATGTGTAAATGAAAGAGACTAGCTAATCCTTTAAATTCCTCTCCTGAGGACCATGTTTTATTGGGAGTGGCACAGGTTCTTACTATCTCGCAGCCAACTAGAACACTGGGGACACCTGATTTTAAAGAAAACATCAGACCAGGTAACTTTCTTCCATTGTGCCATGGTCCAGTTCAGACGCTCACGTCCCCACTAAAGACACTTTTGGAGGTGGACAGGGGTCATTATGGACACTCTGACTGGTCTGCAGCTACACAGCCCCATAAGCAGCAAACCATGACGTGCTGTGTGTTCTGACACATTTCTATCAGGAAGTTTTCCAGCAATGTGAGCTACAGTAGCTCTTCTGTGTGATCAACAAGACGGATAAGCCCTCTTTCCCCCACATGTATCAGTGACATTAACGCCGGGTTACCGAGAGTCCTTTCTTGCACAATTTTTGGTAGGTACTCACCACTGAATACCAAGAACACCCCACAAGACTTGCCATTTTGGACATGCTCTGATCCATCCCTGTAACCCTCCCCCACACCCCCCAAAAAATATCTTTAAAGTAATGCTCCAAGCACCATAACCACTACTGCTCACCGTAGTGGTTATGGTGCCAGGAGTGCACTGGCAGTGCTTGTGTTGTAAGAGGATTTAGGGTTTAACTCATTGAGTGATTGCCAGCAGCATGTTTGGAGTCTTTCTTTAAGTCTGCTTTTGTTAGAGATGTTCCTTATCTGACTTAAGGCCTTGCAGGTTCGCAAACACAGTGCACATTTATGAATCCTTGCATTATGTGCAAATACTGGCATGTAAAAAATGTGCTCTGGGACAGTTACAGCTGTAAAATGTATTATCTATCTTAATCTGGGCAAAAATTAAAAAAGCACAACTTCTGACACAAATGTTTTGTATTTATCAGATTACTTTTATTTTTTTTAAATACCCAGATAATACTGTACTATACCTCCATCCACCCCTCCCTCCCTCCAACCACCCAGCACACTTACCCTCATAAAAAAAGTAATAGCTCCCCTCCCCTTATCTATACTTACAGTTCTGAAGAACAGGCTCAGCAGGCTCAAGGATCAGTGCTGTGCTCTGGGCTCAGGGTTCAGGCCAGGCAGAAGGAATGTGTGGTGACCGTATGTAGCTGCTCTGTAATTCTTTCTTGGAGGAGACAGCTGTGAACGGGGGCACAGTGTTGCTGTGACTCTGCCTCCGCGTGATATCACGGAACAAGCGCAGCCGCATACGCAAAGGGCAGGAGATGTCGGGAGGAGGAGAAAGTAAGTCCAAGTCCTTCACTATGTGGCGATGCCACTTGCATAGTGAAGGATCGGATCGGGAGGCGGCCCGGGGCAGCTGCAGTTAAAGACAGTCCTGGTCCTGCAGGAGCAACGGGAATGCCGTTCCTGCTGTGGAAAAAGTTTTGGAAAAGTTTGAGCCCTGCTCTTGAGAGATGCCATTTTACCAATTAACCAGTGTTATTCACTTCACCTATCCGTAGTTTTAATGTTGTGGCTGATCAGTGAATTGTGCCCATTCAGGTGGGGCACCAAGATTCCCAATGTACTTACATTTAATGTAAAGAGTGGGTTAACTGTACGTAAGTGGCATATATGGCCGTACTTCATGAAGGCAGATCGCTACTGGCTAAATGCAGCAGCATGTATGATATGAAAAAGATACACTTTATATTTTCCTATAACTGCCCCACAATCCCCGGACTGGCCATCGGGCACACTGGGCAAATGCTCAAAGGGCCGCGGTGGCCATTGTCATGCCTAGGGTGCCTAATTTGTTACTGCACTATGGAATATTATCCTTTACTTTAGAGATGGAATATTGTCAATGTCAAAAGGGGTTAATTTGATTGTATGAAAGGACAGATGACAGAAGGGGTAATGTAAATTGCATAGGAATGTGAAAGGGGTTTTACCATATGGATGGATCCTGTGAATTAATCAAAGGCTCTGCAAAGGTGTGAGATTCTACACTTGAAAAGCCTGAATGTATGGCTTCAGCTACATGGCCTGTACTTCTTAATTGCTTGTAAACAAACACATACTACATTCCCTAAACACACACTCTCTACAACCCCTACACACTACATTACCTATACACACACGACAGCCCATGTGCAAACACTCGCTACATCCCCTATACACACTATGCCCCCTATACACAGACTCTTTACAGCACCTAGACACACATACATTACACCACAAACACAACATGACTGAAACCCAGTGGTGTATTTTGAAATGGTGCTGCCCTTGGCATGACAGATCTCGGACACCCCCTAATTTAAATGTAAACACACACATTTTGACTGACAGACACACACTCACGGACCAGCACACACTCTCAGATACACTGACATACACACAAACACTCACTGATTTGACACAATCTGACAGACATACAATCATTCAGACACACACTGACAGATGCATACACTCACTGACAGACACACATAAGCACTGACAGACGCACCCACTTACTGACAGACACGCACAATCACTCAGACACACACATTCATTGACAGACACAAACTTACTGACAGACACACACACATTCACTGACACACACATTCACTGACACACACATTCACTGACAGCCACACTTACCGAGACACACTCAATGAGACACGCACACTCAATCAAATTCAGACACACTGACTCACATTTACTGACAAACACACACACATTTTCCCCCAACACTCACAATTATTAATATTATTATTTTTTTATTCAAATACACCCAGCCTCCCTACTTTTGGGAGAGCTAGGTGGATTTTTACCTGGGGTCCAGTGGGGCTGCTGGCCGGGAAAGTAGGAAGGGGGGCGGATGTGCAGGGAGGCTGGCGGGCGGCCACACTAAGCTGTTCAATAATTCACAGATAGTGACAAAAAAAGAATCCACCAAATGAATCAATTTTGCAACCAGACTGACGAGTTTTATTTCATTTCGGCAAGCAAAACTTGATTTGATACAAAAGTTGATTGATGATACAATGTAACCATCCACTCAAGCAAAAAAGAAAACCGCGCTTATACACCTGATGCAATTATCTTGACAGAATTAAGAGTTCTAGTACACAGACTCTCACAGCCATAAGTTAAAGTAAAAGCCACAAGAATTGCATTTCTGGTAAGTGATTAAATACTGTTCTGTGAGTTTGCTCTCTCGTTCGGCACCAAGAGAGTTAACCATCTGAGTGCCAGTGGGGTGCAAAGCCCCATCCAGTACCAAAAGGGTTAAAACTGCAGTGTGCATAATGATATTCAAGTGAACACAGGTTTTATTTTACTTGTTTTATTCTTTTTAAGCTTGTTTTGTATTTGAACCTTTTGCTGCAATATAAATAGTGATGAGGTATTCATAATTTATATCTAATGAAGTGTGTTTGGCATACGGTACTTGCTTCCAGGTTGCAGAGAGTTATAAATACATTCAACGACTGTTTTAGTGTATGTACATCTCCAACGGATGTACACAATATTATAATTTAATCTCCCTTAATTGTTTTTCAAACTATAGGACAAACATATATTGTTGATAAAAATATGTGTAAAAAAACAAAGACTAAGACACATTTAAGGCCATCTGCAGGATTAAAATCAAACGCTTGCATTATTCCACAATAAATTTCTACATAATATTTTACATCTTACAAACTTAAATAGGCAATGAACAATGAATTATCTCCAAGGAGAACGTCACCCTATCTTTTCGTGGACTTATTTAATTTACTCATGGGTGACCGCCGCTGTGGTGTTGGAATTTTGGAAGGTCTGCCGGTTGAAGATCGTGAACTTGCTCGTGGAGAGGGCCTACCACTCTCATGGACAGTCTCAGACATCTCTGAGCATACTGATTGGATTTCTGAGATATCAAAGTCAGAGGCATCACTGCCCCTTCGGCTGCTTGATCTGCTTCCTGCCTTGCTTCCTGCTCGACTTGGCGTTCTTCTTAAATCTATAAAAAATAAGGATTATTATCACTATATTGCATTTATTTATAGAGCAAACATTTTCTGCAGAATTACACAGTGGGTTCGCAATCAACAGGCCTGGTTTAAACACAGTACAATGTAGAATTAGCTATTTCTAGCTACTTGTACATTGTACTTTGTATATATACACTAAGTGTAAACGCATGCACACACTTATTGCCCAGTTTACATACTGTATTGCTAATATATATGAAATATTGCAAATCTTAAAAATACTACTTATTTAGGAGATGATTAGCAGAATATATTCTACTAACCTGTGCAAGTTCATAAGACTACAATCCAGGAGGATACATATTTATGATTAATAATTTCATGTTGTATTACTAAGCAATGTATTACATTTTGTATTGAAAACTGACGTAGGTTATTATGTGGACATATGTAAATTAGATACATTAATTTAGCAAAAAAAAAAAAAAAAGAATTGAAAAAAAAAGTTCTAAAACAAATTAAAAGCTTTGATTTTGTCCATTAGTAATTTCATATATTTAAAGAAGATAAACATTTACTAAATCATGTAGTTAACTGAGCACATGTATGAATTTGTTGAAATTTTTTGCACTAGGTGGTTCAACAGGATTTGCATAGAGAGGTGTACTAAAGAGTAAGAAGAAAGCACGCTTGCATCTGCATCCCTTCTGCTTGGAAATCATTTTCTCATGATTGTCTGTGACACAATGGGCAGTGCGAAGTGAATGGTGGGACATCTAGAATTTGCACTGCATGCCAGGCTATGCCATAGCAAACTTTTATTTAAAAAAAATAAATGTTTTAAATAAAAACTAAAACAAAACTTTTGTTTGTCTTCTCTTTTACATTCACTGTTTCAGATGTAACTATACGGACATCTGAAACAAGATGCTTCTCTTTTATTTTAAATTATTATTTGCTCACTCTACAAGTGTTTTGCATTAATCTTTGTTAATGGACCATGGGTGCTGAACAGGACAAGTCACACTAAGATGAGGTTTATAAGGAAATGTTTAATTACAAACATGAGATATTGGTAGGCCATATGGCTGCTTTTCCCCCTGCAAAGTTAGCCTTTTCAATCAAAGGTTCAATTTAGATACAATTGAAAACATATTATGTCACAGGTGTGTCAGACTTTTGTTTCATAAAATAACTACAAGGCAGAAACCACA
This sequence comes from Pelobates cultripes, assembly GCA_933207985.1. Classification (NCBI taxonomy): domain Eukaryota; kingdom Metazoa; phylum Chordata; class Amphibia; order Anura; family Pelobatidae; genus Pelobates; species Pelobates cultripes. The sequence goes on from OW240913.1 coordinate 144,992,459, forward strand.
CTGTGTAAAGATGCAGTGGGTGGTAAAGCATCTTCTGTCTTGTTCTCCTACCTGCAAACTGTGTCCGAACTTTCGTAGCTGCGGTGGTTAATATGCTGCTGTCTTCTGTGGCATGGAACCCTTTCCCAGACAGATAACCTGGAAGCCTTAATTTACTTCCCTGGATTGGGGTTCCCTGTGAGAGGTAAACAAACAAAGTAATGTTAGTAGACTGTTAATAAATCAAGATGCCTTTTGAAAGTAAAGGCTGAATGTATTGTGTTAACCAGAGGTATGAAACACGTGGCTTAACCAAATGTCCAAAACAAAAATGCTCTTAAGAACATTAGTATCTTAAACGTAGTGCTAATTATGGATAAAATAACTGTCTGTAACATAAATAGTTTTGTTTAGCGCAGCTTCAAGTTATGCCTCCAAGCCCTCTGGGTATGACAGACGGATTCTCGGCTCTCATTTGGTAACATAAGGTGCACAGCACCGTCACTGTCTCCCATAGAAAATCATGCTATTCAACGATTGCCTATGGCAGTATCTTAAGTGCATGTGCCTTAAGTCTACGAGGAGTATTGTATTGGACCGTCATCCTGAAGACATCCTGAAGACACATTTCCAGGATGAGGTCACACGAGGAGAAGGTCCAGGTAGTGCCAATGTAGACTCAGCGCTGGAGAAAAGGTGAGTAATTAGTTTTATTTTTATTTTTTTTTAATTTTAACTGAGGTCCCACAAACTAAAAAACTAAATCAGGACTGTAACAATTGATATGCAGATTTGTATTCCTAACACTACAGTGTTCGTTTATCTTTCACAACATCCAAAAAAAGAAAAGAAACAAGATCCTTGATCTACACCAGTCCAAAATTAAATAACCACTTCAGTCCATATACCAGGTAAGCTTCGGGAATGTCACCTGCTCCTATGTAGCATAGAAACAAGAATCTGTATGTCTGTCTATCCATAAATCTATCTCTCCATCCATCCATTCGTACATCTGTCTGTGTCTCTGTCTAACTATCTAGAAATTTGGTATTGCATAGCACATAAACACTCCCAGTACTTCACATGCTATGCTACTAACAGACTAAAAAAATGTTTTGGATGATAACCTTATATCAACTTATCTTAAATACCTTTTTAAGCTTGCCATATAAACACAAAACAACACTTAACTGGCAGTGATATTAGCAAGATGTGCATGAAATCTTCAGCAGACTGACCCAAAAACAATATGCCAAAAATCACACTCTAAACGGGGCATTAAATTATATTAACATTTTTAAATAAATATCATAAGCTGACAACTGCTTGTAAATATACTATATCACAGGTTCTTGTCATAATTATAATTTCATTAAAATACTAAACATATTTTGCTGTGAAAAACAAAAAAATGTATTCTTGCAACATAAGTTCACTTGTTCAGAAAACAATTGTCCACAAGGCAAATAAAATCAATTTAAAACATTTTCAGCAGGGTCATTTCAGAATAATTTGGGAAACAGGAGCATACCTAACGTAAACGCAAGGAGAATAAAATAGTTAATCAGTTCAGAAGTGATGTTTTTAATTATAATTATTCAATATGTACAGTAGGTAAAAGTGGAAGAAGAAAGTAAGTTAATCATTATAATATTAGGTAGAAGGTGGGAGTAAATTCTAGATTTTATTTTGGAGGATCAATCCAGACGTGCGTTAGTGTGCAAGGCACGGGTTGACATTAAATAGTGACAGAGGTTAGTGATCCGGCAGAGTACTTGAGTAGTGGTGATCCAAAGAGGTGATACAACTGGATGCTCGATGTTACTGTACCTCTGCTGATGTGAGCTGGCATTCTGGGGGCTCTGGACTCTTACAAGGAGTTGATGTTTTGCTGTTTGTCAACCAAGGTTTACCATAATTGCGTGTTATGTGGAGGGGTGTCTGCATGAAACAATGGCAAATCAAAACCACTTATTTTAGTAGGATGACTTGTAAAAGAGAGAGGGTGCCTCTGGACTCAAAGAAAAGATGTACACACTATTTGTAATGATGCAAGTTGTGAGAAATATAACATATAAAGGTTATATTTATTCAGGAGACAATGTAGTCTATTTAATCATGATACATATAAAACAGCCTCTTGACACTAACTTGAAAAATAAATATCTAATGTTAGACCTTAACATAACTTAGTGAACACTTAATGTAAAGTGGCACGTGTACTAAAAATACTGTATAACTATTTCTGTGCTTATTTTCATTTCTCAGCATATATTACTATTTTAACTGGCTGTTTCAAGCTACAAAATGGATTTAAACCTTTCTAGTCGATTCCAATTATTTCCAACTTCCTAAATTATAATGCTTAACTGTCACTTGAAAAGCTGGCAGTTTTCAGTCTGGGGCAGTTATTTAGAAATTGCATTGCAATGTTTGAAATCTGAAACCGCTCTTATACCATAATCAACAGTTTACTCAAACAAATGGTATTAACAGTACTTTTACACTGTAATTAAGAAGTAGTTTAGGTTGAAAAAAAACTCAAGTCCATCAAGTGTAACCTTCAACACATCTTTATATGCTGGTAATTAAAAAGAGGCAAAAAAAGTAAAAACTTTCAGCCAAACATGCGGCTAACTTTATTTTTTTCGCTCACCTACATGAAATGTATTAATCTACTGCATACAGATAGAACATGTTTCCTTAAAAACACCCTGAGATTAGTGATGTCTCGAACGGTTCGCCGAACGGTTCGCCACGGACGGCAAACATATGCGCTGTTCGGTCAGCCCCCTATGTCATCATTGAGTAAACTTTGACCCTGTACCTCACAGTCAGCAAACACATTCAAGCCAATCAGCAGAAGACCCTCCCTCCCACCTCCTGGACAGCATACATTTTACATTCATTGTGAAGCTGCATTCTTAGTGAGCTGTCCAGGAGGTGGGAGGGTCTGGGAGGGAGGGTCTGCTGCTGATTGGCTGGAATGTGTCTGCTGACTGTGAGGTACAGGGTCAAAGTTTACTCAATGATGACGAATAGGGGGCGGACCGAACAGTGCATATGTTCGCCGTCCGTGGCGAACCGTTTGGGACATCACTACCTGAGATCTATTTCACTTGACAAAACAGGAAACCCAATTTGATTGAATGGCCAATTGTTTAAAAAAAAGAAAAAGTTCCTCTAAATCACCTGTGGGACATTTATCAAACTACCACATACAAATAGAACAAAATAAGTTGATTTCTTTTACTAAGCAGGTCATTTCCACCCTACCATATTCAATAAAGAGCAACTCTAAGGACCAAAAAAACCTTAGATTAAGTGGTTTAAGAGCATTGTTCATGCACCTTCACCTCACTGCTCAATTCTCTGCCATTTAGGAGTTATATCACTTTGTTTATACAGTCCTTGTCACACCTTACTGCACATGACTTTCACAGTCTCCCTACACACTTCCTGAAAATGAGTCTAAACTTTAATGCACATTATGTTTTAGTTCGATTTTCTTTATATGTTGCTCTGTTAATTGCCTGCCAAAGCCAGGATCCTCCTGTGTGTGAAAAAAGTTCAGATAACAGAGCAGAATATAAGAACATTTAAGGTAAACACACTGTGTTGTAAGATCTGATAGAAAATGAAACCATTTTTTCATGGAGGCTGTGTGGGTCACAGCAAGGGAAGGTGTGGCCAGGACTGCATAGCCAGAGACAAAAATGATCTAACTCCTAAATGGCAGAGAATTGAGCAGTGAGACAGCAGGTGCATGATCTGTACCCCAAAACTACTTCGTTAAGCTAAAGTTTAAAGCGTTTTAATGATGTATTGGGTTTCCAAAAAACACCCAAGACAGTAAGCAAACATATTTTTCTGAATATTTCTGAGTATAAACCACAGTCATCCTAACTCTAGAAATTTTTGATATAGCAAACTATTAAGTAATATATTGAGAAGACAAAAGAAGATGAGCAACAGTATTCCTCATTGAATGCAGTCATAATTACCTTGGGTGTGGTGGTTCCAGTGGCTTGTGAAGTATTGGCCTGAATATTGGGACTTGAATTGGACCTGTTGGGTGATGCACCTCTTGAAGATGGCCGAGACCTACGACCCTTTGGCCGGAAAGGTGTCATACTTTGACTAACACCCTCAGGTAAAATGAATTTTTCGCGCAGCTCCATATTTGTCCTTCCTTTAGCTACAACATACAAAAAAACAACAATATCTTAGCACAACATTAGATCTGAAATCACTTCTTTGCTCTAGCAATCTATATGGCAAAAATGAGAAATGTGCAGCAATAGAAAAATAACAAACCAGTTTGCACAGTTCACTCAGAGCCTGCATGGTTCTCGAACCTGTTTGATGACCGGCATATTTATATAAATCTGTATATGTAAGTGATTTTGAATGATAGAATTCAATATAATTTAGCAATCCTATTACAAACATTATTGTATTAATAAATGGATGAGTTGTATTAAAATAATTAAACGACAGAGATGGAGTATGTCTTTCTGGAACAACTGGGTAGGTTAATAAGATATCATTATTCAACTTATCAGTCTTATCAATCATTTAATTAAATACATTGTGTGGGTTAAAATATTACTGAGTGTTCTGCAAACTGATTTGCTCATCTCTATTTTGGAACAAATCTAGAATGACAAGCCAATATTTGCATATTCAAGTAAGTACATGTATAAATTGCATTCGTGATGGTGTATGTTACCATTTCAGTGGATTTGCTAGAAAGAAAAGCTGATAAAAGCCATAGCCATATATTGCAGTGCATTTCAATAAACATTGCTGTAATAAAAACATTATTGTATTTTCTTGATTTATATTCCCCATTACAGATTGTTAGTTCCATATGAAGTAAAATACATTTTTAACAATGACATCGCAGTTATGTAATATTGCATTGAAATAAAAGTGCAACCATTAAGCTCAGCTTCCAATCATCTAAAACTCAGCTCCTGAGAAGGAGAAAACTGACCATGTGAATAAGTAGCTATTTGATAAGTATACTTCTAAGTACACCAAAAGCATGGAAACAGACAAATCAATCCTCCACCAACATTGCTTCATTGGGTTAAAAGAGTTATGTACACTTTGCGTTCTGTGTAGTTGTCTTGGGTTCTAGAATCCTTTGAGTATTAAGTTCTACAAAAGTATGTACAAAAAAAAAAAAAAAGATCACTCTGCCTTCTACTCTACTGAAACTCCAGAGATACAAGCTCTTCCAAAACTTGGTTTCCTCTTAAATCTCTGGTCTTCAAATCCACTGCTTCCTCAGCTTTTCCACACTGAAAGTTTTATTTCCTTAATATATTTGTATTCTCTACTTTGCAAAATCCATTTGTCACCAATTTCTTCATTTTCATGAGCTCATTAAACACCTTTTGGTTGCTTACACGTCTATCTATAGTTTGAATCATTATAGTTTTCTACTATATTCCATCTGACTAATTCCTTCCATCTTTACTCAAGGAGTGGCTATCACAGCCATCAGATAAGATCCGGGGTCTGTCTCTCAACTGATTTTCTAAATGCAATAGGTAAAGGGTACATAGATGGGTATTACATAGATATCCATCTGGAATATTGCATACATATTTTAAAACATGAAACTTTTAATTCGTTAAAGGGTTACACATGATCATTAATTGTGAAGCTCTCCAACCCATACCAAAATATAAATATAGATTTTTTTCAATTATATATTTTTTTATTTATAGAAGGTAAACAATGTTTTTAGGAACAAACGACATGCAATATATGACAATTTAGTCTTTCAAATTCATACAGTAAGGTTTTCAAAACACCACCTCAATAAGCATGCTAACGAGTAACACACAATTCTAACTTACAATTGGCACCCAATAAAATGAAAGGGAGAAAGATTACATGCACTACACACAAAATAAGAAAATGACAAACACATAAAATGCCAGAACAGGTGAAGGGAAAACGTGAAAGAAATGATAGAAAGGAAGAGAACTGCCAACCTATAAGAGGCTGAGTAGTAATTGAAGAGTTTGATTCCGAACGTAACATTTTACTTCCATGATGATGAACTAGGAAGAAATGACAGAATAAGAGTCAAGTAAAATAAGGCAGGGTATTTAGTAGGAAAGGAGAGCAGAGCTATAAGTAAAAACAAAATATAAAAAATAAATCATACTGGATATAAACACAGGGAATAAGGGAATTGAAAAGAAAAGCATCAACATATTTAAAGAAAAAAATAAGACAGCATACTGGATATAAATACAGGGAATAAGGGAATTGAACAGAAAAGCATCAACATATTTAAAGAAAAAAAAATTTAACCTGTAACAAACAGCAAAAAAGTATTTTGGCTTAGAATATAGTTCTCAGCGTTCATATCAAGCAACTAAGCTTCACAATGTATCCATATTCAAAAGTATAACAGTCATGAATCCAGTAATAATAACTATTGTACGGTATGTTTTTGAACTATACAGACCACATAAAAAAAAGGTTGTTTTTGTATAAAAGCAATGTATACAAGATAAAACTGTACAATCTACAGGTTTTCCTTTTTGGTTCTTGGTCATTTTGGATCACAACCTAAGGTTTGGTTTAAAAAACTTTGTTTAAAGGAACACTAAGTGTTAAGAGTACAACACTGTATTCCCAACATTATAGTGTCCCTCTGCCCCCCACCACCCACTCTGCAGCAATCAAAGGGTTAAATAAACCTTTAAACACTTACCTGATTCCAGCATTAGATGACCTGGCAGCAACTTATCTGAATAAAACTATATGAAATTCTTGCGCGACAAAAGAAAATCAGAAACCAGTTTTTAGCTTACCTCTACATGGATCATTTTTTACTAAGAACTCATCAAGTGCCATCCACCCTCCACCAACTCGAACCATCACAGTGCTTCTTAAAATACGCACAAGGCGAAGTTGTTGGGAGTCCCCAAACTTTGAGGAGAGACAAAATCAATGAGCACGATTAGAAAAGGTCTATCACTGGCATTTATTTTCACAAAAGACATGCGGATTTATTCAACTTAGATGGAGAGTGCTGTGGGAATTAATGATTTTATATTAGTTTCCCTTAAGTGACTCATGTTTCATTTGTGTAAATTGGTAAAAAAAACACCCATGCAGGATTTCATTTTTTTTTAACAGCAAACTGATTATAACATATGGATTATGCTGATAAGCAAGTGAGTGAAATAAAGCAGGTTTGGACTTGAAGGCTGAGAGGACTCCAACTTGTAATAAGCAATAAGTATACTTTCTTTTTTTAAATCTCGTCAAAAATAATTTCATTAAAATAAGTTTAAAATAATGTAATTGTTTAATCAAAAATAAATGTATAAAGGGACACTTAACCTTTTCATTCCCAAAAGGTTTTGTTTTGCAATGATTGCTAACAGTGTATTCTTCCTCCCCTGCAGCTGAGCGCAGGGCAAGATTTATGATGTATTTATTAGAACTGCAATCTTCTAACCCTAAATGAGATATATTGATATTTAATAAAGTCTACTTTCAAGAAATATGATAATATGATCCAGAAGATGAATCTAGAATTCCTAATAACTTCTGGAAGCCTGTACTGTCTATTTGATTCTCTAACTCTCTATTTGATTTCACATTATGAATTATACTGTATTTACATGTATAACTGCTCAAGCAACGCTCACTTTGTTTTCTATCTAATGTCATAATGAACTGGAAAATAAGTAATGTATGGCAAGGTCCTCCAGATCCAGTCCAGGGTAAATCTATCTGTTTATTAACATGCACTAACAATTGTGATGCAGTCAAATGGACTGGATTATACACCTCTGACTCATATTCATCCAGTGAGCTGCTCAAAATATTTTACAAGAATCATGAAAAAACTAGACGTTTATATGAAGCAAAACCATAGTAGCTATTGCTACATTTGTCCCATTTGGTGTCCTCTCATTAATGAAAGCACCAACACCAGCAAAGGTACCGATCACCCAAAAGCAAAACAAAATGGATTGGTGAGTTGTGGGAAGATGGAAGGTGATCATTGCAAGCGTTGGGGGTCATAAACACACATTTCATACACTTTACTGTTTTATACCTGATTTCCCAGGAAGAACTGACAGGAAATGGAAAGTTGAGAAAAAAAATACAATTAGTGAAATTATCTCAATCTGCAGTTTTCATGAAACCTTAAATACTATTTAGATTGTAATCATTGTTGCATAGAGGTCTAATCTCCTAAAGGGCTGTGTACGTACAGCTATTAATATGTTTGTAATGCTAATGTATGCACCGAAACTCAACTACATCAAAAATGTCAAATATTGATAGTGATAAGTAAACCTGATTTGTAAATAAAAACAAACATAAATACATACAAATTCAAATGGTTATGCTTTTAGTAAGAGAGATGAGCATTTTGGTACTACAAAAACTGTTTCTTAGTTATATACTGACACACACATTCAACAAACTGAGCTGACCTGAGAATAAAACTGAGATGTTCAACAGTAATCTTGCCATGGTTTGCAAGCTGTTATGTAACTGATACAACAACTATTCTGAGTTCCATCACAGCACGCACAACAGAGGAGGAACAAGGGAGAAGAACTGGGACCCATAAAGGACATGCCTCTTTTGTTATACATGTATACACACTCCTTTTGTACAGCTGTCCATATTAAAATTACAGTTTTTGTAAACTTACCCTGTATTTGTTTTCTCCAATTTGTTCTACTTGAAATCTCTTGGCACATTTACATTTAGCCACTTGTCGTGTTACCTATAGGAATGATAATTATTCTTTATTAAAATAACTATCAACGTAAAGCAATAAATAAAGTTAATATTTATCTAGTATTAAAGTGAAATCAGATAAAGGTATACCTCATCTTCAATTTTATCAGCATCAGTTATGGGCTTGTAGGCATCTTTATTTGGATGGAGAGCTGCCACAAACTCGTAATAGTCAATATATCCATCACCATCACGGTCAAAGATATCGGCCACAGCACTCATCTCCAGACGACTGGTTGGAAACTCTGATTAAGCAGAAATAGGCAGAAAGTTATATGCATAATTTCCTCCACTGTTTACATATGCATCACTAACCATTTATTTTATGTGAAGGAAAGGGTAAATTCTGTTGTTTTTTTCTATTAATGTTAGTATTTGCATTTCTATTTTTATTTATTTACTTATTTATCCTCATTCAAACCCCTGAATGAAAGTTACTTCGCCTCTATGGGATTAACATATGACATCAAAGGTTTCACAGGGACAAAAGAAAATATTTTGTATGTCCATTGTTATTGCAGTACAATTATCATTAGTAATGGAGGTATGTGCTAGGAAGGAGCATTGCTCACAATCACTGTATTTATCATGGTACCATGGTACCGTGGCTGAGATGCCGATTCTAAGACTGTATAACTCGGGTAATTTAAGTATGTAAATATATCCTTCCCTAATATTAACATTAATATCGAACTTGGCGTGATTCAATAAAGCTCTATTTTTTCTTAATTGGATTACCATTCTTGCCTTGTGCTAAACTGGGTGCACAAATATACAAATTAAAATTAGAGTTTGTCTTGGTTCGGGCTTTGTAACTTATATACATGTAAAACTGGAAGAAACATGGTAAACTAAAAAAGTCTGCGTAATATCGAGTATCAGAATTTATCACTAAAGAAAAATAAGTGGTTGATAGCACTATTACTTACTTGAGGACAAGATTCCTTCTATGAATTCTTGCCTTGTTATTTTCCCATCCTGATCTTTGTCTATTCTCCTGAAGAAGTCCATAACACGAGATTTCTTATGGTTCATCCATCTCATATACTTCTTCCTCCAAATATCAAAATCGAAGTTGGCAAACTCACGTAGCTGTGACAAACACATTTTAAAATTAAGTTTGAATTCCAAATAGTGACTCCTTACATGGCATGTAAATAATTAAGAACATAACCTAAGAATGAGAGTTACCTACACAAGTTAATTGATACATCCTTGTGATTTTGAAATTTCTGTGAAGTCTTTTTTGTAATTGCTGTTTGGCATTACTTCTTGTAATGATTGTGGGAATTTAAAAGCATATAGGCTATTAATTAGGGAATTTATTAGTCATGATAAAAAAAAACCCATTGCTTCTCATTATTTAGGTAGGGAGTTTAGTCTTTTCTTGCACATCTATCCCAACCAGCTTGCATAATGGGTGACTGGCATAGCATTGCTTGAGTGAATGGGTTTGATCCAATTCAAGCAGATATACCTGAACAATCTGTTAAATGAGAATTCATGAGCACAACATGTATGTATAAAAGCTTAATGAATTAGGTAACATACCTCTTCCAACCTATCTAAGGCATCATTAAGATTCCTTCTTCTTTCTAATGCCAAAAGCCACACTTGTTGCCATTTGCTGACAAGTAAATTAACCCTTGGGTTCTTGGTTTCAAGTTGAGTCTGTGTTCCAGCTGGATACAAGTTGGGTGTTGGTGACCGTTTTCCTAAAATGTGAAACAAAGGCACAAATAAAACCATTATGTTTTAGCAAACTTAACTAACAGGAGATTTATTATATTATCTCTTTCACATTTATCTTTAAAAATATTCATTTAAGAATGTTGAGCCAACTGAAATAAACTAACACAGACTGCAACCCAAAGAAACCTTAATTTCCAGTCCTAAAAACCTCAACCCTAAATCCCCCTAATCTAAATACATATCTCAAAATGGATATGTAATGACGATGTGCACTATTAATGTTTCATTCAAACAATGCGTGGCATATTGACGTTTTAAATGCAATTGTTCAACTAGATAACCAGCCAGAACTATCATGCAATAAATGTAAATCTGTAAGCCTTTGTCATAATGGGCTGGGATGACTGTGAAAGTGCTGTTACATATGCTCAAACAATCACAAACATCTTCTTATACCTTAAAAAGGAAAGCTTTATAACAGTGGATGCCCCATTATACTTACGTCCTGCTCTTCCTAACACAGGGATTTGAGATTGAGTGGATGCAGACTCCACTGCCTTCCTCTTGTAAGTCTTTGTAACTTTATCAACATCTGGCTGTTTTCTAGTCATTTCTTCCATAAATGTCTAAAAAAAACAACAATAACATTTAACACAGTATAGTTTAACATGGACAATCACCAACAGTGCACAGCGTCAGGAAGCTGGAATCCAATCAAATAACATTTTTACCTGATGTTCTGCAATCAAAGCTTTAACCTCATCGATCTCCTCTGGAATGTCTTCCTTGTCTTTTTCATTGAGCGTTGTCTCTGCCCACTGTAACCATGCCAGCAAAGACTCAAGCAGCTCCTTCTTGGAAACTAAATCTTCCAAAGCTACCGCCAGCCTCTGTTGATGCTGCTTTGCCCATGTTAGAACCTAACAAATGTCAAATCAAACAGAAAATATTAATGGACAAGTTCTGCTTAACAGCTTCCTCTCAATCTCTCCAAGTTTCCCTGCTCTCCGCTTCACTAAGCCATCAGATGGAATTTGGTTTATTATTGTACTGTCCGTGCCTTTTTTTTGGTTTGGCATCATCTGTTCTATTAGACAATTATAAAGTGAGCAGAATATGATGAGTACTACATATGAAATATTTTGATCTGCCTGGGATGAAGTGGAAACTGGAATAAAACTAAACATCCTTTTAATATATACAATAAACAAAATAAGACAAACCTCTTCAAATCTGGCTCTAATGATAGTTATCCAATGTTTGATTGTAGCAATAGAGTCAGGGTGACAAACTGATAGTATTGCCTCCCCCATACTTGCACCTTTATTCAACTCCGATCTTTTTTCTTCTACTTTTCTCATAAATTCCTAAAAAAAACAACAACAAACAAATGGACTGTTAGACACATGCATCAGGATCAAACATAATATGCAAACATGCATCTGGCAAGCAGCTTTGGCCTGTGGGAGAAATATAAGTAAAGCCATTCAATCACAGTAAATAATAAAAAAAAAATGGCACATTCTTTATAACATTGCTAAATACACCAATTTATTTAATAAAATGAACAATGTATTATCTGGATAATAAATTAACCTTACGTGTACCAGAACTCTTGTATTGCATTGCAAAGCAAAGTGTTTCTTGTACCTCAGACACCAAGAGGTTAGATCAGCACTGCCACTTTACACTGTTTGTTTTTAAATTAATCCTTTAAATTCATCCTTTTATGTCCTCTTGTCACCGTTTGTACATAACAAAAAAGATGGACTATGCTTTCTTCTTGGAGTGTGCTCTTTGGCCCTTACAGTTGCCACAATAATTTACCCACAATACATCAGTCAAGAGAAACACACAGAAGGGCAAACTGCAGCCATTATGGACAAAAGAGAATACAACAGCAGCGCCCAGATATTGAGAGCCAGTGCCACTTAAAAAACAGATTATGTTATGTGTTTAGGAACTGAATTGTCACTGTATTTTGTTTACTCTTAAAATTATTTGTCCAATTTTTTAAACTTGTAGCCTTGCAGAGATAAATGAGAAAGATTTCATACAACACACCAAGTGCCAGCTCATGTCTCAAACACTTCTGCTGCACTTTAATAAACATGACATCATTAATATATGCCCCATGATCTCATTCTTGAATGTTTGAAAGAAAACGTAAAAAAGATTCATATGTATTGTAATGCTGCCAAGTATCTCAGAGACACATGTCAACTATTATTTTCCCCTTTGTAAGCTGCAATGTTGTTGATGAGTATTAAATATATGATGACTTAAACAGTCATAAGAACAACTGGGTTTAATTCACAAAAAATCAAGTTCAATTGAGTTCACGACTAAATTGATAAATACCCAGTCACTATCAGCCTTGGCATCTGTTAAAGTAAGCCAATGTTCAGTATATGTAAAGCTGCGGCGTTCTAACGCACTCCGTAGGTCTGTAGGTTATAACTGCTGATTTCCAGATGGAATTATTAGTAAAAGTAAATCTGAACCATAGATAACTATCAGGTACATAAGTCCTTTGTTAAGCTTACTCTGACACTGCATGTATTATGGGAAATGTAGTCCACCAAAAACTGCAGTGCCAAGGAAAACCATAACGTGTCTACTCTAATAATACATTATGTATTTAAGTGTTTGTTAGCCATGATTTGTTTTGTGATCAGGAGTAATTACAGAACTACACAAACATTACACTAAAGTCAGTTCCTCCTTGACATGGATTGGGGTGATAAAGAGAAGAAAGGCAGATAAAATTCCTCATTAGATGTGCACATTTCTTCCTCATTCCATACATTAATTTAAACAGGTTTTGCACAAATAGTTTTTAAAGGTATGATAGTCAGGGATAAAAACCTGTACTGTAGAATTAGTGGCGTACTAAGGGAGGGTCGGTTCGCCCCGGGTGCCACCGATTAAGGGGGTGCCCGGGGCAGCAAGTTGCTTTTTGCATTGTGAAGAGGGACTTTGCACCCTCCAGCAGCAGCATGTCTTTTCTTGTCACAAACCGCAAGAGCATTGCCACGGGTTGCTATGGCAGCATGTTGACTCCGGTGTCCCTCTTCATCATACAAGAAGACACAGAGGCAGCAAAATGCTGCCCTTGTGTCTTCTTGCATGGTGAAAAGGGACCCAGGAGTCATCTTGCACCCTGCAGCAGCAGCATGTCTTTTCCTGTTGCAAACCACGGGTGCGTTGCTAAGGGTTGCTATGGCAATGCTCCGCGCGGCACGCAGTGCATGCCGGAGCGTTGCCATTGTAACCCGCGGCAATGCAATCACGGCATGTGAGAGGAGAGGGCATGCTGCTGCTGGAGGGTGCAAGATGACTCCTGGATCCCTGCTTTAGCCACCGGACCACAAGGGAAATGGGTCCCCCCTTCCTCACCACAGCTAGGGCAGGGATGGGGGGAAATAGTGTGATGTTTGTGTGTGGATGCAGTGTCAGTGCAGTGCATCTAGTGTGTTTTGTATGCAGTGTCTGTTTGTGTAGTGCATCTACTGGGGGAGGGGGTGCAGTTTTTTTTTTAATTAGTTGGGCTTATTTCCCCCTCCCTGACTCTTGCCTGTGGAGGGAAGGGTGGAATAAGCCCAACTAATTAAAAATCTGCTCTTCTCAGTACTTATCCCACACAACAGACACTACAACCACTAGACAAACACACACTGTATCCACTACACATACACTACATGCCCTGCACAAACACACACTGCATCCACTATACAAACACACTGCATTAGCTATACAAAAACACACACTACATGCACTACACAAACATGCACACTACATGCACTACACAAACATGCACACTACACAAACATGCACATTACACAAACATGCACACTACATACACTACATAAGCACACACTGCATCCACTATACAAACACACTGCATCGGCTACACAAAACACACACTACATGCACTACACAAACACTCACACTACATGCACTACACACAGACACTGCATCCACTGTACACAGTGCATCCACCAAAAAAAACCACACACACTGTGTACCTGTTTAACTGCATGTGTATCTGTGTGTATCTGTATGTCTGTACTTGTTTGTGTGTCAGTGTTTGTATCTGTATGTGTGTTTTTATCTGTGTATCTATGTGTGACTGTGTGTCTGTGTATTTGCATGTGTGCACCTGTGTGTCTGTTTGTATTTGTATGTGTGTTTGTATTTGTGTATTTGTGTCAGTGTTTGTGTCTGTGTAGCTGTATGCGTGTCAGTGTATGTCTGTGTATCTACATGTGTGTCAGTATATGTGTGTGACTGTGTGTCTATGTATCTGCATGTGTGTACCTATGTGTCTCTGTATATGCATGTGTGAGTATGTATCTTCATGTTTGTCAGTGTGTGTCTGTGTATCTGTCTGTCAGTGTGCATCTGCATGTCTATATATCTGCAAGTGTATCAATGTGTGTATATGTCTGTGTGTTCGTGTGTGCATACATCTTAGCATCTTGCCAATACTACACACAAATACACCCCTGTATTTAAACCTCAACACTACAAACACACCTAAGTATTAGAACACCACCATTATATATAAACACACAACTGTATTAAATAACATACACTACATAAAAAAACACACACCTATATTCACTTACATATTCCATACAAAAACATGCTTACATTCAAACACACAAGCACTGCTCAGTGCTAAATACATTAAAAAACATTCACATTTTTTTCTTTACATTTTAAAGTTGGGGGGGGTACCAAATTTAGGATCGGCCCCGGGTGCTAAATGCTCTAGGTACGCCCCTGTGTAGAATATTTAATAGAGCCCTAACACAAAGTCAGGACAAAAGGTCGAAAGACTAATCAGTCATTCACCAGTCCATCATTCTCCTTACCCTGTCCCTGCAGCTTTGTCTATCTTTGCCGTCTTCCAGAATAAAACTACTACTAAACACAGCTGATAATAAATTACTTATTTTTCCTACTTCCACCTATAAAGTGATATCATTTTTCTTTGTTTCTCCTAATTTGATTGCTGTTTGGTTATGTAAGGTTTAGACACTGATGGTAAAACTATTATTCACTCATGTCAAATACGCTACGGTCTACACTGTAATGCAAATGTAACTTGTTTGAAAATAATAAAAACTTTGGAAAGTATGTGACTTATAATTGAATAAAAGTTTGAAATATGTATTGTGATCACATGCCCAAATAGTTAGCATGGAGATAACATCAGCTCGGTAAGAATTTCAAATAAAAAACAACCTCTTCAAATCTCTCCAAATAACACTTCCATTTTTCTTTATAGTTCATGTTCCAGATCCAAAATAAACATTGTGCACAGCGTCATTTAGAATGTTTTTGCCTAATAAAGTCCTCTTGGACGTGTTGTTCTTTTTATTGCTGGTGTTCTCATGTGCAGAACTTGTCTGTTTTTTAAATGTCTATAACCAGTGACTCCAAGTACTCTTTCCAGAGAGCTTTTGCATGGCCCCCTAAAATCCAAAACTGCATGACTTCAGTTATTTAGCTGGGTACAATGCCTATGTACTATTTACTAAACACTATAGTGTAGTGAATTGAAATCCAATTTACAAAATTTATACTAAAAGTCTTAGCTTGGCTATTTTAGCCTACATTTTGCAATGTGTTCTTTAGTGATTACTGATTAAACCATGCAGATGGTAAATCTGCTGATGCATGCATCCTCTTTCCATTAAAGAGGCTGAAAACATCTGTTTGGTATTGGATTAAATACCTGGCAGCCTGCTGTCCACAGTGTGACGATATGTGTGCAGTTCTCGGCCTACCTGATAACCTAACAAGTTGTATAGTATCGCATTGTGTGATTTATTTAAAAGGTTGCAGACTCTCTAACTTCAATTATAAAGTGCATATGCCTTGGGCTATGTGATTGGGCTAAATTCTACCGCTCTACATTATTGATTTTATCTGGTCTGCAAAATAAATACAAGTTTTTCTAAATGTTATGCACCCACCCCACCACCTCACCCCCCCTGCTCTTCTCAAACTCTTGAGACTCTAGCATTATGTAATTGCTTACCTTATGCTGTTCAATAAGTGATCTCAAGGAGACCTCATCGTCAGGGAGGAGTCCGTGGAATCTCAAAGCTTGCTCTGCTTCAGCCAACCACTCAAGAAGAACGTGCACTGCCGAGTGGAATTCCTCTGCCTGCCATAAAAATGAAACATTTTAAGACCAAAGTTATTTAAAAAGGCAAATCCAGTTTCTTCCTTCAGAAAAGAATGTTTTAATTCTCCCAAATCTACAGTTAATCTCTATAATGCGCGCAGATCTAAACTAAAAGTGCTTATGTTGCATTGCACTGATATTTTACGACTCCAAACAGATGGTTAACATTTCATCGTAACACCAGCAAGCCTGAAAACACTTGGAACCCTATCACCATCTGATTCAAAAGCATAGCATATCTTAAGATGAAATTCTTTCATTTAACGTATTTAAGTAAGTTATATTGCAAAAGTGACAGCTACATGCCAGCTATATTTAGCAGTTCTATAAACTTTCTCCTTTCCAGTGTTTAAAGCAATTGTGAAGTGTACTGGGATATGTTCACCCATCAGTGACAAGCAATCACATAAATCTTACCAGCACATAGCAGTAATCAAAGCATTGCTCTTATAAAACTAAGACCGCACATTGTTAACTAAATCTTTCAACCATTTCAATAGTTTCTTGCCATCGCTGCCACGCTACATTTTATTGTTGATGACTTACTTCTATTTGCTGAAAATATTTTTCTTCTATGTCTTTCTACATAGATCTCAGATTATAATGAAAAGCACTTTCTGAAAAGGTTTACCTGAATAATAACACAGCAGTAACACGGCTCAATAATAAAACACTGACAGGGTCAGCGGTAGATTCACATCTCTAAGGGCCTTAACAGTCCTTTCATTAAATTTTTTAATTTGTACCCACCTGACGCAGAGCTTCTTCCAGCCGGATCTGTTTGGACACAGACAAGGAGCACACGGATTCCCACCTAGTGCTTAACTCTTGCATTTGGGCTTTTACCCATGAAGAGTCATCGCAGCTTCCTTCAATGAGTTCTCTGGCAGAGCGCTTTAAGGCCTGGATATTGCTGCTCCTCTTACCCAACTCCCTTTGAAAGACCTGAATGGAGAAGCAATAAAAAAAAAAAAAAAATAAGACTCCGTAGGTAATTTTTCTCTTTAAATAAGGAAATACGTTTTTCACAACTTTTACTGGCAAAATGATGTACTAAACATATAGATAGACAACATATATATTATGTGTCACATCTTGGTAATCAGTTACAAAGTATTTTTACCATGTTGTATCACCCATACATATTCAAGTGGCGGTATATTAGTAGTTGACTAACAATTTAATTTGTAAATTATTCTGTCAGAAATTGCAACATGGTGCCTTGGACACTGAACAAAATGTAGAGTGACACTAAACTTTTCTTTTCTTCAAATTTAAAATGAATGCTTCAAAATAAAGGAATCACTAATGTTGTGTAAAGTAATAAAAAAAGAATAGTAAGATAAAATAATGGCATAGAAAACAAAATCCACAGTTTTGTGGTATTAAAATAAGTTTTTGTGACCCATCCAATTGATTTTATATCTCACTCGAAACAATCACAGTTCTGGAGACAGCCAATGCAATGGGCCAAATAAATTGCCTTTCCACTGGGAATTTCTACAAAAGTCTTATTTTACTGTGTGTTACATAAATTCACAGAAATGTTTAATAGTAAACTTAGTGAGTTGTTATTACATTAAAAAAATATTAAAATACATCAAATAATACCATTCAATTCCATTTACAGTTATTTTTCTAATGTGGCCTGTGAATTACTTAATTGATTACATTTATGGGTTAGAATAAGATTTTGTCCGATAAGAATGAAAAGCCCCATCTGTTTCACCCTTGGCTTACGTGCATGTTAACTGAGACAGAGAATTTGTCTGAATTCAGATTGATAAGGGAGTTTGTTGAGGGCAGAGGAGAAGGGGAGAAGGACAGGATACAGCTGTATATTTTTGTTAGTGAACATATATAGATAAATGACAAATGAATGATTAGCATGCATGTTTTTATAAGGAAGTAAAGCATTACGGAGTTGCAGTGGCGTGCACATGACCCATGGGGCCCCGGTGCGAAAATTGATCCGTGGGCCCACCCCCGCGCGGGCCGGGCCCTAACACATGGCGGTGGGCACCTGGTCGCAGGGGTTACAGGGCTGCGACCCTTGCGACCGCGGTATGTACGCCAGTGCATGCAGATGCACACACACTTAAAGGACCACTCTAGGCACCCAGACCACTTCAGCTTAATGAAGTGGTCTGGGTGCCAGGTCGAGCTAGGGTTAACCCATTTTTTCATAAACATAGCAGTTTCAGAGAAACTGCTGTGTTTATGAATGGGTTAAGCCTTCCCCTATTTCCTCTAGTGGCTGTCCCATTGACAGGACCACTACAGACATCCAGATCACATCAGCTCAATGAAGTTGTCTGGGTGTCAGGTCCCTCTAGTTTTAACCCTGCAGCTGAAAACATAGCAGTTTCAGAGAAACTGCTATGTTTCGCTGAGGGTTAATCCAGCCTCTAGAGGCTGTCTCACGGACAGCCGCTAGAGGAGCACACTGAACGTCCATAGGAAAGCATTGAGTAATGCTTTCCTATGGGCGGTTTGAATGCGTGCGCGGTCGCATTCGGAGCTGAGAGGCTGAGGGATCCTCAGCGCCAAGGGAGTCCGGCGCTGGAGAAAGGTAAGTGCTGAAGACACACACACACACTTACAGTAGCATACACACTAGCTAACAGACACACACATTTACTGACAGAGATACAGTCAGCGACAGACATACATACACACTCACTTACAAAACATACACTCTCATTGACAAACACACACTCACTAACAGACATCAAAAAGACTCACTAACACACACTCAGTAAGACACACACAGTAACACACTCACTGACACTCACTAGCAGACACACACACTAACACACTAACACTCACATTAACACTCACTAGCAGACACACACTAACACTCACTCTAACACTCACACACACTAACACACACACTAACACTCACTCTAACACTCACACACACTAACACTCACTCTAACACTCACACTAACACTCACACACACTAACACTCACACTAACACACACTAACACTCACACACACTAACACTCACACTCACTCTAACACTCACACACACACACACACTAACACTCACACATGATTTTTTTTTTTTAATATAATCCCCCCAGCCTCCTTACCTTTTGGAGTGCTGGGGGGGATTATTCCCTGGGGTCCAGTGGGGCTCCTGGGCGGGTGGCCGGTCGGGCAGGCAGGCGGGCGCGCGAGGGAGCTCACTCAGTGCTTCCTCTTCAGCTCCCTCGCGCACCGCGTAGGGATGCCGGCGCCGGAAGATGACGTCATCTTCCAGCTCCGGTATCATTGCGGTGCGTGAGGGAGCTGAAGAGGAAGCACTGAGTGAGCTCCCTCGCGCGCCCGCCTGCCTGCCCGACCGGCCACCCGGGGTCAGCAGGGCCAGCCTCAGGGGGGCCCTGGGGTGGTCGGCTCCTGGGCCCCCAAGGGGAAGAGGCTGGCCCTGGGCGTACATACCGGGTCGCAGGGGCGGCCGGGCCCCCTGGTGGGCCGGGCCCGGTCGCAGTCGCGACCCCTGCGACCCTGGTATGTACGCCAGTGCGGAGTTGTGATCAACTCGTCTTTTCTAGTAACTATTATTGTATTGCAATGAGGAATAGTCCTTGCACCCATGTTATGTCAATTAAAAAAAAACAGGTTATTTATGGTATATGACATGGCTTCCCAGCAAGGAAAATGTCCCATGTCCCATTAACCTCACACACTTCATATACAAGACAAGTTAGCATTTGAAATGTCCATTATCTGGAGTTCTTAGTTGACATTGAGCAGATTGGATGCATTTTTCCTGTTAACAAGGATTTGTGAAATGTTTATTGATTTTATTTTGCACTGTGTTATTTTACTGTGGTCAGTATTGTGAGAGTGACTTCCGACAGAGTAAACACATTGCCACCCAAGGCATTCTGCAAGCCCCATAAAAAAAATGAAAATCATAAACAACTCCAAATATGCTTCGGCACATAGTTTAACAGCTATCGCACGTGCATAGATCGGCCACATCCTAAGTAGCTAAAGCGCATGCAAGTACCAGTGAGCCAGGCAGTGAGCCACCCCTTATCAAAACTATTGGCATGGTGGGTAGTATTAATTGCACATTTTTGCACATAGTAAATAGTAACCATGATCGCACACAACAGTAATTAGTAGTTTCAATAAAAAAAAATATATATATACATATATATATATGTATTTATAAATATATATATATATGTATTTACAATTTTTATACAGCATACAGCTATTATACCAGTGTGCAGAGACAAATTCTGACTTTGAAATTCTGAAATTTGCTTTACTTTTAAACATAGTTTGCATAAAATAAAAAAACATCCCCTTCAAAAATAGGATAAGCATATGACATGAAATGTAGCAGCATGCAAGCTAGTAGTTATGTATCCCTGAAATTATTGTGCAAATAATGATATAAGAATATATTGTCTCAAACGTGTCACCTCCTCCGCTAATCATCTTGAGTTGCAACGCAAACTGATATACAGATGGTACCTAGTACCAACCAGGATTAATCAGATATGGCCAAACTCATCCAACAAATGTTGGAGGTGTGGGCAAGCAACGGGTAACATGACACACATATGGTGGTCATGCCATACCTTACAACCATTCTGGAAAGAGGTGCAGACCATTCTAACTGATGCATAACAAACTCAAACATCACTTACACTAGAACTCTGTATCCTATTTATTCCACCAGATGCAATAACCAAAGATAAGTGGGCAATAACATACCACATCTTAATCTCAGCGGCAATGTGTATCGCTAGACTATGGAAGAACACAACACCCCCCAACCGAAATACCCTGATGAACCAAGTAAAATTAAACTGGGCATACGAGATATCATATGCACACCAATTTGGAATGAAAAAGCACATGTACCAGGCATACAATAGGTGGACTGAATACCTAGACCAATCCACAACACGAAATGATAACAATCAACACTACAACACAGGGATGTAAACCAAAGTGTCTCTCTATATCCAAGTTATATCCTCCCCTCCCCTCCCCTTGTCCCCCCTCCCCCCTCCAGTAGATACCCCCTTCCTTAATGTATAAGGTACAGTGTATGACTTGAATGCTAGAACATAACACCCTTGAGTCAGGGTGTAAAGTATGAGCAAGGTAGGAAAACTAGGTACTGCAACGCATACTCAAACTTAACTAAGCTATCAGAGAAGCAAGAAATCGGCTAGAAAACAGGCAAACAATATGCAGAAAAAGATAGCACAGAATATGCATGATCATGTACCACCCGACCTGCTAATTGTAATTGTATTGCAAAAGCAACTTACTGTAAAACATCGTACTCGCGTGCACTGTACAATAAAAATTGTCAAATTAAAAAAAAAAGAATATATTGTCTCACTTTTATACAAAACCCACAAGCATCTATTTCTTACTAAAAATGTGACCTCTAACTCCTCATTTCAGCAAGGATGGAATTTTTCCTATGGCTGCTCTGAGTGTTTATGGAAAGTACGATACCAGCTGTCGACAGGACAGTTGCGCTATTTATTATTCAAAAATAATCACGTGCCTGGTTTTTCTACTTGATCCTAATTTGTTGCAGAGCTTTGAGTTCAGCTACATTTTAAATTGTTGTTTAATATGTTAATAAGTTGTCCTGATGGTGAGATAAAAGTAATGAACATTGAGGATGTTTTAAAGTTGTTCATTCTGATATTATCATATTGGGCACGATACAGGTCCCGTAATCCTGCACCCTCACTAGCACAGTGAGGGAACATTTAAGTAGAGTTGCCATTTGGACATTACCTTGTGGTTGTCTATGAGATTCATCACGAGATCAATGTCTCCATGTACAGGTTGGTCTTCAGCCATCTGAGGTTCTACTCTGTACAGCCAGTCAATAAGAGCCTGAAGAGCATCAGTGAATTGCCCTGAAAATAACAATGCTTCCTCTAGTTTGTTTTGCCTGTGGAAAAAAAAAACAGAACACAAACTGATATTAATGCTTTCAATGTAAGCTAAAATCAAACTCATAGTTTGAAAGATGCATTACAATATGCAGATAAGCAATTTTCAAAGTAAATAGATATGAGTTTACTGACTCTTAGACTTATGTACGGACTGAACATTTGGTTAATCTGAATTGGTTTGTCTGACTTTCTCCATGAAAATCGTGTCAGTACAAAGTGTATTTTTCATGGATAGAATAAGAGTCTGCATTGTTTTTTGTGCTGCTATCACTTTCCACTGAGTGAACCATTAAATTAAGTACTGCCAGGTAACGGTAAATTAAGTACTGCACAGGCTAGAGAATTAGGGGGAAGATTTTTTAACAATCTAATTATCTATTTATAAATGATCTATTTAATCTATATTTTAAAAATCTAATTACAAGGAGGGTTTTGGTGGCTAATCCTTGTAATTAAGTAAATGGATAACAGCATGAACAAATTGCATGGACCAATTTCCCCAAAATGGATACATAAAACGTGTTAAAATGCTCTTAGTTACATAGTCAGGGTATGTACTTTCTACAAATATATAGTTGTGTGTAGCAGCTGTGGATTCTGTGACTACTATAAAAGTTATAATCGCAGCATGACAAATTTTGGAAAGTTTTAGCTTTAAAACCGTAATTCACTCCTTGCAGTATTTGCAGTATTTGTTTTATAACGAATAAAAATTAATTTAAATCCTAGACATATTGGGCATTTTAACAATCAGGACTAATTCGTGAATCAATTTTAAATTGGTATTCTTTACTTCGTTAAAACCATTAAATCTAAAACTGAAAACAAATTGGTTTGTTTCCCCCCCCCCCATTTTTTCTATATATTTTATCATATTTAATATCGCATTGTGTGTACACGTAGCATATACAAAGCAATCCCTATTTCTCCTTTAAAAAATATACAAGATATGTATGGGTGCACTTATATGGAAAAAATTGTAGCAGAATGAATGCAAGACAAAGTGCCACAAAGGCCTTTGTCACAAATGTGTCACATCTCAAAAAAGCATTGGTCCTTGAGGGCTGAGGTCACTGTTTAGACATATTCGGATTGTTACTTAGCGCAGCATAATGTCCCATGTCGCAAGGTGTACATCATCTCAAAACAGTTCCGCCAACATGACTCATTCATTCAGATTGTCTACAAAGTTCTCAGATTTCAATCCAACAAAACACATTTGGAGATGATGTGAACAGTAGGTTCACAGAACAGTACTATACATTCATTCTAATTCTCACCAGGTTGCACATATTTTCACACCAAAAAATGTTATCACATTGATTTGCTGAAAATCCAACAGGTATTGTTTTTCTCAATATGGGGTTATTGGAGATTTTTTTTTCTATTTGGCTTTCTGGCCTAATATTTAAAATTTTCTAGTACACTCTAGTACACTCTGCATTCTCGATTTCATGACTAACTCTATAGATATATTTAGCTAAGCTGCTAATTCTATCAGGCACCTGTGTATTGAGATTTATTAAGGGCATTTAGAAATGGTTCTTTCAATGCAGAGATTTCAGATCTGACTGCATGTCACAACCATACATTGAATAATACAAAACATGATTGAATTTTGTTAAATCACAGAGTATTTTAAGATTACAACTTTATTACCTTTCCACAGATTTGCCACATACAGTATCCCATTTGTCTCTTATCTCACTGAGCATATCATCTAGTTTCTGTATATCATGGGTCAGTGATGCCTTTTCTTTCAGGGACCGTCCGCTTCGCGCGATAGTATCATATACCGAATGTTTGGCTCCCAGAGTTTTTTGGAATTCCTGAAAGAAATGCAACAAAATGCATATTAATACCATTTCACATGTCAGTACTGTTCTTAAAAGAAATACAGTAAAGGAGACAGTAAAACAACAAATGTTACAACAGAGACATTTTGTAATCCTCTATACCACAGGGGAAATTTGAGTAAGAGATCTACTTGGCATTTAACAGAAATGGAACAATATAGTCTAAAGTTTTAAACCGTGATGAAGAATGGACAATAGATGAACAACGATACTTCATCTCAGTAATAATCACACGGAAAGTTTTGCTCACAGTGAGTGTATCTTCCAAACCAGTGCATTGCTCTTGTGTGCAATGTTATGTAGAGCAGATTAAATGCTACACTGGTGAAGTAGGAGCCAGAAAAAAAACAAAACAAAACGGTATTACTTTCTTTAAAGAACTTAAAAAAGAGCACAAAAAGAAAAATCCTTCTGCGATATTTTAAGCACGCTATGTAGGGGATTGAACATTTATCAAACGTAGCAGGATATTGTCAAACAGTACATTCCAGACTTTTCTTTCAGATTATATACAAACCACAGTTTTTCAAGAATCTTGGTTTGTGGTTTTTAAAGAACATTGGGTTCTCCCAACACACCGGACTTAAGGAAATAACAGACTTTTTTATGTTTCACTTTTAGTACATAATTGGATTTATAACCGAATCAACAGCTGATTGATAGATCTTCCAGTTGTCTAACTTAACTTAGTTTTTAGGTACTCATTTTATTCATACTCATAAGGATGAAATGCCGAACTGACCCTGCCCGGTAACACCAAATTTGAAACAGGCTCTATAGCTGGTGCTGGTGTTTCATATATCAATTTTACTGCTTTATTGTAAAATAAGTCAATGTTATCACAGGGGCTAGGAGGTAGTAACATATGCTATATTATCCTAAGAACATATAAAACAGATTGTCACTTACGTAAACATAAAAGCACTCGTTGCTAGGATTAAAGTAAAAAATAAATGAACAATAATCGGACATTATTATCTCACCAGCTCTTTACTAACCCGAAAACCCAAACAATGTTTTTTTGTGCAACATCTTTTATGAAGCATGATTTAAAAAAAAACATGATTCCACTTGTCCCGCTATGGCACAATTATGATTATTATTTTAAATTGGCCAATTAGAAGTAAGCACCAACACCCATTAACTGTGGTAAATCTTAAATGTCTTAAAATCTGAATGATGGGAAAAAAGTTTTTCAGTGTAGGTCTCGGTGAATCTTAATATCTGCTCTTTCCTTTCATGTGGAATGATTAGTTGTTAATTATTGGAGCCAGGAAAGCAATATTCAGTTTGTGACTTTGTTAGATAATATACATTTTCTTATGACATGAGAGAATGGTAGGATCTCATTTTATAATCCATATATCATTCATCCATACAGACAAGCATGAAAAGATATGTTGTAGCATACAAAATAATAAATCACATTATGCAAACCTGAACTTGTCATTTAGTTTAAGGTATATTGATGTTCCTGGACGATTGTGATGAAACTCACAATATTGCTTGTTTGTCCATATAAGTGAGTTCTATGCAAAGAGTTGTTCACATATGTTCCATAACTGGTTTATTGTCATGCAGGGCTCAAAATGTCCACCTGCACCCTAGTCTTGGTGATTACAAATTCACCCCTTGTGAGTGTGCCAGGGCTTGAAAGTGTGGTTACATTTTAATCATGTCTAGTAGTGTAGGACTTTGTGCATCATGTATATGCAACTCACTTTATGCATTGATAACTGTGTCTTGATTTTATCTGGGTCGTTGGCAATTTCAAGTTCTGAGTCCAAAGACACCTCGGATTCTTCCAGCCATTCCATAAGTTTTGTGAAAGCTTCATTAAACTAAAAAAGATAAACAGTTATAAATAAACACAAACATAATTCAGTATCCTTACTTAATGTAAAACTTCTAACAATACTAGCAAAAGCTTACTTAAATTACATTTTTAGATCATTTTATTTAATAGCGCTCTCAAACCCAACTCAAGCAGTTGCAATATATGTATGTATATATATATATATTTTATTTTTTTATTTTATTATTATTAGTTATTTATTTTTATATACACCTTACCAGGAACCCAAAAAAAGGTCTCAGTTGATACAAAACTAGAAATGTATTTATATAATATATTCATATCTATGTGCACTGGATGCAAAATGTTCTATTTTCCAATATATAGCACTGCACCTGCTTTGATCTTTTGCGTGCATCATCCAACGCACGTCCTCGTTCCAATGAACGCTGTACCACATTTTCCCATCGGCTTTGTACACTGATCAGCAAGTTTTTAATCAATACAACATCCTGCTTTTGGCTGAAATATTTCAGGTGTGTTCCAGTTTTGTCCAGCTCCATAATTTGATCTTTGTGTGCATTCACTTCTGTTACAAACACCTACAATAAAACAAATAATTTTCATGGTGGGAAAAAAAACCACAATCTGTTCTTTAACCAAATCTGTCCACCTTTTAATGCTATACCGTAAGAAGTACCACCAATTGTAGTTAGCTTAGAATACGGAGAACTTGAAACATTTTACCACCGGAGTTATTTTTAAGCCCTACATTTTGTAATTTGATTGTCTATTCATGACAATTTGATGTTTAGTGACTGCTTCTCCTAGCGAATCACTGAATTTGCCCACAAACATTAGCAAATACCTGAAATATACCACTGATATAACAGTTCAATATTTACATATCTCTGCTCCCAATGTGCAATTCCTGCTCATAGGTTTTTGCTTGTTATTTGCAATCTACTGGATACATTTCTTATGCCATTAGAATGGTTGATGTTATAAGTTTATTACCAGGTGTGTGGTTGGGTAGTACAATAAAATACATTATGCAATTCCTACTTTGCATTCTTTTAGCTGGGCCAAGTTATCACCAATCATTTAATGCCTTTAGCCATCATATCTGAAATATTAAATCATAACCATTCATTCAGTAAGAAAAATTCAGAATACATGCGACCTGAGTTACATACATCATACTATCAGGGGCTTGTAATTTCCACTTGCCCACTAGCTATGGGTAAATAAAAACTCCTGGCAAGTAGAAATTTGCCACTGATTAGCGAGTTGTAGAGCATCATGAATTGAAGTGGCCTGTCTTGCATCGTAGGACTTGTGCCTCTTGTTTACAAACCTTGTGTTCGTCAATTTGGAACAGTACAGTATCCAATATAAGACTTGGTGGTGAGGCCATCGTTAGTGTCTGTTCAGCTTGAGTAAGCCAGTTAATAAAGTCTTGAAGAGAATTGTGAAATCCAGTTGCCAAACTAAGAGCTTCTTCTAGTTTTGCCTAACAAAAAAAAAAATATAAAAAACATTAATGCCAACAATATCAATGTAACATCACTAAATTAGTTTGAAAAGCCCTGTGTCATATAATTAATCTCTAAACTTATCACAAGTGGAGTAATTAACAGATATCTCTGTATTAGCACATTTAAGCAGGATCGAATTTAAAGTAAATTTACAAGTAACAAAAAGAGAGAACTTACATCTTAAAGACTGGTCCGCTACTTTCACAGTCCATTATGATTAAACAACCAAATTAGATAAATCTGCTTTTTTTTTTTACTCTCCCACTGCTTGGCCCCACCTCACCAGCTCTAAATGCCAAGACTTACCTTTCTCTCAGTGAGCTTTGACTCCACTGACTCCCATTTCTCTTTTAGGTTAGAAATGTCTTGATCTACATTTGCTTCTGGACCCTCAGCAATGCATCTTTCTTGTATCTGTTGACTTTTAAGCATCAGACTCTTGTATACAACTTCTTTAGCTTCAAATGCTGCACACAAATCCTGTAAAAATATAGGGAAATTGTTTGTCTATAACTTCATGTACATATTTCATAATAAAATACATCATGGTAATTCCAGCAATACAAATAAAGGATAATAACATATTAATGAATGTTGTCTTTGCGAGTCTAACAAGATTGATAAAACACACAGTATACATAAAGCCATTGTAGAAACACAAAAATTCAGTATACTAAATAAACTATATACTTTTTTGTTCTTACATAACTTCCTGTCTACCGTACTGGCTACTAATTCTATAATATATACTAACAATACTAGTATATATTTAACGGCACTGTATGTGATGAAAAGTGATTGCTTAGCTTGAGTAGACAATTTACCTAAAAAGGAACAAAACAAAAGTTTAAATAATCTATTAAATCAGTAGCATTTTTTCAATATATTCTGTAAAAATAGTCGCAGCAATGAGGCAGTGCCTCTACAGTCCCCCTAAGATCAAGGTTAAGCCCATGTCATCACTTACAGTCCTCATACAACAGACTGTGGGAAAACACACTAAGTGGCAACAACTGGCTAGGGTGCAAATCCCAAAAATGCCTAAGCACCATATAATTCTTTAACTTAAGGATGCACACCCCTTAAGCAATACTAAAATCAAAAATCACTTTTCTTTCTAGTTACAATAAAATTCCACACCATAATAAAAAATTAACAGGTTGGCACAATGCAATACAATCAAATATACAATTCAATTCAAGCCTATCAAAGTCCAGAAAAAAAAGTCATTAATTCTAACCCCAACATTTCGGCATTATCCAATGCCTTTCTTAAGGGACAAATGTGACGACTGTGTTCTGATCGTACCTTAACACAAAGATTAGGTACTAACTTAATATAATGTTAAATGTTCACACATAGTTGCAAAATATGCAGAGTAACAAGATCCTATAAGGTCTCTGCTATTAAGTACATAAAGCACATTTCACATAGCCAATATATAGTTGAAGCATTTATTTCAATGCCCAGAAACAAAAAGGAGAGGATAAACAGCCTTTGGATAAGATCCAGCAGCAATTTTCCTGCAGTAAGAAGATGAGAACAAGTTGAAGCTTCAAAGAGCAGGAGGAACGTGGTATTTTCACCAATGTGACTCAGCAGTCACACTTTTGGTTCAAATAAATATCTGTTAGCTTTACCGGTCACCTTACATGCTCCTCATCATATATTCATTTTTGTGTGCATCATGCCCTCTCTGTTTCCTCTCTGAGTGAAACACACCAAATCCATCATTCCTGCTTGGGTTACGCTAATCTTACAGCAATCTCCACGTTTGTGCAGCTGCATCACCCTCATACTGCCTTGTATTTTTAGGTGATTTAATTTTATCACCGGCATAAAACACAGAACACCTTTTTGACTATAAATTAACATTACAATTACAGTAGTATGTAATCACCAGTTATCATCATTGATACACATTTCTTCAGCAATGCAAACTAAAACATGCTAGGTAAAGAGAACTCTTGTGGTAAAGCAAGGGGATATAAAATATATAATATAGAAAACCAGAATGTACACAAATATACTGTAATTGTGTCTCTTGTAACTGCATGTCTGCCAGTATCTCAGTAAATTACAACAATTTGTAAGTGTTTAATGGCAGTCTATGAGTTTATGACTGCTTTCTGAGTTGTAGAATTGCCAAACCTATCAGGTTTATTATCCCTCACAGATATATGTTTCATATATCAATTTTACTGCTTTATTGTAAAATAAGTCAATGTTATCACAGGGGCTAGGAGGTAGTAACATATGCTATATTATCCTAAGAACATATAAAACAGATTGTCACTTACGTAAACATAAAAGCACTCGTTGCTAGGATTAAAGTAAAAAATAAATGAACAATAATCGGACAGAAAGAAAATATGTTCATATCCTGCATGTTTCTGGTTGGCTCTCTACAAATCTGAAGACACAGCAAAGAGATTCTTACCAGATGACTGTTAAGCTGTTCTCTGGCAGTTTCTGGTAATCCTCCAACGGGTTTGGAAGCCAGTAAATGACGTTCGGTGTCTGTCAGCCATTGATGCATTTCTTCAATTTCACTGTGGAAACCTTGAGCCTATATTACAGACCACGTATCAGTGTTAAACAAGTGTCAGTAATATAACATTGCACATCTCCTAGTATCCAAGTCAACAGATACTGAGCCATTTACTAGCACAGAGCACATGGTTTCCTATACAGTCATATAGATTTATTGATACGTGTACAAAAGAAAAATGGAAAAAGATATATTTTGCAAAGCAAAGGATTAAAAATAGATGAACGTTAATTCACTAAGCACTTCAGCACTGGTAAAATAGTGCAAGCAGAAGAACAGAAAGCATGATTCTGGCAAAATAAGCTTCTCATCCAGTCACAATGCAATGTTTAGTGCCTAAGTAAGGTATTGGAATAGAGTGATCTAACGAATGTTGCTTGAAAATGTGAAAAAAATTAAGTCTGTTACTGTATTGCCTGAAAAAAAATATTAGCTATTTTAAAGTCGGTGAGAATTTTTCCATTAGTAACACCAATAAAATCACTGTTTGCAAATTCAGGAAATGTAAGGATTAGATGTGTTTCATGCAATATGTACTTATATGTAAATGTGTCTTTGTACATATCATATGCAATACTTAAATGCCATGCATAGCATTAAAGACATGATTTGAGTTTACAAATACGTTTATCCATATTTGTATTTCATTTATATCTCTCCAAGTTCTAGTGTCTGACCACAAAAATATAGTTTTGTGAGTGTTCAACTTGGCTTTTTGAGAAAGAAGAATAGATAGAAAGAAAGACAAAATGAACCATGGGACAGATTACCAAAAATTCTGGAGAAGTGCAAGCATACACTAATGTTTAATATGACTGGACACTAGAACTGAATAAAGACTAAAGAGCTAATTGTTAATATATCTGGTATATTCGACCCCCTACCAGATTTTTATCATTTATTTGTTCCTGTGAAATGTGTCATCTCCTTTGTACAACTGATATATGTTTGGCTAGCTGAGTATAGCAATAAGATCATTAACAGAGTAAAGTAGAACTGTTTATTAACAATTTAATTAACGGCTGCATTTTTGTGCTTTAATTAATCATTGTGAAAGAAACTAGATCTAAAATTAGACTTGCTGTCCAAATGCTGCTGTAACAGACTTGGACCCCACATTTAGTTGAGTAAGTTGAAAGTGAAATCAATACTCCAAAATACATGAAATTATGTTATTTTCTGTTTCTTATAACCGCAAAAGTGATTTTTCAAAAGTTTGAAAAGTTTGTTCTAGGTCTCTGTTCAGAATATTTCCTAAGCCAATATAGTGCACATAGAAACAAAGCAAAGTGCAGTAAAACAAAACTAGGAGATCTCCAAACAGTTCATTTTGTACCTGGAAAAGTGCATTATCCAGCAGTTTTCTCCTTTGTTCAGTTTTATCCAGGACGTTTTGGTACCGTTGAGTAAGGGCCTCTAGCTTGGCCTGCAGATTGCTGGCTTCTTCTCCAGCACTGGATTGAATGAGATCATTCCCTGCATTTTTTACTGTTTCAACGCTAGACTTGTGCGCCAAGATGTCGTTTTGAAGCACCTGGATTAGTAAACGGAAAAAAGTTTAAATCCATCAATAATGTCTTTGTAATCTACATTCATCATAGTTATTTAAATTTTTACAGGCAATATATAACTTTAACTCTTTATGAAACCAAAACAGGCCCTATACCTGTGTGTGCGCAAAACATATAGTTACATTTACTACTGTTATAGGTAACTATGTTATATTTATGAGCACTTTCAAAAACTTCCATAGACAATTTAGAACATAAATGTGTTACAGAGAAAAACATGTTAAAAATATATGTAAACACAAAAAAAAGAAGGGGGAAAAAAGAAGCTACATGTGTCCTGGGAATATAGGTATAAAAATAGCCCATACGTGATGTTTGGCAAGTTCAATCTCAATAGTCTTTGGATCACCCCCAATGGGCTTCTGTTCACTGAGCAGATCTTCTGTGTGAGTCATCCATGTCAGTAACTCATCTAAAGCATGCTGAAATGGTCCAAGGGCCAAAAGTGCACCTTCCAGTTTGTGCTGCAAGGGGAAAAATGCAGAGTAAAAGAGATTATAAAAAGAGAATATAAAACTTAAAAAGGGGAAAATACAAAGTACTCTAAAGGTTATATAAACATGAGATGAAATATAAAATGTAAAATAATTATAAAATAGATTCCATCTATGACAGATAAACTTCCACTACGTCCCATTTTTATAACCATTTTTGGCACTCACCCGAACATGCGTTCATTACAAGGGGGCTGCTAGGGCCAATTCATACAACATACAATATGAATATATATATATATATACACACAAAAAAAATGTTTCTAGGCATTGAAAGAGAACTGTCACTTGCCAATGTTTTCAATATGTTTATTTATCCCCTATATTTATGTTTATATAGGTATTTGAACAGTGTAAAAAACAAAAACTTGAATGTAGAAAGGAACAGCTCTTTATCCTGCACCTTAGCACCTCCGTCTTAGCTCCCTATCAATCATTATTATAACCTCTGTGCTTTGCACCTATTTTGTCAGCACAGAAAAAACCGAGAGAGCAAGGAAAATATAAATTGCTATGTCTCCTGATTTACAGTGTATGTCCTGGATTGTGCCTGAATTGAGCAGGAATGTGATGTTGTCAAATTTCCAATAGAAATCTAGAAATTATATATTTTTTTCAATAGTGCATTTTCCAGAAAAGGGTACTGTTCCACTTTAAATATTGTATTACCAATCTTTTCAAATATGAGTTTCTATCTCTGGTAAATATTATATATAGTCATTTTGTAAATGAATGTTCTTGCTCTTTGAGATGTTTAGGCTGTTATATATAATGCAAGTAAGGTGAAGGGTCCAGTGTTATTCGACATAATTTAAATTTCCAGTGGACTAGTGGGAATTTTTCACTCTGCCTTTTGCTGTCCAACTTTCCATCCCAACGTGTTAATAGCTATCTTAATACTGTTTAACTATAAACTACATTCGTTGGACACTTGCTGACACAGGAAATGTTTTCCCGGAGAGAAGCCAAACATGTATTTTTCATCCTGTCCTACCAATACCACAGGTACTGTCTGCATTTACAGAACATACTCTGCGGTAAAAGAAGGATAAAGATCTAAAGATCCTTAAAGTGAATCAGTTAAAATGTCAACAAATCTACAGAGAATGCACACTTGGCATGGTAAGCTTATGCATAGCATCACAACCGGTAAGGTTTTTGAGAAACCCTTGTGATGTGCATTTGGTGTTTTCGTACACTTGCATTCTCTTCCTATGAAAAGAGACAAGATCAGTGGCACTAAGGTGTTCTGTACATGAAAATCAAATTGCAAAAACATAAGATACTGTGATATAATTTTTAATTAGTGGGGTAATAGCTTCTTGATCCAGTGAGAGAGCTGATTGCCATTCTGGATCAAGAAACATTTTTTTCCTAGTTTGTTGCAAAATTGGAAGGGCTTCAGAATGTTTTTTTTGCCTTTTTTGGATCAACAGCAAAAACAAATGTGAGAAAGGCTGAACTTGATGACGATGTCTCTTTCGGCTATATAACTAACTAACATTCTCAGATACACCTCTGTACAATGGATTGCTGCAGTAGTCTTTCTAAAGAAATGCAGAATATGAGAACTCTGAGAATGGGCAAAAGTTCTGAGAAACCTCAATAGCTTGACCCTCAGTAAATCTCCACTTAGGTCTCAAAATAGTTTTTGCTCACTTGTGCCATTACGGAGAGAAGCTATACTATTTGCATATCAGACTGATCCTGCCCGTGAGGGCAGTCCAGATCCGAAATGCTGGCAAGTTAACTCAAGTTATCAAGAAATATAGCAAACCCCGGATGATCGCTTGGCCTTCTTTGGGGCTGGTCAGCAGTCTTTATAGTTTAACAATGCAGAGGACATTTTCTTTGGAAATACACTGCCATGAATTTCCATGATTTTATACTATATTTCAAACAACTCTCAGCACAGTAATTTGGTCCCATTTATATAATGTGGAAGATGTACACTCCCTCTGATCTATGTTTAGACACATCCACTCAGTGACACATTGCAGCTGTCCACATGTCAATGTTGGGTTTTTTTCATTAAGGAACCTAAAAATCTCACATACAGATTTGAAACAGACATTCTATTTCTTTCTTCTCCAAACAAATCCAAATGAGGCCATTCTACCAGCCATAGATCAGTCAGCAGATATCGCTGTTTTATCAGTATACAGGTAATTTTGAAATAATCATCCAATTTAAAAAGAAAATTTATTTTACCTGTCTGTTGATGATTTTACTCTCCACAGCTTGCCATAAGAGTTTCAGCTCATTTAAGGAGTCTTCCACTGCTTGTCTATCATTCACATCTGTCACCTTCTTCAATAACAGCTCTTTCTGATGATTTAACTTCTCCAGTTCTATTTGCTGTTGATATGCATCAGCCCTGAATTGCTATACAAGAAAGACAAAATTAAATTGTGGGATACAGAAATGAAGAATGCATAGAAAACCCTTGTTTTATTAAACAGATCTGGATATACACGTTTTTGTGAAAAATCCATGTGCATAAATTAGATTATCGGGTTTAATCACCAAAGTGAGAATTC
The DNA here is from genome assembly GCA_933207985.1 of Pelobates cultripes. Taxonomy (NCBI): domain Eukaryota; kingdom Metazoa; phylum Chordata; class Amphibia; order Anura; family Pelobatidae; genus Pelobates; species Pelobates cultripes. The sequence continues at coordinate 145,027,428 of OW240913.1, forward strand.
AAAGTGAATTTAAACTTTAAGGTGAGAATAATCAAACAGGAAAAGCTACACTTTAATTCAGCTACTGTGGTATTACATTTGAAATTCACTTTTAGTTCACTTTTAATGCTCACTTTATTAAAAAAAAAAAAAAAAAAAACCCTGACTGATTAAACAGGTATTTCATATTATTATTATAATTAACTAATTCTGCAGCGCTTTTATGAAAGGAGGGGCAGGGGGGTGGAATTTACAACAAATGAGACAATTACACAGTGACAAAGGAACAATAGGTAGATGAGGACCCAGCTCAAACGAGCTTACAGTCTAGACATAAAAAGATATCTCAAGGATCTGGAGAATACAATTAACAGAGTGCACATTCTGTATAGAATCTGTATAGATAGATTCTGTATAGAATCTGTATACATTCTGCTTATCCACAGTTTAATATTTGAACTTACAAAACCTTATAAATCATCTTGACTTTTTTTACAACAACGCAGTCTTGGATACCAATGTTTTACATCTTCCTCAAAATAGTAACCTTTTTGGTTGTGCATAGTATTATTAAAGGCAAACATTAATGCACTGTTATAGTTAAGCAAATTATATCCATATTTTGTCTATTAAAAATGTGTTACTATCACAGTATTATTTAACATTTTTGCTTATAGCATAGGAAAGTGTCCTTTAGAATTAGAACAATAAAGATGTGGAATTCTCTGCCTAAAGAGGTTGTGTCAGATTCTATAGATAATTTAAAAAAAGCTTGGATGCTTTTTTTATATAGAGAATATTCAAGGATGTAATTGATATGTATGCAAACAGGTTGTTGTTCCAAGGAGAAATCTGATTGCCAGTATGGAGTCCTTTTTGTGGCATAATCGGAAATGGCTACAATTGTTTTTACTTTTTTTTGTCTTCTTTTGGATTAACAGCATAAAAGAATGAGCCTGAACTTGATGGACTTTAGACTTTTATCAAACTTGACAACCATGTAACTATATTTAACTGTTTAAAGTTCTGTAAAAATCACTCATTTTGTTATCAATCACAACAAGTTTTATGAAGAGGGTGACACTTAGTTGCACTTAAAATCAAATCATAAAACATACCTTTAACTCCACAATTTGCTGCTTCACTGTTTCCAAGTCTGTCCCAACTGGTGACATTGTCTCTATTTTTCCTGTAGCAATATCCACCCAGTCAAAAAGAGCCTGAATGAAAAATAATAGAATTTGTGTTAGCAATATGATACCATATTATATATATATATATATATATATATATATATATATATATATATAAAATTTCAAGTGTAATTTTTGTTGTGGAATAGTGAGGGCAATTGCCAGAACAGTCTTGGACAAACTCTTGATCAATGTCCTGCTGCTACGCTAACGGTGAGTAGTAGTATAAAGTGGAATTTAAACTGAATCCTAACAATATGTATATTTTATTCAAGAAAGTTTTTATGTGCTATGTAATACTATTCTTTAGCAGAAAATACATTTAACCTGTCCAGTTTCACATATTAATCAGGCTTCAATCAATGATAAATCTTCAATACAAAGATTTGTGCATGAAAACAGTGTGATAAAATATATGCAAGTACTATCTAATGGCAATTAACAATGCAAACTTCATACACCAATAAATTTTTATATTCTTAAAGTTAGCAACGTAAAGGTCTGTAGGTGCTCTGAATGTGCTTGTTTCAAGTATGTTAAAATTAATCAGACACATTACGTTAGCTCATAAACAAGCTCATATAAGTAACAAATAAAAAAAATACAAAAAGAACATTACATGTAGATTCCTAGTGTAAAACATTATATATATGATATTAATACATTTATGGTGAGGTTTTCAGTGGAATTATTCCTCATAAAAAAAAAAAAAAAAGAATGCAAGGTTACCTTCCTGCAGTTCGTGGGCTGTAATGTTGGAAAGATCCAGGGCATCCCTACATTAACATATACACTATCCCTAACCCTCAGCCCTTATAATGCAATACCAAACATGCATTAAGGTAGAGCACATATTAGGTGAAACTAATGCTATATATGGTTTCTGATAGATTTGTAACGCATTCAGTCCTATTTATTATTTATTATATTGCATCCAAATAAAACTATTGATGAAGATATGATGATGGAGATGTATTTGTTTTTTTTTTTACCTGAAGACCATCTTGGTACTGGACTGCAGCTTGCATGGCATCCTCAAGTTTGTGTACGCGTTCCTTCCATGTTTTATTAAGGGTGTCCCAGGCAGAATTTAGCTGAGAATAAAACATATGTTCATTAACTGAAACACAATGAACCAGCCAAATGTATAATTGCCATACTGTATAATATTCTTCTGTATACCTCATCCATGTTTTTATTCACTACTGGTTTGTCGGGTTCTCCACATGCTGATATCAGCTCAGATCCAAGGTTATTAACCACATCCAGTTCTTCCTGCAGCCCATCAATTTCTTCCTTTATCACCTAAAACAAAATAATGCAACATTTGCATGAAAGATAAACAACTAAAATCTACTACTTACACTATATATTTGAATACAAGTGTTTTCAATTGCACTGTTTTATAAAGCATAAAGCAATGAATATCAGTACTATGGTGATTCAGTATTATTAATACAGAAATGTGTTTGGTGAAAGGGAAACTATAGAATTTAGAGGACCCCCTGTTTTTAATGAATTATATCATGATTCAAAAATATATTAATTTATTTTAAAAATTTGTAGGGACTAGAGATTTCAAAGCCAATTCATTTACGCCATTGTTAGAAATTTATGGCCAAAATAGCAAAACTGACCCCACCTAACATTGCCACGGTGGCTAAGATGATCAATTTCAGTGATCTTAGTTAATTCAATGGGAAGACTATTGCGCATGCATGGCAAAACGTTTTACTGCACCAATCAGCATCTCCTCGTAGAGATGCACTGAATCAATGCATCTATATTGGGAATGTTCAGCACCTCCATTCATAACGTGGAGATGCTGAATGCCAGTGCTGCACTCTGTAAAATCTAGAGGTGTTACTAGGCTCCAATGTAAACACTAAAGAAATAAAAGTTACCTGCGCTCTCTCCTTAATCCCTGTGCATATTTAAACAAATGGAGGTTATTTAGTTACTCCAGTGGCCATTGGAGGGAATGCCCACCTACCAACGTCAAGGCAGATCCCCTAAGTGGGTCCTACACTGACTCCTCACCCCGCTTCCTTGAGCTTCTGGCACAGATATCTCTAATAAGACAAAGAGGGGTATTTTTTTTATATGCACCCTTGCATGCTTATTAACCCTTAATAGGGAACACATGGGATGGGTGGCAGCATTGTAACATAGCTGTTTGATACAAAAAGTGAATACATGAAGCGCAAGGAAGCAATGTGAAAGGTCAGTGAAGGACCCACCTGAGAGGTTTGCCTTGATGTGGCAGGCGGGCATTCCCTCCAATGGCCATTGGAGTAAGTAAATAACCTAGATTTGTTTAAATATACATAGGGATTTAGAAGAGAGCACAGGCAACTTTTTGTTCTTTGGTTTTTACTGTATGTATTGGGGCTGATGTGTGCTGTGGTCGTTGCTGCCGCCCTGGGGTGATGGGAGTTTAAGCGCAGGACTTTTTTGTTTGTATTCCAATGTAAACACTGTCTTTTCTCTTAAAAGGTAGTGTGTACATTGTAAATTGTAATATACACCAAAACCACTACATTAAGCTGTAGTTGTTCTGATGACTATAGTGTGCCTTTAACTTTTTGATAAACTATAGGCAGTCTCCTACCACCACGATCACAGTACAACTAGCCTTAAAAAAATATTATACAAATGTTTTGTAGTTATCTGTAAAAAGAGACTTTGAAGAATAGCTGTGTCACAACTCTGAAGTTTATGTGATCTATTCTACCAGAATATTCTGACTCCATGTTGATTCAAGTGCCTCACGTGTGTTACATCTCACCTCTGCAGCCTCTTGTTGCTGTTTGACTACAGATGGATCAACTCCAGGTTCGTCAAGTTCCCTAATAAAATCCTGAGTATCTTTAATTGTGGCTATCAAAGCAATATGATCACACCAGAACTTTTCTGCCAACTCCAGAACATCCAGCAATTGGGCCTCTCTTTCTTCTGTCAAAGCCTGGATGTCCTCCCAGATGAATACCATTTGGTCAAGCTTATCTTGGACAGCTGAAGAAATAAAAAAAAACAACTTGTGTAAATATTTGCGTCTCAAGTTTGATTAATTTCTAATAAAATCATTCAAAATAGTTACTTTATAGATTTTTCATTTCTGAAAAAAACTACAATTAGCTCTTAAGTAAGGCATCAATTTTAGTAACCATAAACAGACATAAGCACTGCTTTTATCTTGCCAAAAAGCATATTTCATAACAAAGTCTTGAAAAAATGAAGGTTAGAAAAGAAAATTTGGCTGCAGATGACACACCAGTATTGCACTTTACAGTATTTAGATTTCATTCAGAAAAGAAGAATGTTAGTTTTATTTTTTCGTCTTGAAGAATAAATTACCTTTGGCTGAGATATCCTTATCAGCACCTTCTGAGCGAGCAATCATTTCCTCTCCTCTCAGCTTAAGGGTTTCGTAGACAGGCTGTAACTTTTGAAGTTCTACAGATATGTTCTTATTATCGCTTATCTGTTCTCGAATCTTCTCACACTCAGCAGAGATGGAAGGTGGATGCCTCAAGCGTTCTGCAATGCGCTGTAAGCTTTCAAGTGTAGGGTCTATCTTGTCATGGAACTAGTTGGGCAAAAATAAAATCAGAGCAATGGTTGGACATGGTACGCATTAGCAAACAGATGTCTCAATTTAATATTTTTGGATAAGCTTTTCAAATAATTTAGTATTTTTTAAAATATTTTTTTAAAAGCTTTTACAAAAATATTAAATCATTTGAAAAAGCTTATATCAAAGCTGTGTAAATCATAATCTATAGATAGAAAGGCAGCTAGATGCACACATACATATGAATTGGGGTTTCTAGGGTAATGATCAATATTGTGTAGTTTGCCTGTTTTATTAACATATTATGAGTAAACAGAAGACCCAAAATCATCAGATAAATGCTGCATTAAAAAAGGCAATTCTCTAAGAAAATTCCTGTGTATGTAATCCCACAGTTGGGGCAGGGGAGAAAGTTTGTCACTACTTCTATAGACCATTCAGAATTCCAAGGTCAGTATTCCAACGTACAAAGTCAAATTTTAAACACTACCTGTGCAGACTGAGAGATAGCTTCATCTAACATGACAGCTCGTTTCTTGATAACCTCCTTGATGTCACAGTAAAGGGTGTCTGCTGACACATATTTCTCCTGGATGAAAAATCCTTCGTCAGGGCTGAGTTCCAGAAGCTGAGGACCAGTTTTATTCATTTTGTCAATATGAGGTTTGTGTTCGGCTATCAGCTCACGGAGTTGCTAAGATATAAAGCAAACTGGTTAATAAGGTTTCACAATATGCCTAAACCCCCCTTCCCTTGTGTCTGGTGCATACACTCTTAATGCATCCAGCTGGAAAAGAACTTTAAACAAGCTAGTCATCCGACATATACAATGTAAAAATAGATAAGATATATGGACACATTTCAAAGTTGATCAAAATAATATGTGAGTGAATAAAGCCACCAAAATAATTTATGGAAAACACTCAAAATTTGTCTGATGTTTTGACATTTTCTATACTCTGTAAGCTGAATAGCACTTAAAATGTAGTTCAAAAACAACTAGGGCACCAAGGCTAACAGTCACTGGACATGTAAAGTAAGAAAACAGGACAGGAAAAGGACATGTTCTTAAAGGTTGCTTACAATCCCATTGACCTAATTGAATTAATGTGGCCTTTCAAACCTTTATTTTTTTTTAAAAACTACTTCAAACTTCTGAATGGTACTGAAACATCTTCCCGCTTAAAAGTCAGATCTGGCAGATTTACAAGGTTTCAAAGGCCAAAACATAACCTTTTGTTGCTTTCCACACAGTTAAAAAAAATGTGTATACCTAAAGGCTGACATTTAAGTACCAGACAAGTTGCTTGTTTTGACATATCCTATATATACACACTAGGCCTGGGAGAACTAAACTTACATTAGGATTGTACATAATTAGTTTACAAATTAATTAAATACACATGAACTGTGTTTTCTTTCTTCATAGATAGTTTAATTTGTAAATTGCCTTTTCAATGGCTGCATTGTGCTGCTAAATACAGAAGCTTGGCTCTCCATGACAGGAGAAAAATTAGTAGCAAGCATCTTGTAATATCCTTTTATTGAACAGAAAAGCAGAACAAAAACTTTGTGGCAATCTTTAATTTAAGTAGTCTAAAGCCCTGATAAAGCTTGTTGTTCTAAAATCCAAATAATAATAAGAGGTTCTAAAATACACAGCTTTACTATTACACACCTGCATTACTGCTCTCTAGAGCAGACTCTAGACTCTAGAACAAATACCGGTACTTAGTTTTCTTAATGCATAATAATGATTTCAAAAAACAAAATAAAAATGTAACTTTAATGTAACTTTACAATTCATCAAATAGGATTCTAAAACCTATATAAAAATAATATCTAACACCAACAGAGTTGTCAGGCAATATGGGTTATACAGAGAAAAATGTTCAGATGAATATCTCTGAATCTAGAAATGTTTTTCAGAAAGACGATGCAGCTTGGTTACGGGATAAAAAAATAAACCAAAGACAGAGATTATTCTCTCTTGGCAAGATATGTCAACACTCTTATTTTAGTCTGTTCCCAAAAGAAAACATAAGATAGAGTGCTGAGAAAGCAGAAAGTGTGCCACCAATTACAGCTATCAGATTCAATGATCTAAAAGAAGTACATTGTTTAAAACATTGATATATGTTTGTAGACTATGCGTATTCACATGTAGGCTGCAATTCTATTCTAGATGTACTAAGCTAATTCTGCTTACAGCTGTCTGTCCTTAGAAGGTGAAGACATGCTTAAATGGATACACGTACATGCTCACATATACACAGTAGAGAAAACATTTTTATTTCTTACGCAGCATTGTTTAATTAAAAAAAAAAAACTTGTTGAAATTTTTGCTCCTATTTTTCTATCAGTAGGTGACGTGAATGCTCGCGTGATGCAGACAATACAAACAGTCATGCAAAGTGACATGCTAAAGAGAGCCATAATAGGCCTCCAATTCATAGCGATTTTGCAAACATTATATATTAGATGGAAGAAAGCTTGATTTCAACACGTACATTGAAAAACACACGAGTAGGATTGTGTACATATGTCTCCCTAAATGTACATCAATTCAGTTTAGCTCCAGTAATGGTAGAGATAAACTGGGCATGTTATAGTATAGAAAATGAAGCATCAATAACTCAACTTAAACTATTTTTTACAGGATTTAGACATTGTAAACCAGAAAGTATTTGGGATGTTTATAGTCTTCCAAGAAGCAATAGTTAACTTTATGAGTATTTACTTAGTAATGAATGGTCTACTTCATTGTTTATCAGCTTGGTGAGGAGATATAGATTAAAATAAACAATAATCTCTGAAAGCATCTATGTTTTTGATGGCATTGGAGTATTGAGTCTGAGTCTCAAGCCACTAATGCTCAATGATTTGGAGATTAGCCCATTCTTCTACCCTATCTTGTCTAACCAAACTCTGCAAACTAAGGATTGTTTCGAGAAGTAGTATGAAACATTTTCTTACCCGGATGTCTTCTTGCTGTTGTTTCAGAGTGTCATAATCCAACGCTGGAGGTGGAAGCTGAGAGATGACGGCTTCAGTTTCCATTAGCCAGGGCCACAGTTCTTCGTAGGTCTCCCAAAACTGGTTAACTAAGGACACTGCTCTTTCCAGCTGAAGATTCCTTTCAGCATTCAAATGACATATATTGTCATACTTCTTCTCCAGACTAGTGAGTTTGTTCTTCAGCAATATAAAGAATATAACGTTACTCTAAGTAATAAGGCTTTTATACAATCCAAAAAATATATATAAAAATTATATAGATATAAAAAAAATATCTAGTAAGAAAACAAATATGTAATTAAAACACAATCACTTATAAAAAATTATGGGTTAGTAAAGAGAAAAATAAGTAGGAGTGCTGATGTTATAAGAATTATAAATGCAACAAAAACTGAATTTCTGTTATTAAAATGGAATACAAATAAACAATTTGAAATAAAAATGTAATTTTTCTAAGATACTCTGTAAAATAATATATAATTATACAACCACAAACCTGTAAATGTGACAGTAGTATATTGCCAAATTCTAATTCAAAAGCTTCACAGACAGGCTAGAACATATCAGGCAGGGGTGACAAAGTACTTTAAGTCAGTATCACACTTGTTTGATTAGATTACTACTATAGTAATATAACTACAGCAGAGATAGTAAGCAACTGATTCAGTTGATACACAATAAAATGTGACCATCCAGAATCTCGTTATAGCTTCACTAAGGGAAGTATTGTAGGCAAAGTTGATATAGATCCTATAAAAGATTATTTCTGCATACCCAGCTGCAATACAACATTATATGAGATAGTATATTAATGTTCCTATACAAAATATCAGGCAGAGGTATAGATCCTATAAAAGATTAGATCCTACAAAATATCAGGCAGGGGTATAGATCCTATAAAAGATTATTCCTGCGTACCCAGCTGTAATACAACATTATATGAGATAGTATATTAATGTTCCTATACAAAATATCAGGCAGGGGTGACAAAGTACTATAAGTCAGTACCACACTTGTTTGAGTAGATTACTACTATAGTAATATAACTACAACAGAGATAGTAAGCAACTGATTCAGTTGATACACAATAAAATGTGACCATCCAGAATCTCGTTATAGCTTCACTAAGGGAAGTATTGTAGGCAAAGTTGATATAGATCCTATAAAAGATTATTCCTGCGTACCCAGCTGCAATACAACATTATATGAGATAGTATATTAATGTTCCTATACAAAATTTTAAAGAACTGGTTATAGCTGTGTATTTATTTCAAATGAGTTTGTATGGATTTTCCCTGGATTTTCCACCCACACAATAAGAGGTGAAACAGGGGCTATATGTCCGTTTGGGACTGGTACCTTCATTCCAATATAAAGAGAGCTTAAAAATGTTGCCTGTGAAAGCAGGTGTATTAGGCAATAATAAGAGTAAATAAAAGTGCCAAATATTGACTTATTTTTCCTTTATGGCCACCTCAAAGATTCTTCAATTTAAAGTATATGCATGTGTGTCCCTTATAAACACTGCTCTCTGGCTGGGCATCACCTATTGCAAAAAGGTTCCTGGCTTCATCCAGGTACAAAGACAGTAACGTAGGACACAAGGTTCTTGACTGAGCAGCACCTAATGCATCCAAGATCTGGTTTGTGTTTGTTCAAGAATTTCTTGTATTACACGCTTTATATTTTAAGTATTTTACAACATTTAAATTGGCATAAATAATCCACTTGGCCTCTGTCTACTGTATTTAAATTACATACCGCAAGAAAATGCTAACATTTGTGACAAGAATTCTCTTCACTAGAATCTGCCAAAACGTCTGGCTCGGTGTGCAGCCAAACCCTATTTATAGATGGCCAATCTCACATATTACCAGTTGTTCTGCTGGTAAACGTAACGCATTTCTTCAAGGGATTTTTACAACTGATGAAAAGTTATTCTGATACTAACAATCCTAAACACTGTTTAGCTCTAGGAAGTTTAAATGAAATTGACAGCAAGTTCAAATGCCTGCAACTCATCACAAATTACAAAGGGATGAGGTTAGATTTAATGTTTTGTCTGCTAGTTATACTGAGCAGAACATGTGCAGCATATTTAATTTTGGATTCATCTGGCAATACCTGCACATAAAATTTCCAAAAAGGAATAATTTTTTCACAAGTTTTTACACGATGTCAGTGGGTAGTGCCCACAAAACATAGAGGAAAGCCGTAATGACTGGCCAATCATCTGCACAAAAATCTCAAGTCATGCATAGTATAAAACAAACTCCATTGTAGTTTAACTCCAGGAAATGGGCAATATACCCAGACAAACATTGCCCTACAAGCATTCAAGTTTTGGCTTTACAACTTTATTGTTAAATATTGTGAAACTGGGTGCACATGGTATTTAACCTGTAAGTATCAGTGGCGGTCTTGCCATGTAAACAATCTGGCCTACATGCCCACTCAGTTAATAACAGTAATAGATTTCAGAGTTGTCAAAACAAGCAGGACTGTCCATACTAGCAATTTATGTATATAGGGAATAGATAGATATGACAGCAATTTATATCATTGGTCGTTAAAGGGACACTATGGTCACGAAAGCAACGTGTAATGGTTCTGGTGTCTATAGCATTTCCCTGCAGGCTTTTTATTATAAACACCACCTTTTCAGAGAATAGACAGAGTTTACCTCTACTGACTGTCACTCAGACGGCCACTAGAGGTGCTTCCTGGGTCACTGCTGCACTGTGTCAGCATCTTCATGCTGAAAAATCCCCATAAAGATAAATTGATTCAATGCATATCTATGAGGAGATGCTGAAAGGCGCAGTGTTTTGCCGCACATGTGCAATAACATCCCAATGCTTTCCTATGGGAGTGATATCAAGAGTGATAAGCTCAGCCATGGAGGAGGGGCCAGCAGCAGCGAAACCAGCTCAAAGGTGGAGAAAAGGTAAGTTTAAACACGTTTTAAATGTACTATAGTTCTTGGAATACATGTTTGTATTCCTAATGCTAGTGTTATTTTAAGAAATTAATCCATTTCACTATAAAGGTGGCTCTCATGTGTTTCCTCCTGAAGAGTTTGCTCATATTAAACTGGTATTATTACTTTGTAGGTTATGATTTCAATAAACCGATATTTTGCCCCTCTAATTCCTTTATTTTCAGTTTAGATTTTTATGTCTACATAAGAATAATGAGTGACTAGATTTTATTATGGAGAACATGATATTTGGACATCTTTGATAATAGGTAGAGCTTTATCAAAGTTCCATTTCAGGTGCCATTGCAATTTACTCACAATCCATCATTCAAAAGAATCCCACACACCCTATACATTGTGGTAATAAAAGTAGAATAGCCGTGTTTTTTATTTTTTAATTTTGGCTTTTCTTATAGCCTTTGTATATTAATGTAGCACAACTCATTGAGAAGTCTGTGATTGTACAGCCATGGGAAACCTGTTGTGAGGAAGATGGGAGGTGTTTGCAGGAGCTGCAGATACTAGATCTGCAGCTATTGCAAATCAAGGTTTTGTATACCTCAAGAAAACACACAAAGCAAATTACATTTATACTTTATTTGGGATTATAACTACTAAGCTAATGGAGTGTTCCTTTAACCCCTTAAGGACACATGACATGTGTGACATGTCATGATTCCCTTTTATTCCAGAAGTTTGGTCCTTAAGGTGTTATGGTCCACAGGGATACATACTTATTCAACACAATTATAACATAGATAAGTCATACCTTCATGCTTTGCTTTTCCTCGTCATTTAATGTATTCATAATTTCATCTCCTGTAGCAACCAGTTCATCAATTGTGTCTTTGTGTCTTAAAATTTCCATTGCAAATCCCTGAAAATAGGAAAATCCTTATCAGTTCTGTCAGAATTGCGAGCTGCATTGTATTGAAAAGTCATTTTGCACTACATGGCACTTGAGCGAGCGTTCCTTAACCTTGAAAGCATTTTGTTACCTTTTGAACTTGAAGTTGAGCTGCAGCCTGGTCTTGCTCAAGTCTAATATGACCTGCAGCTATTATTTTATTTTCCATTTCCTCAATCCATGTTCGCTCCGCGCTGACTGCGTGCTCAAACTAAAACAACAGAAATGTGATTAAATAATACCAGACTGCAAAGTAGCATTACGCGTGGCTGGAAACTCTCGATAAACTAAAACAAAATAGCAACGTTTTTTGGACAAAGAAAAAAATGTACTAAAATGAAAATTCAGTAACTTTCTAATACCTGGCACTGTGTACTTTTAGAAACTACATTGTATTCAATTAACTGGTTATTCAAATGTTCATTTGGCCATTACAGCATGCATGTACGGTTCATTCTTACAAGTAAAAGGTTTCTTTTATTCTTCAAAAATATAGTTTTCAAAATAAATATTTTGTACGTTTTTTCCCCCCAAAATACTCAGATTTTTAGGAAATTATACACAAAGAAAAGTACTTTGACTTCAGTTTAAAGGGACACTCTAGGCACTTCATCTTACTGAGGTGGTAACAATGCCTGGAGTATCCTGACATTGATTTTCTTTTCAAATGTATTAACAGTGATTGAGAGTCTCTGTGATGCTTGGGCTACTGCATAGCTGTCCGCATGGGATGTGCCCACGAAAGTGCTAATGCAGCTGGAGTGCCGACTTTACCACAAACCAGCAGGGAGATCAAAAGATCTCCATGACTAGCAGAACCGGATTACCCATAAGGCAGCCAATTAGAAATGCAGCCACAGCAATTGCATTTGTTTACATGCTGGAGGTGGCTGCTGTGTCTCACTTTGACTGGAGAGCAAGTAGCTCGAGGGAGATCAGAGGTATAGTGCTCTCTCACCCTACAAGGAAGGTGCAGCTGATGTAGCTGCTGATTTAGTTGCTGTTTATTTATTACTGGCATTTATAAAGTGCCAACATATTCCGCAGCACTGTACAATTAGAAGAGGGTGTACAAATACAAGAGGTAAAGAGGACTCTGCCCGTAAGCAGAGATCAAACCATTGAAGTACTTACACAAAGTAGTTAGTTAGATAGCCCATGAGCTTACAATATAAAGGATTTATTCTGCCCTATTTCATGAAGTTCTGACATGTAGGTGGTACAGGGAGAGGCAGGATACAGCATGACACTGTTCCCGCGCTCTCCCTGATCCTAGCCCAGCATCCATGTGCTAGTACTTAACAATAAGGGCAGACAGAGGAAGCGGCAGCAGGAGTCAGCATTAACCAGATAGGAGCTGGATGGGAAATGAGATTAGGTGGTGAATGAGAGTTACGGGGGATGTGTGATGATGGGTTAATGAGAGCTGAGAAATGTTAATAAGAGTTGGGGGGATAAGAGAACTAAAAGATAATGAGAGCTAATGGATATGAGAACTAAGGGGTAGTGAAAGCGGGGTGGGGGGATAATCAAAGCTGGCGGGTATGAAAACTAAGGGTTATAAGAGCTGGATGGGGATAATGAGACTTGGGGGATAATGAGACTTGGGGCATAACGAGAGCTGGGGATAAGAAGAGCTGGGATGGGATCATGAGAGTTGGGAGGAGATAATGAGAGCTGGGCATATGAGAACTAAGAAATAATGAAAGCGGGGGTGTTATCAAAGCTGACGGGTATGAAAACTAAGGGGTAATAAGAGCTGGGTTGGGATAATGAGACTTGGGGGGTAATGAGAGCTGGGAGAGGATCGTGAGAGCTGGGAGGGGATAATGAGAGCTGGGGGTTGAGCTAAGGGGAAATGAGAGCTGGGAGGGGATAATGAGAGCATTGAGGTATGAGAACTAAGGGGTTATCAGAGCTATCTGGGGATAATCAGAGCTGGGGTAATGAGAGCTAAGGAATAATGAGTGGTGAGGAATTAATTAGAGCTAGGAGGTTAATGAAAGCTGAGAGAGGTTAAAGATATCTGGGGTTGAAAGGTAAATAAACACTTAGATAGGGGGTGTATGAGAGAGAGACGTACAAGTAGGGTAGTGCAGTAAAGATGAATAAATAAGGATGTATGGAGAGAGAGGTATGCATATAAACCATGTGTGTTTTTGTTTATTTAATTGTAGGAGGCTGGGACAAACACAGTGTCCTAAACTCAGCACATTCACACAACTTTCTCACAGCTACCAACACACAGCAATACACATTACTCACAGCTATCCATATGCAGTATCACACATAAGTAACAGCAACACACAATATTCATTGCTACCCACAAGTAGCCACTCTACACTTAAACAACAGTCACCCGCATACACACACACTGTATTTTAAAGGAACACTCTAAACACCATGACCACTGTAGCAAAAGAGTAGTAAATATAGTGCCAGGAGTGATCTTACATCCTCCCAGAGTGAAAAGTTTGACAACCTATCCTGTTCCCACTAAGAGCCCACCAACACCTCCCATGCTGCCAGAAGTCTTACTATGACTACAGGCACAATTCCGAAAACATCTCATAATAGCTCAATCACTAGAATGCATCCACCATACTGTACTTCAGGTAACCGAGAGAGCGCCACAACATTGATTCACAGAATTGCAAATCTGTGCATCTGAGTAGCAGAATGGATAGAGATAACATTTTGTAATCTGAATGCATTTTACTGAATTTACTTTCTAATTAATTAACAAAATAGGGATTATTTTGCATACAAGGTGAATAACTAAGGTCAGGAAGCACTGTACCAGGTCAATTGGTGCACCTATTACATATGTAACCTATATGGTTTTAATATGTTATAGGCAAAAGTGAATGCATAAACATTAAAAGGACACTATAGTCACCAGAACAACTACAGCTTATTGCATTATCATTAGTTTAATACTATCCTTACCTTTCGTGTCACTTTACTCCACTCCCTCTAGCATGTAAGCAGGGCCCTCAACCCCTCTGTTTCTGTGTGTCCAGCTTGTCTGGTTACAACTACATGTTTGTTCGTCAACCCACTGTAAAGAGCTGCGGAATTTGTTGGCGCTATATAAATAATAACATAATAATTCCCTTCAGGCTTTTTGCAGTAAACACAGTCTTTTAGGAGAAAATGCAGTGTTTACATTACAGCCTAGGCATACCTCCACTGTCCACTCCTCAGATGGCTACTAGGGGCGCTTCCTGGAGCAGTGCTGCACACTGTGCAGCAATGACATTCAGTGTCTCCACCCTCTGCTTGCAGACACTGAACTTTCCTCATAGAGATGCATTGATTAAATGCATCTCTATGAGGAGATGCTGATTGTCCAGGGCTGTGTTTGGCTTGTGCTGGCTCTGCCCCTGATTTGCCACCTTAACAAGCTCAGCCAATGGAATGCTTTCCTATGAGAAAGCATTATGATTGGCTCAGATCACCACTTCTGATGATGTCAGTCAAAGAGGCAGAAGAGGGGCATAGCCAGCAAGGTAAGATTTTACTATATTTTGGGGAGCAGGGGAGGCCTGGGGTATTAGATGGTGTTTTTTTAACACCATAGGGCAGATGTTGCTGAACTACAACTCCCATGATTCTATGAATGAAATAGATAGGCTGAGAATCATGGGAGTTGTAGTTCAGCAACATCTGGAGGGCCAGAGTTTGGGGAAGCCTGCAATTGGGTCAGGAAAATATGTTTGTGTATGTTATGTTCCTATAGTATTCCTTTAAGCCCTTTATATGTCTTATAGGTATTTTGATTTAGGAAATATTCAAATAATAGACACAATGAATCAACTCACCAATTTATTTCCTGTGGCATAAGCCTTATTATTCATGTCTGTATATCCAAAGAGAAAGCTAGTTAGGCATAGATAGGGAATTGATTTATTCGCAGATAGGACCATTCAAGGTACCTGAACCTTTTTCAAAGTTATCCTATTTATCACAAAGTATATTGTATGTACACCAAACTTATAAGTGCACATGCCCACCTAACAATGAAAATACTATTTTTAGAACTTGGCATGTTCAGTTCTATAATGAGTGTTTTTAATGTTATGTTGACATTTTAATGAATAATTCTCTAAATAATACTCTGGAAATGGTTCAGGAGCCTAAAAACGGTTGAATCTGTGAATAAGTATATTATCAGATAAGAAAAAAATCACTATAGGTAACACAGTCAAAGTTCTAATAATGATGCAATTGCTTTAAAGCTTAGTGAATTTGAAAACATATTGATGTAATCAAGTTTAAAGATTTAGATATATATGGAGGCTTGAAGTCAAACCTTGATCCTTTAAATCTGATTTTTTTTCCTCTTATGAGCATGACATGTAAGTGATTAAATCAGATTTATCTTTATTTTACAAAGACAAACGAGGGTACAAATGCATCATAGCCAAAGACGGCTCTCTAATTAGGCGAGCCTCTAAACAATGAAAACAGAGACTAGCTCTCTGTATGTAGCGCTGCAAGCTTGTCCTTCAATACAACTACAGCACCTTATACACACAATGCAACCCCTTTTTTTTTTTATTTTTTTTTTACTTTGGGTGTTAGTGGGAGCCCCATGTTTGAGTTTCGCCTAAGGCCTCACAAAAGTCTAGAGCCACCACTGATCATAGCCTACAAATTCACATACATAAGTATATATGAAGAATCCTTTTACTTTTCCATTAATAGCAGATGTCAATAATACCCAAAAAAGAGGAAGGAGGAACATATTAAAGCAGTCCTGTGATAACATGCTTGTCAGCACCATTGATGATGTACTCGTGGTCAATTTACTTTTTTTTTTTTTTTTTGTCCACAACAGAGCTTTCTATTCCTGAATTTATCAGTCGAGATTGTAAATTAAGACATAGTGTGCCATGGCTTTCCAACTCTTTTTAAGTTCTTGTCTGACAAACATCAAAAGCTATTTGTGACAGTTTGATGAATGCAGTTCTGTTTTAACAATCTTTGGTATTCTTTAATCCTAAAGCTCACTTAACTCTAGATCATATTGCAGAGCGTTGAATTTTTAAAATAATATTAAACAAAGTAGGCCCCATTAGTGCAGTTAGGTGACCTTGCACATGATGAGGATTCTTGCTGTGCAGAGATGGAGCACTTGGATCTTGGGTCATGGACTAAGGGCCTCAGACTCATTGTGCCCGATGACATATTGTAAAGCCAGTTTGGCCCCTGGAAGCTTGCAGTCTGCACATCCAGTGTGTGCAGACCATATGCACTGCTCCCTACAGTAGAGTTTTGTCAAAAGTTACCACATCAGTACTCTGATACATTACAGAGTGCCAGCCTAATAGAGCAAGGGAACTAAATTCCCTATTGTCCAACACTTATGCCTTTACCCCATACAATACTGCCCCTATCCTCCACACACTAGTGCCTCTATTTACCCCCACACACACTATAACACCTATGCCCCACATACACTACAGCACTTGTTTCCCCACACATACAATACAGTCACATATTGCCCCCATACACTACAACCCTTATCCATACATACATATTACACCAATGGTAATATCCCCCCACACATCCTCCGTACACAATACCACAGGTAGCCTACACACACAGCCTCCATCTCATTTGTCCTCTAATATGCACAGCATTACAACCCCCACATTCACATATTAACACTCCTCAGCATAAGGGCATATTGATTTAAGTGATTGTGGGTAATGAGCAGGGCTGCCATCTGGGGGTGACAGCCAGTACTCTGTGAAAGGGCCAAGTCAAACTACAGTATGTCATTAACAGGCTGCACTGTTCCTTCAACACTCTTGTGTGGCATCACTGGATGAAGTGATGTTAGAAGCCATGCAGGTGAGGAGAGGAGCCTGCTACCCTACAGCCCTGTGCCAGATTGATCTCCATCCTCCATGTGCAAATGGCAACTAAAAAGGAGGAGGGCTAAAATAACATGTTTCAATGTGTGTATTAAGAGTGTATGTGTTAGTATAAATAGTATGCATATGTAGCTGGTTGTGTGTGTGTAGTGTTTGTATGTAGCAGAGGCTGTAAAGTGTCCGTATGTGTGTAGCAAAGAATGTGTATGATTTCATGTGTATCTGCATATGTCATGCCACTGTTATATTTGTCAGTATATTTGTGTGTGTGTGTTATATCTCTGTGGATGTACCATACAAGTGTGTCAGGAATTCATTCCTGTGAGTGCGTGCCTCTCTTGGAGTTTGTGTTTGGGTATCTTTGTGAGTGTGTACCTCTGTATGGTAGCCTGTGTGTGCCTCGCACCTAGTCAGTGGTTTTTATATGGGCGCCAAGAATTCTAACGGCGGTCGACCCTGGTGATGAGGTTTCAGGTTTGCTGAGGGGCTTATGTATGCCGTGTGATTGGTGTGGTTGTTAGTGATGGGAGTATAGTGGTAATATGGGTGGGGTTGGTGATGATTGGGGATGATGGGATCATAGTGGTTGCAGAGCCAGCACACAGACACATATATAGCCACAAACAGCCACCACACATATCACATACTGCCGCCACATACATTATTATAGGGCCTCGAATGTAAGCTTTGCCTAAGACCTCAGAAAGTCTAGCACTATTTCTGATTTCAAATTTTCAGTTTAGTATGTGCTGGAAAAAATAAAAAAGGCTATTAAATTTACAAATTTGCTTGCCTGCTAAATATCTTTTGGGTGGGATTTTTATAGAGAAGACAAAAGGGTTTGCCACAGTTCAGTAATGCGTTGGTGCAGCTATAGTATAAAAAAAAAAAAAAAAAAAGTAATAAAAAGGCACACACTCAATTTGTACGTAATATTCATGTCCTGAAACATTTGTAATAAATAACAGAATATTACAATTGGGTACATCTTTAACAATAGCATCTATGGAGATTAATGTTTGTTTCCTAGAGAATGTCTTGGAAGCAAAGAGTGTGTGTGTGTGTGTGTGTGTGTGTAAAATGCAGTTAAAATACACCAATTATAACCAGAATTATACTTCACAGTTCTGCTTGAAATAAGATGTACTATTTTCGGTCTGCATATACTGCACATTATTCCTTATATGCTTAGACATATTTACCTAGTCTGTTTAATTTAAAATAAAAATGAGGCTGAACTACTCAGGTGTTTCTCTCATTATGCACACCTACTGCATTGTTTACATGTGTGTATCAGCTGTAACCAGGGCCAGACTGGTGATACGAAGCAGCCCTGTAAAAAAATCTATGCCAGCCCCATAAGTCACAGCGCCATATATTGTCGCATGTAATGTATAAGGCTATGTCTTGCCACCCCAGAAGATTAAGTAATATATGATATCGCTATCTATCAAATATATATTGCTTTTTCTTATATAAAATATTGGTCCTTTCAGTGTAAAACGTTTAATTATACAGTAAGCATACTCACATGCAGACACAGACAATCTCACTGACACACACAAGCTCATTGATACACAGCCTCATGGACAAACAATCTCACTGATATACATAAGCTCACTGACATAAAAACACAAGCTCACTCACTAGCAGACGCACACACACACAGCTTAATGTAGTGGTTCTGGTGTCTATAGCCTGTCCTTGCATGCTTTTCAATGGAAACACTGACTTTTCAGAGAAAAGGCAGTGTTTACATTGCTTCCTAGTGACACCTCTAGTGACAGACACTCAGACAGTCACTAGAGGTGCTTCCTGTGTCAGTGCTGCACAGTGTGCAGCACCTACATTCAGAGCCTCCACGTTCTGGAGGCGCTGAAGGTTCCCCATAGAGATACAATGCATCTCATTGTGCCCGATGACATATTGTAAAGCCAGTTTGGCCCCTGGAAGCTTGCAGTCATTCCTATGGAAAAGCATTGTATTGGCTGAGATCATCAAGCTCGATGATCTCAGCCATAGAGGCAGGGCCATTCGAGGGGAGACCAGCATAGCGTGGGAGAAAAAAAGGGTGAGTAAAAACACTATTTAAAAAAAAAAAAAAAACAGACAAACTCATACACCATGACAGACACATATACCATGACAGACACATACACACCTTGACAGACACACACAAACACCATGACAGACACACACATACCTTGACACACACACACCTTAACACACACCATGACACAGATACATTACATGACACAGACAGACACACACACACCATGACACAGACAGATACACATGCACACACACCATGACACAAACACACACACATACCAGGACAGACACACACATACCAGGACAAAGACACACACACCATGACACAGACACACATTACATGACACAGGCACACACACAAACACACCATGACACAGACAGACACACACACACCATGACACAGACAGACACACATACATACCATGACAGACACACACACACACACCTTGACAGACACACACCATGACACAGACAGACCATGACACAGACAAACACACACCATGACACAGGCAGACACACACACACACACACACTATGGCACAGACAGACACACACACACACACCATGACACAGACACACACACACACACACCATGACAGACAGACACACACCATGACACAGACAGACACACACGCCCACCATGACACAGACACACACACCATGACACAGACACACACACCATGAAAGACACGCACACCATGACAGACACACACACCATGACAGACACACACACATACACTCACAGGGGGTCATACAGGGCAGACAGCTGTCTGTGCCGGCGGCTTCAGGGGGAGCTGTGCTGGCGGCTGCAAGGAGAGCTGTGATGGCGGCCGCAGGGGGAGCTGTGATGGCGGCCGCAGGGGAGCTATGCTGTCTCTGTTCCCCAGCGCACAGCTTAATGAGACTGGGACCGGAATATGACATCATATTCCGGCCCCTGTCTCATTAAGTAGCACGCGAGGGCGGGGAGCAGAAACAGCACAGCTCCCCCTGCAGCCGCCATCACAGCCCCCCCGCGGCCGCCAGCACAGCTCTCCCTGTGGTCACCACCACAGCTCCCCCTGCAGCTGCCATCACAGCTCTCCCTGCGGCTGCCAGCACAGCTCCCCCTGCAGCCGCCATCAAAGCTCCCCCTGCGGCCACCATCAAAGCTCCCCTTGCAGCTGCCATCACAGCTCTCTCTGCGGCTGCCATCACAGCTCTCCCTGTGGCCGCCAGCACAGACAGCTGTCTGCCTGCCCCCAGGTGCCGACGGCCCACCTGGGAATTTCCCGGTATCCCGATGTGCCAGTCCAGCCCTTTTTCAGAGAAAAGGCAGTGTTTACATTGCTTCCTAGTGACACCTCTAGTGACAGACACTCAGACAGTCACTAGAGGTGCTTCCTGTGTCAGTGCTGCACAGTGTGCAGCACCTACATTCAGAGCCTCCACGTTCTGGAGGCGCTGAAGGTTCCCCATAGAGATACAATGCATCTCATTGTGCCCGATGACATATTGTAAAGCCAGTTTGGCCCCTGGAAGCTTGCAGTCATTCCTATGGAAAAGCATTGTATTGGCTGAGATCATCAAGCTCGATGATCTCAGCCATAGAGGCAGGGCCATTCGAGGGGAGACCAGCATAGCGTGGGAGAAAAAAAGGGTGAGTAAAAACACTATTTAAAAAAAAAAAAAAAACAGACAAACTCATACACCATGACAGACACATATACCATGACAGACACATACACACCTTGACAGACACACACAAACACCATGACAGACACACACATACCTTGACACACACACACCTTAACACACACCATGACACAGATACATTACATGACACAGACAGACACACACACACCATGACACAGACAGATACACATGCACACACACCATGACACAAACACACACACATACCAGGACAGACACACACATACCAGGACAAAGACACACACACCATGACACAGACACACATTACATGACACAGGCACACACACAAACACACCATGACACAGACAGACACACACACACCATGACACAGACAGACACACATACATACCATGACAGACACACACACACACACCTTGACAGACACACACCATGACACAGACAGACCATGACACAGACAAACACACACCATGACACAGGCAGACACACACACACACACACTATGGCACAGACAGACACACACACACACACCATGACACAGACACACACACACACCATGACAGACAGACACACACCATGACACAGACAGACACACACGCCCACCATGACACAGACACGCACACCATGACAGACACACACACCATGACAGACACACACACATACACTCACAGGGGGTCATACAGGGCAGACAGCTGTCTGTGCCGGCGGCTTCAGGGGGAGCTGTGCTGGCGGCTGCAAGGAGAGCTGTGATGGCGGCCGCAGGGGGAGCTGTGATGGCAGCCGCAGGGGAGCTATGCTGTCTCTGTTCCCCAGCGCGCAGCTTAATGAGACTGGGACCGGAATATGACATCATATTCCGGCCCCTGTCTCATTAAGTAGCACGCGAGGGCGGGGAGCAGAAACAGCACAGCTCCCCCTGCAGCCGCCATCACAGCCCCCCCGCGGCCGCCAGCACAGCTCTCCCTGTGGTCACCACCACAGCTCCCCCTGCAGCTGCCATCACAGCTCTCCCTGCGGCTGCCAGCACAGCTCCCCCTGCAGCCGCCATCAAAGCTCCCCCTGCGGCCACCATCAAAGCTCCCCTTGCAGCTGCCATCACAGCTCTCTCTGCGGCTGCCATCACAGCTCTCCCTGTGGCCGCCAGCACAGACAGCTGTCTGCCTGCCCCCAGTTGCCGACGGCCCACCTGGGAATTTCCCGGTATCCCGATGTGCCAGTCCAGCCCTGGCTGTAACTCCCTTTTCTTTATCTCAATGGGTATGACATATGGTTTATTAACACAATGGGACCTTAGTGATACTGTACATACTCTTGATATATATATATATATATATATATATAAAATAAAAAGCAATATATGTATATATACAGCACAGTAATATTGTTTACTCTACCTGCCTAAAATACTACCTTTTGTAAGCTGTTATTATATACACTCAATATATTAAATACTGGATACCTTATTAATTACATTAAAATGGTATGAAAAGGGGGACTGGGCCTATTGTGGCCGTGACTTGAATATGAATATTAATCTTTTAATTAATATATTATATTTAAGCAATAAGTAACAGCATTAATATTTTTTATAGTTTGTGGTATTATGGTCGAATATGTGGATAGAAAATACACAAACGTCTGGTTCTATTTCTATTAATTTACCTGGTCCGGAGTCTGTTATCAATCTACATCACAAATGTGATGAATTCATTTAACCTCTTAGGTAGATCTTTGAGAACAATTTATTCAGGGATAGTCTCGGATAATCCTTCTTTAAATGCAGAGATCAATCCGCTAGTCTAGTCTATCTCAGAAGCCAAGGTGCGAAATTCTATGGCATAATCCGAGGTAGACCAGTTCCCTTGTTTGATACACATTAGGGCAGTGGAAGCGTCATCTTCCATGCCTAATGGATCAAATGTTAATTTGAATTCCGCAAGGAATTCCTGGTAATTCTAAGCAATACTCCTATTACTCTCCCATAAAGGATTTGCCCAAGTTAAGGCTTTACCTTTAAGTTGGTTCATTAAGTACCCAATCTCCTCCCTCTGCATGCAGACACTAAACTTTCCTCATAAAGATTCATTGATTTAATTCATCTCTATGAGGAGATGCTGATTGGCCAGGGCTGTGTTTGAATCATGCTGGCTCTGCCCCTGATCTGCCTCCTTGTCAGTATCAGCCAATCCTATGGGGAAGCATTGTGATTGGATCAGGCTACCACTTCTGATGATGTCAGCACACTGCTTGTTTTTCTGAGTCTAACAGTATGCAGAGTTACAGCTTCTGGCTTGAATACAGTAAGATTTTTACTATATTTATGGAGGCATGAGGGACCCAGGGGGGCTAGTGGTTTTAACACTATAGGGTCAGGAATACATATTTGTGTTCCTGACCCTATAGTGATCCTTTAAATCTAGGTCTGTTATACTGTCTTACTGTACCAGATTATTTAGTGATAAATACCCCTCAATATATACCTCTTAACCAATATTTGTCAGAGAAGCCTTTACCATGGGTGACTTCAATAACCCCTAACATATATATATATATATATGTATATATATTATATATCCATTGGATTAATATATTCAATTAGTGATATAGATATTATTTTATTGAAAGCTTAATATAGCCATTTATCTGTATATATATACATACATAACTGAGCAAGCTATAGTTACCTAACTACATATATACTATAGCTGACAAGAGTTGCTCAACCTACTCTTATTATTTTTGTTTATATTTTATTTGCACGAGTGTCTTTTTTTAGGTTTCACATAGTCAGTCTATATAGAGTGTGCAGTGTGTCTTGTTCATTATCCTATCAGGATTTTTTAAAAGTATCAATCATTTGGTTTTAATTTTGGATTATCTATTATGTTACCCCTCCGTTTTTTTATTTTTTCTTCTTTTTTTAAATCCACACCAGGGTTACACCCAAAAGGAGGGCAGTAACGCTCTTTTGGCTCCATTTCTCTTCCATATTTTCTTTTCGGTCTTTCAGATTGTTCATATTACGCATTTGTCCTATCTGAGATTTAGCTGCCTCTTGTCTTATCATATCAGCTTGTATAAGCACAGCTATATCTCCTAGTCCTCGCTATCATTGTTCTATAGCATGTTGACATGACCTATCTCATAAGCAATCTCTCTCTCGCATATACTCTTCATGATATGTCGGTACAAGATTATATGTCTATCTGTGCACTACAAAAATAAAGAATTATAAAAAATGTAAAAATGGTATGAAAAACATACACTAACATTTTCTCTAGTGCTCTACAAAAAAAAAAGGACTGCAGGCTTTGAGGATTTTTTAGTCTTCTTATGGGATCATTATCTTATTTCATACAGAAGGCTGCTGGTAGGGGCAAATGCTTTATGCCAGCATTTGCAGACAAATAACAGTTACCACTTCAGAGTTCTAAGCAGTGAGATAAGAAGTACCCTGACCATCATCCCTAAAGGATAAAATTGATCAAAATTGATCTAATTTTTCAGGAAGTGTGAATAGAGGCTGTGTGATTCACAGCCAGGAGAGTTGTCCATACACCAAAACCACTTAATTACACTTCACGTATGTTCAGTTATTCTGACATATTCTATACACTGCTGCAACTGCAATAGTGCAATAGTGTGTAAGGTACTAAATGACATGACCTACAGTAAATGAGAAAATTGTTACCAATAAATGTTGTAAATTATTGAGAAATATTGTGTATTTATCTTATGCATAAATGCATCCATATTAGTTAGTTGCAATTTGCCCCTTCTCTCAACATTATCAAATGGCAACCAATATACACATATACACACACAGAATTTACTGGCAAATGCACAATGGATTATCAGGGTTAAAATTCACAATGTTATAACCGGAATCTGCTAACGCTGATTAAAAACCGATATTCACATCACTTGCTTGTTTGGCTTAAGAAACCCGTCATATTTCAATTGGGTGCTTTATTAAAATTAAAAATCCATTGTTAAGATTAGAAATCTCAAGAGTTCACAATGAATATCCCATGTACTTATCTGCTTGGTTTGAAGACAACATATCTTTCCAGACCATTTTACTTAAAAATCATGGTCTGCTCTAACAATAACAATAGGATGTGAAATGGCTATCATTTTAATTCCATGGACATAATCTAGAGTATAAGACATGTTTAATAGGTAGTGGGATGTCATTAGACAGGCTTCAGATCCCTGTATGCAAGGATGAGAGAGTTTAGTAATCCTGCTTCACTGAGGGATACACAAAGATTGTTGAACGATGGCTTCTTTGAAAAACTAAGGTCTGTGTTGCCCCACATAAGGGGATGTAACAATAACTAATAACCATGCACTCACATAATAGAAAAGCTATCTATCTCCAGCCTTTTGTCTTGAAAAGCCCCATTTATGTTAGCACAGAGTAGTCACTAACAATGGAACAGATGGCTACAAGAATATACAGATTAGCTGGTCCCAGGACTAAATATCTCCCAAGGTTGGACAAGTTCTTTTAAAAGACCCTTTTTTAGTCACTACGTGGCTAATATAAACTAAAATAGACTACTGTTACAGACACATTTGAATACAGAAAAATCATAGAAGATGAAGAATTATCGTACACTTTCACACACCAGGAAAAAACACAAGCAAGCTGGGTGTTTTAAGACAATGTCTTGGTTGGGTTTTGTGAACAATAATGTAGTGCATACCTGCTGAGATCTCAGTCTGGCGGCATCTATCTCCTCTACCATCTGTGTAAGGTTGTTATTTACTAATCTGTATCGCTCATTATCCTCTGTCACCATCCGGTCAAGTCCTCCTCTCACCCTCCATGGCACAAGTTCCAGCAAAGCACTACTGACTTCATTCAATGAGTCCAAAAGAGCCTTGTTTACTTTTGCTTCCTGATTCAGCTCCTAACAAGGTAGAAAAAATGTCAAAATGAAATAGACTTATAGAAAAATGTAAAATAGAACGAGACATAGTAAAATATACCTCTAAACAAAGACACCACAAAAAATGACAGTGCATAGATTATTTGCCTTTCCTCTTTTTAATGTCTCAATGGGTATGTCATATGATTTATTAACACAATGGGACCTTGTGGACAAGTGATACTGTGCATACTCTTTGGTATATATATTTAAACAGCAGAGCAATATATGTACATATACAGCACAGTAATGTTGTTAGTTTACATGGTACGTAGTGTTAGTCCAACAAGATGCAGGTCTAATTTCTTACACCTAAATATGGAATAGCAAAAGGATAATTAAGTCAATTGGGACAGCTGGTTATGTGTTCTGGACTGCTCTGGGTAAATATATGGATTTTCTGCAAAAAAGATCACTATGTTGTCTCTACAATCTATTCATTATTTTGAAAGAGAAAGAGAGACATTGCGAGACAATAGTGACTATAATTCATCCACGAGTCTTCTGCTGAACTTAAATATCCAACAGAGAAAAAT
This sequence comes from Pelobates cultripes, assembly GCA_933207985.1. Lineage (NCBI taxonomy): Eukaryota > Metazoa > Chordata > Amphibia > Anura > Pelobatidae > Pelobates > Pelobates cultripes. Next base: position 145,054,139 of record OW240913.1, read on the forward strand.
TATGTTCCCTTTTAAATATGCAGATGAGATAAAAGGATGGGGTGATTATTAGTAGCAATTAGAGCCTGAGAATAACTGATAAGCATTGAAAAATATATAAAAATACCAAGAAAGAAAATGGGGTCTATCCATTAAATCAGATAAAGAACTAACAATACAAGGTAGCAAGCTAGCTATTCAAGAAGACATGGATGCGCCAGATGTCCTTAACCAAACAGGGGTCATTGTAAAATTCATTAATGTTAATATGCATCTTCCTGATATCCCTACCAGAATGATTGACAATTGGCGCAATAGAGGGGTTGGGAGTGGTTGGAAAGTTTCAGAGAGGAGGATGAAGAGACACTCAAAGGGGAAATAAGGGCTGGAGAGAAACACAAGGTGTAGGAAGGACATTTAGAGAAACGCACAAGGTGTAGGAAGGACATTTAGAGAGACACACAAGGGAAACAATGAGCTAGATAATATGCAAAGGAAAGAGTTTAGGGGGGCTGGAGAGGCAAATATTATGGGAGGGGTTAGAGGGTTGCACAAGAGAGTCTGAGAGGCACATAAAATGCTTTTTGGGAAGGTGTGCCAAGAGACAATGTTGCCTTGTGTGCCATATATCATTGGTACACTTTGGTTTCTCAAAGTCATGTTAGCAGAGGGAATGGGTTTGGTGTTGGGGTAACCTCAAGTTTTTGTCAAACTACTTAAAAAATTGAATGACTTCACCCACATGAAAACCTGCAGTGGGTGTGGTGCTTGGAGCGTATCTCTAATGTGGTTATCAAATTATTTTCTGTAAACCTTTTTTATTTGTAATTTCATGGTTTTGTTGTATTATTATAAAATGAGAAAACATGTAAAATTATGTTGACTGAACATCTGATACAAGCTGTTGTGCACAAAAAACAAGTGCCATTATCTAGCAGCAATTGTATAAAATTGTTAAACTACTTAATTTACATGACTCTGAAAACCCTTATTTGGTGGTATTTGGTGGTAAGTATTAAAATGTCAACAAAATAATTTACCCATATTAAAAGAGATGGCCATCTATCTATGTTTTTGTAAGACTTACATTGCTTAAAAATGCACTGTACCACCTAGCAAAATTATTTTTAAAACACACAAAAATAGCGCAGATACCTATGAGAACCTCTTATAGAATTATTGGCAAGAACAAATGTAATTTGTCATCTTCCATGATAACAGACTATAAATAATCAAACAAAGCTAAACTATGACTGAAATTTTAAATGATTAAATAATTATTTGGGGATAATATTTTGGCATGCCATGTTAATGGACACTACAGCTATGTTTAGTTAAAGTCAGCAGAGGAATTGAATAAGTAATTACGCTCAGTACATCATTGAAAACCAAATATTAAGCATTAATTTATATGCCAAAAGAAATAGCACAGAAAGATCAGATAATCATGTCCATAAGACAACTTAAGATTTTTTGTTGGTACAGCCAACATCAAAGTGTGGAACCTACTAGTTTGGGGAGGTTCTATACACTGTTTCCCCTGTAAATTGTGTGCACTTATAGTTTATTTTTTTTTAAAAGCTCATAACTGTTAAGACATCTCACTTTTTTTCTTTCTTGAATGCTGGTCAGCTCCTCTGAAGTATTGTCCTCTAATTCATATTTCTTCAATTCTACCTCCACCTTGTCCAGCCACTTGCCAAGCAGCTCGTGTGCTGAATGGAACTGAGTTGCAAGATTTAGCGCCTGTTCCAGGACTTTGGACACTTCTGCACTTAGCTTTGTTATTTCTGAATATCTCGATTTAATGCCATCTAACTTTTCTTGAATGATTACGACCTCGTCACCTGATGTTGCAGAAAAGGATATGACAGTTGAATTTTTTTTTTCAAATTACTACATAAACATAAGGATTACTTAAATTTCTAATAATCTGCTGATATTTGCCTCTACATTAAAGAATAAGAAAGTACATGCATAGTTCTTAATATTCTCTACTATAAAACCAACCAAAAATGTTTTATTAATGTTAAAAGATTCCGCAGTAATTCAAACAGACACATATTTTTCAGTCAAGTAATCAGAAAGGTAATAGAGTACCGAAGAAGACCAATTAATTAATTAATGAAGAGAAAATAAATACTAAAAAATAATGGTATCAAATTATACTTTAATTGCGAGTGTTTAGTGTGTTTTTACTAGGTTTCAAATCAAGATTTAGGCGAAAACAGAGGAGATGAGAACATTTATCAACTCTTTTTACTTCTGTAACTTTTTGGCCCCAACTTGATGAGCCAATTTACTGCAACACAAAATGTTTAGTGGTCAAATCCTTAAATGCTGTGTTTTTGAGACTAAACATTCACATATGCCTTGTTTGTAAATCTTATCACACCAGCCAAATACAATCTCTATTGTCTCTGCTTTACTTTCCTGTTTTTCAAAACAAGAAGGGACTCAGACAATCACTGCTTTCATTAGGACTCTTGATAATTCACTATATGTTGTTAATTATCAGTCAGCTCAAGAATAAGTGATGCAAAACTTCACTTCTCAAAACACCGCAGACATATTGGTTTTTCAGGATAAAATTTCAAATAGTTTTAATTTATTCACAATGTTCACTAATTACATTCTAGAGAAATCTTAATAATCAGACAGAATTGCAGAGCTCATTGAACATTTAACATACTTGTTGTAAAGGCTCAGCTGCAGTAGAATAATAGATTACTTAACATCAAGGGTTGCTGAGACTGTAGACATAACCAAAATGAAACACACTGCCACTAAGTTAAACCTTTTAATGAATCGGTTTGTTATAGAATCAAAAGAAGAGCTAATGTATGCCTCATAAAACCCCTTTTAAACACTACAACATGCCATATGGCACAGATGTGTAACTAAAGACCAGGTCAATGAATGCCACCAATTATAGTGGCATTTTTACGGAGACATAAAATGAAAATGTTGAATAGAGACACCCACCGGTGGTTTGTTTTAGGAGTTCCAACCCATTTTGTATTGCTTGATCCACGTTTTGCTTTCGAAGCATGATGTCTTCCTGAAGGAGCTAAATATAAGAATTGTTTTAGTGAAAGAAACAAATTATTAGACTATCACTTACCTGACACCTATATACATGTTCTTGGCCTTCCATATCCTGATTTAACTTATACTATCTTGCTGATCATAAGAATGAAACCAGCCATCCATTGATTAATATTAATTGTGTTTTTCTAAAGTAGACTGTATTTCAAGTATTTTATAGCATGCTACTTCATTCTATTACAGAGAACCCACAGTCTGAGAAAAATGTCTAGCCTGGAATCCGGACAGGCCTCTGAAGAGAACTTCAAAGACATTTATATATCTTTTTTCTACTTAGGATGTAATCAGCATAAGGACTCCACAAGGGGCTTTTTAAAACAAAAAGATAGTGCGTTGATTTTTTTTGTAATACCTACTCGAATGCTATGGGAACAAGCCATATTATATCAACTATTATATTATATCAATCCCAGGGCTATTCAATAGAGAATGAATTGCTGGGTATTCCAAGTGTATGTATTTTAAGCTAAAATTTCCAAACCCAAACTTTCAGCTATTTTAGCCTAAAACTTGAAGTTCACTTTGATGAATAACCCTGACAACAAAATCAGACAGGACAAGACCCAAACAAAAGCTATTTGGACTGGTTCCAGGCCCAGTTTCACAATTCCATTTTTGGATGTAGCATTCAATATTCAAAGATACTAGAAAAGCAAGAATATGTGTTTTCTAGTATGCTATTACTCTGATAACTTCAGTAACTGTATAACCCTTAGTTTATATTCATGTTATTGTCCTTTAAGTGGTGTTAACAAACTTATGAATAATAAAGGAAATAAGTGGTTATAAATCATAACAAAATGATTGAAAAATAAAACAGGATAAAAGAAACACACAAAATAAATGGTAAACAGATGTAGAAATACCAGCAGCTCAGTGTGTTGCCTTGTGAGCACACCAGGACTATAATCTTGGACTGAGAGTTTGCTCAGCTTGTCATGTGCTTCATTAAGCCAATTCATCAATTCAACTTCATCATCTCCGAATATCTGAGCATTGCAGTGCGCCTGCTGCAGGAGCTCACATCTCCTGTTACTCTTCTCCTGGATCTCTAAGTATCTCGCCTGGCAAGTGTCTAATTTCTCCTGAACCATCTCCTTATCATCCCTGGAACTCAAGGCCTTTAAGGACTGCCCAATGCTCAGAGTTTGGTGCAAAATTTTATTATGACTCGTGATGTTTTCTTGCAAGACCTGAGTGAGGGAGCGAAAACGTAAAAAAGAAAAAAAAATGGATGGCCAAATCATATCAATGGCAAATGAAAGAACTTAAAGTGAATAACTTATTTGGAAGTGGAAAGGGTTAATTTGTTAATCAGAGTAACAGCAGGAAAAAAAAGCATTTTCACACCCATAAAAAATAATTGTCAGTTCCTAACTAACTGCATTACTGCAAGACTGTTAATGAAAAAAATTAGCAGAAGAGTCATGAGACAAATGCGGTGTGCTTTGTTAGTGACGTTGCATGCACATTTAACCATTTAAGTTTCACAATTTCTGAGAAATAATGTAGTAAAAGATCCACAACCAGTAGAACAGAGCAGAAAATATTTCTAAAGCACCAACACATTTAATTATTCAGCCTGATTATGAAGTGTCGCTGGCTTTTTTTTCACACAAACTTTTATTTGGCAAACATTCATTTGTTGTCCCCTATAACCAAATGTTTGCAATCTATTTGTCTTTTGCATGAATAATGCTAATATTTGTATGTTTTCACTATACATAATACATTCATTCATAACAATAAATTATTTTGGATGTGCTTTAGAGAAATGTGTAGTACTATACGTAATTAATTATAATACAAAAGTCTTGGTGCTTTAAAAATAAAAATTTGAATTAGTATCTTATAAGACGAAAAGACAGAGTTTTGCTTGATATTCCAGTGCTCTCTTTCTTACTTTCTGCTGGGCAATTTGCTGTAGCAGTTTGGATGTTTGTGTACCGATAGGCTCAGAGTTTGCCAGCCTTTTTTCAGTGGTGTTGAGCCATTCAGACAAGGGTTCCAATGTGTCATGAAATTGTTCCGCAACCACTAAGATTCCATCCAGCTGGCGTTTCCTACAAATCACCAAGAATCAAGCACATAATTCTCAGCAGAAACACATAGCAATGTTTTTCACGGACTATTATTGATAAAAAAACTAAAACATTTTACTAAAAAATAAGTAAGCAATCAGGTTGCATAAGAATTTGAACATATATAATTATACTTAATAAAAGAGTAAAATAATAAATAAAAGCTACTTGAGATTGACAAGTGTCCACATTTAGTATATATCATCTACAAATGTCATTGGCTTATCTGTATAAGGCACATCCACAATCATGTGGTTTTGGTACTATATACTGGTTTAGCACTATACTATGCACTTTCTCTCTGCTATAATGATGCCTTGTTGTATTTTCTATGCATGAATAAATACTCTTTATGTGCAAAACCGTGGTGTGCCTTGGGATCATTTTTTTTTTTTTTTTTATTACATCCACAATCATACCAAGAGATAAGTGGGCCTGCATGAATTTGTACTCAAAGGGTTTGACATCTCCACTCTTTATAGCTTACTGAAATCAGGAATATAGCTCATTTAATAACACTATTTTACTGCACTGTTATATTTTGGAATTCACGCGTTCAGGGTGAAAATTGTGACCATGAGTTGTTAAGAATGCACACTAGGGGTGAGAAATGTGTGCTTCATTCTCGTAGGAAATTTTCTCCCAGCTCTGTTAATCTGCTTCAATCTATATTGGTCTACATGAAGTGTTTATAGCAGGGAATAGGTCTGAGAGGAAAGTTCTCACAGAGGTTGTCAACCATTGCTATAATTATTATTAGCATTTATATAACGCCAACTTATTCTGCAGCGCTTTACAATACCCATAGCACTAATGAATAACCAATTCTTCTTTGATAAGAAGAATGTGTGGATTATTCCTTAAATATAGATAACCAAGAGGCCTCTTAGTTGTGCATTTATGTTTGTAATAGACCTAGCCATATGGTAGGGTAGAGTGTGCCAGTGGATGTGCAGAACTAAATAAAAATCTCACTTTATGAATTCAGTATAACAACAGCAAAATCACTGCATATTCCACCCTAGGTGTATATTACAAATCAGAAAATTAACATTGAATATTTTAATATGAATTACATACATATTCAAACATGCACAATTGCAGCCATATTTTGCTTTGTAACTGATAAAAGACCCTTCGTGTTGCCTTAAATGTACAATCGTGTGCCATAGCACAGTGTATGATGCCTCCTAAAATAACCCACGCACTTTGAATATAGGGTTGTGAAGGTCTACTATACTGAGAAAAAAAAAGAGCCTTTGTTTATAAGTAAAGCAATTAAATAATGAAACACTTTAAATTAAATATTATTGCCCATCCAAATGCAATTTTCACTGAATTGATTGAAAGCATGCAATCTAAAGCATTTTTCTTAAAACACAATATCTATGTCTTTGCATTTCCAAATTATCAAGATAATCGTGCAATGTTTTACAAGCTGTACTAAAATAGTTTACATTCTTCTCTGTAGACCCTAATTAGGTCGGAAGCATGTTAGTCAATGAAAGCCATGATAAGATCACAAGTTTCAAACATGCTAAGGAACAAAGCCCCTTCCAGTTATATTGAAAGCCATGACTTCCTTTTTAAACGTGGATAATAAAGCTGTGTTGTAATTACATAGAGAGAATCTGATGACATCATTGGCGAAGAGAGAAAAGCCAGAACCACAAGATGCAATTATAGATTTAAATAAACAGTTTGGGTGGATTTGATGCATTATTATACAAGGAAATGCATTTCTTGGCCCCGCTACTCTGGAGTCTCAGTGCTTATGCCCTTATGAACCCGTCTGTTTTTGTCCTCTTCTGTTATCAGTGTTTGCTTTCACTACATAAAAAAATATATAATGATCCAATGAAATATCCCATTTCATATATAATATATATTACTTGGAATATGGATCCAAATCCAAACGTAGCCACAATTAGTGCACAACTCCAAAAGGCTGTATATAAACCGATAAAATGAATAAATAAAAGGACACTAAGTGAGCATGGCTAAAGATATAGCCAATTCCTTGCAAAGGATAGATTTGCTCTTGTTTCTTTTAAGTGCAATTTTTCAAGTTCAAATGTATCTGTTGTGATATTATGAAGAAAAAAAAAATGTTTATTTTTTATGGTTAAAATGTATATCATTTTCTGATATATCATGCATGAGAGAAATTATTGGTATCCAATTGCATCTATCCTCTACTAGGAATGATTCACTATACTTTTTAGCCTTATGGTTGACTGGCAGATTGAGCAATGAAACACATGCAATCCATAGTGAAACATTGGAGGAGATGGGGAAACAAAGAATGGTTGGAAATGCCCAGAACATAATATGGGGAATAACAGCAAGGGATTTAGAGGGAAATCAATGGATGGGGAACACAGCACTGGCTGGGGAGATACGCTGCAGTGGATGGGGAGAAACACTGGAGTTGGGAGACAACAAACATGAAGAACCAGAACGTGGGATAGGAAATGCAGAAGTAAGGGAACACAGCAGGGTATGTGCAGGAAAACCATAGAAAGAGGAGACTGGGATTCACCACTGTAAGTGCTGTCAAGCAAGAGAAAGGGGAGTTGGGTCAAACACATACACAGAAAATAAAGGTGCATGGCAGTGAAGGAAGCAGATACAGGAGAGAAAAGGAAAATTAAGCTGAGATACAACCAGCCAGGATAAGATAGGAAGACACTGAATTGACCCGGAGATAAATAACTGGACAAAGGAGAAGTTAAAGATCCAAGAGTGGAACCTAATATGAAACACAGTGGAGGACGTAAAGGAGGTATCTATGTTACAAGAATTCTACAAAATTCCAAAATAGTAGAACACTGTTGTTCTAGAACATTTTAGTGTGTCTTAAGCAGAACTGTCACTTCTCTAGAAATTTGGCCATTTACTGAAACTTTAAAAAAAAATGTAAAAATAAAAACAATAGTAATGAAAAAATATATAACTCATTTACTTCCCATATATACACACTTTTGTTTGTCATAGATAAAACAAAAAACAGATACAACATACTGGTTATGATGATTGGGATAGCCCTTTAAATGACGACACACGGTTATGAATTATATTCCTTTTAAACGGTCTGAATTGACATGTAATGATTTCTATATTTAGCTTTATTAATTTGAAACAGGCAGTAAAGTATATTAAAAGACAGCATCTTAGGTCCCAATATATAGTAAAGAGCCAACAATAAGCAGGCACATGGCAGACACCAGATGGATTTAATCTATCACCTAATCCTACAGGTCTGTTTAAAAGTGTATTTTATCCCTCTGTGTTTACATTTGTGCCTGGCAGATTTGCCCTTGCATTATCTCGGTAATAGAGGAACAGTAATAAAATAATTACACATGTATTTTATGGTTATCAGAAGTGTATTGTAGAAATAGAAATGTAGCTCTGGGTCAAAGCTAAAAAAAATCCAGTAGGCAATTTTGCTGCTGATTCCTATTGCCTATGCTCTGTGTGTCATCTGTATGAAAATTCACCTTACTAAGCCCATTTGTAAAATGATTCATTGATATAGTGGGGGGGAGGAAGGTGGAGTAGAGAGTTATGCAACGTTCGGCTCTGCAGATATGGACTACATCGCTTACAAATTGATAGAAGAGTATCAGGGGATATGTAGTCCAAAACATTTGGAGAACCAAAGTGTTTAACCAATTAATGCCGCTAGGACATTACATCCTGTTCTGAAAATAGTGGGATTTAACTGTGTACTATGTGAGCTGAGAAATCCGTGAGTAGATGTCAGCAGAGTGAATGCCTTTAAGTCAGAGTTAGGGTAGCTTTAGCATTAGTGTAGGGTTAATTTTAGCATTAGTGTAGGGTAAGTGTTAGTGCTGGGTTAGGGTTAATGATGTTTAGGGTTAGGGATAGTGTAGGGTTATATATAGGTTAGGTGTATAGTTGGAGGTAGTGCAGGATTACTCCACCATGACTACTTCAGTGATTTAAAGTGGTAATGGTGCCTACAAAATGCTTTGAAACATTGCACATGCCCAGTCTGACCCCTCTACTGCTGTTCCACCTCTGGCGGAATCTAATTCATTGGCTGAGAACAGTCAGCTGACTCAACCAATAAGTGAGTGTCAGGATCAGCAACTGAGTTTTGCAGCTCTGTAGAAACTGGATGTCGTAAATGCTGCTTCAGAGTTGTTAAAGAGTTTGCTCCATTACTGGGGGAACTGTGCCAGGGTACTCCTACCATCATAACCACTACAGGCGACTGTAATGGTTAGGATTATTGGAGTAACCCTTTAAATGAAGACACATATTTAATAATAATCAACTAGTCTCATCCAAGCTAAGATTGCTGATTTCATATTGGGATTAACGTATGAGTGAAATTATGATTCTATTCATAAAATCACAATATACAAATAAATAAATAAATAAATACTTAGATAAAATAAATACTGATATAAATCTGCCTATAGCTCTATAAATAAATTACAGCATTTGCCAAAGGCCTGCATAAACAGAACTATATCATAATCTGTTGTACCTTATCTCAGCTTTCTTCAGTAGTTCGTCCCACCTATGCTCCAAGGCACTTAGCTGTTTCAATATCTTCTCCTTATCTGCCTGGTCAGCAGAACCTGCTATTTTCTCTCGTTCTCTCTTGATGACATCAACAGTAGGTTTACGATCATCAAGTAATCTCTGAAGAAGCTGCAAACATCACAGTAAACATTTTTTTTTTTTAAAGTAAGAGACATAATAACAGGACACAAATGGCACACAGTAACTGAAATAACTCACTATAAATAAAGATTATCCGAAATTACAATGTAAACAAAGTGATCTGCAGTCCACAATAGTTGTGACTTATGAAAATAATATTGAAGCATATGAAGTTGGTGTAATGGTGAACTGTACCTTTTGTTCTTGAATTTGAGCCTTTACAACTTTGAACTCTGCTGAAGGAGATTTCTGGTTTGCCACCAGCTCCTCTGTGTCTGTAAGCCAGTTGAGCAATGACTCCAGAGCATCTTGGAACCTTCCACAATGCATTAGAGCTTCCTGCAGCTGAGCTGCTCGCTGTGCAACCTGTCAAAAGACAAATATCATTATGCCACCTGTCATCATCAGCAATTCACCGCTATTAGAGCTCCCATACTCACTACATCTCTGATAATACTGCATGTGATCACTAAAATCTCTATAAAACCACAAACATTACTCTTACTCTAAGTAGAGTAATAAAAAGCATTACTGAAAGATTTTATGTATTTTTACTTTAAATCTCAAAGTTTTTAACTGGCAGTAGGAAGGTTTTCATTCTGACTCGTAGCTACAAAACTGCCAAAGCAGGGAATACTAACTATTAAAATGGTTCCATTCTAACATCCCATATTTTTCTGCCTGGAACCCTAGGCACAATTCTGTCAATTCCCCTTTATCAAAATCCTGGACAATAGAGAAATACTATTTTAGGGCTCCTGTCCATGTTTTTAGTGACTCCTGTGGGAGTATATATAGTCAGGGTGGTGCTGTAGCTTAGAGGTCCTTAATAATATCTCTGGTGGTCTAATGGAGGAGTGAGTAAGAGGTGCAAGCCTAGGGATAGATTGGTGTTCCCTGAATCAAACTGCACTTATTTTGCAGGAACTTTGCACAGGATACAATTTCGAAAAGTAGAAGGGGTTTATTATCTCAGCATCTGCTACCCTCCAGTTTTTTGTTTCTTAACCTACAAAAATTCTGATTTCCATTTTTGTTTTTCAAAATCTCCTCAGGAATTCTAATCATATTTCAGCAACAGCTCTTTTCAATCTCTCTGGTAGGTTGTGGAACCTGATGGTTAAAACCTCTCAGTGATAAATCCCCACACTGGCCATGAGATAAAGGGTCCTTCTAAACATCCAAAGTCTTTGTAATAGTTAATTTTACAATGGTTAGGCAAACTTTTTAAAAGTGACGCTGAATATTATTATATGTCTTTTCTTTCTTTATTTTTTAGAAAAACCTAGAAGTCTATCCAACTTGTCTCATTGCACCTCCTGCAGTAAGTCCGACAGTTAAAACAAACAGTACAAAATATCACACAAGAAAGCAGGGGTTTGAGCAAGCCTTGCCTACAATCTACCTTTTTAGATGCCAGGGAATTAAAGCATATCTCACATAGAACTGGGTAACTTGCTAAAAAGGTGAGATTAAGCACAATAGGTATGCTATTTGTATGATCAGATACCTTCTTGTTTAGGGTGTTCCATCTAGTGTTTACTTCTTCCAAATCACGTTCTAGGCCTTCTGCGCTAGTGTTTTTTGCAGCACTTTGAATGAGTCCTTGACCTAACCAGTTAACTTCTTGTAGACATGCTTGCAATGGTTCAATTTCCTCTTTCTGGAAAACCTGTGTATAAAACAATCTGCATGAGACTGGATTTGACATTCACTTTACCAATTAATCATGCATTATAGCAAGTTCAAAAGAACCCCATTCTTTTCTATGATGAAAAAAAAAATCACTCAAGATTATCCAAATATATATTGTTCCACATACCCAATCTACACTTGTGTAAACACACACCTTAGATCAAAAGTAACCTAGAGAAAAGTTTCCTTTTAGTTAATTAAAAATGATTGCACCTGGAAATGTATATGTATATATTTTTTGAACCATCTTGTAATTTTATACAAAGCTACTGGGAGATATGAAATCCTAGGTGTGTAGAAGAGGTAGGCATTAGGGGAAAAAAAAAACACATTTTAAAATTAGGCCTCCAGTTTAGAGAACTAACCACACCCAACTATAAGGATGAAAAACTTAGGGGGTCTACAGTCGTGAGATGTATGCAGATTAAATGAAATACAATACATATAATGCATAATACTTACATACATATCTGAACATGTGACAAGGAGATACGTAAATCTTGTTATACCTATATACATATCATAACACACATACAAACATTATGATTGATATTATTATGTCCAATAGAGGTTTATCTACCTAAAGAAAAGGAATGTTTAAAAAAAAAAAAAAAGTAATATGCAAGGTGTACATGAATTTAATAAACCATTGCATAATACATTTTCCATAGGTGTTCTGTTTAAGGTGATACCTCATTCACATTATAGGTAGACATGCCAGAAAATAATAAATGATTATACAGACAGATTGTGGAGATTAATTAGATGCAATGGGGAAAAATTAGAGAAGGAAAACATTCTAAATCTTTATTGTTATTATATGGAGATTTTACTTTCAAGATGAATAGTATAGGATTTTTCACTATCCAATATATCACCTTTCAGTAAATTTACTCAAGATGTCTTTCTTGTATTGCATAAACAACTAGAGAATTAAATAAAAACCTGTCAATAAGAATACAGTTCCAGTGCCCAGTATTCAAGTTCTGCTGCAGAACCTCTTAAATGAACCCCTTAAGGACACATGACGGAAATATTCCGTCATTATTCCCTTTTATTCCAGAAGTTGTGTCCTTAAGGGGTTAAGGTGTACTGCCTGTTTTTAGACTGCTACTACATTTAATGTTATGTAGAGATTATAGTCACTGGCCAGAAAGATATGCAAATCTACCATCCAGAAAATAGCTTTGCTGATGCTCCCTAATGTATCTATTTCTACTGCAGTATCGCTAGGTACTACCACAACAAGAGGACATAGTCTTAAATTAGAGGAACAAAGGTTTAAAAATAATATCAGGAAGGATTACTTTACTGAGAGGGTAGTGGATGCATGGAATAGCCTTCCAGCTGAAGTGGTAGAGGTTAACACAGTGAGGGAGTTTAAGCATGCGTGGGATAGCCATAAGGCTATCCTAGCTATAAGATAAGGCCAGGGACTAATGAAAGTATTTCGCAAACTGGGCAGACTAGATCGGCCAAATGGTTCTTATCTGCTGTCACATTCTATGTTTCTAAATGCAGAGTATTCTAGACTTGCTTTTGTTTCTTGATGCAGTAGGCCTTGCATAAAGTGAATTAGTTGCTGGATCACCTCTGGTAACACTTTACAAGGCACTTCTTGTATATATTGTGTAGCTTACAGTCCTGCAGCTGAATGACCTATGTGCAACTGGGCAAGTTGTGCACACTACACCTAGCAAGTATCTATGGCTTGTGATAGAGTTTTTCGCATTTAGGCTGGTAGATCTACTATAATTGTACATAGGACAAACATTAAATGTATTTCAGGTTTTGTTTTTATCTTATAGATTTTAACTATAAACCAAAGTAGGGCGTAATCTGAATTGAAAAAGTTGTTTCATGCTTTGCAATTGACCTATACTTTAATATAAAGGAAGAGGTTGAATCATTAAAGTACTACTAAAGTTTTTATTTTGCTTAAATCGGAACTGTCACTGTCATGGACCCAGGGCTCCAGGGTAGCAGGGCAGGGGTTCCTTTTGCATGGGTGAGAATTTTGAGAGGGGCATTTGTTGATGGAATATGTATGTTTCAGGTTGTTTGAGTTGTAGTTAGTAGGCACGTTGGTTTAACAGAGAACAAGGACTTTTGTATTCTGTCCACATGTTTTGTTAACAAGAGTGATATGGACAAAATTTGTTTGTGCTGTACGTGTTTGTTTTGGCGGGGCTGAGGGTTGTTTTCAGCAAGAAAGGCAAGTTATGAGAAGAGGACTTGATTGGAAATAGTATGGATTGTTAACGACACAATTGTATTTTGGTCTAAATGCCTCTTCACAGCTGCAATATAGTTAGTTCTGTTTAACCCCTACATGTAGTGTCACCTCATGGTGTGGGGTAAAGGTTATAAGCCATGCTCATTATATTTAACCTTCGAATACTGCTCAGATTAGTTTGAGCTTTGACTCAGCAAGGCGATATTAGATAGTCCAAAAATAGCTAAGAAGCGGAGAAGTAATGGAGGTACTCAGCCAGAGTACCCACAGGCCATTAATATCACTGTCTATGGACTTTGCATAATTAGCAAAGACCCCAGTGGCCAAAGTGTAAAGGTGGCCAAAGGTAAAGGTGAGTTTTACTTACCTGAACCTGTCCCTTGTGCAGGCAGTCATCCTCTTACTGTTGTTCATAATCTTCTACTGTTGTCACTGCTGCACGAGAGTACAGCTTTTTAAGGGCCTATGGGGGAATCTGCGAGACAGGATCCTCCATAGGAAGAGATCATTTTCCTGCAGCCTCCACTGGTGACAGCTGGGGAAATGACAAGGCTTAATGGTGGTAGCTCTGCCCACTGTCAAAATTTGTCAGGTGGAGAACAAATACTGAGACAGAGTAGTCCCTGCTTTGTCTCAGTATATCTTTTGACTGGGGTGGAATTTCATCAAAATTCCAACACAGTATATTTGAGTATTTGATATTGAATTAAGATACTATTGAATTATTATTTTCGGGACAATAGGTTCTCCTTAAAACTGATTATTTTCACTACTTGTAGTTTTTAAAGAAAATATAATATAAAGTGGGTCACACATAAGCATACTGGGTTAAAACTAAGATTAATACATTTAACTACACCTCACTGATGGTGCAAAGAAAGAGACCTGTGCAGGGAATTACCAAAGGACAAGCTATTGAGTTCCTCTAAGCTTTTATCGGTTCTCAGAGTTCTCATATCCTTTGTTGTAATACATTTTATATTATTAATATAGATTATTAACTACTGATGAATCATTTATTACTTAGGCTAAATTTCTCCACATTTACAGAAAACTGCAACAACAAAAAAAAGGAGAAACAGTAATCCAGCCGTATGATTTTCTAAGTAAGTGATGGCACTGAAGATTTTTGCAGACTATATTACCCATGAAGCTCAGTAAGTTGTAATGGATGTAGCTTAATGTAGATTACCTTATATTACTTGTGTTCGAGAACTACACTTCCCTAATGTTTGGCCAAAAGGGAATCACAGAAAACAATGCGCAGCAACAATGACGTAGTTATTCCAAAAATCAATCTTTCATAAATAAAAGATAATACTTAACCCCTTCCCGACCGTGGACGGAAATTTTCCGTCAACCTTGTCCTTCAGTTAAGGACCGTTGACGGAAAATTTCCGTCATTTTCTTAAGTTAATCCCAGATCGCCGCGATCGCGGCAATCGCGGGGTTAACGGTGCTCCGGTCTGCCTCTGCATTAGAGGCAGACCGGGAGCACCCGATCGGGCTGCCCCAGCACCGGTGCTCGCTCTGACAGCATGTCAGAGCGAGCACATGTGCTCCACATACTCACCTTCCGCCTCCCTGCACTTCCGGGTTCTGTGTGAAGTGCAGGGAGACGGATCAGTGCTGATCTGCTTCCCTGTGTAAAAAAAAAAAAAATTAAAGTTAAATCCCAGCCCCCCTGCCCCTGTTTTAATAAAATTAACCCCTTCCCTGCCAATTGATCACTGACTACAGTGATCAATTGGCAGGGTATACATTTTAATGTCATCTGATTTTTTTTTTTTAACCCCTGAGGGTTAATTATTTTTTTTTTAACCCTCAGGGGTTAAATTTATTTTATTAATTAATTTAAATATTAAAAATTATATATTTAGCTAGCTGGGATGGGTGGAAGTTAGTGGGGAATTGGGGAATTTGGTGTTAGGCTAACTAGGGGTTAACGTTAAAAAAAGTTTTAAAATAAGCTTTAAAAAGGTAAAAAAAAATTTTTTTTTAAATGTTTTAGTAACGTTTAAGTAAAAAAAAAAAAAATACCACCCCCTTTACCCAGTCTAAATAAAAATTAACCCCTTCCCTGCCAGCTGATCACTGCCTACAGTGATCAAAATACAGATCACAGTATTATACTGTGATCTAATTTTTTTAACCCCTGAGGATTAACTTTTATTTATTTTTTTTAACCCTCAGGGGTTCCATTTATTTAATTAATTAATTTAAATATTTTATAATTAAATATTTTGCTAGCTGGGGTGGGTGGGAGTTATGGGAAAATGGGGAATTTACGGTTAGTGCTGCTTACTGCTAGTTAGGGGTTAACGGTAAAAGAAAAGTTTAGAAAAAAAATTAAAAGTGTAAAAAAAGTTAAGATAGTGTAAAACATTTAATAAGTAAAAAAAAAAGTTTAAAAATGGGTTTTACAAAGTAAAAAAAGTTTTACAAAGTAAAAAAATACATTTAAAAATGCTCATTACCACTACACTTGGTACAAGCTAGCGGAAATATTATCCCACGCTAAGGTTCAAAATATGCCTTTTGAATTACCCTGGGATGTCTTCTTTAAGAAATGATATGCCTTTATGGTGTAATTGGATGATATAGCCTTGTAAAATACTCTAAAATGGGACATGGACACAGCGTAAAAATTCAAAGTTTGGAAAAAACTGGAATGGCTGTGTCTCAAATGTGCCCCTTCAATGTCCACATATACCTGGCAAAGGTACATACGGGGGTATTGCTGTACTCAGCGACATAGCTGAGCAACATATGAAGTAGTATACAGTCGTAGTACACATAAGGTTTGCAAAATATACTGCGCAAACTCACTTTGTGTGTCAAAAAGGCAGAAAAAATGCTTATTACCACTACACTTGGTACAAGCTAGCGGAAAAATTATCCCACGCTAAGGTTCAAAATATGCCTTTTGAATTACCCCGGGATGTCTTCTTTAAGAAATGGTATGGCTTTATGGGGTATTTGGATTATATAGCCTGGTAAAATACTCTAAAATGGGACATGGGAACAGTGTAAAAATTTAAAGTTTGAAATGAACTGGAATGGCTGTGTCCCAAATGTGCCCCTCCGATGTCCACATATACCTGGCAAAGGTACATACGGGGGTATTGATGTACTCAGCCGACATAGCTGAGCAACATATGAAGTATTATACAGTCGTAGCACACATAAGATTTGCAAAATGTACTGCGCAAATTTACTTTGTGTGTCAAAAAGGCAAAAAAACGCTTATTACCATTACACTTGGTACAAGCTAGCGGAAAAATTATCCCACGCTAAGGTTCAAAATATGCCTTTTGAAATACCCTGGGATGTGTTCTTTAAGAAATGGTATGCCTTTATGGTGTAGTTGTAATATGTAGCCTGCTCAAGTGCTCCAAAGTGGGCACGGACGCATCAAAACCCTCCATGAAAATTCACACTTAAAAACCTTAACTTGTTACGTCTCTTTTATAGCAGTGTAACTTCACAAAATAGTGTCTAGGTCATACATTGGGCATATTGTTTTACTCAGAAGACTTAGCTGAGCATAATTTGGGGGTTTTGAACTTAGTGGCACATATGAAATGTACAAAATGCCCAGCAAAAATGTAATCCGTATGTAAAAAATGCCCAAAATTATTTTTTACCACATACTTTGGCATATATTGGTGAAAAAATGGGGGCATGTTAAGGCACAATATGCACCATATGAGATACCCTGGAGTGTCTACTTTTATAAATGGTAGGCCTTTGTGGGTTTTTTTTGAACAGTCAAACTGCTATAATACCCCAAATTGAAGCATAGGCCCATTAAATCCGCCTCTCAAAATTCTACTGTAAATGTTGAAACGGACAGGTCTCCTATATGGCACTGTAGCTTCACGAAATAGTGCCAAAGACATACAATGGGGGTATCGTTGTACTCAGCAGAAGTAACTGAACACAAAATAAAACTTTGTACAGGAATAGCACACACCAACTTTACAAAATATACATGGGAAGTTCTTTGTTATAAGTTTGTGTGCCAAAAACTCCAAAAAACTAAATTTTACTCCAATATTTAGCAGAGATTGGCGGTGAAATGGCTACTTAGAAAGTGTCAAAAAAACCTTAGGACAATAGCCTGTGATGTCTACTTTATATAAATATATACTTTTGTGTGGCAATTTTGTTTTCTTTTATGGCTATTAAGCTTACAAGACAAACATACAAAATTCTAAAATCGCTCTACATTAAAAGTTTATTTTACTCCTTGTGCTTTATGACCTGTAACTACCAAAAAAAACTTTAAATCCCAGACACATTATATATTTTGTAAATCAGAACAACTAAATAAATTTATTTTTAATTACTTTCTTTAACCTGCACTAATTAGGCACACATTATTATTGCAAAAACTGTACAAAAAACACAAAATTTTTCTTTTTTTTGCATTTTTCTGTATTTTTTAAATAATAAATAAGCATTTATATATATATATGTTACATCAAATTAAAGCCCTTTATGTCCTTTAAAAAACAGTATATAATATGTGTCGGTGCAATAAACGAGAGAGATGCAAATTGCAGTTGAACGCATACAGCAAGAAAATGCAAAAATTGCTTGTGTCATTAAGCGTAAGACAAGCTTCTGAAGCTGTGTCCTTAAGGGGTTAATAGTATGTATTCTTTGTACAAACACTCTTTTTGTACAAACACTGCCCTAACTTGCCCTTTCCATCAAATTAGCTTGGTAATTATAATTACAGAATTAAACAAATTAACAATTGGACATGCATGAGCAGCAGCCAAAAACAACTTTAATTTAAAGGATATTTCCCAATCATAAACTATAACCAACCTTGGCTTCTGCTTATCATTTAGTCAATTAAAACTCTTTCTCAAAATAACTTGATCTTCATAGACAAAACATTGGTGTGGGTAATGGGCAGGCCAAAAAAACAAAAAACAGAGATGCCAAAAAACAAACCTTAATTGATAAATGTGCCATTTAATATTAACAAAGGGAGGATTGGGAATACTCATTAAAGTATACCTTTTATGATACACATAACTTTGATTTCATTCTTGCGAATTTGCTAGAGGAGATTTGGAATGGGATTGCAGACTTAAGAAAAGTAATACATTGTGTGAGGCAGTAGGGTAATAGCCTCAAAGCTGTGTTTATGGTGACACTGGACTGGAGGTAAATGAGCACCTAAGGATGCAAATACCAATTAAGTATAAAACATATATTTTTTATAAACTATATACTGAATTAGAGACTGCTTGCTGTTATGGTGGGTGCGACAGGCATTAGAGACTTTTTTTTTATTCAAGCTCTGTTTTAATTATACAAAATAAGGAAGATACATGCATGTGTATATATGTGTGTTGGTACTTGTGACGAGTTGTCCTTTTTTTGTAGGACAGCTTTGTAAAAAGTAAAATAGTCAAAGCATGGTGGATCGAGAGGGTGGTTACTCTTATCAATCCAAATTTAAAAACTATCTGAATAGTTTAATTAAGGATCTCGGTAGAAAACAGCTTTTATTTCCAAAGCTAACAGTCTTCACCTGGCAGGACATTTGTCACTGTGAATGTAGTCCAATAATGCATCTTAAAAGTTTTCCTAAGATGGAACATAAATTGTTGAAACCATTCTATATTAATATGCAAACAGGGGTCTGTTGTCTCACTTTACTGACTCAACACACTATGAAAAGCAGATTTAGAACCAGATAAGAACATTGTTTCCAAAATGACAGTGATTTTAGGTATCGGTATCCAGTCATAACTTTAAACTGTTTAAACTGTTCCCTTACAGGCTAGGCATTCCTAGACTTTATTATACTGATCCTACAAAGATATAGGGTATATTGCTAGGCAAAGCCCCTATGTTATCATACGGAACAAAAGAACGTATGCATCAGACATTACAGATTTTACCAAAGTAAGAACATTTTCACCTTAGTTAATCTCTCCACCAGTACACTTGTAATTTTACTGCAATATGAAAATCAGTGTGTATGGTGAATAATCGTAAAAAAAAAAAGAAAAGGATTATTATGTATCAGGAAAGCAATGTATATAATGAATAATGCAATAAGAAAGTAGATTACAGTATATGCATCTCAAGTAAACAAGTAGCATACCAAATGCTAATAGTTCACAAGCTTTTGCATATATTCAACAATAGTCCTACTATTTCAAATCCCCACAAGAGAAACAAATCACACATTTTTGATGGCATCAATTTGTTGTGATGTGGTTGTGGGTAAAGACAATTCTGGTATTTGTCAAAAAAAAATTTCAGCTAGAACTTTTATAAAAATAATCTCCCATTTTTTTCAGTTATAACACACGGAGGCCTTAGCATTTTCTTTGCACTTAAAAGCATGGGTTCAAACCTAATCTGTGCCACACATTGTATACATGTTCATACCATGCTAGTCGTAATTGTTTAAGGTTTGTCATGCATATTTCACTCAAATCACCTTAATTTGGAACCACATGCCTGTCTCTCCGATCTTGAATACAAACTGCTCGCCTCTGAGACATATCAGCAATATTAAGTATATTCATAAAACATAAAATGTGTGTTTATCCATTCCACTGTTTAACCTGTCTATATACAAGTACGCTGTTGTGGCGTCTGTTACCGTTATGTACTCACCTGCACAAAAATAATGAAACAGTATATATATATATATATATATATATATATACATACACACACACACACAATAATAAACATATGGACTGCACTCACGGTCTCTCATAGTGAAGTTGTCTTTATTCCATAAGAAAAAACAGCAGATCGACGTTTCGGTCCTCTCTGGGACCTTTTTCAAGATCAAATGGCATCCATGAAACGTTGATCTGCTGTTTTTTCTTATGGAATAAAGACAACTTCACTATGAGAGACCGTGAGTGCAGTCCATATGTTTATTATTGTGAATAATCGATCCCCAGGACCAGCACCCAGCATTTGAGTAACAGAGGTTAGCCTGAGTGCAAGGATCATTCTCACGTTTTGTATGTATATATATATATATATATATATATATATATATATATAATCTCCCCTATGTTTCCTTGGGCAGATGGGCCAAATGGTTCTTATCTGTTGTCAAATTCTATGTTTCTATGGATCAAAAATTTGGACTTGTTTTAAGAAGGCATAAAACAATATCTAACTACACAACAAAGCAAAATGACATATAATGTTATTTTCTTTTATTTTGGCTTTTTAAGCTCTGTGCTACAAGAAAGGATTGTTCACAGCACTGGACTAACCATGAGGCTCAGACAGCCTGAAACATTATCAAAACAGACTTGCTGAGCTGACTAATGATAGGTTTGCAGGTAAACAGGGTAATGAGTGGTATGTAAAACACATTACACCTTTGATAACAGCAAACAGAACTCTGCTTTGGTTACATGCACTGTTTACTTTTAGATTAGGTGGCTGGATGGATTTGATATTGTAAAACAAGGCAAAGAAAACACATAATTAACAGTGATGCTTTGCAAATCTCTACCACCGTTGACAAATATTATCACAGCAGATGTTAAGTAAATTTCCCATGATGCACTGCCATATGCAGTGCCAAGGTTAGACCACTGGCACAATAGCTCATTTCGCCAACACTGGGGATTGCAGCTAATATATAAGTTAAGTAATAAACTTTTTTTTTTATCATTTCAGATCTCTGCATCTGAGATCATGATATGGGTGATTATTTGTTCCAGGGGCTTAGAACTGCTCAGAGTGCAGTAAGCACCCTGGCAAGCTAAGTACAACCCATACATTTACCAGCTGCTACTCAGCCCCAGCTTTGACAATGTTTATTGTCTTCTATTGCTCAGCAATCAGTTTATGCAGCACATAATACATTTTGTTGTTTTTATATCAGTCAGGAGAACAGTAATATATACAATGACATTAGATTTAAGGGACAATTGAGGGCACTGTGTACTTGGACATTCTTAACAGTTTCATCACTGCAGACAACCAAACAATTGATATGTATTTTATTTAAACAGTATTAATATTAATGTTTATAAAGCTCCAAATATTCTGCAGAGCTGTACAATGGGAGCAATAACAGCTCAAATGAGCTTACATGGTTTTAACTTTTTATATTTAGCCAAATCTCTACACCAGATCTCTACATGGTCATCCATCCATCCATCAAGTTTTATATAAAACCTGAAAAAAGCTGTGAGAAGTTCTTTTGCTATTCTGTGCTATCCATAAGCCTCTAGAAGATGTGATCTTACAGTATGCCTGCTGACATCTTCACAATCTCCTCCAATCCATTGCTTTTCAAAAAGAAGCAACGGATAAAAGCAATGCAAGTGCGGCCACATGCCACACTCCTCCAATCAAACACTGCTACCAGTAGCATTTGATTCTCAGACCGCGTTTTACTCTGGAGGAGGAGGAAGCGCCTCTTGTGGCTGTCAGGAAGACAGTCTATATGGGTGGATTCAACCATGCAATATAAACACTGTTTCCACTTGTAGGCTTTAAAATGACAGGACCAGTGCACACAGACCACTTTGTTGAGATGGTCTGCGTTTCTATAGTGTTCCTTTAATAATCAATTAATCAGTGGTTTCCAACACTGCCCTTGAAGTACACCAACAGTCTAGGATTTAGACATTTCTCAATTCTCAATGGGGATACTGACAAAAACTGGACAGTTGCTGTGCCTTGAGGACTGTGTTGGATCTATGTCATGACAGGTTAACAATAACGATATAAAATACATACATACAAAATAGTATAGTAAAATAAGGTTACAAGATGCTCACACACTGTTGAAAACTAAACACGTAAAAATATTATAATCTGTCAGACTCTTAACTTTATGTTCATGTACGAGTGTGTGAAAAATCTATCTGGGGAAGGAGAATGTAAGATATAGTTCATCATCGGCTCAAAAACAGCTCTAGGTGGTATTTTATGCATTTAAAATTACAACAGGGATTTTGTTTTCAAAGTTAATCAATCCACATTACTTCATGTAGGTCCTCAAACTATGAATAAACTCTTGAGATATAACTACGCTGGCATTTAATGTCATTCAACAGACTCAATTTATCTAGTGTAGAGAGTTATTTAACAATGTTATACCATGGCTGCATTGCATATATGTATATACTGTATACAAATACATATTTAAACAAATATGTAGTTCTTATGCCATATGTACAGATATTTAATGGTAAGATTAAACTTTTGCTTACTTTTGCTGAATATTTTTCTTCTATTTCTGTAAAGATTACTTATAATTGAGAAGAAAACTTTTGGCAAATAAATTTCAAAGAGTTACTCTTGCCCTTTTTCTCTATGTTATTTCTAAATTTATAAAGGCCTTTAGGGCGCTAGTAACTACCCTTCTTAATTTTTATTGAAACTGGAATCCAGAGACAGGCAAAGTTTTCCTTGATAAAACACAAAGTGCTCTGTGAATATATAGACGCTTAGGTACAGTTATAAAAATATAACACATTCACACGTTACTACACTCAGGTGGATATCCCCCTATTCCACCCCATACGTGAGAGCAAACAATCAAAAACAGGAAGGTGTACAATGCACCAACCAGAGAAATGGAGCATGTAATATGTACTATAGGACACACCTACCCTTTGTTGGGACGTAGAGATTAAGCTGTAAAATAGAGAAAAAATATAAAAAAAGGAACTAATAGTGTAATAACGTCAGGGGTATCAGTGGACTGTAGGTGTTCAATGGTCCAACTCACATGGGAATGAGCCTTCCAGGACCGGCTCAGTTACATCCCTACTCATCCCCCCTCTCATAATATTGTAAAGCGCTACGGAATCTGTTGGCGCTATATAAATGTCAATAATAATAATAATAATAATAATATAGGCAGAAGTGTGCTAGGTGACACAATCCCCTCTTCTGTCCGCTCAAATATGGTATATGAAAACCAGTAGACTTCTGGTGTAGTATGTAAGGTGTGATAAAACAGATATACTATAAAAAGATCTTGCTGACCTATTTCAGAGCCCTTAATACCTTGCTCAAGGTAATAGTGCCCTGGGCCTCTGAGGGGGGCACACCCTTCTTTTCAAGCAAGCAGGCAGGAGTGATTTATAGGACTATATTATTTAATAAACATAACAATTAAAAACAACGTAACACAAATAAAAAGCTAGCTGCCAAGAATACAAACAAATTGTCCTTGTTCCTCCTCCGATTAGCGTTTCAGAGGGCTCCTAGGGTTTTCTCAATCGATGTATCCTGCTTGCATGCTGATTTTCTTTAAAAGGGCTCCCTCTTCTTCAATTGGTCCGTGTGCACATCTTCATCCAATCAGGGTTGTGGATTCTGGAGGTAAGTATCTTCCCCAGCTGATATTTGTTCAGTCTATCAGCATTCCGGAAGTGATGCAATATCGTCACTCCCTTCTGAAACCCCTCTATATCATTCGCTTGTTTTTTGAAGCTTCTTCCGCTATCTTTAATTGGGGATAGATAACTGGACTTACGGAAAAGCAGTGATGTAGATCGGTATGGGCACTATATGTGTGCTCTAGGCTGTTCTGAGAGGGAATACCGATATCGGTACCCCTCATTCAGCAGATTGCCAATACATGAATTGATGATAATATATCATAAATATAAAAGGACAAAAAGGCAAGTTTTCCTTGATGTTTTCCACACACTGCTTGTCTCTCTGAGGTCCAATTAAGTACTGGACCAATCTCTTAGGCTCAGAGTACATGTGTGCACTTTTAGCCGAGGAGAGAACGGATTGTGGGGTGAACAAAAGGGGTGAACAATGGGTGGGTATTTAAAAAAAAAAGAATGTATGCTACACAAAGTAAGGAGACAGGGAGGACTGTGAGGGATCACAGGATGGAGTGAGGGGACATACAGGCTTCTACTCACAGAGCTTCCTTCAAAGGTAGAAGCTGGTTTTATATGTCAACAGCATACAGTGTGTTCTGACAACAAATGTAATATTTGCACAGAAATAACCTTAGGCAGTCTGCAACAATCAAGTATGCTGTGGGTGCATCTATACCCAGGCACAAATGTGCCAATTTCTCTGTATAGACAGTGTTGAAACACTGCACATACAGAGTGCTTGTTTCATGACCAGTTCTGATGGCAGATAATAGGTTGAAGGAAAACTTTAATGTTAAAACCTGCAAATTATTAAACCTCTCGTTGTGGCAACTATTATACCAAGGATGACTAATTGGCATTATTTTGCAAATTGTGCATAGCATCACACACAAACAAAATTGATTGATTGTTTTTAACTGATGTGATTGCAGAGAAGGAAACACAGGGCAAAATAGTCAAACTGGAAAATAAGTCTATTTTGGTCTACATTTCGTAATCCTCTTTATAATTTTCCACAAATCCTGGTGCAGTAAGTAACCCTACTAGCCTTCAAAAATAAAAACTTAATACAAATGTGAAAAGTCACAAATTCATCTGACAAACAAGTAAAAATAGACTTATTCACAAGAAAATTAGCACTGTTTAAAATTAGTGACTCAGAACATTTATGCTGAATTCATTTACAGTGCTGTGGGAAGCAATGTATTATAAATAATTCTGTTAGTTTTACTTCATAGATTACACAAAAATGCTGATCACATTAAACATGATATTGTACAGCTGGACATTACAATATTGGAAGAATATACTGTGCTTAGCTTTCTCCAGACAGTGCAATAAGCAGACAAAGATTTTGCAACCAGAAGAATATGTATAAATAGGTTTGTACCAATATTTTGTTGTTCTAAGATTGAGATATGCATATAATAGGTCTGCCCAGTCTGCACAAAATCATAGTTTAGTACGATGCCTAATTAAAGGCAACCTAGATGTCCTTGGCATTGGCTAACCTTTAGAGGTGAAACTGTTCACAAACTGTTTAACTCCATAATCTTCAATCCAGCACTGTCTAGCTATAGCTTGAGAAACGACAATTTTATAAACGGGGAGTTCCTGAATGGCTATGCCCCTACCCTTCCAATTCTACCCATTCACAAAATAGCTTGAGAAACGTTGATTTTTATAAATGGAGAGTTCCTGAATGGCTGATGCTTTCAGCCAATTAGAGGAAAACCTTTCTAAGGCAGCCCAAGGCTTCCTATTTAAAGATTATCACAGCTAAACAACGCAGAGGGAAGATTTTACCTAGGGGTAAGTCAGTGCCAAGGACCTCCTGGCACCATAACAACTTCATTCAGATGAAGTTGTTATGGTGCCCACAGTAGGAAAGGAATTAAGTGATATGAAGATTCTCCTTAGGGCCAATACATCCTGCAAATTCAGTCTGCATTGCAAATAAAAAGAGTGTGACAAATGGTATATATTTCACATTTAAATTATTAAAGTGACAAAGGAGGTTACTGTAAAGCTTGAAATCTATATGTTAAATGTACAAACCATTTCAGGGAAAGATCCCTGTGACATTAACAACAATAAATTGTCTGTATATAAGGAAATGCACACACACAAACTTTACAATTGCAGGGGGTGCCAACATACAATTTGTCCCACAGTGCCAAATAACCTAGGAATGCCTATGCTCTACAAAAAAAATACATTTGAAGTCCATACAATGAATTGGCAAGTGACTAAGCATCTCGTGAGATCAACAAAAAGCAGCTTTCACCTGAACAGTTCATAACTTCAGAAAGGTTTCCAGGATGTTTTGACTGTTGTTGCCAGCATGAACTATGTAAATAGATTAACTATGCTATTTACCAAATAGTATGTAAACAACACAAAAAAGGGATTATAGACAAATTCAACAAGAACAAATAAACCTCCATCCATTTTAACCAAATAAAACAAAAATTCAAATCTGAACCTTTCCACTGTAAATTAGTCTGAATCTCACAATTAATCAAGTGATCCAGCACATATATTCTTTAGACAGAAGATAAAATAAAATCACCTCTCTAAAACACTTCCTAAAGGTCTCACTACCGTTTCCATACACCGGAATGGAGAAGTGTCAGAGTTTAATTTGTAACAGATGGGAAAATGCGACCTCACCATAACATTGAGATAGCAATGTTAAATAAATGTACCAACATATGCTATTCTGATCTGCATTATGCATACACATATTAAATGGAGAAACAGAGACACTTTAATGTTATGTTTGTCAGGGGTTGTGTTGGCAGGGACGGGCCCATTCTGGTAAGTTACTAGAAACTGTTTATGGATCTAAAATGTATCGTATTTACACCGACTGATTTCTAAACATATTTATTGCATTTTAAAGGTATATTACTGTGAGTATTACTGCTGTGATGCTCTGTTATACGCTCAGACACACAAACGATATGGAGCATCTAGAAATGAGTGACAGGATAAAAAAGAGTGCAGAGAGATTGGGGCCCAAAATAGAGCGTGTCTCTTTTAAATAGGGGCGCTTGCAAAGCATAATATAGTGTTAGCTATGCAAATGAGCTAACACATGACTAATTTTTCATTACAATTATTATAGAAACTGATGGGATAGCCAATTCACTGTCAGGGAACATAAAGAAAAGGGATCTAAGGGTAAGAATTTTACAGCATTAGAAATAATTGTCAATGGCATGGCAGCACTCATCTAACAACCAGGTCCAGGTTTTACAAATCTGTTGGAGTTCATTTGGGTCAGTTCCTAAATCCAAGTCTGTCTGGTGCTTGTATTTGAATGCACTTTTGTGTTTTAGTGCCATGCTGGACAGAGAAGCAGTCAAAAATACCAATGTAATAATTTAGAGTGAACTATATTTGCTTAATAAAATGTAAGCAGGATATTGCTTTGCTGCAGAGGGATTTAGATAGATTGGGGGACTGGACACTAAATTGGCAGATTAAACTGAATGTACAGAAATGCAAAGTTATGCACTTCGGGGTCAAGAATGCAACTTACACCCTAAATGGCAGTGAATTAGGGGTAACCACACACGAGAAGGATTTGGGAATTGTTATACACAACAAATTAGGCAGCAACATGCAATGTCAATTGGTAGTTGCTAAGGCCAGTAAGGGTTTGTCATGTATAAATAGGGGCATAAATTATTGGGATGAAAATATAATTTTGCCTCTTTATAAATCGCTGGTAAGACCACACCTTGAATTTGCTGTGCAATTTTAGGCAGCTGTTCTAAAGAAGGATATCATGGCACAGAAAAAGTGCAAAGACGAGCTAGAAAATTGATTAAAAAAATGCAGAATTTTAGTTACGAAGAAAGTAAAAAATATAAATCTCTTTAGTTTGGAAAAACTGTGCTTCAGAGGGGATATGATAACATTATACAAATATATTTGGGGCCAGTACAAACTGGAAATCTACTCATAAACAGGGCTATACATAAACAGGGCTATACAAGGTCACACATTTAGGCTGGAAGAAAGGAGATTTAATCTAAGGCAAAGAATTTTTTTTTTTTTTTTTACATTAAGAACTATAAGGATATGGAATTCTCTGCCTGAAGAGGTGGTTTTATCAGAGTCCATAGAGGTGTTTGGATAAATACTTTGAAAAACATGACATACAGGGATATAATTTCTAATTAGTGGGTGTAACGAGAATATACCCCAACACGCAGGATTCGGCTAAACAGAAGACAACACAGAGGAGAGATACGTCTACCGGACCTTAGAATGGCCGGACTCGACGTATATGAGAGGAGGCAGAGTCAGGAACGATCCGAAGTCAAGGACACAGAGAGACAGCGTAAACTAGGACAAGCAAGGGTCTGGTACACAGTAAACAGCAAGCCGACAACCAGAACAGATAAGGATAAAGGGAAAACGTAGTCAGAAACAAAGCCAAAGTCAAAACGGAGAAACACAACTGAACACAACAAGCGCTAAAGGGAACTGATACAGAAACCACGATAGGGCAGGGAGTAAAGGGAGAGGTAAGTATATATAGCTTTTAAACTAATGTGATTGGCTCCTGTCATATCCACACCCCCAAAAGGTAAGTGTATGGGGAGTGTGGCATGACAGGGATTCACAGTATGAAACAGGATTAACCTTATGCAGTATACGATAAGGACCTATGAAACGGGGAGCCAATTTCATAGAAGGCACCCGCAGGCGAATATTCCGCGTGGAAAGCAAAACCCTGTCCCCCACAACATAAGTAGGAGCCGCCCTGCGATGCTTGTCAGCCTGAGCCTTCTGGCGAGCAGCGGAATCCACCAAAGAACGCTGAACCTGCTCCCAAGTATTACGCAAACCAGCCAAATGCTCATCCAGAACTGGCATGCCCTGTGAGGAGAATGCAGCCGGAAGAACAACGGGATGCTAGCCATAGACAACGTAAAAAGGGCTTTTGCCGGAAGAATCATGAGTGGCATTATTCCGAGCAAACTCAGCCCAAGGAAGCAGGTCAGACCAATTGTCCTGATGGTGAGACACAAAACAGCGAAGGTACTGCTCCAGAGACTGGTTGGCACGTTCAGCAGCTCCATTAGACTAGGGATGGTAAGCGGAAGAAAATGAGAGAGAAATACCCATTTCTGAGCAAAAGGCTTTCCAGAACCTGGAAATAAATTGGCTACCCCTATCGGACACGATAGATACAGGAATACCATGTAACCAAAATACTTCTCTAGCAAAGACAAGAGCCAGTTCCTTGGATGTGGGCAACTTGCGAAGAGACACAAAGTGAGCCATCTTGGAAAACCGATCTACTATCATCAGGATGACTGTGTTACCATTCGAAGGGGGTAATTCAACAATAAAATCCATGGATAGGTTAGACCAAGGACTCTCTGGAACTGGTAAGGGATGCAGAAGCCCACAAGGAACTCTACGAGACGTTTTCATACATGCACAAGTAGTACAAGCACTTATATAGTCAGTGACATCCTTGCGTAAGGAACCCCACCAATATCGAGAAACTGCTGACATCGTTTTGGTAATACCAGGATGTCCAGCAGTCTTAGTATCATGATATAATGACAGAATCTCCCGTCTCTCTGGAACATCAACAAACAATTTATCAATAGGCCTCTCGCTAGGTGCCATACTTTGTTTCGCTTGTATGGTCTGCAAGAGGGATGAAGAAATAGACAACATAGTAGTGGCTATTATCCTGTCTGGGGGAATGACAGGAGTAAAATCAACCTCCTGTTTGTCAGTAGTTTCGAACTGTCTGGACAGAGCATCTGCTTTAATGTTGCGATCACCTGGCCTATAGGTGATAATATAATTGAAACGGGACAAAAATAGTGACCATCTAGCCTGCCTAGAAGACAATCTTTTAGCTTCACCAAGGTAGGATAGATTCTTGTGATCTGTAAAAATGAGGATAAGATCCTTAGTTCCTTCTAACAAGTGTCTCCATTCTTTAAGAGCTAAGATAATAGCAAGGAGTTCACGATTACCCACATCATAATTCCTTTCAGCTTTGGACATTTGTCTAGAAAAGAAGTCACATGGATGCAATGGCCTTTCAGGCGATTCTCTTTGGGACAAAACAGCACCTACCCCGATTTCAGAAGCATCAACTTCAAGAATATAAGGCAGTGAGGGGATAGGGTGCTGTAAAATAGGTGCAGAGGCAAATGTAGTTTTAAGAAAGTCGAAAGCCTGAAGTGCCTCGGGAGACCAGACACGAGTATTACCACCCTTTTTTGTCATACGGGTGATAGGTGCTACAATAGACGAAAAACCCTTAATAAAGCGTCTATAATAGTTAGAGAAACCAAGAAAACGTTGAATTGCTTTCAAACCCTGTGGTAGAGGTCACTCTATGACAGCAGAAAGCTTCTGGGGATCCATACGAAACCCTTTGGCGGAAATCAAATACCCCAAGAACTGGACTTCGGATAGGTCAAATAAACATTTCTCTAGTTTACAATAAAGACCATTAGTAAGATGGGTCTTCAGGACCGTTGTGACATGTCTGTGATGAGTGTGCAAATCTGTAGAATATATCAATATGTCGTCCAAGTATACAATTACAAATGTGTGAATAAAGTCTCTTAGGACGTCATTAATAAATTCCTGAAATACTGCTGGGGCATTGCAAAGACCAAATGGCATAACAGTGTACTCGTAATGACCGGATCTAGTGTTGAATGCAGTCTTCCATTCGTGACCTTCCTTTATGCGTATTAAATTGTATGCACCTCTAAGGTCCAATTTGGTGAACACAGTAGCATGTTTCAGCCTGTCAAATAACTCTGTAATTAAAGGTATAGGGTATGCATTTTTGATAGTGATTTTGTTTAGACCTCTATAGTCAATGCACGGTCTTAAATCACCCTCTTTCTTAGATACGAAGAAAAACCCTGCTCCAGCCGGAGAAGAGGATCTCCTAATGAACCCTTTTTCTAGTGATTCTTTAACATACTCCTCCATGATACGGTTTTCTTGAATAGATAAAGGGTACACCCTGCCCTTAGGAGGTATAGTGCCAGGCAATAAATCGATAGCACAATCATAGGATCTGTGAGGCGGTAATTTATCAGCTTCCCTTTTATCGAATACAGTTTTGAGAAACAAGTACTGAGGAGGTATAACAGTAGATAAAGGAGGAGTAGTAGGAACATTAATGGTATTTAAAGGGGTGACTTTACTCATACAAGAGTCGTGGCAGGTTTTAATTGCCCCAATTCCCAGTCAAAAATGGGATTGTGAGAACATAACCATGGGTACCCTAACACGATATGAGAAGAGGGAGAGGTGATAACCTGAAACCGAATGGTTTCAAGGTGTAAAACCCCTGTGTACATGAATAATGGTACAGTTTCATGGGTAACTACTGCAGTATTTAAAGGTCTACCATCTATGGCCTCAATGGCCAAGGGTATCTGCCTCTCTCTGACGGGAATGTTATTTTTCGTAACAAACTCAGAGTCAATGAAGTTCTCAGCAGCCCCGGAATCAACCAAGGCTAGTATGCTTTCAGCTATACAACTCTCTCCCGTATGAAGGGAAACAGGGAGAAGCAAACAGTTAGGAGGCAATTTAGGAGACTTAGATATCACACCCAAGGCCAGTCCCCTATAAGGTCTTAGGTGCGAGAGTTTTCCGGAAGCAAAGGGCATTCCTTTACCATATGATCTCGCCTACCACAGTATAGGCAGAGTCCGTTCCTTCTTCTAAGTAGTTTTTCAGTATCTGAGAGTTTGGCAACCCCTAATTGCATGGGTTGCTCCTCGGATACTTTAACACTCTCAGGTTTATCAACTCTGGGGATAGTAGGTGTGACTACACGTCTATTCCTGTTCTTGGTATAGAGCCTGTCACGAATTCTATTATCTATATCAATGAGGTAGTCAATAAGGTCCTCTAATGGAATAGGAAGCTCTCTTGCCGCTACCTCATCTAATATAGTGTCAGATAAACCTTCCATGAATGCAGTAGTTAACCCATTATTGGTCCAATCTACCTGTGAAGCAAGGGTACAAAACTGAATAGCATAATCAGCCACAGACCTAGACCCTTGTTTAATTCTCATTAATGCTCTTGCGGCATTCTTTGACCTTTTTGTTGTGTCAAAAGTTCTACGAAAAGCCGTAAGAAAGCTATTGAAATTATGCACCATAGGTCCATTGGCCTCCCAAATAGGATTTGCCCACTCAAGTGCTTTGTCAGTAAGTTGATGCATCAAAAACCCCACTTTAGACCTATCAGTAGGAAAGGAATGAGGATACATCTCAAGGTGGAATTCTATTTGATTAATAAAACCTCTGCATGTCTTGGCTTCCCCTCCATACCTAGGAGGAGGTGTTAAATGGGGCGAAGTATTGGGTGAATTGGATACTTCGGGAGGATGGGGTGTAGGAGGGTTAGGTGCGGTTGCAGGAATAGTTCTAGACAAGAGCGTCTGGAGAGCCTGTGCTATCTGATCCATACGATGATCCTGTTCTACAAACCTTGCCTCGTGAGAAGCCATTTGCTGAGCCAAATCTGCGGGGTCCATGGCCCTATCCTAATGTAACGAGAATATACCCCAACACGCAGGATTCAGCTAAACAGAAGACAACACAGAGGAGAGATACGTCTACCGGACCTTAGAATGGCCGGACTCGACGTATATGAGAGGAGGCAGAGTCAGGAACGATCCGAAGTCAAGGACACAGAGAGACAGCGTAAACTAGGACAAGCCGGGGTCTGGTACACAGTAAACAGCAAGCCGACAACCAGAACAGATAAGGATAAAGAGAAAACGTAGTCAGAAACAAAGCCAAAGTCAAAACGGAGAAACACAACTGAACACAACAAGCGCTAAAGGGAACTGATACAGAAACCACGATAGGGCAGGGAGTAAAGGGAGAGGTAAGTATATATAGCTTTTAAACTAATGTGATTGGCTCCTGTCATATCCACACCCCCAAAAGGTAAGTGTATGGGGAGTGTGGCATGACAGGGGCCAATGGGAGCCTTTTAACAATTTAGGCTCCCACTGTCTCTTTAAGAGCGCGCCCGAGACTCGCGGCGCGCTCTTAGATTCAGGCGGGACACGTGACCGCTTCTCGCGGTCACTGCCCGCCTTCCTGTTGAGGCCGTCGGATGAGCCGCGTGCGGCTCGTGCAGCAGCAGGACCGCGCGCGGCTCGAAGAGAGGACCGCGGCCGGCCCCTGGATAAGGTGAGTAACGCTACAGTGGGGTAGTAGCTGCTTGATCCAAGGAGATATCTGACTGCCATTTTGGGGTCAATAATTAATTTTTTCCTTGTTTGTTGCAAAATTGGAAGCGCTTCAGACTGGGTTTTTTGCCTTCTTTTGGATCAACAGCAAAAGCATATGTGAGGAAGGCTGAACTTAATGGAAGCATGTCTCTTTTCAGCTATGTAACTTATCTGTATCATAACAAATAAAGATAGACTGGGGCCAAGTAACTCCCTTACAGCATCCAATGTAGAGGAGGAGATGACTTGGTCTTTAAACATTGACAGCACCCAACCACAATGAACTTTAAACTGTTATCATCTAAGGAGCTCCTAGTCCACCATTGTTGACAGTACCAAAAAATACTTAGAAACAGAAAAAAAGGGACTTCATTTGGACAATCTTTATCCCAGTATTTGCAACCCCGTTTTGGAAAACAATCATTGTTCTTTGTACTTATTGGTAGTTTTCCTCATCTTATGCCCCTATAAACCACAAATTGCAACTAGGCTGGCTAGATGCTTTTCTGTCAGTATGTGTGTTATGTTGTTGTTTTTTTTTGTTTTTTTATCAGGGTACGTTTTCTGTACAACAGCTTGTTTAGAACCCAGTTTTGTAGCAATGTAGTAACTTAGTGAAGCTTTAAACAAAAAAACTGTCAAAATAAAATCTATGGCAGACACTACTAGAGTCTCTGACATTAAAATAGCATTGTATTTTTAACTAAGACAAAGACTAGTAACCCTACAGCTGCTGATTCCTTTGTAAAAAGAGAACAGAAAAAAAAAATACATTTAAAAACGTGAACAGCAAAGGAAGAATGTGAGATGGTGCAGGTATTAGACGAAACAGAATAAAGGCAGCAACAACAAGTAAACATTGAAGGTTACGGCTCCTCCATAGTTTCAGCAGCCCAATCATGTTTTGTGATCACAATAGCTTTCTAGATCATTTGCTAATCATAACAGACTATGCAGGTGCTGATAAGCTTGTCACATTACTTCTTACAGGTAAGCACAGCTGTGACCGCAATTGCATTCTACCGAGGGCCTAATTTAAAAAATAAAAATAAATCAGCCTCTAATTTGTATTGCAAGCCTCTCACATCCACCTTACATTCTTGGTTTGACTGGAAAATGTATTTGCAAAAGGGAAAAAAAATAATGTGTTTTCCCATGAGCTGCAATAGAGATTTTCATACATTTTTCTCTTCATTTAAGGCTTCAATTATTAGTTCTAATTAGGGGATTTGGGTGCAAAATTAAAACAGGTAGAGACATGCTAGTGCAGTGTCTGCTCTGCTGGTATAGACATAATAGATAGATCTGAACTAAGTATGGATTACTATAACAAGAGAATACCAGAACACCATTTATTTCCTACTGCAATGATGCTAACCTAAGTCCCTCCGATGGATGTGGCCTGCATGCACTTGTTGGTAGTTGTTCTGGAAACTGACTAAGCTTCGTGGGATATGTAGTTCTGACACATCTAGGGCAGTGGTTCCCAAACCAGTCCTCATGGCCTGCCAACAGTCCAGGCTTATGTATCACCTTGTTTTTTCCAATGGAGATACTGACAAAACCTGGACTGTTGGTGAGTCTTGAGGACTGGTTTGGGAAACACTGCTCTAGGGCAGGCATAGGCAACCTTTGGCACTCCAGATGTTGTGGACTACATCCCTTATAATGCTCTTACACCCACAATGCTGGCAAAGCATCATGGAAGGTTTAGTCCAAAACATGTGGAGTGCCAAAGGTTGCCTACACCTGCTCTAAGGTGTCGAGATTAGCCAGTTTTAATAAAACACAATTTCATGTATAAAAAATACAGTAAATGCAAAATTGTAGGGTTTGACTGAACAGTTTCTGGGGATTATGTATCTAATATTTTTACGATACTCAGTTAAAACCAGTAGATAGATTGTGAGGTAAGGCTATCAAAAGCAACTATATAACATAATATATATTGAAGCAAAAGAAAATAAGGTGGCAAAAATATAACAAATGAACAATGAATGATACTCTGTAGTGTGTCAGTCTACATCCAACCATGTCTATTACACATTTGATATATTTATATATATTCAGAATTTGTAATAACTGATGTAGGAATCTGGAAAGTGTGGCCTTTCTGACGTTTTTTTATTATCCATGCATGCAGAGAGATGGCACTTGTTTTCATAATCTCAAAAGTATATATTTTTGCCAGTAGTACAAAAGTAGGTTGATTGTGAGGATAATTCATTTCCCTAGATTCGCAATGTACTTTTGAAGTGGCGAATAGTGACTAATAGCTGTTTAGAACTATTTAATTGGAAATAAAATTAAAGACCCTGTTGACTGCTTGACAGCAATGTTACTTGGCTAGAAAGGTCTGTTACATGTGGACTTTGAAGAAGTTGAAACATTGTCTGTGTCACTGTCTTGAATAGCCTAATATAGAACATAGCGACTACAAGCGGATATAGCAGAACAAAGTCACCTTGTAACTCAACACCATGAATAGCGGTGAGTGATAATGTTTGACCTGTAAACCCATGGTCAAATATTTGTCAAGAAGACACTAAAGATAATACAATATATTCAGCACATTTAACATTAATCAAGCCTGCAACATGTGACTTTACCAAAAGACAGGGCAAGGCAAATGCGTAGTATGTTGGTGCTTTACAAATACAACACTCTATCTGTTTATACTTCATCTTTGTGTTATGTATCCATTTGAAAGAAATCGCCATGTAATTTCAGCTTCAATAGAAGAAGTGATAAAGTGAGTTTGGGACAGCATACACTTTTTGCTATAAAAGCTACCATAGGCACAGGGCAGGGTCTGCCAAAAAAGCCACAGTATCAAAGTAACATAGTAAAGCATCATATCTTTAAAAGTGTAATTTAATGATCTAGTAAGAATACACTCCACATTTACCCATATAGCAAATTTACTTCCTTAAAGTCAATGTGATTGATCCACGGTAATTTAAGGGTTTCTCTTTAAGTGTACCCATACATAATAAATATTGTTTCTTAAATTACAGATAAGGCTTTCTTTTATTATCTAATATGCATACAAAAAGAAAAATGTAATTTTAATAAAATGTTAAAAAGGGGGAAAAATTGGGGCGGAGCCTGACAGCCAAGCTGAGCAGTCGCAACTCAGCAGAGCTCCTGTCTGAATAACTTGAAAAACAAGCAAAAACCTGCAAATTCAAAGCTTTTTACACTCCAGACACTGGGGCTTAATATCGAGACAAGGCATAACCGAGCCAGGGACCGCAAAATGCGACTGATTCCAGGGGATGGACCTGAGGCCTACCTGCGGCCTACTCAGGAAGCCGGAGGGAGACGGCCGATCCCTCAGCCGACTGCAGCCTGTAACAAAGGAGGTCTCTCCGGAACACTCTCCTCTCCCCCCGGTGAGGGATATCCCGCAACCAAAGTGTGGCGAAACCGGCCTCGCCACGTGTCCTTGGAGGGGGCTGCTTGCCCGCCTCTTGCCTTTGGACTATGGACCAGACCTTATGTGAATGTGTTATACCCCAGATAGGAATCCCATGGAGCCCATTCGTATGAAACTGACTGTAAAGACTTTGGTTCCATGGCGATTAAACTGTATTTGTGTGGTCCGAGCGCCATTCACTTAATAATGTGCGCTCAGACCTGAGCTATCTGGGGATATGTGAAATGTCTGTGTGTTATGTGTAAAATGTGACTTTATGTATTTTAAAGTGTTTTGTGTCTTTTTGCAACCATGTGCTTAATGGAGTCTTGTGTCTGTCCTGGGAGATAATTGAATTACTTATCTCCAGGATAGAAGACTCTGAAACTGGTTTGGGCCAGAAAGCCATGCTTCATTTAGTCACAAAGGACTTTTTACTAACTTTTGAACCCCTTGTCTGATTTGTGCCATTTTTGAATATGTTGTTCCCCTGAATGGATTGATTGTGAATATGTAATTTTATGTGAATGTGATGTATGGTTTTGGAGTTATGAAAGTTGGGTAGAAAGTATGTTTTAACTGTATGTATAATTGAGTTTCCTCTCAGGATAAGGGGAGGGAATATGTGGGATGTAACTGTGATGTGATTGGTTGTTTTGTAACGCCCTGTGGGCTGTACTATGTTTGTGGATTGGGAATAAAAGAGACTGTATGTGACAGTACAGGGAGTTCCTGTTTTAACCCTCAAAGTGAAGTGTCGTCTCATTATTGGGGGAAGGATTTATTGTATGCTGTTCCAGTTTGACTGCTAGGAGAGTAAACCTATTCGTATGGTTCCTATTCAACTGTCTACAGCATTCATATGCTTGGGAGAATTTATTTGTTTCTCCGGTTCGGTGATTGTGGTGTCTGCCAGAGTGCTTGGAGTCCTCAGGAAGCGCTAGGAGCATCCTTCAACGGAGGTACCCAGTCGGGGTGCCAGGCGATCCGTTACATTGGTGGCAGCGGTGGGATGGCGTCCTAGTGCGAGGTAAAAGCAGCTCAGAGACACAGTTCGTGGATTTACAAATTGAAGGCGACGCTAGTGTTCATACAGCGTCCCTGTCTACATAAAGATTTGGGAAAACCAGCACTACTTCAGAGATGGAAGGCCGTGCAGTATCTCACTTTGACGCCAGGCTCCAGCAGCGACTACAGGATGTGATGCGCAGTATGGAGTATCCTATCCCAGAGGAAAGAGAGACAGAGTGGAGGGTGGCGCTTCGTACCGATCTCTGGAAGGAGGACATCGACGAAATTCGACCCTTCCGGTGCGAGGAAATCCTGACCACTAACCAGCGCCAAGCAGAACAACTAGAGCTGCGGATGCCGTTATTGGGAAACCAGCCCTCAGAGGAATGGGTAAGCGAACTGGAGACGCTAGTTGAGACTGAGGTGTGGCTGGATGATTCCTATCGGGCCCTGCGGTGGCATGTTTACCACCTCTACCCATGGCTGATTGAGTACAAGTGTATTGAGGGGGAAGACTACGATGGCCCTGGTTTGTTGTTGGATACTATTGAAACTTGTCTCTGGTTCGGAGACACCGACATTGCTCGCTTCTGGTCCATCCGAGCTGAGCGGGCAGACAACTGGGACCTTACAGAGATCGATGCCATTCAGCCAGATCTATCTTTTCTTGCCAACCGAGAGTGGGAACTAGAACAGGATTATGTTTGCCTATTCCAACGTATAACGCCGCATGTCTCTGACATGATGGGGCTTATGGACTGTATACCACCGGAAGCATTGAGTTTAGTTCCTCCTCCCCAGCAACCAAGCCTGTTATCAGGAAACCTTGGTACTGTACCACATATGTCCCAACCAGCCCCAGAGATGGAAGACCTTATTGACTTGTCCTGGGAAGACACCCAGCTGGCAGGTGGGGATGGGACCGAGGTCTCTCTACAGGCCCTACAGGGATGCTGGGCAGTCAGCCCAGATCCCCAGCGGCAGTATGTATCCCAGGGAGCTGAAGGTGCTGTACTTCCTCCCCAGCGGCAGTGTGTCCTGCAGGAAGCGGAGACAGTTGGTCTCGCTCCCCAGCAGCAGGGCAATATATTAAAAGGGGAGACAGTTGGTCCCCCTCTCCAACAGCAGAGAGAGTGTCAGGGAGAGGAGCTTGTTATCCCCTCTCCCCAGCGGCTGAAAGTATGTATGGGAGAGGAGCTTGTTACCCCCCCTTCCCAGCGGCAGTGTGTACCCCAGGAAGCAGAGACCATCTGTCTCGCACCCCAGCCGCAGGACAAAATATTGAAAGGGGAGACAGTTGGTCCCCCTCTCCACCAGCAAAGAGAGTGTCAGGGAGAGGAGCAGGTTACCCCCTCTCCCAGCGGCAGTC
Source organism: Pelobates cultripes (assembly GCA_933207985.1). NCBI lineage: Eukaryota > Metazoa > Chordata > Amphibia > Anura > Pelobatidae > Pelobates > Pelobates cultripes. The sequence goes on from OW240913.1 coordinate 145,093,381, forward strand.
TACAGTTCAGAGAGAGGAGCTTGTTACACCCTCTCTCCAGCGGCAGCCTAACCCACCAAGGGGAGATGTTAAGCCCCACAACTATGCAGATGGGACCGTAGTCTCTGCACTTACAGCACCAGGGGCAGGGACGGTCGGTCCTGTCCCCCAGCCACAGAGCAGTGTATCCAGAGGGGAGACAGTCGGTCTCCCCCTCCCCCAACCAGGCTCCAACCAGGCTACTTCAGTGGTAGCGCTGGCACCCGGGCAGAGTACCGCTGGTCTCTGCCCACTCAGCAACCCACCAAGGCAGTCTACCAGCCCCCCGCACAGCTGTGGTGAGGCACCTGGACATAGACAAGTTGCTATTTTATCCAGGTGTAGTAACCAGTTATTGTGGGTGGGCTGTATTGCTGTTTGTGCTTCGTGGGTGGGTTGCTGGACTAACCAGGGCACTGACCGGCAGGAGGTCAGATACCCTGTTAGTTTGGATGGTAAAGGGGAGAAATGTGGCGAAACCGGCCTCGCCACGTGTCCTTGGAGGGGGCTGCTTGCCCGCCTCTTGCCTTTGGACTATGGACCAGACTTATGTGAATGTGTTATACCCCAGATAGGAATCCCATGGAGCCCATTCGTATGAAACTGACTGTAAAGACTTTGGTTCCATGGCGATTAAACTGTATTTGTGTGGTCCGAGCGCCATTCACTTAATAATGTGCGCTCAGACCTGAGCTATCTGGGGATATGTGAAATGTCTGTGTGTTATGTGTAAAATGTGACTTTATGTATTTTAAAGTGTTTTGTGTCTTTTTGCAACCATGTGCTTAATGGAGTCTTGTGTCTGTCCTGGGAGATAATTGAATTACTTATCTCCAGGATAGAAGACTCTGAAACTGGTTTGGGCCAGAAAGCCATGCTTCATTTAGTCACAAAGGACTTTTTACTAACTTTTGAACCCCTTGTCTGATTTGTGCCATTTTTGAATATGTTGTTCCCCTGAATGGATTGATTGTGAATATGTAATTTTATGTGAATGTGATGTATGGTTTTAGAGTTATGAAAGTTGGGTAGAAAGTATGTTTTAACTGTATGTGTAATTGAGTTTCCTCTCAGGATAAGGGGAGGGAATATGTGGGATGTAACTGTGATGTGATTGGTTGTTTTGTAACGCCCTGTGGGCTGTACTATGTTTGTGGATTGGGAATAAAAGAGACTGTATGTGACAGTACAGAGAGTTCCTGTTTTAACCCTCAAAGTGAAGTGTCGTCTCATTATTGGGGGAAGGATTTATTGTATGCTGTTCCAGTTTGACTGCTAGGAGAGTAAACCTATTCGTATGGTTCCTATTCAACTGTCTACAGCATTCATATGCTTGAGAGGATTCATAAGCTTCTCCGGTTCGGTGGTTGTGGTGTCTGCTGCAGTGCTTGGAGTCCTCAGGAAGCGCTAGGAGCATCCTTTAACGGAGGTACCCAGTCGGGGTGCCAGGCGATCCGTTACACAAAGCATGTGGATCAGGATGGAGAAATCGAGCGCAGCCACCTTGCACCGCCGGACCGATGACACACGGCATGGCGGAGACCACGTTGATCCCGGCATCCAAGCCCAGCTTGCCTCCACTGTCGGAGCGGATAGACCGCCTATTTAGCGATTTTTGGGCCAAACTCGCCAGCCGCAGAGACACCCCGGCACAAGTTCCACCGGCATCAGCCACAAAACGCATTACACAGCAGCCTGCGGCTCCGGTGCAGAACCCGAGAACGATCGAGATAGCAGGGAGTGAGAGGCGGAAGAAACATCGTAAGCCCCAGCGCCCGACTCTTAGACCACTGGTGAGCTGCCCAAAGCCTCAACGGAGACGATCTCCAGGGCTGCCCCATCACCACCCCTCTCACCCGCGAAAAGTCCGCTCTAAGAACTGGCCTAGCACACTCAGGCAGGTTCCATCTCAGAACAGCAGCCCCCTGGGTCTAAAGGCACACACAGGACTCCCGAACACTCACCACTCCAAGTCATCAGGAAACCTGGAGGCAGCACGGAGCCAACTCAATGCCCAACGAACGGGAGTGCTTGATCCACTCGCTCCCCCGAGAGGCGGCAAAACATATGGCTGTGACATACCCCTGGCAGGTGTTGGCTGACCGGGACATTTGAAATCACAGATGAGTCATTCACCCTATGCCTCATACAGTCCCTACTTGCTATTAAGGACGTTTTCCTTGTTCCACTGAGAAATATAGTTTTACACATATGCACATATGATATGCCCTACAACTCACACGCTAACCTACTGCAATTATCCTGTATCCCTATTAACTAACAACACTAGTATACACATGTGCCAAGCTTTCAACAAAACACAACCTCTACACACATTTTCTAGGGCTATGTATAAGAACAACGTTCAGCCTGCATAACACTCCATAGCCTCAATAGACTTAGCATGCTCCTACCTTCCTGTATTAACCCATGAAACTAGGCAAGTTAATCTGACACACAACTGTTTCTCTATGTCTATGTCTTTAATTTGCTATTACTACTAAGCTTACGATATTATCTTGTTTATATAACTACTTTAAAAAAAAAAAAGTGCAATGTCGTTAATGCCATGTGATTAAGAATGTATGCAAACTCGACTGTACCAGCTATTGTGGCAGTACAAATTCGCCTGTTACCTTCATGCACGAACAAAATAAAGAATTATAAAAAAATAAAAAAAAAAAAGGGGGAAAAATTGAGAAAAAAAAACAAATAGTGCTACTAAATAAAAAGAACCCAAAATAGATTCATATATCAGTCCTGATTGTTAAATGACTCATGTGTACCCTAACCTTACCCCCTATTCTTACCCTACACTACACAGTGATCAGCGCTGGGCAGCTTGCAAATTCCACTGCTGATCACTATCATAGTAGAAGGAGGCAGAAAATCACAGAGGCTGAGCACATTTGCTCAACTTTGGTGATTTAAATGGCTTTAAAGGGCTGTTTACAGTGCTCACTTTTAAGGCTGCATGCAACTCATCTGTCAGTCTGGAGCCAATAAATATGGCCCATGCTAACAGAAGGGAGCCTCAGGTATCGACTGGATTTAAGTTGAAGTGTTCTGGGTAATACAGGTCACTTCAGCTCATTGAAGTGGTCTGAGTGCAAACCCTGCAAAGGGTTTTTAATAAACTGCAATAATTACCTTTGAGGGTTAACTCCACCTTTAGTGTCTACCAAACAGCCACAAGAGGGACTTCCGGGCTATTAGGCGACTTTTGGTCGCCTAACTGACTCTGGACGTCCTCACACTATGCATGAGAGCATCCAGTGTCATGTAAAACCCCATAGGAAAGCATTATACAATGCTTTTCTATAAGGGGAAGTACTAATGTGAGCGTGGCCACTGCCGCGCATGCACATTAGACCTCCACCCATGGCTGACATCGACAGGGGAGGAGTGGAGGCAAAGCCTGTTATAGCGCCTAAGGAAAACAGCACTGGAATCAGGTAAGTGACAGAAGGGGTTTAAACCCATCTGCACCACGGGGAGAAGGGTGCGCTATGGAGAGAGAACTATAGGGAGCTATAGTGCCAGGAAAACAACTTTGTTTGCGCTATTGGTTCCCTTTAACACTTCTCAAACAAAAAGCGTGGGGTATTTTGTGTTGTCCTAATGCAGTTAAGGCCCACTCTGTGGAGGACTGCATGGATCGTCCTAATATCCTTAGGGGTAAAGTATTAAGAGTGAGACAGCCACCATGGGAACCAGTGGAACCAGCCAAAGTGGGTTAGCCATAAAAACGAAAGAAATAAGTTACTTGCGCACTATCCCAAATCCATATGCACATTTAAATAGCAGGAGAGAAAGCCAAGTAAGCAAGTGTGCTTACATTTAAATAGCCATTGGTGTAACACTAAAAAAACGTATTTAAATGTGCATAGATATTTGGGATAGTGCACAAGTAACTTTTTTTTATTGTATTGGGGTCATTGCTGCCACCCAAAAGTAGTGGGAGTCTGAGCGCAGAGCTTCATTTTGTATGTTCATATTTGCTTTTGTGTTACCTATTAAGGGTTAATAAGTGTGAAGCAGTTTACAAAAATACATTTCGCTATCTCATTAAAGATTTTCCCTTTTAGCTGAAAGCAGTAAGGTGAATTTTAAGTGTAGGACTCACCTAAGAGATGATCTTACACTTGAATGTCCATTGTAATAATACTAAAAAAAAACTTCTGTTATTTAAATGTGCATAGGGATTTTGGATAGTGCACATGTTATTTTTGTCTTTTTTTTTTGGTATGTTTTGGGGCTGATGTTTACTGTGGGCACTGATGCCAAGTTTGAGCAAATTGCTTAATTTTATATTTTTGCTTGACTCTCTTAACTGTCCCTATATGAAAAATGAATGATAACTTGCCTAGTGCCCAGTGGGTTCCTAATCCCTTTTCAGGAACCAACAGGCACATTTCTATACCCCTTTTTGATGTTTGCACCATGTTTTCAGAAGATAATATATACATAACCACAATAATGTCTGTCATATTACTCAATGCAAATAAGACGTGTTTGTCCTGTGCAGGCAGACATGTTAAATGTGCTATTTGTATAAAAAACACACAGAATTGCAACGTGGAACTTGTTTTGTTTGTAATGTTTAGACAAAGGTGCCTGTAGCTAAATCCCCATGGCTATAAAAAGCCCAGAGCACTTGCTTTCTGGAGTGCCCAGCCTTAGCTGTCCAACTTGAGTCTAAAAGAAATATCCAGCCTCCAGCTTTCATCACACCATCACTACTAGATATACCAGTTGCAGCAGGCAGTTGTAGCATTGAGAACGTCAAAGTGACTGGTTGTAACTGACAGTTGCTATAATCAGAGCAAAACACTATTAACATGGGCGTAGGAACCGGGGGGGATAGGGGGACGCATCCCCCCCAGCAAATCATGTGGGGGGGACAGGTTATGGGGAGCGGGAGGGAGGGAGTGAGGGAGTGGGAGAAAGAGTGACAAGGGAGGGAGGGAGGGAGGTGGAGAAAAAGTGACAAGGGAAGGAGGGAGGGAGGGGAGAAAAAGAGTGACAAGGGAGGGAGGGGAGTGACAAGGAGGGGAGGAAAAAAGTGACAATGGAGGGAGAGAGAGGGAGAAAAAGTAACAAGAGAGGGAGGGGAGAAAAGAGTGACAAGGGAGGGGAGAGAGAGGGAGAAAGAGGTGACAAGGGAGGGAGGGAGTGAGGGAAGGAGGAGGGAGAAAAGAGAGTGATAAGGGATGGAGGGAGGGAAGGAGGAGAGAAAGAGAGTGACAAGGGAGGGAGGGGAGGGAGGGGGAGAAAGAGTGACAAGGGAGGGGGAGAAAGAGAGTGACAAGGGAGTGGGAGAAAGAGAGTGACAAGGGAGGGAGAGAGGGGGAGAAAGAGTGACAAGGGAGGGGGAGAAAGAGAGTGACAAGGGAGGGGGAGAAAGAGAGTGACAAGGGAGGGGGAGAAAGAGAGTGACAATGGAGGGAGGGAGGAGGAGAAAGAGAGTGACAAGGGAGGGAGAGAGATTGACATCCATCACACACACACACACAATCGCACAATCATGCAAACCTTACACACACAGAAACACACAATGCATTCCTTACACACACTAAATGCACCCCGTACACACACTCAATGCACCCCTTACAGACGCACACACTGCATCCCGTACATACACAGAAACACACCTTGAAGCCCTTACACATACAAACACAGATTCACACAATGCATTCCTTACACACATATCAGGACATCCCCTACACACGCCACCTCCTGTGAACAAACTCATTGGTGGAACATGAAGGTGGACCCTGGGACCCAGACCTTGAGCTGTGTAAAGGGCCCCCCAAAAATGGAGCTGCTTCCTGTTACAAACAGCCTCTAGAGAGCCTGTTCTACACCAGACCAGTGGAGCCAGACTGCAGCTAGAGCCCATCATCATCCTCATCTGGTTGTAAGTAGGCAATCTAGCATATTATTCGTGGCACTAATCTCTAATTTACATGGAAAGGGGTTCTAATATAAATGGAAGGGGTAGAGACGGGTAGTAAAATGTATGGAATGCATTTCTGAAAGTGTCACTGAATGGCAGTTAGGAAATGTGGTCACCCTAAGTCAGGGGCAGTATTACACAATCTGTATATGTATAAAAAAAATATAAAAAGTAATCTGCAAAGTTACAAAATGTTTGTGTCATATGTCGTGCTAAAAATTAAGATAGGAATGTGCATATTTTTTTATTTTTTTAAAATAATTTTTAGAATAATGATACAGACATTTTATTTCTTACATTTGTGATGATTCTTTTTTCCTCTCTATATTCAAGGGACACTATAGTCACCAGAACCACAACAGCTAAACGTAGTAGTTCTGGTGTCTATAGCATGTCTTTGCAGGCTTTTTAATGTAAGCACAGCCATTTCGTAAAAAGGCAGTATTTACATTACTGATGAGGAATACCTCCAGTGGACACTCAGATGGCCACTAGAGGTGCTTCTTAGTCGAGACATGAATGCCTCCCTATGAAATATCTGCGCATGTGCGGCAGAGCTGCGCATGCGCACCAGAGAGCAAAGATGCTTCTGAATAGAAGCGTTTTATTGCTCTCTGCTCGCACCTTCCTATTTCGTTATTTTGACGAAATAGGGGGCGCAGCATCAGGAGGATCCCGGCGCTGTATCCAGGTAAGTAAAATCCCTTCCCTGTAGTGGCCCTTTAAAGTTATTATTTAATCATTTATATAGCAACTGCAAATCCCGTAGCGCTGTGCAATGGGATAAACAACTCATAGTTTACGGAATAAGAATATACCCGGTGAGTAAAAATGCTATCCCCCCCCAGATTTTTTTGGGTTCCTACGCCCATGACTATTAAAGGACCACTATAGTCACCCAGACCACTTCTGCTCAATGAAGTGGTCTGGGTGCCAGGTCCCCCAGGTTTTAACCCTGCAGCTGTAAACATAGTAGTTTCAAAGAAACTGCTATGTTTACATTGCAGGGTTAATCCAGCCTCTAGTGGCTGTCTTCCCAAAAGTCGCTAGAGGCGCTTCCGCGATGCTCAATGCGAAAATCGCATTGAGCATGCAGAGGGGGAGGAGAGGTCACCAGCGCCGAAGGAGCTCGGCACTGGATTAAAGGGGGGCCTGAGGGACCTAAGGACTATAAAGTGCCAGGAAAACAAGTTTGTTTTCCTGGCACTATAGTGGTCCTTTAACTCGTTCCCATGGCGTGACTACAGCCAAGTGTTGGTTGGATGAATGGTAAGCATAATTAAAAAATCACAAGTAGTAGAGTGTTGCACACCGGTATCAGTAGCATCAGAGCTAACTCCAAATATATCCACAAGTGAAGGGCCACAGGCTGCACAGCGTAGGGGGAACCAGATAGTTTTATTGTGGAATACAGAACAAAATAAGCATACAACATTTCGTCCGTGAGTCCTTGATTAAGGTCTCATTGCCAAAATGTTGTATCCTTGTTTTGTCCTGTATTCCACAATTAAACGCTTTGGTTCACCCTATATAGTGCAGCCTGTGGCTGTTCACTTGTAAAAATCACTACACTCACAGTTTGGACTTTGGCAGAATGGCACAGAAAAGAGGAGGGATCCTTATTCAACCTACGTACACTTTTCAGCTGATAAATCCAGTCTCAATAAATATATAATTAAATGAACTTATCACTATACAGAATATTATGTTAATCTACATACTTTAGGCCAAACAAATCACTTAAAGAATAAATAAATACATATTATTTGGCCACAAACATTAAAAAGTTTATGTCTAAAACCCTACATTATCTCAAAAAAGTTAAGAAAAAATCTTTTTAACCATGTACTTTAGTTTATTTATTTAATTTTTTTTATTATTTGTTTGTTCCACCTGTTTATGATCCTGAAACACTATAATTGGTTTACATAAAGCCATATAACACGCATTAAAGATTATTTATTAAAGTAAGAACTGTGGAGAATTCAAAGTAAATGTAACATTTGAAGCCAAAATAGCTGAAATGTAAAACGTATTCTTTTCAGCCATGCTTCCAGCTGGCAATTTTGGTCTAAAATGTGAAAGTTACTTTTAATTAATTTTAAATGACCAACAATTTTCACTGCAGTGAATAACACTGTATATGTTTTGAAATACTAATTTTCTTCATTTGTTTCCTACAATAGCACTGAACTGAAATGATCTAGAAACATTTCAAGCAGTTATCTTTAGTTTAAACATAAAAAGACAAAAATATTTTGAAGCCAAAGTAGAAAATCTTAAATACTGAGGTTTTTCTTTGCTTTTTTTTGGGGGGGGGGGGGGGGGGGGGGAATCTTTTAAATTCTTTAAAGTAAATTGTTAAATAAATATTGTACACCATGCCCTAAATATGATATTCAATATTTGACAGTAGGTGCCACACACAGACCAGTATTTGTTCAATAAATCTGTCGATCACCTCCAATTAACATGCAAATAATGGCACAATTGTTATATAATGTTTTTCGAGTAAATCCTTGTAATAGTTCAAGAAACAAGCTAAGCCATCTGGACAATAAACAGTATTTCTAACAGCTGGGAGCAATCAACTCTGTCACAATGCTGCCATTTAAAAAGTGACCATATAACCTTTTCTAAAATGTATCCCATTCACCATTCAGACTAAAGTAACAAGTTGCTTATGGTTTATTTACTAAACAGTGAATTCTGGTGAGTTGAAAGCTGAATTCTGAAAATTAAGGCGGAAAAGCTTTACTGGAATAATATTTTAAGTCAGATTCATGCCCAACTTGGTTATTTTTTACCCAAAGTTTGCAAGTTTGGTTTTCAATTAATTGAAATTCTCTGTTTAGTAAATAAATCCCTAAAATGCAATCCAGACGTGTTTAGCAGCGTTAAGCTACTCTACAAGTGACTAGAGGCTTTCTATCCAGGATGTCTGACATATGAACATGTTTTTGAAATGAGCTGCTAACTGAGACACAGTGGGCTTATTCTAATCAAAACCACAATGAACTGATGATGATGCAGGAAAATAGGAATCTGATGTAGTGTATACTGCTATTGACTAGCTGATAATATAACTCTACAGTCAGACCTATTGATAATCTGCAAATTGGAAACAAATTGGAAACAACGGTATTGCTCACTATATGTGTAATGAAAAACATTGGTAAATTCTGTGATATTACCTTTCCTGGCAAACAGTCGGAGGATGTCAACAGTTTTAGTTTAGATTTTCTTAATACTCTACATCTGTCAGTCATTGGAATAGTTTTGGGATGAACATTTTCTCCATCAAGGCCCAGATTTATGGCAGAACTCAGTACCTTCAATGATTCTGACCTTGCTATCTTGTCATAAACCAGGTCATGCCTCGGTAAATCTATATTGTAATGACTGCTACTAGAAGTGTCATTACTTTCAGAACTTAATCCACAATAACCATTAAACTCATCTGATACATTCTCTAAAGGCATCGTCCCTTGATTTTTTATGCGTTCATTTGTATAGCACTGGCTTTCCACTTCTTCAAATAAATTAAAGCTTTCTTCTAAATTCTCGTAATCTCCATAGGGCATTGAACATTCACTGTCTAGGTCCCCATCGGAATTTAGGGCACTGTGGAACTCGGGGGTTCTAGATTCTGGAACACTGCATGCAATCATGCTGAAATCTAAGTCACTCTGTTCTTTTGAGTATAAAAGGAAAGGAATGTGCTGATCACCATTTGAAATCCCTGAAAATAACCTGTCTACCATGCTGCTGTTTTCCATACAGCATAGAGCAGAATCTTGTTCCATGGTTGCTGAATCTTTCCTATCTTCTCCTTCTGCCTGAGGACTGCATAATCCAGAGTCATCCTCTGATGTTAATGAACTTGTTTCCTTTTTACACTTGGTGGATTTTGATGGGTCAGAGAAAGAACTTTCAACAGATGGGCTTTCACTTCGGTAGACATAATCAGCAAGGTTTGAAGGTACAAACATCCTCCATGATCTCCTGTGTTCCCTTTTTTCAGTTTTATTTTTATCTCTGTGTCTTCCTCCAGTGCGGATGATGTCCCTGTTAATCTTGAGTGCATCGTAGATCATTTTTTCATCTACTTTGTTTGGTTCAAGTTCATGACTTCTAAATTCACTAGAAGAGGCAATGGCACCATTGCTACATAAAGTACTGCTGTCCAAAGTTCTATGGCTATAGGGTAAGGTGCGATCTGTGAAATGTCTGGAGGTAAGACTACCTTTAGAACCAGAATCTATTTGCTCATTTAATCTCACGGTGTCATAGATTGATCTTTGAGGAACATAACAATCTTCAATATTAAAATCTTCTTCCTCAACCTTCCCCACACATGGGGGGTTCTGACGCAAACAATCAGGCCTACTCAGCGGCTTGCCCATTTTTTAAAACCATAGACTACAGTGAAAAAAACATTTTTATATTTGAATTTTTTTTTTTGTAAATGTAATAATGCTATAATAAAATAAAATCTAGAATAATACTCATAGAATGATAATTCCTAAGGTTGCAGGAACATAAAGAACTGCAAATATAATTTTACTGTACCGTACCCGACTATAAAGTGCTGGAGTGAGCAAAAATAATAATTTCATTAAGAAAAAAGTAGCAAGCGTCTTGCATCTTTATATCAATCCTTGGCAATATTGCTGGAATTTATAAGTTACAATGTGTGTTAAAAATCCACAAATCAAGGAATCCATCAAAGAATCCAAAAGTAAACAATCAAATCCTGTGCAGGTAATTAGTTATCTGTAATCCAATTGTATAGCTTGTAAAATGCAGTTGTTTCAGCCAATATTACACAGTGCAAAACATACAAAAACAGAAGAGAACCAGAACTCAAAATCATGGCACAAACCTCCAGTGCAACACAATAGAACACAATAGAACCTTTGCATCCAGGTTTTCTACCGAAGTATTGATGTGTAACACAATTTATTCCTCTTTGGCAGTAGTTTAAAACGCTTATAATTCCTCTGACACTTTTTTCAATTTCTCATACCAGAGTCCTGTTGGCTGCTTATGTTTTATTACGCAGGCTTCCCGACAAAAGATCAGACATGTAGGCAAAATGCAGAATTCAAAATGCTAAATTATACCCTGAGTTGCATCTTTAGAAGATCAATCATCAAACGAATATTGAAAAAGTATGGCAGGTTAATATCTTAAGGCACGCTGTAGAGTATATATATCCTTGATAGAAATGAAAATTATTCCTCCAGGTGCTTTAAAAATGGAGAGTATTCACCGTGTTAGCCTCTGCAGCTAACCAGACGACACAGAACACACACAAAAATAAAGACAATGAAAGCCAGGCATGTTCTGTATACTTCAGTGTCTGTGATAAGCTTTGCTGCTCTCGCTGGCTTCCTCTGCACTGACAGGCAACCTCCAAGCACAGAGCTTTAGGAACGCCCTTCTTATTCTTTTAGCAACATCTGCTACTAGCCCATACGAGCTTCAAGCTATTATTTGATTGGAAGGTGACTGACCTCTCAGCCCTGCCCCTTATATTCCTGTGCCATAAAACTTTGCTTTGCTCCAGACACTTGCTTCTGCCTTGCGAACACTGAAAGAACAATGCCTTGGGAATGCATGCAGAATAACTGGAGATCAGTGAGATAAAATGAGAATCAGTACTGCATGTCTAACACACAATCAGACACTGATAACACTAGTGTTACAAATATATGATAAAAAAAAGTGTTACAAATATATGATTAAAAAAGTGTTACAAATATATGATAACAAAAGTGTTACAAATATATCATTGTATGTAATTAAATATGACAAAGAAGCCAATAGCAGGAAGTGCTATACAGAGCAGTTAATATGAGTTGAGATTATGCTTGGGGTTTATTCACTAAACAGTGAATTTTTGGTAATTGGAAACCAAACAGCAGAATGCAGGTTAGAATAGCCTGCATGCTGTGACTAGTTAAGCTGGAGAATTTTTCCAAATCAGTGTTTTGTTTCCGAGCAATTCTGTTTTCACTACACAATTTGATATTTAGTGAATAGGCCCCCTGCTAAATGGAAAATGCCCAGAAAAGCATTCTTAGACTTCAGTTCCTACATCAGTGAGGCATCTAATGTTTGGCATCCCTTACACAGACTGTAAAAGGAAGGCTCCGCTATATATTATATATGTAAACATTCCAGAGATTAAAATATAGACAGGATTATAACAGTTATAGGTATCATAGGATTTCATAATGCATACATTACTTAACAGTAAATCACTCTTTGTGACTATGCAAAACAGAACTCTTGCATTTTACCTTAAAGCGGCATTGTCATGCTAAACGTAGCTTTCTTTAATCGATTCATCTTCTCTCCCTCTCTCAGGATCCGATCTTCATTTCTTCCTGTCTGCTCTAGTTTTCTCTAAAACATAAGACAAAGTAGGGACTATTTGTCTTATGGAGGTTTCCTACGCCTGACCAGTTATGACCAGCGGAGGAGTAAAGTGTGCATCGTTTCCACAATTTTCCCACAATTCTATTAAACAGAAGGGGGGACCTAGCGTCGTTGTCGTCGTCCCCCACAGCCCCCACCCCTGAGCGGCGGGTGGGGGCCCTAAATAACAATGGTGGGGACCTATTGTCCTCCCCCTGGGCCGCACCCCTGAGCGTGGGGGGCTATTGTCCTCCCCCTCGGCCCCCGCCCCTGAGCGGTGGGTGGGGGCCATAACTGAGAATGAGGGGGGACCATCTGTCCTCCCCTCCGGTCCCCACATCTGAGCAGTGGGTCGGGGCCCTAAAGAAAAAATGGTACCTCCCCAAGGTGGCTAGGGGTCCCCAAGCCCCTAGTCACCCCTTCACCCAAAAAATAATAATAAATCCCTACCTACCCCCTCACCCTAAAAAAAAAACCCTGTAAAAAAATAAAACTTACCATTTGATGTCTTTTTTTCTAAAAACTTCATTTTTCAGCCCCCAAAAAAGCCAAATAAAAATCCATAATACCCATTGAACCAATCAGAGTGCTCTGATAGGTAAAAGAAGAGACTGACATGTGGGTCTCTACATTTACCTGTCACAGCACTCTGATTTGTTGGATTTCAGTTCGACTTGGTGGGGGTCAGGGGGAAGACAATAGGTCCCCCCTTATTGTTATTTAGGGCCCCCACCCACCGCTCAGGGGTGGGGGCCCGGGGGGGTGGACAATAGGTACCCCCCATTGTAATTTAGGGCCCCCATCTGCTGCTCAGGGGTGAGGGCCGGGGGGACATGCTAGGTGGGGGCTTGGGATACTAGGGCAGCCACAGGCTGCTCACTGTTTACTAGACATGCCCCTACTCGCGGTACAGCGAGTACGGGCAGAATTTACTAATACGAAGTAATCTTTACTTAGTATTAGTAAATTTAGGTCTTTCAGCCTTTTGGTAGATAGCTCCCTAATACCGTGGGAATTAGGGAGTTATCTCCTAAGCGCTGCAAGATGCAGCCACGATTGGATCGGAATTTCATTAATTCTAATGAAATTCCGATATGAACAAAGCCCCGAATTGTGTCCTAACAAGTATGGAGAAACTGTTCTCATTCTGTTAGGACGCAATTCGGTAGTTTCGCCGGCATTCTGTCTAAATGACAGGATGTTCGGGAAAAGTAAAAGAAGTTCTTCCGAACATGGAGGAAAGGTGAGAATTGCGGGAAAATTCCTGGGACCACCGGAAAAGAAGCAAACTTTGCTCCTCCACTGGTCAGGCGTAGGAAACCTCCATAAGACAAATAGTCCCCACTTTGTCTTATGTTTTAAAGAAAACTAGAGCAGACAGGAAGAAATGAAGAACAGATCCTGACAGAGGGAGAGAAGAGGAATCAATTAAAGAAAGGTAAGTTTGGCATGACAGTGCCGCTTTAAGAAAAAAAAAAAAAAAACAAGATAAAAGAACATACACATGTACTATTATAAAAATAAGGCTAAAAAGAGGAGTTGGGTTAACATGTATGAGTGGTAATCCAATTGAAGATCTGTGGGCCAGATGTGACCAATGACTGTTTTCTTTTTATAGCTTGTTAGAAACTAACTGGACTTCATTATAGTATTGCATAATTTAAAAATGTCAGTGCTAGAGCGGTGACTAATACATAGATAACAGGTCCGGGTTTGAAAAATCATTCTCTAACAGATAGGGTTTAAATACTTTGTATTTGAGTATCAAAAAGCAAAAGCAGAATAAGCAAACTGAGAATGTATCTGGCATGAAAGGGGTTATTCCCTGTCCTTCGTCTTTTGTTGATATTTAGTGTTGATCACTACCATTAATACTGAAGGACAAAGTGTATGTGTACACATGATATATATGCAATTAGACTCTCAAGAAATACAAAATATTATTAGAAGCTGTTGTATTATGCTTTTTTTTATAGTTTATAAAGAATTATGACAAATTTAGACACACACACTTGGTGTGGAGTGTCCAATAGACAAATAAATAGCAGATAAATGCCCTGACTGTTATGCCTATTTACCTTTAGAGTTTCATGAAAATATTATCTCAGTTTATCTGACATTGTGTTCAATTCAAGCCATACCTGCTGAAAAATATAAACAAAAAATATCAAAGCCTCTTTATGTTTTATCTATGCATTCTTCCTGAGACACTTTTGATAGGGAGGAAAATAAAATGTATTTCAGGGACAATTGTGGGAATTCTTATTAGGTATGCCAGAAAACTCGGATTATCATAGAGTAAATATTTACTCTTATCAGCAAATAATTCCACATTTATCTGCCTTTATGGGGGAGTTACTTGAAAGTGTTTGTAAATCTAGTTTTGGGTGAAACCAGCACATGGAAATTAGAAATGATATAACAAAGATCTCCCAGAAAAAGAAACATACAGAATCTGGGGAAAGGTGGTTGGGAAGGTGTACTTAAAATATATATATATATATATATATATATATATATATATATATATATATATATATATATATATAGCATCAGTTATTAAAATAGTCCCTCTGTGTATCCAAGAATTTATTAAGGGCATCCACTTTGTGATGAACATAAGCCAAACGTTGATCCATTAACATTTTAACATTAATCCTGTTTTACTCTATGGGCAAAGTTTTTACAATGCAGTTGAAATGTATCTGAATGTGTCATTGAGCCATTTCATAATGTATAGTGAAGCCATCCAGTACATTGTCAACATTTGTATGGAGAGTGAGTCAACAAGTAAAATAAATTAGAAACAAACTTTAGTTTTCCTAACTAGTAGACATGTGCAATTCGTTTCGGGCCCAATATGTATTTGGACGAATTTCGGGCAATTCGGACATTCAAGTACTTCCGAATGTCCGAATAGCCGAAGTGCCGCGAAGTGCCGAATTACCGAGGTCCCGAAGTTTCGAAATTACTGAATTTCCAAAGTGTCGAAGTTGCCAAAATTCCGAAGCACAGTATTGCCTAAGTACTAATATACTTACCCTGTGGCAGAAGAAGAATGTTACACTGTATACAATTTTAACCCCTTAAGGACCGGACTGTTTTTGCGATGTTGTACATTTGCGACCAGGCATCTTTTTACACTTTTGTGGTGACATTAGGTCCCCCCTATTCTGATTTAGGGCCCCCACCCACCGCTCAGGGATGGGGGCCCTAAATACTAATTGGGGGGGAACCTAATGTCCTCCCCCGTGGCCCCCATCCCTGAGCAGTGGGTGGGGGCCCTAAATCAGAATAGGGGGGACCTAATGTCCTCCCCCCTTGCCCTCACCCCTGAGCGGTGGGTGGGGGCCCTAAATACTAATTAGGGGGGGCCTAATGTCCTCCCCCTGGCTCCCACCCCTGAGCGGTGGGTGGGGGCCCTAAATACTAATTGGGGGGGGCCTAATGTCCTCCCCCTATCCCCCACCCCTGAGCGGTGGGTGGGGGCCCTAAATTAGAATGAGGGGGAGGACCCAATGTCCTCCTCCATCTCCCTCTCCCCTGAGCAGTGGGTGGGGGCCCTAAATACTAATTAGGGGGGGACCTAATGTCCTCCCTCCTTGCCCACACCCCTGAGCGGTGGGTGGGGGCCCTAAATACTAATTGGGAGGGGGACCTAATGTCCTCCCCCGGCCCCCACCCCTAAGCAGCGGGTGGGGGCCCTAAATCAGCATAGGGGGGACCTTATGTCCTCCCCCTTGCCCTCACCCCTGAGCGGTGGGTGGGGGCCCTAAATACTAATTAGGCGGGGACCTAATGTCCTCCCCCCCGGCCCCCACCCCTGAGCAGTGGGTGGGGGCCCTAAATACTAATTGGGGGGGACCTAACGTCCTCCCCCTGGCCCTGCCCTTAATACTAATTAGGGGGGGGACCTAATGTCCTCCCTCCTATTCTGATTTAGGGCCCCCACCCACCGCTCAGGGATGGGGGCCCTAAATACTAATTGGGGGGGAACCTAATGTCCTCCCCCGTGGCCCCCATCCCTGAGCAGTGGGTGGGGGCCCTAAATCAGAATAGGGGGGACCTAATGTCCTCCCCCCTTGCCCTCACCCCTGAGCGGTGGGTGGGGGCCCTAAATACTAATTAGGGGGGGCCTAATGTCCTCCCCCTGGCTCCCACCCCTGAGCGGTGGGTGGGGGCCCTAAATACTAATTGGGGGGGGCCTAATGTCCTCCCCCTATCCCCCACCCCTGAGCGGTGGGTGGGGGCCCTAAATTAGAATGAGGGGGAGGACCCAATGTCCTCCTCCATCTCCCTCTCCCCTGAGCAGTGGGTGGGGGCCCTAAATACTAATTAGGGGGGGACCTAATGTCCTCCCTCCTTGCCCACACCCCTGAGCGGTGGGTGGGGGCCCTAAATACTAATTGGGAGGGGGACCTAATGTCCTCCCCCGGCCCCCACCCCTAAGCAGCGGGTGGGGGCCCTAAATCAGCATAGGGGGGACCTTATGTCCTCCCCCTTGCCCTCACCCCTGAGCGGTGGGTGGGGGCCCTAAATACTAATTAGGCGGGGACCTAATGTCCTCCCCCCCCGGCCCCCACCCCTGAGCAGTGGGTGGGGGCCCTAAATACTAATTGGGGGGGACCTAATGTCCTCCCCCTGGCCCTGCCCTTAATACTAATTAGGGGGGGGACCTAATGTCCTCCCTCCTGGCCCCACCGCGGTGCGGTGGGTGGGGGCCCTAAATACTAATTAGGGGGGGGAACCTAAAGTCCTCCCTCCTGGCCCCACCGCTGAGCGGTGGGTGGGGGCCCTAAATACTAATTAGGGGGGGGACCTAATGGTTTTTTTTTAACAGTGAGCAGCCACACGGCCAACGGTATAGCGAGTAGGGGCAAAATTTACTAAGTATTAGTAAATTTGGCTGAAAGACCAATTTAGGTCTTTCAGCCTTTTAGTAGATAACTCCCTAATACCGTGGGAATTAGGGAGTTATCTACTAAGTGGCTGCAAGAGAAGTCCCGAAGTCCTGAAGTCCCGAAATTTCAAAGTTCTGAAATTCCGAAGTTCCGAAGTGTCGAAGTTGCCGAGTTTCCGAAGTGCTGAAGTTCCGAAGTGTTGAAGTGCCGAATTGCCGAAGTCCCGAATTGCAAAAGTCCAGAATTTTGGAATGCCGAACCAAACCGAAAATTTTCCCCATGCACATGCCTAATAACTAGTAATGCGTATGATAAATGCAATGAATATACAAAGCAAACTATCAATTTCAGATGATGTCATGGTGCTGGATTTAGTCTTTTTCTTAACTCTGGGTCTTAAACCAAACTGGAATTCCAATTTTTTTTTTCTCAATGCCCTTACTGGTTTATACTGTCTCAGCTGAGCCTGACAATGAAGCAGATCAGAGGCAGAGCCAGCATGATTCAAAGACAGCTTTGGCCAATCAGCATCTCCTCATAGAGATGAATTGAATCAATTAATCTCTATGAGGAAAGTTCAGTGTCTGCATGCAGAGGGTGGAGACACTGAATGTTTGGGTGCATTCTAGGCAGCCATGACCCAGGAAGGATCTCTAACAGCTATCTGAGGAGTGGCCAGTGAAGTTATCACTAGGCTATAATGTAAACACTGCATTTTCTGAAGGTAATGATTCTACTCACCAGAACAAATTCAATAAGCTGTAGTTGTTCTGGTGACTATAATGTCCCTTTAAGAAGTTATACGTAAGAAAAAGTATGGACTACTTTATTAAGGGAAATGTGATCTATGGCTATCTGTGGCAATTTGCAAAGCTAAATCAAAGTTCTATTTCAGTTGTGAAGTTAATTTACCCACAATCCATCAGTCAAAATTAATAGAAAAAGAAGGGAAAAGTACAGAGGAAACCAAAAAAATTGAGAGTGGCAGATATTAAGGGTCGACACAAGGACGAACAATCATTAAGATACAAGGGATAAAATGAATTGAAAACTAAAAAAAAAAAGAAAGTGCACATATAAGTGACCATAGGCCTCAATTTAATATTTTTGGGTAAACTATTAAAATATTATTTTTTTCAAAATACTAAAATAGTTAAAAAAAATTATAAAAAATATATCATAAAGAAAATATATATAAATATAGCAAGAAATATATATATATATATATATACAGGGCCGGTGCAAGGATTTTTGCCGCCCTAGGCAAAAGAAAGATTTGCCGCTCCCCCCCCAGAATATCGCAATGCCCCACTCATATGAACTAATGCCAGTGCTGCACACAGTGTGTGTTTACATTAAAAAGCCTGCAGGGACAAACTATAGACACCAGAACAACTTTATTAAGCTGCAGTGATTCTGGGGACTATAGTGTCCATTTAATGTGAGGTAAATTAGAGATTAGTGTCACTAATAATATACTAGATTGCCTACTTACAATCAGATGAGGATGGTGATGGGCTCTGGTTGCAGTCTGGCTCCACTGGTCTGGTGTAGAACAGGATCTCTGGAGGCTGTTTGTAACTGTGGTCACAAAATTCAATGTTCTGGGAGAACGGGAAGCAGCTCCATTTTTTGGGGCCTCTTACATAGCTCAAGGTCTGGGCCCCAGGGCCTGACGGTGAGTATGCCCATAAAGCCCACCCATAAGTCCACCTACATGTTCCACCCATGAACTCACAGGGAGTAAGTGTGTAGGGGATGTGTTATGTGTTACTGTAGAGGATCTAATGTGTGTGCTTACGGAATGTAGTGTATAGGGATACCAGTTTGTGTAGGTGATGCAGTGTGTTTGTGTGTAGTGGAAGCAGTGTGTTTTTGTGTAAGGGATAGAAAGCAGTGAGTGTTTGTGTATAAGGGATGTATTGTGTGTTTCTTGTTGTGTGTAAGGGATGCATTGTGTGAATCTATGTTTGTATGCATAAGGGATGCAAAGTGTGTTTCTGTGTATGTAAGGGATGCAGTGTGTGTGTGTCTGTAAGGGGTGCGTTGAGTGTGTGTTAGAGATGCATTGTGTTTCTGTGTGTGTGTGTGTGTGTGTGTGTAAGAGAAGCAGTGTGTGTTTGCATGTGTGTGTAAGGGATGCATTGTGTGTTTCTGTGTATATGTGCAAAGGATGCATTGTCTTTATGTGTAAGGGTTGCATTGTGTGTTTCTCTGTGTGTAAGGGAAGCATGATGTGTTTCTGTGTGTATAGGGATGCATTGTGTGTGTGTGTGTGTGTGTGCGCATGGTGTGAAAGAGCTCCCCGTCCCCCTGTCCTATAGAGCTCTCCCTTCCATTCCTTAGAGATCTCCCCGACTTTCCATTAGTAGTCTCTCCTCTCCCTCCACCCTCCCCTAGTGGTCTCTCCTCCCCCCCCTCCTTTAGCGGTCTCTCCTCACACCCCTCCCCTAGTGGTCTCTCCACCGCCCCCTCCCTCCTTTAGTGGTCTCTCCCTCCCCTATGTTCTCATCTCCCACCCCTCGTGTTCTCCTCTTCTTCTCCCCCCGTGTTTTCCTCTTATTCCCCCCCTCCCTGTGTTCTCCTCTTCTTCTCCTCCCTGTAATCTTCTCTTTTTCTCCCCCCATCCTGTAATC
>OW240913.1:145113420-145161108 GCA_933207985.1 Pelobates cultripes
CCGGGATATTTAAATCATCAAGATAAGGAATGGAGAAAGGACTTTTGATAAAGGTTTAGGCCGAAACGCGTCAAGTTACTAGATCTGCACAGTGGACTTTAAAGATATATTTGTACAAGTAATTTGCTTTTATTTTAGTTGTTTTGAGTGTGTCCAATAAACCTTTTTATTACATTTCCTGCATCCTGGAATATTTGAATTCAACAAGGGACCACAGAAAGTAAGCAGCTTGTATTTTGGAAGCCACGGGCAGATACCATTCTATACCTGTAGGATGAGCCAGCTTAAGGAAAGTGGCTCAAGACCATGTCAGTCAAATTAAGGCTCAACTTTATTACCCTATTTGCGTTTTTCCTGTTCTTTTATGTCAATTGCAGGAGTGACCAAAGCATTGGCCAATTGATTGATCAAAGAGTGCAAATAAGGGTAATGTGTGATTTAATGTAGTGTGCTCTCACCTTTTTTATTGTTTTTATGTAATTTACTTGTATGTGTTTGAGTGGCTCACATAGGTGATCGCACCACCTTTTTCACTTTGTCTATTTTTTAACCTTATATCTTTTACTTTGTTAAAATAGTTTCACTCATATTGACAGCATTGTAAACATTGCCGTTCTTGCAGAATAACAATATTTTCAGTAGCCGGGTTAAAACGGGGAGGGCACGTGACACCCAGACCACTTCATTAAGATGAAGTGGTCTTGGTGTCTATAGTGTGCCACTAAATAATGTGTAGAGGTCCTTTAGCTTTTATTAAAGTGGAACTACATCAGTTTTTATTGAAGTGAATAATGCAGAGGAGATAAGTAAAAAGCGTAGTTACCTCTGCTGCCTTTTCTAATTGCTGCGTTTCAGCATTCGACGAAGAAATGCTATATCTGTGAAGGTGCACTCTGCATTTTTCTCCAACAATGATAAGAGCATGCATTCACCAATAAAAAAATCATTATTAAATCATTTCAGCACAACCTACAGTTACATTTTAGTTAGCTATTAGGTTGAGCTAAAGTTGAGGAAGTGACAGCTCCTCTATAAGCAGATATTTACATTTGCATTTCCCTGAAATTTATAATTTAAAAAAAAAAAAAAAAAAAGAAAGAAGAATGGATAGTAAATATCTAGCACATCAAAAACCAGAAAGATGAGTATTATGATTGCAAGCTAAAAATAAATCTAGATAAAAGAATATTGTAAATGAAGACATAACAGCAAAGACTATGCATGCCATTCCATTCTGGTTATTCAGTGAAGTAAATACGTGAATTCAAATGGAAGGTCAATTTAGCCGAACTGGAAAAATTCCCTAAATCAGCTATGCTTTCAGTCTGACTATTCTGGTCTTAAATTTGAAATTCACCTTGAATTCTCACTTTAGTGAATAAGCCTGAATGCAAGTTCATTCAGGGTTATTCTCATTGTCTGGTAAATCTACCCATGAAACCTGTGAATTCCAAAAAATATCCTAATTGCTGCAACCATATGTTTATGTGTCACGTGTTTGATATTTTCAGGTTATTAGACTGCCCAATGTGATACATTGAACTGTTTTAACTAATGCATTTGTTTATGTTACTGCTAATCACAGGGTAGAGGAGAGGTGAAAACACAGGTGTTGGTTTCAAACAGTCCAGCCATAAAAAAGGTCAAAGTATCTGCATTTATTTTGTTAGGTTGGCATATGCACCATTTCTAAATGGTTTCAAGCTATTTTCATGTATAATAAAAAAACAGTCAGAGCAAAAAAAATAAAAATAAAAATAAATTATTTATGCATAGGATATTTATTTCTGTTTTAACAAACATTTTATCTTTCTTAATTCTTCTTTATCTATTTTATTCATTTTATTATACTGTTAGCAAAATTACTATGGAATTTATTCTTTTGGATGTCTGTTATACACTAACACAATTCTAATATTACCGAAAACCAAGTCAAGTAAGGAGATAAAGTGTTAAAAGTTCCAAATGAAGGTGTGATGAACCAGTAGATTAGATATAATATTTTTTTAAATTAACATATTAAACAAAGTCTCTGTACTCTTCTGGTAAGATACTGAGGACATTAGATGTTATAGGAAATGTAGTTATTAAAATTTGGCCAACACTAACATTGGTCACTGAGACTGGATTTAACTTATTTTATCGTCAGCATAATTTTACATACAGGAAGCCACAAGGAATTGGCAGGTTTATTTAATTTAAACAAAAACGCACATAGAGTACATGACACAAAGCAAAACTAATAATTGTCTATATATCTAAATTTGGCAGAGGAAAGGAAATCTTTTGTAAAATGTTTATCAAGTCTTTTGGATGACGAATCCAAATAGTGCATATATTTGTTCTTGTACAGATAAACATCTATGGTTTGCAATCTCTTGATTAAAAAAAAATAGGCAACTGCTGGTCCAAGTCATTAATCTGAATATTTTTTAAGGTTTGTGACCAACTATGACGGACGTGTCCCCTTGAAAGGACAGCTTAATGTAGTGGTTGTGGTGTTTATAGCATGCCCCAGCAGGCTCAGCAATGTAATAGTTGCCTTTTCTCCTTTTCAGAGAAAGACAGTGTTTACATTACTGAATTGTGTAAGCTTCCCTTATTACAAAATTTGTTTAATTTAGAATTTATCTCCAGCTCTGTTAATAGCATGCATGAGACTCCTGTGTGTGATTAAAGTTCAATTAACAAATCAGAAGATAAGAACTTACAGAGTTAACACACTGCACTGTAAGATCTGATTGAAAATTGAACCACATTTTTCCTGTCGGCTGGGGCAAGGGAATAATCTATAAACCAAAAGTTGTTTTGGTACTCAGAGTTTCCCTTTAACGTATACCCTGCAACCTCAGTAGTCACCTTCTAGTGAGATAACATTTTCTTTAAAGGACAAGTCTAGACAACTTAAAACCACATAGTGCCATTAGGCTGCTGGTGCTGTCCCATGGTTCTTAGTCATCTTCAAGAGCTCAAATAAGATTTAAATATGAACCAGGAGATTGAAAATGCAGTCTAATGGCAAAGTTGCCACTACATCATTATGAAGTGGTTATGATGTATAGAATGCCACTTTAATAAAAAAAGAAAATTGATCTTTTACAGACCTTCATCACAAATGTATAGATTGTGTTTAAAACAACAGGAGGATTTTATGGCATACAAACCAGAGCCGAGAATCTCCAGATGATGGTTTTGGGAGCAGAATACATCAGTCTCCGTTTTTTTTATTTCATACACAGAAAACAAGTCTATTGCTATCCCAGCTATTCATCCTATTATATGTCTTGTTAGGTTAGATTCCATGCAGCCACATTATTTATACTCCATGTTCCTGTGGCATCTCTCCATGGTGCATTTCTATTCAAATTGACTTTGTACATATGAAAAATTCTGTGCATGCAAGTTGATACAAAAATATTGTAATCAACCGTGTCCCCGAAAGGCTATTGTCACAAACTGTGTCTCCCAAAAGACTGCATTTATCCCTGTTCAACTAAGTGTTCCAGCCCTTTGCTTGCCTGCTCTATCTGCCCCAACCCGGGAGCTACGAGTCCGGGCTTGTAGCCACCCAAAGAGCGCACATCCGGTGCAACCTAAGTGAAGATATCCCCCCCGAGAGAGCCGCGAGCCCTAGCTGACCCTCTGGAGCCATGAGGCTGCTTCACAGCAGCAGAGTTTCGCTGGCCGCCTGGAAGTCCGCACCGACCAATGGAAGAAGGAGCTACAATTCAAACTGGTTCGCGCCCTTTCTCCCGACTGGTCAGAGCAAGTTAGAGGGCTTAGCTTGTAACCCCTCCCCTCCCTGAGCACTGATTGGGCGTGGTGTGCAAACCTGGTTTGCGCCCTTTCTCCTGATTGGTCGGCCCAAATTACAGGGCTTACCATGTAACTTGTCCCCTCCCTGAGCAATGATTGGGCACGGTGTGCAAACCTGGTTCCCGTCCTTTCTCCTGATTGGTTGGCCCAAGTTAAAAGGCTTACCTTGTAACTCCTCCCCTCCATGCATGTTCGTGAAATTTTGGTCGCGAGCTGGTTGAGGTGCAAAGTTTAAATCAACCGGCCTAAACCTATGGAACAGTTTGCTGGGATGTACAGAGTCCAAGCCCCGAACTTTACACGTCAATTTCTCGGGCTATGTACATCCGATCGGCCCAATTTGCAGGGATCTTAACTAGGACCAGGAGCTATTCGGGGATGTAAGGCATGCGGGAAAGCATTATTGTATTGTGTGTATTTTGTGGGGTTTTTGTATGTCGGTATCTTGTGTCTGGGAGATACCATTATCTGCCAGACACAGCGACGCCGGGGCGGGCTTATGTTTTAAGTTTCTGTGGATGGAGACCCCTTGCAGGTTCTTTACATAAATACTGTATATCTGGTCTTCCATAAACAGATCCTGTTGTACCCTTCATCAAGTCTCGGCTGTTTGGGTAACCAAGAGCTTTAATCACTGCTTTGCTTGGGATTTGGGAGACTTATAACGGATATACTCAGTCGAAGATATATATAAAAAAATATATCTTCATTATTACAAATAATAAATAAATGAACAAAATAAATGAAAATATAGCAGATAGTAAAGTATACTGCCACAAGCCCAACTGGGTGGGGGAGGGTACGGAACTTTACACATGCGGTCTCAGATTCTGTTAGTTCTATTCAATTTAACCTAACAAAGGCTTTCACTTTCAAGGTCAGCAAAATAATCCTTCAAGTCTTCATAATTTTTGTAATCTTTCTGTTCTAGTCATCCTTTGTTTTGTTATCCTTATTTAAACTTTATATTCTGCTACATGCACAATCATAAGAATGATTAACATCTTGATATCCTGACAACAAGAAGGAAAACGTGATATGATTAGGTCATAGGTGAAACAGTATCTGTGTGAAAAACTCAGATATGGAATTAAAGTAACAGTATACTCTTTTCACTAGATGTTCTGCAAACACCAATATACTCTTTATTGGAACAACAAGGTTCTACTGCAATATCAACTGAATTTGGCAATATAGTACTGCACTGCAGTCTATAGCTTTTTATCACCCAGACTTTTCTGCCAACCATTTCATGTCTGTATCTGGCAGAGATTTATACAGTTCCATATACCCAAAGGCCTATATGTTATTACTTATGGCATACATTGTTACATTGAGTGAATGATTAGAACATTTTGAGATTTGTTTAATTCTGAACTGCAATTTCTCCAAATTTTAACTAACTGGATGACCTGTCAGATTCCTAAACTTTGAGCTGAAATGCAGCCAAATCATGAACCAAACAAATTGTGCTATGGCTGAGCATGTTCATTTTGATTTAAAAATGTTTAATTCCACCTGTGATGACAAACTTTTTTATTCACAGATCAAGTGAGAAATGACCAAGAGGTAAAAAGGAGCAGGAGTAGTACAAATATCTATATTTGTATTTAATATACTGAATACATATTTTATACAAAAACAATTGGTAGTCCTTTCACTCAAGCTAAAAAATCTGCCTTTTTATATATATGATGCTGGGTAGGTAGATTTCATTACTACTACTCCTCCTTTCCCCTATATTGGTTACTGTTTCTCATTTGAGCTGTGAACCAAAAGATGGGAAAATTCACGTATCAGTGTACTGTAAAATATATACATAATATTCATATTCTGTATATATTTGGCAATACACAGATTGGCCCATTTTCACTTCTTCTGGTCTGTTGAATCCGTTTATGTGAATTTTTCTTCGTAACATTTGGCTGAGCCGAACCACATAAGAACAAAAAATATTTTGTTTTCAGCAGAAGTTATTCAGCAGAAACTAATTTTCACACCGTGAACAAGTCTAATGAGTAATCCTTTATTTGTCAAAGCATGGTCAATACCAGTTTTTTTTCATCAAGTTCTCAGTGGGTAAAATACGTCCTTAAACTGTACTATGAAGACAAAAGAAAAAAAAAATAACATACTTTTTAAAAGATAAAACATCCAAACGAGACAAATATATTTTTTGTGTTAGAGGTTTTGGAATAATGACAAGATAAAAAAACAAAACAAAAAAGGAAATGGGCGCAGACAAACAATGTAATCTATCTCAGTGCATGGATCCTTATTACACTTACAACACCCTATTGCAAAACACCCCTGACAACTGGGGCTTGTAATAATTAAATGGTCTATTGTGGTGTTTATGAACACTTTACTTTGAACGGATAGACGTGCTAAACTGTATATTTGGTTTTATAATACTAGGTTGCAAATCTTACCATGTAGCAACTATGATCTGTCCTTTCTATAGGCACATTCATTAAATTTGTTCTTTAATCTTTACTGTGCCAAGGGAATGAATGATTCATATCTCTGGCTATCAGAAGGCTGTCTCTCTATTTCAAGTTGGTTAATCTATTTTCTGCTTCACGTAGAGTGTGCCACCTCTCCTTGCTGTGAAACTAGGGTAAAACTGTCTGCAAGCCTCCAGATTTGAAATGGATCCAATAGTCATGCTGATTCATCACTAAAATACCAGAAGCCTTACTTTTTATTCCCATTCTCCTGGTAAGGCTGAACCACAAACACACTGTGTGACCTCAGACACATCCAAATGATTTAAACATCATGCTTCTCTTTTAGAAAAGAAAGGTAGAGGGAACCATTAACAGAGATTTTAGTTGAAGTTCAGTAAGCGACACATGGGGGGGGAAAGGAAATATTTGCCCTTTTTCAATGTAAAATTGTCTATCATTGGCTTTCTACTTGGATGGATTGTGTATTTATGTGAAGAAAATAGACTGAGTTCGGTATTTTCTTCTGTGTTCGTGCTTTTCTGCACCATTTCGTTCATTTTGGATTTATTGGTTCGGCAGTTTAAAACTGCTGAACACCGACCACCCTCCTGGCTCATTAACTTCAAAAGAACCGTCTATTAAGCGCTCTCTGGGCGGACGCTGTTCATATAACCGAATGCCACGTGGAACAGAAAGCGGCGGCCATCTTGTTTGCACGAAAGGAGGCAGCGGGACTTGGTCATCGAGTGTCTGGAACTAAAACCGGACACTCAACCTCCC
The DNA here is from genome assembly GCA_933207985.1 of Pelobates cultripes. Classification (NCBI taxonomy): domain Eukaryota; kingdom Metazoa; phylum Chordata; class Amphibia; order Anura; family Pelobatidae; genus Pelobates; species Pelobates cultripes. Next base: position 145,120,467 of record OW240913.1, read on the forward strand.
GAACCATTGCTGAAACTACCGTACGCCTGCTTCCTTTAGTTGCCGAACAGCCAGGAGAGCGCCATTTGATAGTTTGGTTCATTTAAAAACAAGGGGAGCAATCGCTCCTATGAGCCAGGAGGATCCATTCGGGACTTTATTCGTTTTTATGCCATTTACTGAATTGACTGACCACACATGCTGAATTCGTGGAACTGTTTTGGGCAGGAGCCTCGTGTGTGGTCGGTAACTTATGACTTCCATACTTTTTGAGAACCCCTGAACCGATCTGGGTGAAATTTGGATATATTGGTCCTCCAGATAATTTGTGGGGATATCTTGTGTGTAAAGGGGTGTTCTAATTTTTGGGAAAACTGTGTGTCCTCTGCCTGGAGATAACTGAGTTATCCCTTAACTTATCTCAATATCTCCTAGGCAGAGAGAGGGCGGGTGTTACTGTAAATCTGTATGTTGATTGGTTATTGTCTTTGTTTACTGTGGGAGGTCCTCTTGCAGGAGGATTCTCATAAAAGCCAGTGTGGCCTCAATAAAAATCATTCCTGTTACACCCTTCATGAAGTCTAGGCTCATGCTTGGGGAATATTCTACTTGCTGTGGAGAATCGTCTTGGAAGCTGCATTCATCTACACTATTCCTCTACCTCCTAACTGCAGTTGTAATCACTTATGCTCAGCTATTGGGAAAGGAATAGAAGACCGCAGTACCATAACCACTGCAGGTCTTAACAATTTACTTCTTGTATTTTGAGAAATAATCATATAAACTAATAAAGCTCTGGTAGTTCAATAACATAAGGAAACCACAGCGGCACTTTACTACTGCAGTGAAACCATATTCTGTAACCTCTTTAATCAACATTATGATTACCTCAAAAAACGCTGTAAGGCAAGGAAACATCTCAGAATATGAGTAGGAGAGAAACAATGAGACAGAATGTTATATATATGTATATGACTTTATGTTTGTATATACTGAAGTATGATGCGGAACAATACAATAAAACAGCACAGCCAAGAATTACAATGTAAGTCTTATCCTTTAGCGGTGTTGGATATGTGCGACAATTATTTGCTGACAAACGTATCAACATAAAGTGGCTATGTAAAAATAAGCAATCATTGCTAATATTATTCTAATTTATACTTATCAATGAAACTGATTAGGAAATATATTACTGCAGTCACAATGCCGCATATCCATATCCAATCCATAATGTCACAAACAACCAAACTTTGCAATGCCAGTGTTCCAAAAGGCCAAAATGCAGCACAGACAAAATGCAGAATGCTACAATGTAAAATAACACATCCAACATGTCACATAACCAATATCCACAATATCAAAAACTGCAAACACCATGTGTCAATATCAATGGTACAAATATATCCCATATATGTACTCTGCAATGGGCAATAATAAATGACACAAAACCTGGTACCCGATATAATCACATACAAATTAATATAATAACTTGGTTATTTACTAAATTGGGAATCAAATTGAATTTCAAATTTAAGGTTAAAATAGATGAACTATAAAAATGTTCTAAATGAGCTATAATAAAAATCGGCTACTTTGGCATTACATGTAAAATTCACAGTGAAAACACACTTTAGTGAATAACTCTGTAAAGAGTGAAGTTTGACAAACTCCAAGTTCACTTCCAGTCTCCTAAAACTACATAAACATCTTGCCAATAATAATGTGGGCATTTAATAAAAGCAAATTAATATGTAATCCACACATAAACAGTATATATACAGTACAGTAGCACTCATATTGCTATTAGTGCAAAAAGAGTGCCAAATAAGTTCAGCTACTATCACATGTGTTTAGTCACTCTTAATAACACACACATTTGAAATATCCAAATAATTAGCAATAGGCGAGAGTGCACACAACAAATATAATAAATATTACCACTTATAAAACCTTGGGTAAAGTCTGAATTAAAAAAAATCATAGAACATAGACCGCGGTGCAGTATACCTAATACAAACAATAAAAGCACTTAAAACTGTGGTTATCAAACTCACATACTGCTGAGCCTATTATGAGCATCTTGACCATCTTGCGGTCATTATCAAACTACCTAGTGAGTCATGACTATGCTCTTTGATAAAGACTGCTAGACTGTCGAAATGCGTCAGTGTTTGTGCACCAATATTTGTCTTTTTGATAGTTTTATGCCATTTGGATATTATTATTTTTCCAATAAAGCCATATTTCATTACTACTCCTTATTGGGTCCTGGTTGCTGTAAAACCTCAAGGGAATCTTAGAAGTGGGCTGCTGGGGAAATAAACCTGCTATTTAATAGGCTCAGCAGTATGTGAGTTTCATAACCACAGTTTTAAGGTTTTTATTGTTGGTACACTATGTTCTATGTTGGTATTTCAGACTATACCCTAGATTGTATAATTGTAATATTTATTATATTTGTGATGTGTGCTCTCACCTATTGCTGTTTATTTGAATATAATCCAGACTTGATTGTTTTTTTGTTTTGTTTTTAAGGGAAACCTGCAGAAACCCAAACAAGCTTTTAAAGATTTATTCAATAAACTGGGAATTCTTGACAAATGACACATGAAGTAAATCAGAAATAACCAGACTGCAAAAATAGATGACTGAGAACTATTCTTGTTTGGCTTTTTTGGCCTAAACATTCAGTCCTTGTCAATTTTCCACAACTATCTGTTTAGAAAGTAAGTTGAGCTGTGATTAAATAAATAAAATAAAGATATCATGCTTTCTCTGCACACTTGAAATGCATCTATGAATGGTTTTACAAATGTATAATAATCAAATTTTTTTCAGTGATGAGTTAGACATGTATGTGCAGTAATTGACCATGAAAATACTGATCAAAAGCACAAAAAACATGAAATAGGCCACAGTGCAGAGTTTTAAAATGGGTACTTATGTAGATTCAGTCTCTTGCTTAAAATTAAAAAAAAAAAAAAAAAAAATATATATATATATATATATATATATATTAGCATGAAGGTATTTATATATGTGAGCATACAACCATTACTCTTTTGCATTACAAGTGAAAAAACATGTAGACATAAAAATGTTTCATATTTTGTCTTACCGTAAAAATGTTTTGTTGGTGATTAATCACATTAGTTTCCATTCCCACAGCACCTTGGGATTCTTCGTGTTCTTCTGCTCCCTTCAGCACGTCAGTAAATTGCTTCAATGTACTGTAAAACTCTTCCGTTCTTGTGATGGTGCCCTCAATTTGTTCATCTCTGGACTTTGCCCTGTCTAACAGTTTATTACATTGTTTATTTAATGCTTCCAGGTCTCTTTTGATGCCAATAAGATCTGGAGAAGACTCTGTTGCCAGCATCATCTTACAGGTCTTGTTAGCGTTCTCATTATGGATTATAAGATCTCCCAGTTTTTTTAAAAAGGTATTAATTTCCTGTTTTTGAGATTGTAGTGTAACCTGGTCTCTTCCAATGGGGAGCATGCTGTCAAGGTCATCATCCAGCTCAGCAAACTGGGCGAACATCTCTCGAATACTGTTTTGAAAATGTCCAATGCCTTGTAGCTTGGTTTCTAAAAATGAACATTTTTGGTCCACCTCTTGACTGATGGAGCTATGTTTTTGCTGAAGAGATTCGGCTTCCATAAGTAGATCACAAACTCCTTCGGCATCAGAGGCATCAACAACAATTTCTTGAGCCAGTTTCTTAGCAAGGTCTACTTGTGGCTTAAGACCCTGGAGTGCCCTTTGTTGGTTCTGCATTATAGTAAGGTGTTTGTTACTGTATGCCTGTGCACCAAGTGAACTGTGCACTTCCAAATGTTCTTGGGCCACAGTGAGCTGTCTTTCTGTGTCTTTGATAGATTCTTGATATTGTCTGAGGCGTTGTGATAAAATCTCTAATGAATCCCTCTTACTATGCAAATTGTCAACAAGTAAGTCTACCTGTTTATTTAGTCTGTCTTTTTCATCAGAAATTATTTCCTTATCAGTTTGACAGGAACTTAATAAATGTTCAGCAGCACTGTTTAACATCTCCACCATTCCACGTTGTTTATCTGTGTTTTTTTGAAGAATTTTCATTTGTCCAATAGAATTCTCTATTTCAGTCGTATCTATGGATAACTTGACCTCTGACAGTTTATTTTGATGCTCCTCTATCCATGGCTGTATGTTTTCTACTAGTTCTTTATACTTCATAGCTTTCTGTTGACAATCACTTAAACTTTGTTCCCTTACCAAAACCTGCTTGTTGAGGTCTTCCCAATTTGACCTGAGCAAACAAAGCTGGGCCTGGAGTTGAGATTTTTCTTCTCCCTTGGTATTCTGTAAGAGATTCTCTCCCTCTGTTAGGACATTCTCATAATCCTTACGCTGGCTCTCCAGATCTTCTCGAAATACTGCCTGCTCTGTAATTAATGACTTCAATGTATCCAGCTTGGCCGAAATAGGTGCTGCTTCATTAAGCTCTTTTTTCTTGTTTGTAATCCAAGACTGGACATTTTCTGATATCTGATGAAATTTTTGAGAACTGGCAAATGCTGATTGCAGTTGGTCAACATGGAAACCTGCAGATGTAAAATATATATTTTCAATACAGTATGAATCATATCTGCCCAAGGTACTGCAGTTGCACAGACAAGTCAACAAGTTGGGTCAGCATATCCCACTATTGCATAATATGTTCCATACGCCTTATGTATAAAGATACCCAGATTTTACTTTGCGATGTATCCAGATCTTCACCACAGTGGCTTGTTAAGTAAAAAAAAAAAATCTACTGTGAGTCAATAAAAGTTAATTATAAGATTGATATAAAAGAGGAAATGGCAAGTTAAGCCTAGTTACATCTGTAGGTAATCATTTGAAAATGATCTGCTATGTACTTGTCCCAAAAGGCTAAGGAGCTATATTATCCTTAACAAATCATAAAACAGTTTATTTACAATGTTCCCTTGTGGATACTTTAACGATAATGGATATTTCTGCAACAAATTTAATAAAAACTCTTTATGTGCTATGTCCACACCTTTGATGGATCTGTGAGGTATAGGTGTCTGCCAAGCAGAAAAAGACCCTCAAGTGTTATGATTATTATTAATAATTAAATGTCTACTGGTTACTAAAACAGCAGATGGCTTGCTCACAATCCCTGGCAAAAGTGAAGGTTATTCCAATAACTGCAGCATTTTTTGGTGCTTGTAACGCACTGCTGTAAAGATTGAAAAGGTAATTGGTGGCCTGCACCACTAGAAAAAATACTTCTTACAGGATTAACATGGAGGACAAACTGATGCCCACATAATTACCAGTCCTCCCCTACACCTGATTTGCCGCAGGTGAGATTTTACCAAGTGAACTTCCAGTGGCTGCTTAATTGTAACATTTCCTTAATCATTACAAAATTGACTTGGTGGTGGGATGGTTACTGATTAAAATGATTTTATCAATTGTATTCTTGAAAAAATATAAAATAATCAATGTTTAGGATTTTTAACATATATATGCCAGCTCTTCTAATTAATTTACCTAATAAATCTTGCATTAAAAGTGTAGCGGAATGGGCCTTGGGACGGTACCCTTATGCCTGCTTTGGGCTGTCCGTAACGATTTTCCCCCTCCCCATTGTCCCCCATGTTTGGGACTGGCAGTCCCTGTGTGGGACAGATCTCCCTATTATTAAACCACCATGCTTTTCCCATGTTTCACCTGGCCGTTCGTTGAATTCTGTTCTCCTGATTTACTCCCACAGTTCTGGGTGACAATTGAACAAACTATCGAATGGCAGGCCACCCAGATGTTGAATGTGCCGCTCATTAACACCAATAACCCCGTTCATGCCTCCACAAACCGCAACTACATGAACGTTCCAAGTGGTCGGCTGGGTGTAATTATATTGTGTACTTTGTTTCAGTCTACCCTCAGGTCCAGTGGGGAATGCCCCTGGAATATGCATCTGGAAACCCCTTGCATGGGTATTCTCATAAAAGGCCAGCTGTGGCTCCATTAAAATCAGTTGTACCCCAAGAGCTGAGTGTCGTCCAGTTGGGAGATTCTTGGATTACTGTGCTGTATTTGGCTGTTCCTTTGGAGTATTGTACTTGTTCCTGAGCACATCTTGGAGTAATCAGCGGAGGAGAGTCCCTGCTAGGACTAACTTTCTGCTACAGTAAGCTTATGATGCTTACGTTTGACTTGAAGAGCATATTTTGTGTTAAGGCACAATCTAAAGTATTAGCATTGTCTGTTTTTACTATTTTTTTTAAATGCTCATTACTGCTCATTCCTCAGCATGGAAGGGTTAACAAAGTTTAAAATATTTGAGCAATGTCATGACACATACAGGAATGTGGGTTTATTTTCAGCTTTATCTAAACATTGTACAGTGCAAAAAAATAAAATGAATGAATAAAGATGATTCCACATGAACTGTAAAACCTCTTTACATATTTCTGCTTATTACCTCTCCGTTTTCATGTAGAGGAAAATGGTCCGTAACCAGGAGAATGTGGAATTCCCTAATTTTTAACGCAGACAGATTTGACTCACTATGCATATTTTGGGGGAAATAGTTTCTTATGTTTGTAATAATTGCCTTACAACTGGGAATAGAAAAAAACATTTTTAAAAATGTCTAAAAAGCACTAACACCAATAAGGGATTGATGTTCTCTGTGATGCAACAATGTTGCCTTTCACATATTTGTATAGTTGCAAAAATGTATGGCATTGCATGATCATATTAGTATTTCAAGAATCTCCCTGTTGATTTCATTTTATTATTTTAATTAATTTATTTTAATATCTCAAACCAACCTGCTTTTTGCTCCAAATCCACGAATGGCTTCACAGTTGTTTCCATTTGCCTATTTAATTCAGCTTTCAAGTATTCCTCTGAAACTAAGTCTGACAGCTCATCACAAAGTACTTTGACATTTTCAATATTCTTAATTTCTTGCTTAATATCTTCTTGCACCTCCCTCGCTGTGGTGAGGTTCTGTTTTACAGCACTGGGATGAGAGCTGGCTGTCATACTACTGTTTAGCCTGTTGTTCAAGACACTACATTTCTCGGACAGGCCTTTCAGAAGGTCTTGATACTGAGTGCTTTTAACAATAGCTTTGTCAATACGGTTGCATCTGTCATTCAATTGTCCTGATAGATCCTCCCATTTACACGCCACAGCTGCCAACTGGTCTTTGACAGATTCATCACATGGTGGAAGGTCCCCAGGTCTACTGAGTATCTTTTGTCCAGTTGTGTTCAGTTGTTCATATTGCTGATTTCGAGCATCAAATTCTTTCAAGAGAATCTAAATATAAAACAAAGAATTATTAATTTAATTACATATTGCATAAGAAGACAATGGCAAAATACAATTAATGCAGCCCTTTCCAACAGCTAACACACTAGAATTATTATTATTCACATTTATATAGCATTAACAAATTTTAGTTATAGAAGGGGAATATGAAAAAGGCCATGCTCAAACAAGCTTACAATCTGTGAATAAAAACTGTTAGTGCAAAAATAAATAATAGTCAGTATTTTAGCAACCTGAGTGCAAAGTAGTGAGCATTGCAGTGTCTAGTAGAACCATGAACCTCAAATTCAGGTAGGCAGTAGGAATTACTTTGTCTCAGTATTTCTCCTATGCCTGACACTTCTAGACTCTAGGCAGAACTAAAGCTCTAGCCATAAAGTCCAGGGTGGACCACACTAACAGAAGAATCCAAGCAATATACAACATGATATAATAATGGTAAGACAGACCTCATATATTACAAGGCATCAGGGTAAAACAGGCTAAGGAAATAAAAGATCCCAAATTCCTGTACCTGTGAGTGTGCACTTCCTGCTAGTCTGGCCGGGTACAGGAAACAGATGCTCCCTGTACCCACGGACTATACTGGGCTCGGCCACGCTACAGCAAAGGTAGGGGGAGGGGGAGAAAGAAATTAGGAGGGGGGAGAAAGAGAAATTAGGAGGAGGGGGAGAAAGAGAAATTAGGAGGAGGGGGGGAGAAAGAGAAATTAGGAGGAGGGGGGAGAAAGAGAAATTAGGAGGGGGGAGAAAGAGAAATTAGGAGGGGGGAGAAAGAGAAATTAGGAGGGGGGGGGAGAAAGAGAAATTAGGAGGAGGGGGAGAAAGAGAAATTAGGGGAGGAGAAGAAAATTGGGAGGAGGAGAAGGAAATTGGAGTGGGAGGAGGGGGGGGAAAGAGAAATTAGGAGGAGGAGAAGAGAAATTGGAGGGGGGAGGGGGGAGAAAGAGAAATTGGGAGGAGGAGAAGGAAATTGGAGCGGGAGGAGAGATTGACATTCATCACATACACACAATGCACCCCTTGCACACAGAAAAACACACAATGCATTACACACACAGACACACATACACAAGCAATGCAACCGTTACACACAATGCATCCCTTACACACACAGAAACACACAATGCATTCATTACACACACTCAATGCACCCCTTACACACATTCAATGCATCCCATACATACACAGAAACACACCTTGCAGCCCTTACACATACAAACACAATTTCACACAATGCATTTCTTACACACATATCAGGACATCCCCTACACACTCCACCCCCTGTGAACAAACTCATTGGTGGAACATGAAGGTGGACCCTGTGACCCAGACCTTGAGCTGTGTAAAGGACCCCCAAAAAATGGAGCTGCTTCCCGTTCTCCCAGAACATTGATTTTTGTGACCACAGTTACAAACCGCCTCCAGAGAGCCTGTTCTGCACCAGACCAATGGAGCCAGACTGCAGCTAGAGCCCATCATCATCCTCATCTGGTTGTAAGTAGGCAATCTAGTATATTATTCATGGCACTAAGCTCTAATTTATCTCACATTAAAGAAACACTATAGTCCCCAGAACCACTTCAGCTTAATGTAGTGGTTCTGGTGTCTATAGCCTGTCCCTGCAGGCGTTTTAATGTAAACACGGTGGCACTGCAGCACTGGCGTTAGTTAACATGGCAAATCATATGGGTGGGGCATTGTGATGTCCCATGGTAGTTAGGGTGCCGTGCGGCCAGTACAGCTCACACAAGCAAACAGCTGATAAACTGGCCGCAAGGAGGAAATGTGTATGTGTGACTGTCTGCCTGTGACTGTGTGTGACTGTCTGCCTGTAACTGAGTGTGTGACTGTCTGTCTGTAACTGAGTGTGTGACTGTCTGCCTGTAAATGTGTGTGTGGGGCTGCAGGGATTTTGAAGAAGGGGGCGGGGGCTTTGTATTGGGACAGGAGTCTTTATAAGGGGGGATAAGCAGGGGATTTGTGGAAGGGGGTTGCGGGGGTTTTGTAGACTGGGCAGTACAGGATTTGTAGAAGGGGCAGAACAGAGGTTTTGTAGGAGGGGCGGGGCAGGACAAGGGTTTTGTAGGAGGGGCTGACAGCGGTTTTGCAAAGTTTACAAATTGTAAAAAAAAGAAAGAAAACCTTTAACTTTTTTTTACAGGTTTTTTTTTTTTTTTGGGGGGGGGGGGGGTGCCAAGCACAAGATCCGCCCCGGGTGCCAAAAGCTCTAGGTACGCCCCTGGCTGACATCATCAGATGTGGTGATCTGAGCCAATCACAATACTTCCCCATAGAATTGGCTGAGACTGAGACTGTCAAGGAGGTAGATCAGGGGTAGAGCCAGCACAAGCCACACACAGCCCTGGCCAATTAGCATCTCCACATAGACACAAATTGAATCAATACATTTCTATGAGGAAAGTTCGGTGACTGCATGCAGAGGGTGGAGACACTGAATGGCAGTGCTGCTCACTGTGCAGCACTGCCCCAGGAAGCACCTCTAGCAGCCATCTAAGGAGTGGTCAGTGGAGTTATCACTAGGCTGTAATGTAAAGACAGTGTTTACTGCAAAAAGCCTGAAGGGAATGATTCTACTCACCAGAACAAATACAATAAGCTGTACTTGTTCTGGTGACTTTAGTGTCCCTTTAATTGTTTGCTTCTTAACACATTTAAATACTTTGCTTTTCATCACACTAATATATAATTTGAAGTATGTTTTTAAGTATATATAAAGGGCTGCATGCTCAGACACAGATACTTAAAGGACCACTATAGGCACCCAGACCACTTCAGCTCAATGAAGTGGTCTGGGTGCCAGGTCCCTCTAGGGTTAACCCTGCCTGCTGTAAACATAGCATTTTCAGAGAAATTGCTATGTTTACATATGGGTTAATCCAGCCTCTAGTGGCTGTCTCATTGACAGCCGCTAGAGGCGCTTCCCACTGTGATTTTCACAGTGAGAAGATGCCAGCGTCCATAGGAAAGCATTCAGCCTATGACGTCCAAAGGAGGAGGAGAGTCCTGAGCGCCGAGCTTCCTCCAACTTCAGCCCGGCGGGAGGGGGGCCATGAGGGTGGGTGCACCCTCAGGGCACTATAGTGCCAGGAAAACGAGTTTGTTTTCCTGGCACTATAGTGGTCCTTTAAAAAGAGCAAAGGTCACTGACAACAAGAAGAGGAGAAGGTGTGATTATACATACACACTGAAAATATGCCAAAAACCTTGGAGTTATTGAATCCCATGTACAGATCACCACTCAGATTTATTGTTTTAGTAATTCCTCACCTGAACTTGTTGTTTTTGAGTCTTTAACATATTGGGATCAATTGATAATGGTCCTAGAACACTGGCCATGAGTTCCTTCTCTGTAAGCCATTGTTTGAGCTGGGCTTCCGCTGTTTGGAAAACGGTGAGGTCATTTGAAGACTCTTCTAATGCTTGCTGTCTTTCAGCTGTCAGACGGCTGATATCTCTCCATGAGGAATCTTACAAGGCAAATGACAATATTACTGTTAGTTTATGTCATTTTTATACAAAAGACACATTGAAAGAGAACAAAAATGCAATTACAGCAATGTATTTAATTACACTAGCACTCTTTGTTTTTTTTTGTTTTTTTTTTATCTACTTGTCCCAAACTTACCATTACTGGCCTCCCATATAACTGATCAGTATTTCATTTTGCTTTCTTTTGATTATAAAAAAGCACAACTATCAAATGTTCTGAATACGGAATGTAACAATCATGTAACCCTGTTCTTCCATCACATGTTTTTTTTATTCTTTATTTTTGTTTTGTGCTTAGGGTAACAAACATGCTTGCTCTGCCACAACAGCAGGAGCAAGAATATGCAAACAGTTCAAATAACTCAACATTATGGCATATGAAACTACTGCACATTTTTTTGATATAGGACAACGGATAAGATTTCAGCAAATGAGGCATACAAGAATAGCAAATTAGGCAGATTAGTCTAACCGACAATATTGTGAGTCAAGATTATGAAGTATAGTATAACAGGAATATATATGCTGTGCCCATTTTTGTTGTGAAATTATGCAAGAAAAACAAATAATTAGAATAACCTAGATAACCAGTATTGGAAGTTGAGAAAAGTGAGTTGCCTGTCTGTAGTGTTAATGGTTTCTAGAGTTGGTAGCTGTCGATTTATGATGGGTAAATATCCCGGGCCTCTGCTGGTTTTAATGTTCCCTTGTACTTAGATTTCTTCCCCATCTTGTAATAGCTTGATTTGGGTCGAAGTAAGCATAATTTTGATAGTGAGATTGCTTATTTTAGCGGAGCTCATCTGTCACACGTCAGCTCTGGTTAGCTAATGGCTCCGCCCCTCCATCCAATATTTTAATCTGGTGTTGCATTGCAACATGGTATTTGAGCCTATGGAAGAGGGAGTATGAACAGCCCTGCTTCTTCTACCTTTATTTATTTATTTATTTATCAACCTAAGACTTCCATTTATTCCTATGGGAAAGTACTGTGCATGTTCACGGTTTCAGTATAGATAACATGTATACCACTTTATTGGCCATAAGCTTAGAGGTCAATAGGGTGGTATAACAAATCTATTCCTAAAACCTTTTTTGTATATAATATATACTGTATATACTGGGTTAAAACATTGTTTTTATATAATATATACTGTATATACTGGGTTAAAACATTGTTTGTATATCATATATACTGTATTACTTATATAATGCATGCAAATGGGAGATTAAATCTATTTTCTAATTTCCCTTTAATGAAATATACACACACATATTCACTGACAGACATACACACTCACTTACTCAAAGACACACACAGACAAAAACAATCACTCAGACACACAGGCTGCCTCACAGACACACACACTCACAGACACACTCACAGACACACACTGACAGACAGACACAATCACTCAGACACAAATACACATTCACTGACAGATACACACTCACAGACAAACATTATACACTGACAGACACACACAGTCACTCAGACACACAGGCTCCCTCACAGACACACACTGACAGACATACACACACACACACTCACTCAGACACACACTAACAGACACTACACACACAGACACATTTCTCCACCAACATTCACAGACATTTTTTTAATTTTAATTTAAATCCACCCAGTCTCTCTACCTTTGGGAGAGCTGGGTGGATTTTTTACCTGAGGTTCAGTTGGGCTGCTGGCAGGGCTGTTTCGGCAGGAAGGCAGGAAGGCAGGCAGGAGAGCGGCCAGTTGAGGTCCCTCCCTGCTCAGCTCCCTTGCACTCCGCAGAGTGATGCCAGGAGCTGGAATGTGACGTCAGATTCCAGCTCCCAGCATCATTCTCGCTGCTCGGCTGGACCTCAACTAGCCACCTGCCACCAGGCTAACAAGGTATTTGCCTAGGCATTTTGGGGTGGAGTTTATTGCCGCCTCCTGGAAAGTGCCGCCCAAGGCAAATGCCTTGTTACAGCGCTGATGCCAAGGTTTGCATTGAAGAGTTAAATACACTATTAGTGTCAACCTGACATCAACTAGAGTTGCCTTCGCTGTGAGAACGGAGTCAAACTCGGTTCTCACAGCTAACCTGTAAGCGCACAAGTGCTTTTTATCCCAAATGATCCTCTATGAAGAGAATTGGATTGGACATTTAGAAGCACTGGCGAGATGACATTCGAGCCAGATGAAGCAGCTGCAGCACAGGAGAAAAAAGGAAGTACACACTTATTAATTTTTATTTTATTTATTTAGAAATAGAGGTTTGTTTTCCTAATGCTATAGTGTTCCTTTACAAATTGAAAATCAGTTAGGGTAATATGCTCTTTAATGTAACTTAATTTACATATGACATTTTTTCATTGTTTATATTTCATAGCTTTATATCAAACTGGTTTATATAAGGTGGTTTTAAAGTTGGAATGCAATATTCATAGATAGTCCCTTTTTTGTTTGTATTCCTTTTTTATTTAAGCCAGTAAACACTGTTGCATCATTTTCTATTCTGTCAGGGTGAGTAAAAAAATATGTTTTCCTGTCACACAAAAGTATTTGAAGTAAATTAACCAATTAATTTCAGTTTGTGTTTCTTCATACTAAGTAGTGATATAAAACTGAACACAAGTTGTTAACATGTGTTTACATGCGATCTGGGAACTAATGCAGATATGTCTATTAGCCAAACAATGAACCAGGTCTGTTGGGATTGCATTTCTTATTCTCCCCGAACATCTTGTGACCACATATGTGAAAATAAATCACAATCCTGGTAAAAACTAAAAAACACACATCTGTTTTCCAAACACAACACTAATGCCATTAGTTAGCATAAACTTTAAATATAAAAAAACAGATTTGCTTTTCCCAGAATAGATATTACAATAATATAGTATAAAACAATAATTCTCAACCTACCTGGCATAAAACTACATCTGTCCCAGTTAACAAAAAATATTTTAAAAAGATCAGAAAGAGGTGGATTTCCAGTGGTGCTTTAGTATCATTAACATTGGTACACGTGTTGTGATCATGAATCAAGTTAGACACTTGAAATTTCTGCTGCAGCAGAGTGTTTGTATTCTATCCGCGGATTGTTTGGAAGTGTAGAGGTGACCCACGACTCTGCACCATATCCTCAAATGGAGATAAGTACTAAGTGTTTAGTTTCATGTATATTTTAAGAAGACAACATGTGCACACTCGGACATATATTACCTCCATATTACAAGAAGAAGCTGCTATGTTTTGTTTTGTTTTTGTTTATTTTAAATGTAAGATAAGCTTCTTATAGAATATGCATAGATTAGAACGCTACACTAAAACCCCAAACTCTATTTCAATTATAACACAAAGCTATAAAGCTGTAAACTAGTGAGGACTAGTGTGACACTCATCCACTTACGTTACGATATTGAAGAAAATGTGGCTTCCATACAGGCTCTGTCATACCCACAGTGGGACCACCAGCAAGGGGGAGACTATGTGGACTCTGTGAGTCATGGAATGACAGAGCTTTCTTCCCTAACACTATATTATCTACATCTGGGCAAAAGGTGCACGACTGCAGAGCTTGAGACGACTCTTGATCTTTGAATAAGTAACACACTTTTTTGACACACTGGCTTTTCCTACTATTAGGAACTCAAAGGAAACACTAGTTTGTAAGGCACTGCAGTATTGTTAGCTGAGAATGATATCACCAACCCCAGGTGCATTCTACTACATCTATATAACATTCTGAAGCTGACAAATGGAAAACATGTAAAGTCACAATATTACTAAGAGATTTTATTCCTGGAAAGAATCCTATGAGACACAAGTTTATCTAGTGCAGCTTTAAATGCCGTTTGTTATACTAGTTCTGCATATATTTTTATTATTTTTTCAAAACTTTCTGTAGTAGTCATCAACATACATATACTTATTAAGTTACTATACCAAGTTAATATAATATAGTAGAAAAGTTATATATAAACACTAATGTGTGAGACAAAGTAAATACAAGTAATTTGTGAAAAAGTGAAATCCCAATGACACCCAAAAAAGCAAACAGTAAAGAATATGGGAAAAACACGATACACGTAAAAAATATATATATAACAACCTGGAAAAGCAGATGTAGAATATTCTGCTGGTATATGAAGGAATCTGAAAAAATCATAAATAATACATAGCATAATATTGTAATGGAAACCACCCTAGTGAGTAAAAAACTCATAAATACATGCAAAAATCAGGCTCATCACCCTTCCAATGGTACTGGAATGCAGATTTTCTCAATGAGATTTTGCTTGGTAGAAATATATGGAAGATAAGAAGCCACAATAGTTTATTGTATTGCAATTACAAAAAAGGTTTAAATGGTAGGCATATCTCCACTAGTGGTGGAACTCTACCAGGACCAGGATCTTGTAGAGCTGGCAAGAATCCCTCACACCCAATGAAGAAATATAAATAAAATAAAATTACATAAAATAAAGTTCATATAATCTAAATCCAACGCGTTTCGTCTGACTGATGGGACTTCTTCAGGGATGTGTGCTTCTTCTTTCCAAGGTTTCCAAGGTTCTTTCCAAGGTTTCTGCATTTCAGTACCCTTGGAAGGGTTATGAGTCTGATTGTTTTGTGTGTTTGACAGTTTTTTACTTTTTACTCACTAGTGTGGTTTCCATTACAGTATTATGCTATGTATTATTTATAAAAACATATTTCATATTCCTTCATATACCAGCAGAATGTTCTTTATCTACTTTACCAGGTTGTTATACTTCTTTTTATGTGTATTGTGTTATTTTCCCATATTCTTTACAATATAATATAGAATCTCAGATAATCTGTTCGGCATCAATGCAGTGTTAATATATTTTTAACATTTTCATAAACTATGTCAAATCCACTAATGAAACTTGTGAATATTGTATACTATTAATAATAATAACCAACCGTGAGATTATTTCATGCATCCCTACACAAGAGACTGCAAACTGTCCTGATCAAATCTGACACAACTGCTGTGTTTATTAAAGAGGCTTCTGGGGTTCAGACAAGATTCATATCATTAAGACAATTAACCTGTTAAATGGTTTTATCACAATGAAACCATCTGCCAAATAATGTCCTCAACAATTGCTACATGAAGGACCTCTGTAAGCATTAATACTTAGTTAATCAAACAGATGGTAAACGGCTTAGCACTATGTATATTATTCTTTAATGGTGTATATTTTTTTAGCCATGTTAATACTTTTACATAGGAGAATAAAGACAGTAAATGTTTGAACATTGAAACCCCAATACTTTAATTACAAAATGTCTAGCCCATGTAAAACTGGTGTATTTATAAATTAATCTCTCTGTCTGCTGCTTTTGTGGCAGGAGTAAGTATTCACTGTAAGTTGTCAGTAATTCAAAGCAAATATTATAGTGAATTTCCGATTTTAGTTAAAATTTTAAAAAAAATATAGGATTAAGAATCCATTGGGCATGGTGCTGACAATTATGATAGGCCTAAATACAGAATCTTATCAACATAAGTACTAAAACAGCCATACCTGCCAAGTATCATGTTGGCAATGGAGGAAACTCTCATGATGCATGTATAAGAATACTATGCCTATGCTAATCTCTCGCTTTCATCTCTCAACCAAAGTCATATCCCCCAACTTCGGTGTCCTTTGAACCTGGACGTCTATGGACGGGGTAAAAGGAGGTGGGTCAGTGACATGAATCATGTCACTGGCACCATCCAACAGGGTGGACCTGCCCAGAGGAGGGGCTGTTCTGACCAAGAATTGAAAGGTCATCCTGAAGTGAATGCATGCCAAGCTGCCAATCACACAGGCCAGCCAACTAACTTTGCAGACAGTGTAATGTCAGCTCCCTGAGCTTGCCATGAATGCATCTAATGAAGCGCTTGCTCTATGCTTTCTGGGAGCAGTTCCCTGATGTCCTCCAGCACTCACTTGTCCATTACTCTCCTTCCCTTCTTACTAGCAGAAACTCCTGGTATGCAGCCTGGACAGAGAAAAGGTGGATGTAGTGAGTTAAGGGGAAATGCCACACTGTAGACACAATGTGCCAAGTCAGCTTTATCTGAACGAATTCATAGTCAGCCAGTCCACATGTTTTGTTACCCTGCATCCCTCCTAAGATTCCATACCTAATTCCCTCTGCACAGAGCAGAAAAAAAATTTAAAAAACATATTGGCCTATTCCATGGGCCTGCAGCTTCAGCTCTATAAGCCCCTATCTTAATCCAGCCATGAATGTAAGTAGGCAAACTGTTCTGTCAGCATACACACAATGTTCCCATTTTACTTCTATATTTACAATGTATGCCCTGGCTGTGCCTGGACTGAGCTCGATTAAAAGGATATTTGCAAAATTTTCATATATATTTATATAAAATGGTGCATTACATAAAAAAGGTTCATATGACTTATAGGTGATTTTCAAAGTTCATGTTTAATGGGGCTATTTCCACGTGATGTTTCCCCTTTAAAGGTTTTTTTTTTTTTAATTGTACTTTAATTACAACATAATAGAGTTGGGCATAAATCATTATTCAGCATAGTAAGAGTTTTGTTGTTTTTCAATTCAGTGATTTTGGCCTAACGTTTTCAGTTTTCATCTCAGCCACTATAATCTCTTTACCATGCGATTAGATCTCATTTTATATTGCTGAAATAGCAAATACCTATTTTATCCAGTGTCTCCTTCCATTTAGGAGATTCTGGTGCTTCTGGATTAGCATTTAGCAATTCCTTCAGTTTGTGTATTAGCATTTCCACTTTATTTCCATTCTGCTGTACTTCCGACGCAAATACCTAGTGTTTGAATAAAGATGGAGAGAAAAGGTATGTTTAAAAAATAAAAAATAAAAAAATAAAAATATTCAACAATTAACAAATTAAAGCTACTATGAATACAAAATGCTGATTTAAAAAAACACAATCAGACACAAGATTGAAAAAGGTATACTGACTTTCGAAGAAACTCAGCCTCACACAATGTTGAATATATGATGCAGTACTAGACAGATGTTTGATACATTTTGTCCATAGAACGCCCAGATGATAATACCTTATGTTCTTCCATTTGGGTTCGAACTGCCTCGCTGTCAGTGGGAGCTTCCCAAGTGGAGGCTGTCGCCTGCATTTTCTGAAGCCATGTCATTACGTCTTCACTCTCTGCTTGAACCTGATTCAATTCAGAAAACCGAGCTTCCAGGTCACTTACTGTCTTTTTTAGCAAAGCTCCCAAATTTTCATAGCCTTCACTTACATCAGACATATCTTTCTGAACTATTGCCAGTTCTGAAAGGCAAGAATCATTGACAGTGTGTTAGATTAAGAATGTATACTGCTTGAGATTTATACATATACGGAAAAGGGAACTCATGGCCATGTTTACATAATAGGCAGCTGCCTAGAGGGACATGTTTGTTAGTGCTGCAATAAGTGAGCATTGCACTACTATTATTTTAACATATACATAATATTGACTGAGTGATAAAGAGTTTTAATAGAATTGTAATCCGATTTTTTAATACCTCCTTCCATACTAATTTTAAACTAATAAAACATACTAACAATATTCAGTAAGGTGTTATTGTGACAGACCTATTAAATTTAGTGTTTAAAACCAATCTGGTATGACAAAAGTACAAATGGAAAACATTTTAACCAATTATATCTGCATAGGGAAATACAAAGTTAAGTTTTGTAACCATGTTATGCCCTGTTCCATATTTGTCCAACCTTCAGTCCAATCTTTGAAAATACATATTTGCATAAGTGGTTTTGGTCTACAGATCATGCCCCTGTAGTCTCACTGCTCAGTTCTCTGCTATTTAGGAGTTAAAGGGACAATGAGGTAGTCTGGGTTCAGTGGTCCTGTCCTTTTAACCTTGCAATGTAAAACATTGCATTTTTTGTAGAAACTGCTATGTTTACATTGCAGAGTTAAATCCACCTCAAGTGACTATCATGATGACAGCCACTAGAGATTCTTCTGCTTCAATAAAACAGTCACGTGACTCAGAAGCCCGTTAGGAAACCATTTCTGAAGTAAACATATGGTGTTGTAAGATATGATTGAAAATAAAAACATTATTTTTCTTGATGGAGACAGTGTGAGTCACAGCCAGGAAATGTGTCGCTAGGGCTACATAAAACGAAATAAAAGTGATTTTACTCCTTAACAGTAGATAACTGGGAGGGGGGACATTTCACTCCCTAGTGTCATTGTGCAGGCTGTCAGGCTCTGTATAGTGAAGAAAACACAATTTCCCCTCTACAACTTTAATGAGCCTGGTATGCTATGCAGGGGAGATGCCAGAAGCTGAAGATGGCATTTGCTGGTTCTTGCTTTACTATAAGGCAGCCAGTCCTTGACAATAATCGCCTCATATGTTGGAAAAATTGGGCCCCAGGCTCTATACAGCCATATCAGTTGTGCCCCAGAATGGTGACCCCGGGTAGTGATATCCCTACTATATGCCTCCCGGGGTGTCCACTCCTTCTAATGCAGTATGCTTTGTAGTTCAGATCACTCAGTACTTTCAGTGATTCAGAGAGTTGTGTACATACCTTTTGATCAGGAAGTATTTTCCTGGAGTGAGGGGACGTGGCTAAGGAGGCATGCTTATGGTGTAGCATTCTTCAAAACATTTATCTTTTCAATGCAAAAAATATATTACTGAGGCCAAAACCTGTCAAACACATTAAAGTAGTATTGGTGCTTGGAGTGTCCCTTTAACTTTGTTTGTGGGGTGGGAGCTTACGGGAACATCTGATAGGGATGTAAGTCAAAGCCTGGTGATATATACTGTAAAATTATGTCAGTGTTATTTAGGTGAATATTGTACTTTACAGTATAAATTAAACAATATAAATTGAAAATGAAAAAAAAAAGTGTTTCTGGTATGTTATGTGGCTACATTCAGATATTATCATTGTAACAAGAGCTTTTAAATGATGTCATGCTGAAAGACATTGTTTTCATATTCAAGTTAAAAATAACTGTAAAACAATAAAGTACTGCTATATCAACAAACCAGTCTGTCAGCTCTCCCTGACCACCCTCCAGGATGTTTAACCCCTTCCCTCACAATAATCATTTTTCATGGCATTGCATTTCATAATGAAAGCTAGCACAGAAAGTCCTTCAATTCTGATCCATCAACTGTCAGGGGCATTGCTGGGAAGGAGGGGCTGACCCGGTTAGGGCCTAGAGTTCTAAACACCCCTGGTCTGATTTGGCAATGTTCCATGTTAGCTCTAAGTTCTCTGTAATACTGAGAGAGAAATTTGTGTGGGCACTGCTGTAGGTGTTGGATTTTAATGCAGTGAGTGCAGGTTTAATGCAGCAAGTTTAGAGTTATTGTAGAACATGGAGCGTTAATATGGCTAGTATGGTGTCGGGTTAATAAAGCATAGTGAGTAGTTTATATAAATAGGTTTATATAATACTCTGGATTTATTCAAAATGCTAGTGTTGTAATGTGATTCATAAAATGTTAAAGGACCACTATAGTGCCAGGAATACATACTCGTTTTCCTGGCACTATAGTGCCCTGAGGGTGCCCCCACCCTCAGGGTCCCCCTCCCGCCGGGTTCTGGAGAGAGGAAGGGATTAAACACTTACCTTTCTCCAGCGCCGGGCGGGGAGCTGTACTCCTCCTCTCCTCCTTGCTCGCGACGTCATCAGCTGAATGCGCATGCGCGCCAGGAGCCACGTGCGCATTCAGCCGGTCGCATAGGAAAGCATTTACAATGCTTTCCTATGGACGCTTGCGTGCTCTCACTGTGATTTTCACAGTGAGAAGCACGCAAGCGCCTCTAGCGGCTGTCAATGAGACAGCCACTAGAGGCTCTGGATGCTGGATTAACCCTCAGTATAAACATAGCAGTTTCTATGAAACTGCTATGTTTATAAAAAAAAGGGTTAATCCTAGAGGTACCTGGCACCCAGACCACTTCATTAAGCTGAAGTGGTCTGGGTGCCTAGAGTGGTTCTTTAATGCTTATGAGTTAGACATAGCATATGGCAGGTTTTGGAGAGGGTTTTAAGTCAATATATGTAGGATCGACCATAAATTTATACCTTTGGGCTGAAGACTCTGGTCTTTTAACCAGTATATTCACCATTGCAGAGAAAGTACTTTGTCTGATAGGACATCTACCATTCTATATAAAATTATATGAAGGTTAGGCCTGCATGCTAGACCAGGCAGAGAAACATGAACATTCTTTACTGTGGTCCTGTGCGTCCGCACTGAAATATAGGCAGCTAGGGTGTTTCAGAGACATACAAACAAGGTGGAGTAAGAGCCACGCATGGGGTAAGAGGAGGGTAAGATACATACAAGGGGCAAGGAGGGTGTAGGGATATGGCAGAACATCATATCCTCACATCTCTTGTCACTCTGTACACGCTGCTTAGATATCTCTGCCAGATAGTCAGAGGAACATGAAAATCCTTCACTATGGTCCCACACAAAATTCTGCCCTGGTGGTCTAATAACGGAGGTACGCCTAATGTTGCAATATTTATCTAGGATACATTCTTTCTAGGAGCACAAAGTACTAGGCAAATTTCATGCACAGTGTTCCATTTATTGGCTGAGAGTGGTTCGTTGACGATCGATTGGTTACTGCATATTTGTTGAAGCAGGAAGCACATCACGCAGCAAGAGAGGACACTCGAAGCAGGCTATAGTGGCTATGATACTTGGAATCTCCTTTTAAGTGCTGTGTACGATACATTATCACATTCTGTTTATAGTGTACTTCAAATATATAGTTCAATATATTCATTTTAATTTAGACATAAAGTCTCTGTAACATGCTCCACAGCTTGGTAGAGTAAAAAGGAATTCAATATAATTGTAGTATGACTCCTGTAGTAGGGTGGTAACCCCTAAGTTTAATCCAAATGTTATATATGAGATAGAACAGGAGTGTAAGCCATAGAATAAATGCAAAATGTACCCAGTTAAGAAAAATTTGTATTAGAATCAAAAATAAGAATTTTAAAACTTAACCATAATGTTTTATGATTAAAATGTTCAATATGATACATATAAATACCTTCACCGTGATAAAATCAACAACTATGGTTGTTTAGATATAGAGTAGCAACTAGGATCTTTAGAAGAGTGAAATCTAGTGTTAACGTGCGTCAGAGGCTCTGTGAAATATACCTCAATAGTAATCAGAATTAGGTAGGGTGATCAGAATCCATGTTATCCTCAGACAAAACTTATCAGATCTTCTCAACTTGTAACAACTGTCTATTAACTCAATCTAGCAGCAGGTGGGTAATAGGTCTATCTTAAGCATAGAAGTTATTAGGCTTTTGAATAAGGGGTGCCCTCGAAGACACAGAATAGGGACTACCACTATGTATGTTTATCTATGCTAGAAACCCTCCTCACTATCAGCTACAGCAGCTTGCCATTAACGTCCCACTCCATATTGCTAGTGATACTATTTTCCCACATTGATACAATCTGTACCGTCACAATTGTATCAAAGACTTAACTGCTACATTTGCCAACACGTAAAGAACATCGTTATAAAAATATAGATCTCATTCTGAGACAGGTGATGAGTCCATGAAACTGGCACGCAATTGATATATAAAATATTGCATTACTAACCTACCGTGACATTCTTAATTTAGTTCAGTTAAGAAGCTCAACAACCACACAACCGAGCCTCTTAGAACAGAATAGCAGCTCTAGCTACTGGTACTGGAGCTCGGATTTACAAATTCACATTAGTTGCAAAATAAAGTTCTTTATCAAACTGAACAAAAAATTATGATCGTGCTTGCTACTTATAACTCTATTAAATTTTAAGAGACAGCTAACTAAGGGTTAACTTTTCTTCTATTTAAAAAGCGATCCTTGGCTGCAAATTTATTTCTATTACACTTTATTCACTAAGAAGCAATAGAAGGGTTAATACCAACCGTGATTTTGGTTGCTACTTTATACTGCACAAACTCTATCAGAAGTGCTTGAAAGTGAAGGGTTAACACTAGATTTCACTCTTCTAACGATCCTAGTTGCTACTCTATATCTTAACAACCATGGTGGTTGATTTGAATATGGTGAAGGTATTGATATATATCAAAGTGAACATTTTAATCATAAACCATTAAAGGTTAAGTTTTCAAATTCTATTTTTTTTTCCACTGATTCTAATATTAATTTTTCTTAACTGGGTACATTTTGCATTTAATCTATGGCTTACACTCCTGTTGTATCTTGTATATAACATTTAGATGCTCCACAGCTTAAACCATACTTCTAGGTACATTTAAAGGCATTTTTCATCTTCCTAACTCAGAATAATTCTCTTCACTATTATACACATTCGGAATTTATGCACTGCTTGCTTAAAGGCTAACATTGTTCTATTGACTTGTGTGTCAAGTATAACGCATAAAACAGATGTTAATAAATAGCACCATCTAGTGGGGTATATGAGTAAGTCAAAGAACATAAATTAATTCATAATTTCGAGTCCTTCATAATCATAATTTTGCCACAAGATAGCATCTGCTGTCGTGAGTCACTAACAGTCCAGTTAAAATCTGTGAACAATTTTCATGTCATGTAAACTTTTTTTGCTTATTAAAGTCTGCATGTATATCAAGGATATTATTTACCATTTAGATTTGCAAGTAAGCTACTCACACAAAATACATTTTGCTTTTTGAGCACTTTTAGAGATCATTGCTCATCTTTTGTGTATGTAATGTGTGTTTTTCGGTCACAGCAGAAATTGAATTCAAAGCCACTTCACCATGGTGAGTAATATGTGTCATCCATGATGTGGGTGATGGTTTCTGCATCCCTTCAGAATAGTTAGAAGACTACAACTTGCACATTATTATTATTACAGATGGCTGGCAAATGTTTATAAAACTGGAGTTAACACAAAGCTGCCTATTGCTTGTTTGGCAACTATGCCCAATGCACTGTTATAGGCAATGTGTGTTTTTAAATCACTTCTATGAAATAATAAATATAATAATATCTGGCAAATGTCAAATACTGTTCATTTAATATTTGCCAAAGTACACCAATTCCTCTAAGTCTAACTTTCCTGGCTACATTTTACTATATTGAGTATTTGATAAAACTAATACTAACCTTTATTTGTTAAATGGTCCTTGACATCTGAAGACACGTTCCCGTTTACTGCATTCCTACCTGCAAACAATACACAGGCATTATGAGTGCATCTACTGTATCGGAAGCAGAAGCACAAACATTATTTGGTAGCCAAATCAATTATATGCAAAGTTTAGCTTTGGACATAAAACAAAGATTAGCCAAACAAAGGCACATGATTGTACATTGTCCCCAATCTTGTAGCCAGGTTGGCTGCTGGATGAACACAGGCTGGCTAATAACAACAAACAGAAGAAATGAGCACACTGAGAATTTGCAAAATCGTAACAGCTTGCCATTTAGTCACCACTTAGGTCTCAAGCAGAGACATGTGCCATTGCAGAGAGAACCTAAGCCACTTCCATATCAGACTGATTCCACACACACAGATGGTCCCGAATCAAAAAGCCAGCGTTT
This sequence comes from Pelobates cultripes, assembly GCA_933207985.1. Taxonomy (NCBI): domain Eukaryota; kingdom Metazoa; phylum Chordata; class Amphibia; order Anura; family Pelobatidae; genus Pelobates; species Pelobates cultripes. The sequence goes on from OW240913.1 coordinate 145,144,904, forward strand.
TCACAACACCACACAAGTGATACAGCAACTCCAGACAATAATTTCTGCCTACTTTGGGCTTGTCTATGAGGTGTTGTTGAAACCCCTCTTGCAACTACGAGCATTGATTCAACAGCTGTATTACCCTGTTAAATTAGGGAGACCCAAAGCAAATGCATTGCAAGAAAACAAACAGAAGATATGAAAACACAGAGAACAGACATAAACGTCATTGTTTGTCCTGGTACATTCTTGTGGCTGGGATCAGTCTGATATGTGACTGGTTTAGGTTCTCTCAGTAATGGCAAATATGCAGGCCCGGACTGGGCATCGGGCAAACCAGGAAAATTCGCGGTGGACCGCAATGGCTATGGGTGAAAGCAACAGGGGAGATCAAGGGATCACCCTTTAGGGCTGGTGCTGCCTGACCTCCAGTCCATAGAGTGAGCTCTGTGGCTGCTAAGGAGATCAAAGATCTCGCTCACCAGCCTGCACACTCAATCTCCAGAACAGCAGCAGGCTCTGTGCACATGGTCTACACCTGCAGGGGTGTAGACCAGACACTTCATCGACTGGATCACCAAGAAAAATGATTTCTCCCCGGCTCCCCTTCCTGCCAAGGCAAGAGGGGTGGGGGAGTACATTTTAGAGTTTGCTTTTAAATAATTTAATTATTTGCCCTCTCCCACCCAGTAGCCCCCTTCCCCACACTCAGTCAGCAGCCCCATGTCCCACTCTCAGGCAACAGTTCTTTGCCACATTCTCATTCAGCAGCACCTGCCCTGCCCCCAGCCAGCAGCCCCCTGCCCCACTCACAGCCATCAGCTCCTACCCTACCTCTCAGCCCCATTTTCCCCTCTCACACCCTGCAGCCCCATGTTCCCTTCTCACATTCTAGATCTCCTATCCCACTCACACAACATCCACACTACACATAAAGCAACACTCAAAATTTAGTTGTTATGGTGACATGAGGTCACCTTAAGGGGTTAAACTGTTCTACAATGGTTTAACCATAAGTCTTTGTTTAAGCGCAGGATCTCCCTGCCTCTATGTCCTTCCATTTTCTAAAAAAACTCCAAACCAGAAGGCTCTTGTAGACTCGGGCAGCAAAGCTGCTGATTGGCTGAGAGCAGTCAGCTAATGCTAACAGCCATTCACTGAATCCACATTCATAAAACTGGCTTGAAAAAGTTATGTTTATTTTCAAGAAAGTTTTATGAATGGAGATTCACTGATTGGCTGAACAGTTTAACCCCCACAGGTGTGATAGCGCCAGGCATGTACTGGCACCATTACAACTTCATTTCAATTAAGTTGTTAACGTGCCTAAACAGTTCCTTTAAGTTGTTGCGATTTTCAGTGTTCTCATATTATCTTCAAGACAATTATTATTGTGATTCCATCAAATGGAATATAATATTATATAAAAATTATATTATGTTGACATATTTAGCTTTATGGGGTAGTTTTCATGTATAGTTCATAAACCTGCAGTTTCACTGCTCAATTTACTGCCATTTAGGAGTTTATTCACTTTTGTTTCTGTTTATGGAGCCCTAGCCACACCTCTCCTGGCTGTGACTGACAGAGTCTGCATCAGAAGTAACTTTAAAAGTTTGTATCTCCTGCTCTGTAAATTGACCTTTAATTACATACAGGAGGCTAGGAGGGTCTAGCAAGCTATTAACAGAGCAGGAGATAAGACATACAAAAGAATTTGCAATAATGAGAGTGTAAACATTACATGACTCTTTACAGGAAGCCTTTAGGAAGGCTGTGTAAGTTACATGCAGGAAGGTGCTACTAAGGCTGCATAAACAAAGTGATTTAAAGGAACACTATAGGGTCAGGAACACAAACATGTATTCCTGACACTATAGTGCAAAACCCACCATTAAGGTAGCTTTCCCTGCCCCCTTAAAAGCATAAAAAACTCACCTTATTTCCAGCGCCATGCAGGTCTGCCGGCACTGGCTCCGCCAGCTCGGTGGCATCACCAGAATTGGCGATTTTTAGCCACTCCAATGCTTTCCCATGGGAAAAGCATTGGATTGGCTAAAATTGGCACAGGGGTGGGGACAAACGCCATTTTTGCCAATCAGCACCTCCTCATAGAGATGCATTGATTCAATGCAAGGTAGATACATTGATTCAATGCATCTCTATGAGGAAAATTCAGTGAACTGCCTACTGTGCAGCTCTGAGCCAGGAAGCACCTCCAGTGGCCACTTGGAGGTGTCCCTATGAGTAATGTAAACACTGCCTTTTCTCTGAAGGCAATGATTATCCTCACCAGAACAACTACATTAAGATGTAGTTCTTCTGGTGATTATAGTGTCTCTTTAACTTCTAACTTGCAGAGAATTGAGCAGAGACTGCAGGGGCATGATCTATACACCAAAACTGCTCCATTAAGTCAAAGTTGTTTTGGTGACTATAGTGTCCCTTTAAGTTATAAAAGTGGCAATTTCTCTTGAAATTGCATTTTTTGTAAAATAAAAAAATAGGACTCACTCTTCACACATTGAGCACTTCAACAAGCTAAAGTGCTTAAGGGGTCTGCAGCATCCCTTTAATACTCAAATCTTAGATTATGAGCATATTTTCATATTTGAATATTAAACTCTAAAATAATATATTAGTAGTGTTCACTGCAGAAAGAAAAGTGCCAAAAGATAACAGTGCTTAGCAACTTTCTCCATGAAACCAATGTATCTATTAATCAATGACTGAATAGCTGAAGCATTTTAAAAATAACTTATTATAAGTGGTCCTTGAAATTAATAAATACATTAAACAGAAACATTTGCAGTATTTTACCTGACTTTACGGAGTGTCTGGTTTTGGCAGGTGAGGTCACAGCTGTTATAAAATTACACAATACGTTCCCCTTGCTATTCACTTTCTGTACATCAGATGCTTTCTGTGTCCACTCGGATAATAAATTCTAAAGTGAAATAAATATAATAACAATAAAAATGAAAGATCTATAAAATCTGACATAGCTAACACATATAGTGACCCAAACCTACAAACGTACCTTAGTCTCAGTCAGATGTTTTGATAATTTTTCTGCACACAGACTTGATGGGGTTGGGGGGATACTTTCGTTGACTGACAAGAACCACCGTTTCAAAGTCTGCACTAACGCCTTAAATGTATCCATCTGATTCTGGCATGAAGATACATCCTCTTCCCTGAAAGCAACATACATAGCAGACTGTTAAATCTAATAGTTATAATATGAAGATATTGAAATTATTTCATGATAAATATAAACATATATTTAAGGATGGAATTTTTTGGATAAAACATATTATATTTTACAAACACTTTATGACTACAGCCACCAAAACATAAAGAAGTGAATAATCATTAAATTGTTTATTGTTTTTGCATTGCAAGGAACAAAGTTGAAATGTTCAGCTGGTTAGTATCACAATTCATTTTGGATGATTTTATTTAATTTTATAAACGGTTTGGTATCCCTTCACCTTGGAAGCTAAAATAAATAAAATAATTTGTGGTGTCTGAGCTGCATAAATTATACAATTTCATTTTATATATTGATATTTTGTTTTGTAGGTCACACGACTATAGATATTAAGATTCACTAAGCAATAGTACCAATTGTGACCACATAAAATGGATAGCAGAGTTGATTCCATAACGAGTTTAACCTGCACCAATGGGGTTTGAACAAGTTCTGCAATATTCACAAGCCAAATTAACTACGGTATTCCATTGTCCTTGTTTTATTTATTAACATGTTATGTATATCAACAGACTTCAATCGCGAATCTACAAATATATAATGAAAAAATGCCATCTAAAGGAACATATAATCCATGTATACCTTAACACTGTTCAGAACATGGGAAATCCACAGAAAAACACAATATTCAATGTTCTTGTAAAGTTATAAGCAAATGTCTAAATCTTACATGTCTGTAAGATGTGATACCTGACGGTAATATGAGCAACTACTAAATGTAGACTTGCAAAGGAGACACATATTTAAGTTTAGTTATCTACACCTTTTATCATCTCCGTGTAAAGGGGGCTTCCAGTTTTTAGCAGTTGCCTTAACAACAAAACAAAATGGAGACAGAGATTTAAGAAACAAAAACACAGCATAACTTAAATACCTAACTCCCTTTGAAAAAAAAAAATAAGATATAAGTTCAATATCTTATTTACTGGCATGTAGGAACAATGTAGCTATAAAGCCCTACATTAGTGAGATTTAACCGGTATACATTAAATAGGATTATTATTATTAGCATTTATAGAGTGCCAACATATTCCGCACCACTTAACAATTATAAAATGGGGTTAGACAACAAGTAACTAACATTTTTTAAGAAGTTCCTGCTCAGATTCTTGAGTACTTTTTGTTGGCGCTATTTAAGTATATCTGTCTTTTATGGTTGTTTTTTAAGACAAGGTAATTTCTATTTTTCTATGCTCAAAAAAGTGTGAAAAGTATATATTTTTTTTAAATTCTTTATTATGTTATTATTTATATTATTATTTTTGTTTTTCACAAAAAATAAAAGTAATAAAAGTGTAAATTAAAATACAAGATATTAGGAAAGCAGGATGGATCAGTCAAACATGTGTTAGTGGTTGGTGGTGTACAAAAAGACAATATCTCGAAGATCTAGATACCTCTGGAAGCGGGATTGTCACTTGGACCATTTGCCAAGGTATCTTTGTGGGCAAAAAGGATGACCGTAGACTCAAAGAGACAGTAAGTGGTCCATATTATTGTGTGATTTGTGGTGGAGAGTAAGGAGGCGGTAGAGTGATAAAGTTAGTGTTGTGTTATAAATGGCATCAAAGGGAAGTGGATTGATGTGACCCGGATCCAGGGGCGTACCTAGAGCATTTGGAACCCGGGGCGGATCCTGTGTAACACCCCCAAAAACCTGATTTTTTTTTTTTAAAGGTTCTCTTTTTTTGCAATTTGTACTCTGTCCCAATACAAAACCCCGCCCCCTTCTACAAAATCCCTGCAGCCCCACACACACATTTACAGGCAGACAGTCACACACTCAGTTACAGACAGACAGTCACACACTGTTACAGGCAGACAGTCACACACAGTCACAGGCAGACAGTCACACATACACATTTCCTCTGTGCAGCCAGTTTATCAGCTGTTTGCTTGTGTGAGCTGTACGGCACCCTAACTACCATGGGACACTGTGCGGCCACAGCTCACACAGCCCCCTCCAGCCAGGGCCGGTGCAAGGATTTTTGCCGCCCTAGGCAAAAGTAAAGTTTGCCGCCCCCCCATGTGACATCACAATGCCCCACCCATATGATTTGCCATGTTAACTAACGCCAGTGCTGCAGTGCTGCCGTGTTTACATTAAAAGGCCTGCAGGGACAGGCTATAGACACCAGAACCACTACATTAAGCTGAAGTGGTTCTAGGGACTATAGTGTTTCTTTAATGTGAGGTAAATTAGAGCTTAGTGCCACGAATAATATACTAGATTGCCTACTTACAACCAGATGAGGATGATGATGGGCTCTAGCTGCAGTCTGGCTTCCACTGGTCTGGTGCAGAACAGGCTCTCTGGAGGCGGTTTGTAACTGTGGTCACAAAAATCAATGTTCTGGGAGAACGGGAAGCAGCTCCATTTTTTGGGGGTCCTTTACACAGCTCAAGGTCTGGGTCCCAGGGTCCACCTTCATGTTCCACCAATGAGTTTGTTCACAGGGGGTGGAGTGTGTAGGGGATGTCCTGATATGTGTGTAAGGAATGCATTGTGTGAAATTGTGTTTGTATGTGTAAGGGCTGCAAGGTGTGTTTCTGTGTATGTATGGGATGCATTGAATGTGTGTAGGGGGTGCATTGAGTGTGTTTAATGAATGCATTGTGTGTAACGGTTGCATTGCTTGTGTATGTGTGTCTGTGTGTGTAATGCATTGTGTGTTTTTCTGTGTGCAAGGGGTGCATTGTGTGTATGTGATGAATGTTAATCTCTCCTCCCGCTCCAATTTCCTTCTCCTCCTCCCAATTTCTCTTTCTCACCCCCCCTCCTAATTTCTCTCCCCCCCTAATTTCGCTTTCCCCCCTCCTAATATATCTTCCCCCCTCCTAATTTAAATTTCTCTCCCCCCTCCTAATTTCTCTCCCCCCCTAATTTCTCTTTCCCCCCTCCTAATATCTCTTCCCCCCTCCTAATTTCAATTTCTCTTTCCCCCCTCCTAATATCTCTCCCTCCCTCCTAATATCTCTCCCTCCCTCCTAATTTCTCTTCCCCTCCTAATTTCTCTCTCACCCCCTCTCTCCTTTCTCACCCCCTCCTTTCTCTCCCCCCCCTCCTTTCTCTTTCTCTCCCCCCCTCCTTTCTCTTTCTCACCTCCTTTCTCACCCCCTTTCTCCTCTTTCTCACCCTCCTCCTTTCTCACCCCCCTCCTTTCTCACCCCTTTCTCCTCTTTCTCACCCCTCTCCCCCTTCTCCTTTTCACCCCTTTCTCCTCTTTCACCCCTCTCTTTTCACCCCTTTGTCCCCCTTCTCCTTTCACCCCTCTCTCCTCTTTCACCTCTTTCACCCCCTTTTCTCCTCTTTTCACCCCTCCTTTTCACCCCTTTCTCCTCTTTCCCACCCCTCCTCCTTCCCCCCCACTTTCTCCTTTTCACCCCTTTTCCTTGCTGCTCCTCTTTCACCCCCCCTTTCTCCTTTTTCACCCCCCTCTCTCCTCTTTTCACCCCTTTCTCCTCTTTCACCCCCCCTCTCACCCCTTTCTCCTTTTTCACCCCCCTTTCTCCTCTTTTCACCCCCCTCCTTTTTCCTCCCCTTCTCCTCTTTTCTCCCCCCCCCACCTTTGCTGTAGCGTGGCCGAGCCCAGTATAGTCCGCGGGTACAGAGAGCAGCTGTCTCCTGTACCCGGCCGGACTAACAGGAAGTGCACACTCAGTGTTCACTTCCTGTTAGTCCGGCCGGGTACAGGAGACAGCTGCTCTCTGTACCCGCGGACTATCAATGCTGCCGGGCTCGGCCACGCTACAGCAAAGGAAGCTGACAGGAGGGAGCGCTGAGCGGTCCGCCCTCATGGACGCACCGCCCGGGCAAAGCTGCAGCCGCCTGAGGCTCAATACAGAGCGCTCGGGTGGCTGCAGCATGGGGCGGCGGGGCTGGTCATGGCACCCCCCACCCGGCTGGCACCCGGGGCGGACCGCCCCCCCCCCTTAGTACGCCACTGCCCGGATCCTTAGGGTTGTGAGTAAATATTGTGACAGAGCAATGCTGTTGGTTTGCGTTAAACTTGAGATAAACAAGTGAAAGGGTGAGGGTAAAGGGAAAGGTACGCACTCCCAAGGAAGTGTCGCAAGGGGGTGCCTGAGGGTCCGCAGTCTGCACCTCATTCCTGGGAGAGGGTGGGGGAGTAGAGAAAAAATAGAAATGGGTGGGGAGTGTCTACTGTGGAGCTGGGTCTATAGCTAAGAATTGGTTGTGTGAAAATTATTTAATGTTTATATCAGATCATCTTCAGTCCTATATAGTAACATCTAGGCCAGGCATCAGCAACTTGTGGTACATGTGCCATGCATGGCAGTTCAGGTGCCTTTGCAAGGCTGCCTATCAGGAGTCCCAAAGGAGGTGATGAGGGACAATCCTCAATGTATACATTGCAGCACTTAGAGCAAGTGATCTCAGATCATGTCCTCCTGGTCAGCCCAGTACTTATTGGACCCTAGGAAAGCAACCCACACTGCTAGATATGCACAGAGCTGCAGAATAAGTCTACCCCTCATACAGATTATACAAACAGCCCACACAAATATACACAGTCCCCACAAACACAATATTACTGATAATCCACATATACACACACAACCCCACAAGCAGCCTTTCACATGCAATACCTCAAGCAGCCCCACACATACACACACCACCAAACAGACTATGTGACAAATCAGCCCACATTCGTAGGTATAATACACAATACCACAAACTACTCATGAACATATACAATATAACAGCCCACAAACACAGAAATACAACACTACAAAGCAACTGCAGCAACAATTTATCACACAAGCAGAATACAGCAACAGACACACCACAATTTAAAAATCTTGTATTGGCACAGAACTACTAAAAAGGTTGCCTACCACTGATCTAGGCTATGATATAAAGGAAGCCAATGCTTATACATTTTGCATTCTCTGAATAAGACAATCTGTATTTTACAAATGCTGCTTTCTATAACAATAGCACCATACATACCACTCGTACCATTTATTGTTCTGTATTGTAAACTGTCCACCCACTGCTGCAAAATGAAATGAAAAACTAATTTTGCGGAAACATTATTAAAAAATGGGAAGTGGGAAGAAATGGGAAGTTTCTGCTTCAGGAAGTTTACTGAGGATAAGGTATACTAGTTATCACATTGGTTCATTAGCTGTTGTGGTAACCAGTGAAGCAGGTTAAATCTTTTCCACACGTATCGCAGAAACAACATCTGTGTGATTCACTAGTTCATCTTGGAGATGGAAAAAGTGGCATAACTTGCAGGGTCTTGTGAAAGTAAATATTTGCTGTGAGTATTACAAACTTCTGTAGAAATACTATTCGCTGCATAAAGTACAGGGCAAGTAGGAAACACCAATGGGAAAAGGTAATCTAAAATGGAAAATATTACTTTAAAGCTACTAATATAATTTAAAATGCGAGAGCAGATAACTAATTACAAGTTGCTGCTTCTCACAACTAAATATTTCTCCCAGTTTCAGCTCTCTCTGTCTCAGCTTAATATTTCTCCAATCCTTATACCTCTCCCCCCAACCTCATAGAGGTGGCCAGGAGACAGATCTGTTCAGTTCACATAGTTAGAACTTCTATAAAATCTAGTTTGTAGAAGCATCTTTTCTACAAAAGAATTGCAAAAGTTAAAATTCTTTCTCACATGAAAAATTTATATATGTACAGTGAAAAATTAAGTATGTACAGTAGAGACTTTAGATTTGTCCAAATTAAAATTCTTCTCACCTGCCAAGTAAATAACTTGAGCAAACATCTGGATAGCAACTGGTATTTCAGGCTCTATACTTTTTATTGAGGAGTTATACATTAAGAGTTTTTTGTTCACAGTAATAGAGGTAAGTTACGTTGCCTGAGGAGTATCCTTTCAACTTACGTTCGAAGCATAGCGCTAACTATTTGCAGACACTGGAATAAAGATAGAAAAGCTCCAGATATATGAAAAACCTACTCTAATGCTAAAAATAGGTTCAGGAGGTAAAAGAGGGGGCAAATAGCAAAAATAAACCAAACAAATGAGGGTCAGAGCCTAAAAAAAGTATCCTAACCTCACTAAGATTACCTCCAATGTTAGAATATTCTAAGGTAATAACATATAACGTTATTAGTAACAGAGAATCAGTAACATACAAAACACACCAATTGCCCCCCAATAAAAAAGTGAGGTGAATTAAATAGTCAAGATCTAGACTACTTAATGCCGTTAAAAAGAATGGGGAGTCACGGGTTAAACTGGGATGTCTAAAGCAAGGCTTAGGTTGCTAAGTGGTAATTGCATGTAATAAGCAACCATAGAAGTCTTCTATTTAAATCCCTCAATACAATTAATAGATGCACTAGTAACTATAAATAGTAAAGATGGATAAACAGAGGGGCACAAAGACAGTACATAAATAAGAACCCTAGTTTAATTATATATAAAAGGAGTTTCCTAAGAGACTGTCTGTAATTCTTAATTCGATAACAAAGTGTATATAGTATGTACAGCCCCATCAAGGGTTACAAACAGTTATAAATAGAGAAACAATTATCACATATGGAAATAGCAGGCACAGAATTATACTTAATGTTAGAAAAGGCAAATCGTGGGAATATAATTAAGGCAATTGCCCACTGTACGTCCCTACAGCCAACCAACTATCAGAGATCTCCTCCCAGCCTGCTGTTTCGAGGCAGCCCCCCTAATCCAATATAACTGTAAATAACCTAATCCAAGTATTAAAAAAGTAAACACGCATTCTAGTACCAGAAACCCCATCCTAAGAAGTGAAACATAAAGTGCAACGGCTTGGCAGCTCAACGCGCGTTTCGTCATTTGAAGTAGGCCTTTCTCAAGAGCAAACCACCAACTGAGATGCACTTGCTTATAAAGGTAAGTGAAAGATTCTCAAATGTCAACTTACCAAGTAAAAGGACCTAACATTTTACTCCCAAAGAAACCCAGTAGCTCGATAAAAAAGTAACAAGAGTTCCAAAGAAACAAGTCACATAATGTATATGGTGCTAAATTGAGTCATAGTAGGGTTTGATCCACTAAATTAAAATTATCATGTCAACTTACTAAGTAATAGTACCTAAGGTTTAGCCCTCCAAAAAAACAACCAGTTGCACAATAAAAAAGTAAAAAAGTAACAGTGGTTTCAAAAAAACAAATCACATAATTTATATAGTGCTTAATGGAGTCACAATAGGGGTAGATCCACTAAATGAAGATTCCCATAAGTCCATTTTCTAAGTAATAGTTAGACCTAATGTTTAACCCCCAACAAACCAAAATGCACAGTAAAAAAGTAACACTGGTTCCAAAGAAACAAATCACATAATGTATATGGTGCTTAATGGAGTCCAACATACATACATGGCATAATGTCCCACAAATTATATCAAGTCGTTAATTTGATGGAGTATATGGAGAGATCAAAAAGTCCCCCAAAGTATACAGTAATGATGAAAGAACGGAAAACTAAATATATTTGGATGGACCAAAGAAGCCATCTATGTACTGATCCAATAAAAGCTATTAGTCCCACATGAATGTTAGGGACCAAAATTCATCTCAGAGAAATGTCATTCATGTGCCAGAACTGGTAAATCCAGATCAAGATTAATCAAATGTAGGGGAGAAAGAAACCCTAAAGATTGCCGTTTTAAGTTTGTGCCGTCCCCCTTCTCCCCTCTCCCCCTACTCCTCTCATATTTCTTGTTTGGTAAGGGTATTGTATTTTGGATAATCCTCTTGTAATCCTAGGGCTAGAAAATGAACTCCCTTCTTAAGGATCCCTTATGATTATTAGACCCCGATGACTTGGCAGTCTGAAGCTGGGGCTGTCATATAATTTGTTGGTTCCCAGACTCCATATCTGAGGAGTCATAATCTGATGTCATATTCTTCTCTGAATTTAATCGGGTTCGACAAGTAAATGGTTTATAGCACATTCCCTGCCTGGTAGTCCCTAGAGTCGCAAATAAACTTTTGATGTTTCCTAGTCTTTATGGATAGTTGGAATTTATCAAGATTATGTTTCAATCTAATTTATCAAATTTACAGATTATCTCCATAAATCTATTAGAACATGCCCAAGCCGCAGACTCCCATTCCTTAACAAACTCAGTATTCTCAGAATATGATACAGGAATATTCCAGACCCTTAGTCCTCTAGGAATCATGTCTTTTTTCAAGAAGTTTTCAAGCAATGAAATTTCCCAGCATTTTCTAAGTTGTTGTCTATAAAGTTTATTTAGATTATTGAATGCCTGATTTATATCCGGGAGGGGTGTTGATTCTTCAAAATGCTCACTGGAAAAAAACACTTTCAGCATCTCTACACCAGACATTAATGTCAGGTTTATTAGATAGAAATCTTGTCATGGCACTATTTTGAAACTTCGGTAATAAGAGATATAGAATTCTGGTCACCAACCCTGATATTGAAACCTGAAAACAAATTAGAATACAGATAGAATAGCTCCAGGTATAGGAAAAACCTACTGTGATGCTAAAAATGGGTTGAGGAGGTAAAATACTATTATATATAATACTATACTATAATACTTTTAAATAAAAGTACTATAATACTTTTATATTTGATAGTGTATGGTTTTAGTTATAGTCTTTACAAAGTTCCTGTGTCTTGACCATTCTACTTTGCCTAGATGGAAATTTAGGCACTGAATACATTTTTTGGGATACGCTTTTATAAATGATTTAATAGTCTCATAAATAAATATCAATATATAAAAACATAAGAAAAAACATAAAAAGATTAAAATATTGTAAAATTTTTTTTAAAACCTTCTTAGAAGTGCATCCAAAAATATTAAACAATTTGAAAAGCTTACCCAAAGACAACAAATCAACGCCATAATGTTGGTTGAACCAACTATTTTAAGTGGAAAGGAAACCATAAGCCACACGGATCCTATAATTGCTCATTGTTGGTTTGTATGTATAAATATGGTGATGAATATGTAATTTAATTGCTGTACACATCAAACACATTATTAAAAAGAGTGCTTACTTTGCCTTAATAGTTTCTTCAAGATCTTTAAACTTTCTCAACATGGAGTTTACTTTCTCCAAAGCCAGTGCCTTGTCTCCAGGTAGGCCATGCACACATAATTCATCAACAATCTTCTGTAATTGTTCCAAACTTTGCTTCTGCTCTGATAATTCTGTGCTTGTTTCCTGTTATTTCCCAAAAGTAAGAACACATATATTATTCATTAATTATTGATTATTTGTTAAACTTGGGTAGAAGTACTAGAAGACAATATTAAACATTTGGAAATTAGCAAACAACCATGTTATTAAAATTGACAACTGGTAACCAGGGCTGTATGGCCAGCTAATTTTAAGTGCAGAGTGTAAGAGGCAATGCACACACTATGGGGAATATTCGCATCAGGGTGCTCCAAACCAGCAGGGCCAACTCCCAAACAATCCAACTGGAACAAAAATGTACAGGATAGTACCGGAACACTGCCTCTTCTTCTGAACTCAAGACAAAAGACTGTCTGTTATTAAGAATTATTGGGTGTGCCCAGGCGTAGGTTTTTGTTTCTGCTAATTTTAAGTGGTGACATGGGATAACATTATTTAAACCTAAACAACAAAAGAAAAAACATGTGTCTTTCCTCACAGACACAAACACAAGTGGAACCAACCTATTTCGTATAGTACAAGAACAGTCAGAAAACTTTCCAAGTATATTTTAATACTATTTTTATTTAGTATGTAGTTAGTATGTAGTTATTTAGTATGTCGTTATGTAGTATTTAGTATGTAGTTATTTTTATGTTTGTATTTAACTTGAAAGTTCATTGCAGACCCAAAAATTGTCATTTTCCTTCATACACAAGGTTTTTGTTAAAGATAAATTTCCACTTCTCTGGAATTAACACCATTGAAATCATCTATAATATTTGTTAACCCTTACTTTGTGATTCTCCATTTAAAAAAAAAAAAATCATATTAAAGATTTAACACATGACATCATAATCCAGTTCAGACAAGGCAAAGTCAGGGATTACATTGCAAAAGAAGAGGAGAAATAGAAGCCTTATTTAATTTCTTCTCTTCTCTGTATGCTTTGCCTAGTCTTACTGCCAAGTGTAAAGGACAGAGCTTTTATTAATGATTGATAGGAACCTTAGATAAAGGCAACCCATTTCAGGATAAAGAGCTGTGGATTTCAACATTTTATTTTATTTTTAACACCGCACAATGAACAAACAAAAGCAATTGAAATAGCTTAACTGATATATGCTTCAAGTGATTTCCCCAAATTCAACTGAAAATGCAAATTATAATAACTTTTCCAGTCTCAAAATTATTCAATCCTCTGAATAGAATCCTTCACAACAGCATAAATATGCAACACAGGTGTTGCTTCAAGCACACCTGATACAACTAATCAAGGGATTCATAACTGAAAAATCTGAACTGGGTAGGGGTTCTGTGCTTGTTGAGTGTCATGTTTAACTGCATGTTAGAAATATGGCTAAGTCAAAAGAACAGTTCACAATGTTAAGAGAAGGGATAATCGTCCTTAACAAACAGGTTACAAAAAGATAGTCGAGGCTGAATGTTCCTAGAGACTGAATGTTGCTAAAGAATATTCAGAGAAGGCTGAATGTTCCTAGATACAAGGTTGGAAGCATAGTTCGCAAGTCCAAAGTTGAAGGAACAGTGGTTACACTACCTGGATGAGGCAGAAAAAGGAAGATATCAATGGCTGCAACCAGATTTCTAAGAAGGCAGGTTCTGAACCCTCAAGTGACTGCAAACGCAGAAGGTTTCAATCAGGGCCGGCCTTAGGCCTGAAGGCGCCCTGTGCGAAAAATCTTAACAGCGCCCCCCTCCCTCTTCATACCCCTTTATCCATGTACAGTGTATGTCAATAGGTGTGTAGTGTTTGTATATAGGATTTATTCATTTAATAATTATTCAAAAACAAAAATGATTCCCCCTTCCCTGTTATTACCTTGCAGGGAGATGGGCATGCTGAACTCTGGTGATCCAGTATGCTGGGAATTTGGTCGGCGCCTCCACCGGGTGCAAAACCATAAGTAACTGTCTTGTGAGCTCAGGCACTTAGTGTCAGAGCTTTCCTGTAGTAATCCGTGGCAACGTTCTGATTGGCTGGAGCTCGGAGGACAGCTACATATTGCATTTTGTATGAGAGAGCTCTGCTGTAATAAATCTCATAATAATATGATGTAGTGTGTGGTGTCTGTTTGTGATAGGAGTGATGGCTGTGTGTGATATGAATGCTATGTGTAATATTTGTAATTGTTGTATTGACTGTGTGTGACATGTGTGTATTGGATGTGTGATATGTGTGCTGATATGAAGAGCAGAGGTCGTGTACTGGTAGGTGGGGGAGCAGGGGGCACAGTGGTGGTAGGTGGGGGAGCAGGGGGCACAGTGGTTGTAGCTGGGGGCACAGTGGTGGTAGCTGGTGGAGCAAGGGGTACAGTGGTGGTAGGTTGGGGAGCAGGGGCACAGTAGTGGTAGGTGGGGGAGCATAGGTAGTGTAGTGGTAGGTGGGGAGCAGGGGGCACAGTGGGTAGCTGGGAAAGCAAGGACACAGTGGTAGCTGGGGGACAGTGGTGGTAGCTGGTGGAGCAGGGGGTACAGTGGTGGTAGGTGGGGGACCAGGTGGCACAGTGGTGGTAGGTGGAGGAGCAAGGGTAGTGTATTAGTAGGTTGGGGAGCAGGGACACAGTGGTGGTAGGTGGGGGAGCAGAGGTAGTGTAGTGGTGGGTGGGGGAGCAGGGGGCACAGTGGGGGAGCAGGGGTAGTGTAGTAGTAGGTAGGAGAGCAGGGGCACAGTGGGTAACTGGGGGGCAGAGGCAGAGTGGGAAGGGGGGGAGCAGGGGCACAGAAGGTAGCTGGGGGAGAGAGGGCACAGTAGTGCTAGCTGGGGAAGCAAGGGGCACAGTGGGTAAGCAGGAGCACAATGTGTAGTTTGGGAGCAGGGGCACAGTAGGTAGCTGGGGCACAGTGGGTAGGTGGGGGAGCAGAGGGCACTGTGGGTAGCGGGGGAGCAGGGGTACAGTTAGGCTAGGGGGGCAGGGGGCACAGTTAGGCTAGGTGGGGGTAGGGGCCACAGTAAGGCTACGTGGGGGTAGGGGGCACAGTAAGGCTAGGTGGGGAAGCAGGGGGCACAGTTAGGCTAGGTGGGTGGGTAGGGGCACAGTTAGGCTAGGTGGGGGGGCACAGTTGGCCTAGGTGGGGGGGGCAGGGGGCACAGCTGGGCTAGGTGGGTGGGCACATGGTGGGGGGGCAGCTGCACAGTTGGACTGGGTGGGGGGGCAGGGGGCACAGTTGGGCTAGGTGGGGGGCAGGGGGCACAGTTGGGCTGGGTGGGGGGGCAGGGGGCACAGTTGGGCTAGGTGGGGGGGCAGGGGGCACAGATGGGCTGCACAGTTGGACTGGGTGGGGGGGCAGGGGGCACAGTTGGGCTAGGTGGGGGGCAGGGGGCACAGTTGGGCTGGGTGGGGGGGCAGGGGGTACAGTTGGGCTAGGTGGGGGGGCAGGGGGCACAGTTGGGCTAGGTGGGGGAGCAGGAACTGCCTTAACTTACCAGCCAGAGGGTTCGCCTGCCTGTAGCTCCGCCCCACTTGCATGTAGCTCCGTCTCTGATCCCTGCTTAACCCGGCCCCCTTTGTCCTTACTGATAGACCCGAGTGGGGAGCCTGGGGACTATCAGTGAGGGCAGAGTTAAGAGGCGGGGGGAGGAGCGCAGCCAGGCTACACAGCGTAGGCTGTATTAGGGGAGAGCTCTGAGCTCTCCCTCACAGGCTGTCACTAGGAGAGTGTGCGAGCTGTGTGGGCCACATGGCGCCCCCTGCTCCATGGCGCCCTGTGCGACCGCACAGGTCGCACACCCCTAAGGCCGGCCCTGGCTATAACAGGGAGGCACCTGAATGATC
>OW240913.1:145163367-145380855 GCA_933207985.1 Pelobates cultripes
CCCTCCCGGCCGGGCCCTCGGACCGTGTCCGAAGTGCCTGACCGGTCAGTCCGCCCCTGAATACTAATGATGCTTGCCGTGAAGGGTTTGAATTATGGAGACTGAAGAAGTCATTATAAGTTGCATTTTCAGTTGAATTTGGGGAAACCACTTGAGCTATGTGTTAAGCTATTTCAATTGCTTTTTTGATGTGCTCATTCCCAGAGCTGAAACTCTTTAAACTTGACAATGAATTTGATTTTCAGTGGGGGTTTAATCATTTTAATTACAACTGTACAATCCTTCAAAACAATAAAAAGTATTGAAACATATGTATAGGATCATAATAAGTATGTATAGGATGTCTACATCAATAGTACCTGCATTAACTGAGAAAGTTCTGCCACATCCTTGCCAGGACCATCTGTGTCCTTTAAATCTTTGACCTTCTTGTCTAGGAAAGATTGCACCTTTTCAGAGAGATTTTCATATGTTTCCACTTTAGTCTTCAATCCTTTCATTAACTCAATGCGCTCTTTGGTATTCTCTCCAGCTTTAGAGAAGCGCTGAGACAGCTTGCTCATTTTTGCTTGTAAGGAGGATGCTGTAGACTTATCTGCTGTCTCCATGAACGTATTCACTTTTTCATTCATTGTGTTGATGCTGCTCTGACGGTTTGAGATGTCCTGTTCTAACATCTTCAAAGAGGAAATAAAAAATTGTTAATATTTTAACTTGTACCATATTAACCAAAATTACAATACCAAGTCTAAATATGTGTTTTATATTATTGACTGAATTATAGCAAAACCTGCATTTCTCTTCCTTCAGCTACATATAAAAGTGGGAAAGGGCAAATCTTTACATGGTTAATCAAACTTTGAGTAATTATTTTAATGTGTCCTCATTTTGGTCATTTGCACCTATTGCATTATTGTTTTTATATTTATCTTCAGACTAATTTTAGGATCATTTTTGAAACTTGTATACCTTGATAGGTGCACATAAAGATGTTGAGTATTTTAACATGACAGTGAACACTCTAAAGACTACATTTGTAATTTACATTATAAAATACAATACAAACAATAAGAGCACACAATTCATACGCAATGCTGCACTACTGACGCCATTTATATTATGATACAAGAGACAATGCTGAAATGATAGAAATGACTGTACCCCTGGCCCCAAACTCTTGTAGAAAATCAAATGTATTAACCCTATCATGACTGAAGATTTTACACACTGTTGTGATAAAAAGGTTTACTCTACACATTTTTATGAAGAAGTGACATAATTCAATTGTTTTTCTTTTCTTTCATACAAGCACACATACAAATAAGTAACGTCTTGGAGAAAAATACAATAATAAATACAATTAATTCATTCTGTTGTAACAAAACTATTAGATAATGTGACATTTTTAATCATCTTGATATGTGATGTAATTGCTATTGTAGCTCGTTGATTGTGTGGCTTGCTGTAGACTACCAACTCAACATGTAAATCACTGAAATACAATAACTGTTAATGTTGAAAAAAAAAACTGACTGCTTGTGCAAGGAATAGTTCCCATCCACTCTTTGTATAAAAGGCTAACTCAGATCAGATAGACAAAAGGCTACATAAAGTTCTGTACCAACAGCCCGATTAATGAGTTCTATATATTGTACTGCATTACATCATTGGATTAAGGTCCAGAACATGCCTCCAAGAGATACTAAACTACAGGGAGTGCAGAATTATTAGGCAAATGAGTATTTTGACCACATCATCCTCTTTATGCATGTTGTCTTACTCCAAGCTGTATAGGCTCGAAAGCCTACTACTAATTAAGCATATTAGGTGATGTGCATCTCTGTAATGAGAAGGGGTGTGGTCTAATGACATCAACACCCTATATCAGGTGTGCATAATTATTAGGCAACTTCCTTTCCTTTGGCAAAATGGGTCAAAAGAAGGACTTGACAGGCTCAGAAAAGTCAAAAATAGTGAGATATCTTGCAGAGGGATGCAGCACTCTTAAAATTGCAAAGCTTCTGAAGCGTGATCATCGAACAATCAAGCGTTTCATTCAAAATAGTCAACAGGGTCGCAAGAAGCGTGTGGAAAAACCAAGGCGCAAAATAACTGCCCATGAACTGAGAAAAGTCAAGCGTGCAGCTGCCACGATGCCACTTGCCACCAGTTTGGCCATATTTCAGAGCTGCAACATCACTGGAGTGCCCAAAAGCACAAGGTGTGCAATACTCAGAGACATGGCCAAGGTAAGAAAGGCTGAAAGATGACCACCACTGAACAAGACACACAAGCTGAAACGTCAAGACTGGGCCAAGAAATATCTCAAGACTGATTTTTCTAAGGTTTTATGGACTGATGAAATGAGAGTGAGTCTTGATGGGCCAGATGGATGGGCCCGTGGCTGGATTGGTAAAGGGCAGAGAGCTCCAGTCCGACTCAGACGCCAGCAAGGTGGAGGTGGAGTACTGGTTTGGGCTGGTATCATCAAAGATGAGCTTATGGGGCCTTTTCGGGTTGAGGATGGAGTCAAGCTCAACTCCCAGTCCTACTGCCAGTTCCTGGAAGACACCTTCTTCAAGCAGTGGTACAGGAAGAAGTCTGCATCCTTCAAGAAAAACATGATTTTCATGCAGGACAATGCTCCATCACACGCGTCCAAGTACTCCACAGCGTGGCTGGCAAGAAAGGGTATAAAAGAAGAAAATCTAATGACATGGCCTCCTTGTTCACCTGATCTGAACCCCATTGAGAACCTGTGGTCCATCATCAAATGTGAGATTTACAAGGAGGGAAAACAGTACACCTCTCTGAACAGTGTCTGGGAGGCTGTGGTTGCTGCTGCACGCAATGTTGATGGTGAACAGATCAAAACACTGACAGAATCCATGGATGGCAGGCTTTTGAGTGTCCTTGCAAAGAAAGGTGGCTATATTGGTCACTGATTTGTTTTTGTTTTGTTTTTGAATGTCAGAAATGTATATTTGTGAATGTTGAGCTGTTATATTGGTTTCACTGGTAATAATAAATAATTGAAATGGGTATATATTTGTTTTTTGTTAAGTTGCCTAATAATTATGCACAGTAATAGTCACCTGCACACACAGATATCCCCCTAACATAGCTATAACTAAAAACAAACTAAAAACTACTTCCAAAAATATTCAGCTTTGATATTAATGAGTTTTTTGGGTTCATTGAGAACATGGTTGTTGTTCAATAATAAAATTAATCCTCAAAAATACAACTTGCCTAATAATTCTGCACTCCCTGTATGTCTTAGAAAGGTGGGACAGCATTGGGTGAGATCACTCAGTCTTTGGCTCAAGGAGATCAATAAGAGGATACTATTATATATTTTTTATAATTTATGATATTGGTATTATGGTTTATATATCAGATCATATTATTCAAGTCCATTTACTTACATTATTTTTAGAAATGATGTCCTGAATAGCAGATGAATTGAGAGGCACTTTCTGCTGCTTTTCCAAATCATTTTCAACTCCTTCCATCCAGTTCAGCATTTCATTTAAACCGTCCTGAACACTAAGTGAGCGAGTCAGGGTCACCTGGATCTTCCCATTCCACTCATTCAATGACTCTGACAACGTATTGTACCTTCCCACGATCTCATCTGAAATGAAACAGTGTTACTAAAACATTTAACCATGCAAATAGCGTTACTCTTTTAAAGGAGACCATAAACCCATAAATCACATAGCCATCTCAACTATATGAACTGAACTAATGCTGGCTTAAACAATCTGACATCATTATCCATGCAAAGGGATTTTTGCCTTTTGGCCTGTAACACAAAACTGTTATCAAAGCAATACCAATTTTACAAACTTTTTTTTTCCCTAGCAACCCACCCTATGTCAGAAAACATTATTATCTTAAAACTGGACCTAAACATAGCTTTGGCGTTCATTCTCTCTTTTTTAATTCTTTCCCTTTACACATGGCAGTGAGATACCTAATTATTTTTTGTTTCCTTCTCTGCCTGTTCTATTCCCATTCCTTTTTTGACCATACTCTTATTTCTTGAGCTATATTGGTTCCTCTTTACTACTAGTCCTATCTCGCTTTTTTTCTGTTATTGTTTGTTCCTGTCAAGCGGTGATGATACATTACCCTTTTTTTTTCCTAATTAATAAATAAATAATATTTCATATAATTGGGACACCCCATCATCTGTTCCTTTTTGTGTTTGGTTATTTCCATTATTGACTACCCAAAAATGTATTACACTGTAACTGCTAATTTATGTCACATTGTGTTCTACATTTCAATTATATATATTTATACACTGTTGAGATGTAATGTCTTTATGAAACCATGTTGGGTGTCTTTTTTCTTTCTGATTACTGAGGGGGTGCGAGGAAACAGAACTTTTCTGCACACTCCACTATTAGCTAGGTAGCGTAGCGGAATCACATTAAAAACATTAAAAACATGACTGTGCAGCAACTGCTTGTTTTCGGCTATACTTTCTATGAGATTGTTTATGGGTACAGGAGGAGACATAACACAGAGTAGCATAGATAATGTTTACATTTCCACACATCTCTGTCAGTGTATTAGTCATCATATCTTTCATTGGGATGATGCCCCAGATATATCTGAAAACCGAGCAGCACTCCTGCACACAGTCAGAACAGCTTACCCCCAAATGCCATTGAAGTAAATTGGAATTGAACATACCAAGTGGCTTTTGTATTTCATCTTTATTCATTAAGAGACCTCCTCTGGTATCAAGAATGACATCTGCTGCCTTCTTCAGTTTCTCTACACCAGTCTGCTGGGAGGATACTTGTTCACAAAGTACCTGAATCGACAACAGAGTTACAATTGAATTTAATCACATCTAGGGTTATGGAAAGTAAAAACATCTTTGGTGTAAATCTACACAAGCTCTAATTCAGCGGTTTCCAAACTAGTCCTTACGACCCAGCAACAGTCCAGGTTTTGTCAGTTTCTAAATTGGAATAAAACAACAAAATACATAAATCCTGGATTGTTGGTGGGCCATGAGGTCTGGTTTGGGAAACACTGCTCTAATGCATTATATCATTGATTTAATAAGGTCCACTTCACCAGATAATGTATCTGACAGATACAAGACTCTCTCTGATAGGAAGGTGGAAAAACCCTTAGTTCTTTTTGTCCTATAAACATAGTTGAATAATTGCAACCCTGACTATTTCTGACAAGTTTCACATTAGCTCAACTTTGTTCTGCACATCTTGTCATTTACTTTCTTGTGCACTCCCCCTTATACTTCCAGAAAAGGAATTTGTAGTGAGACACAACTGGAATTAATTGGCCTTACTACACAGCAATATCTATGTATTGCATTTAAGTGTGAGTAAGACTAATTTTATTATTTTATATTTTATTCACCTATATACTGTGCCATTGGAGTCCTGTTTTATTTTCTCTCTCGACATATGCTCTACTGAATTTCAAGCATATAATCGTGAAGACTTGATCCCATTCAACATCTTAAGAACTTCCTTTCTACACGTGGGACCTACCATTACGGATTTTGATAAGTTTTTTGGACTATTGCCAATCACTCATGTTATTTTAATATTATATTTTTATTTATGTAATATATTTTATATGTTATTATTATATATTCTAGGCGCACCCTTATTTTATTGTTTGTATTGCATTTAAGAGTGCACTATTCAAAATAGCTACGACTAATTACATGTATTGTGCAGAATAGTTAATACAGTAAATAGTGATTAACCGGCAAGGTTGCCTACAGTGAGTCCCAAATAATTACCTTTGTCTCTTCCAGCTGCCTTTGCAGATTCCTGGTGTCCGCAGCAATTGGCTCTGACAAGCGCTTGGTGACAGCCCTTTCTGAGGTTTGTAACCCTGCTAGGAGCTCTGAAGAAGACTGTTTATAATGGTCGTATTTGTCTACTAAATCCTTCAGATTATTCCCAAGGACATTGCACTAAGGGCAAAAAGACAGATACATGAGATTGAGGGGAACAATAATTTAGTGACATGTAATGTACATACAATTTTATTCCAAGACACAGAGGCTCATATTATGCATATAACTCTTTCTTTACACCCATAGCGGTTAAGAAAAAAAAAAAATGAATGCAATACACCAGATATCACTACCATTACGACATCAGTAGTATAAGGCACAACACAGCACTTCCCTTTTCTTTGCTTCCATGGATTCCACATGCCTCTCAAGTCATTTGTCTTTTATTGCATTGTAATGTACTTAAATGGACATTTTTTTCTCATTGCTGTGTTTTGTATAATGAGTGAGACAGACATGGATCATAAGAATGTTGATAGCCCTGACGCTATCCCACATAACCACATTCCTATGGATTAACACTCCGCTGCAGCTCATAAATCCTCCAACATGATGGACAAAGGAAACCAATGTCCGAACCAGACATTTTGCATCATCCACGGTCTGGAGTGTGAACACCAACTGACAATGTGGCACGATACTTTCAGTTCAAGGTACATAAACCCATCAGTAAGGCCGCATGGAGCAAGCTGAGAGGAGAATGTCTTCGCCCTTCAGTCCCTGATAAGGTTTTGAGAACCTTACTGGGACCCCAAAATAACTCAATACCTCACAAAGGTGGGATTGGTAGAGCACTGAGTCAGCCTTGAGGGTCTGTGAAGACAAACTCCTTGACATGCTAACTAAAATATTTGAACAGCAGGAAGCTGCCATTGCAGATAATTCGCCCATTTATCCTCACAGTTTGAGGGGCTGTGTGCATGGTAGAGAATGTTAATAATTCCATTGCCACTGAGAGGCGCAGAGCAATACTCATTAAAATTAAGTCAAAGTTAGCCAACCTAGCTATGACAGAGGTAGGAAAGGATGCTGAGGCAATTGGTGACAAATTTTTGGCTGTCCACCATTTTGTCAGAGCCCATTTGTAAATTTGTCTTATATCAGCAGCAATTGGCTCCACATTTATGTGGGATTCCAAATAGGAGCAATTTGAATGCTATAAACTATTTGTTTTACAAAAGTAAACGCTGTCATAAAGTCTAAGTACTCAATCCATCAAAACTACATACATTTTTCATATGTTTTTGAATCTTTTCCTTCTTTGTGTATAATTAATTGACCAATGATATCACAGGCCACTATCTTGCGACCATGACACCATTTTGACATGAATTTCAAATGTTAAATTAACTTTAATTCTAAGAAGATAGAAGCCAAGATCCTTCCATACACTTTGAAATTGCCTTTTTGTAAATGTGAAATAGGTAGTGATTGTTTTAATATTTTTAGCATATTTTATTGTTTTTTATAGCTTGTGCAATGCAGCAATATCTTCTACTGAAGTCCATGAATACCAACCAGTGTTTTATTACTGAGATGGTTGTCATATACAAAATGGAGAAATAAAGTAAACAGAGTGCAGGTCAGGAGTCCGGATACAAGTCAAGGGCTAATGAGCTGCACCACTGTAACCACCTAATAGGGAGCTTCAATGAGGGCGTAACCCTCCAAAAATATGTAGGTAATAGGAGTAGGTAAATTATGGAGTCCCACAAGAGGAAACTAACATCAGGAGAGCTCCACTGTATAAGAAATGAGGAAGGGAGGCCCTGCCTTTAATCAATCTAAGGATAAAAAGGGATATGCAAACAAAAAGTATAACTTTAAAAAAAGGGAGATCTACTAAACGGTGTCCAGGGGAGCGTTTTCTTTTTCTTTAATCTATGCACTTGGTATCACTTTTTATTTTTGTTATCACTATGGTTATTGATTTTTAGGTGTTTATTTATTTATAACTTTAGTAGGGAGAGTTGGTGGTAACTTTTAGGGTGAATTGAGAGATTTATTTATTTATTTTTTTCTGTGAGGCTTTTCATCTGCATTTAGACCTGATTACCCGGTCCCTTGTTCTCTGGGGACCCTGTGCCTTTTCTGTCTCCCTAACCTCGTTTACACTACCTTCCTGTCAGTCAGACACTAGGGGAACTGAAACTTAGATGCTAGCTAGCACTCCAGACAATTGATCCCCTGGACACCGTTGAGTAGATCCTTTTTTTCAAGTTATACTTTTTGTTTGCATATCCCTTTTTATCCTTAGATTGATTAAAGGTAGGGCCTCCCTTCCTCATTTCCATACAGTGGAGCTCTCCTGATGTTGGTTTCCCCTTGTGGGACTCTACAAATCACCTACTCCTATTACCTACATGGTTATCATATATTCTGCATTTAGCAGGTCCATCTATCAGCAGAGTTATGGACTATGCAAGTGCAGCTTGTGGCTTGGTTCTCTCTGGGGTGAAGAGAGAGAATCTTCCCTATTATGAGTATAGTGTGCACACGCTGCATGCACAATATAGATTACTTTGATCTAAGACAGCTGAGAAGTTAGCAGAATTCCGACTGAAAAATTTAAAGCCCTGGCTAGATATAAGCTATAAACACAATGCACTTTGCAGTAATGCTTAAACTGACCCTTTAAATAAAATCAAGCTCTATTTGTAGCATCATGTTAAAATTCATATTCTTTCTACTTAGAATATATAACAATACACAACTGCATTTACAGCAGCGGATTTCTGTACAGCCTCCAACAGCTGGAAAGAAAAAAACTATTTTGGGGGACAAGAATCCAATAAAAGGAAGGATGATGCTACAAAGTAACTGTCCTTGTAAGAGCATGGTGCTTTTCTGTGGGCTGAAGGTTTATCAAGCTAGCAAAGCACGCCAGTTTAATCGAACAAGTGTTTGTGTTCAAATGTAAATGCATACGTTTAACTGTAGATACATATGTTTTCTGTTATGAATGATCTAAAAAAACATTTTGGCTTGAACAGATGGGGATACCCTAAGTTTGCAATCCTAATATTTAATATAGACATAAAGCCTCATTCACACCTTGTCTTCAGCAATGGTACTGACCTTGTCCTGTAAGGACTTAAAGTTCTCGGCGGCGGAGTCCAATTTTTTCTGAACAATTTTGCATGTTTCTAGAGTGTTAATGTTGTTGTTGTTTTCTGTGACATCATCTTTATTGCAAGACTTTGCAGCATCTAGAACTCTTTGTCCGGATATGGTAATGTAACGCAAATCCCCCTTATGGGAAATAACATCTTCAGAAAAGATTTTTTGATTCTGGAGTTTTTCAATGATACCAGTGACATCTGCAGCCCCAGATTCCAGATTCTCTAGTTCCCCTTTAGACTCATGAAGCCAGTTCTCAAATTCATTGTAATCCATTGTGAATTTTTCTAGTTCCTCTTGCACAGTTTTTATAACCTTCATTTTTTGTTCAGAGTCATAGAGAGTTGTTTCATACTGCGATTTTAATTCTTCAATGTCCTTTTGCAATTTTTCCTTCTCTTCTGGAGCAAGATGTCGACCCTGTTTCTCAAGCAAGGCTTGAGCTGATTGTGTGGCTATTATGACCGCTTGATGTTGAGATACAATTTTATCATGTTGAGCCTACCAATAAAAACAATGTCAAAGGTTACCATACACCCTACAATGGCTAGACAGCTAGGTGAATGTAAAGAACATATCTTAAACTATTTATAAAAGAATACAGATTGTTCAATAAACTTGGAACTTCCTTGAGCTGACCAGAGAATTGCAAATTATAGGCTAATATGAGTTAATCACGCAAGCTTGCAGAATTCTGCAAAACATACTTTCCCAATATCAGAGGAGTCTTCATTGCACTTGAGGAAGATCTGCTACCACAAGCTATTTATTGTTGACAGTCACATGGGACCTACAGGACCTATATGACCTATATGATATGATAATTTCAACCATTTTGGCACCTGCTGTAATCAGTTTTG
Organism: Pelobates cultripes; assembly: GCA_933207985.1. Classification (NCBI taxonomy): domain Eukaryota; kingdom Metazoa; phylum Chordata; class Amphibia; order Anura; family Pelobatidae; genus Pelobates; species Pelobates cultripes. The sequence continues at coordinate 145,173,205 of OW240913.1, forward strand.
TGCCCTGATCCAGAACGTCACTATCCTAAACCTTCAATTTAAACACAAAATAACTTGACACAGCAAATTATCTTATCTGTTTTTAATCTAGTGACTGCCATGCTTCTAATTAAAATAAATAATGTCCAGGAACTCAGGTTTGCTGCGAGAAGGAAGGTTTATAGGAACAAAAAGTGCAACTTTTGGGCCTAAACAGAGGCCTTCATCAAGCTTGATAAAGGCCTCTGTGTAGGCCCAAACGCTGCACTTTTTTTCCCTATAAACCTGCCTTCCTGCAGGAATCCTAAGTGCCTGGACCTAATTTATGTTATCTACTAAACTGGGTTTTGCCAACCCTGGCCCTGATAAGCACCTGGAATCCTAAATGTGAGTGTAGTATCCTCAGTTTGTGAATTACTATGCTTATAATGAAAAACATTGATTACCTGTAGACATTTTAAAAGGGTAGGAGTTTTGGTTTTGCATGTATTCAGGTGGCAGGGCCAGACATGTAAAATCATGTGACTTGAACTGTTGGTTTACACAGACCAATTTCTAAAATCATTTGCTATAATTAAAACAAACATCACTATGTATATTACTGTTGTTATGCCTTATACATGCCAACAATTCTCAACTCCTATTTGTATGGATTGTACGAAATGTAATGTAAATTAATTCAAAATTAATTAAAATGTTGAAATGAATTACAAATGTTGGGCCAAAATATGCAAACTGAAACAGAATTTTCCAAATCTTTTTTTTTTTTTTTTTAAATTTGAAACTAATTCTGAATTCCCAAAAAGCCACACTTTGGCAAATAGCACAGTTTAAAAGAAAGGAGGGGCTGAAACATTTATATCCTGAAGAGGTACACTTGGGAGGTATAGTGCTGTAGGGCCGCCTTTTCGAATGGGCACGCTGGGCAGTTGCCCGGGGGCCTTATAAGCATAGGAGCACAACAGCGTTGCCCATGTACCAGGCCGGCAGTCTGTTTAAGCATTTAGCAGTCTGTGTGTGTACTCAGCAGTCTGTCTGTATTCAGCAGTATGTGTATGTATTCGGCAGTCTGTGTGTATGTATTCAGCAGTCTGCATGTATTCAGCAGTCTGTGTGTATTCAGCAGTCTGCGTGTGTATTCAGTAGTCTGTGTGTATGTATTCAGCAGCCTGTGTGTGTATACAGCAGCATGTGTGTAGTCTGCAGTATGTGTGTATGTGTATTCAGCAGTCTGTATGTGTGTATTCAGCAGTCTGTGTGTGTATTCATTAGTCTGTGTGTATGTATTCAGCAGCTTTTGTGTGTTCTGCAGTCTGTGTGTGTATTCAGCAATCCGTGTGTGTATTCAGTAGTCTGTGTGTATATATTCAGCAGCCTGTGTGTATTCTGCATTCTGTGTGTGTATTCAGCAGTCTGTGTGTGTATTCAGCAGTCCGTGTGTGTGTGTATGCAGCTATCCGTGTGTGTATATATTGAGCAGTCTGTGTGTATACAGCAGCCTGTGTGTATTCTGCATTCTGTGTGTGTACTCAGCAGTCCTTGTGTGTGTATTCAACAGTCTCTGTGTTTTTGTAATGTATGAATGTATTGCATTTGTTGGAGGTACCAATAAATATAAGCTTAATTTTATCGCTAATTTAATTTTTATTCCTGTGACTAGTTGTGTAGGCAGGACCCCAGTGCACTGCTTTGCCCTTGGGGTCCATAATGTTGTTAAGATGGCACTGTAGTGCTGAATACAAAATTTCAAACATCAGTAAAATGCCATTGGGCTTCTCTCCTGTGGTCAGACTGACAACAATTGCATTTGTAAAAATGGGCATGGTTCCTACAATTGATTACTAAAACAATGCATGCAAAAAATTATTATAAACTACATCAAATGTAGTCTTCAGTTCCAGTCTGTGGAAGGTCAGTGCTCATTTCCTGACATCACACACGCTAATTAAATAGAACTGAGAGGACTATTTCCTGTAAAATATTTTCATCTAACAAGATATTTGCATGGACTGAGTCATGTACCTTCAGTTTTTGATACTGGCTGTTCAGGTCCTCTCCCTTATCTTGTTCCTGTGCACTGATAATTGTATCCTTGCCATCTGATTCTATAAGGTTACCATTGACCTCCTCCATTTGACTTAGCAAACCACTGTCTTTGTGATGTACGCCATTGTGCTGGGTTGTTGCCATTTTCACAGTGTTGCCATTGTCTGCTGCTTCTTTGTCCATATGTGACAACCAGTCCAACAGACTCTCTATTTTAGTTTTGCTTTCTTCTAATTGCTCCACGGCAGCAGACTAGAAAAATATATATATAATTTTTAACTACAGCAATTATTATGCAAGTGAAAAAACACTCATGGCATTTAAAGAGGAAAGTACAGCTATGGAATAATTAATACCATTAAGAGCCATAATGCAATGTCCTGGTTGAGAAGCCTATATGATTACCTCTATGAAAATGACTATGGCATATATATATATATATATATATATATATATATATATATATATATATATATACAATTACTGTAAAGCTATGTTTTGAACATTTATGTCTGCCATAACAGAGTTTGCAATAAGAGCATTTACTGCCACATTTAAATCTAAATGGCTTGGTCAAGGCAGTCACACGACTTATTTGGGACATGTGAGCTTTGTGGTACAGACAGCCAAGATGAATACAAATTCTGAAAAAAACAATTTGTGAGACTAAGACTAAAATATGAAACTTTTTGACTCAATACATTCTTCTTAACCCCTTAAGGACTGAGCCAAATGTACACGTTGTGATCAAAACAAAACGTAAACAAAAACTTGAAATTGCGCTATATGTCTGTTCAGGCATAATTCGCCTCTTTCATATTATGTGCACCCACACTTATTACATATAATTTTATTCAGGGGAAACAGGGCTTTCATTTAACATCAAATATTTAAGAATGAAACATAATTTAATATGAATAAAATATTTTAAAAAATGGGAGAAAATAAGAATAAGAATTTAGTTCTACTTGATATTTTAACTGTGAGTGTCATAATACTGTTTGCTTTTACTCCAATAAAATACACATTTTTGTATTCAGCGATGTCTCACATGTAAAACAGTACCCCCTATGTACAGGTTTTATGGTGTTTTGGGAAGTTACAGGGTCAAATATAGCATGTTACATTTTTCTGTTTTTTTACATTGAAATTCGCCAGATTGGTTACGTTGCCTATGAGACCGTATGGTAGCCCGGGAATGAGAATTAACCCCATGAGGGCATAACATTTGCAAAAGTAGACAACCCAAGGTATTGCAAATGGGGTATGTCTAGTCTTTTTTAGTAGCCACTTGGTCGACTCCTGGAATGATTGGCAACTGTCTTGAATGTTTTCCACTTTTGAAAAATCTTTCTCAGTGTAGAATGATGGACTTTACATTGTTTGGAAATAGCCTCATAACCCTTCCAAGTTTGACGTGCTGCTAGAATTGCTTCTCTAAGATCATTGCTGATGTCTTTCCTCCTTCGCATTGTGTTAACACACCTGAATGCTCCAGACCAGCAAAAAAACTTTGACTTTTATAGAGGTGGTCACACTTGCTGATGATAAATTAATCAAAGGCACCTGTCTCTCTTAATTCTCATGGAAGCGGTAAGGATGAACTTAGCTTTTCACACATGGCTTCTCCATTTTGGCTTTATTTTTGTTAAATAAATTGTAATATGTCATGAGTTGATGTTCATCTTAGGTTGTATTTACCTAATTTTAAGACCTTCTAAGGAACATATGATTGTTATTATGTCCTGATATTTAAAATCATATAATTCAAAGAGGGTTTGTGCAGGGCCGGCGTGTCTTGGGCGCACCGGCCAGGGGGGCACTAGATTAGAGAGACTGGTAGGAGAGAAGCGCACAGCGCTCCCTCCTGCCAGTCACTCAGTGTAGCGTGGTCGAGCGGAGCAGACCACGGTACAGGAGCTTCTGATTCCTGTACCCGGCTGGACTGACAGGAAGTGCTCACTGAGAGTCAGTCCGGCCAGGTACAGGAATCAGAAGCCCCTGTCCTACGGTCCGCTCTGGCTGAGGAAATGTGAAAACCAGAATCAAACATTGACATTTAAAAACTGTATTAGGATAGATATACTGAGAAGAAATTAAACATAAGGAACCTTTTCTGTTTCTTTTTTAATGGCTGTTGTAACTGCCTTTTCCAACTCCTTTTTGGATTCTTCTGCTTTCTTCCGGAGAGTTTCGAATCTGGCTTTGGTCTCTTTCAGCTTCTGTTCGACTAGGGCTCTGTCTTCTTTAGAAAGGTTGTCTCCATGTTCCTGCAGGAATTTTTCTGTGTTCTTTACAATCTCAGCCAATTCGCTGGCACCTGCTTGCATGTCTTTCTGAAGTTCCTACAAAATTAAAGACTACAAGTAAAGACTACTACACCTGATTGAGAAAATTCCTCAAAAGACCTAGATTACAAAAATTACTCTTCATGATGAGGATATAAAAATGAAATGTAGGTGACATACTATTAAGTGAAATGTTATAAACTAAAAGGAGAATGGCAACAAAATTGTCTTTTACACCTGTTTTCATTTATTAATATGGATCTGGTATTAAAATGGATTTCAACATTTGTAGAGTAGCAAAGATGTGACTCAAATGTCCAAATTAAGCTAGCTTTCACTGTAGATGTTTTACTGTATGTATAGTGTGATCATGGAGACAATAGCTTTGCCTTTAATAATTGGTTGATACTGTAAATAATAGTAATCAACTTACTACGTGTACACTTTGATTCTACACGGGAAAGATGACTAAACAGCTACTAAAATGAAATGTCAGGGAGTCCATTTTATACTTCACCTTTACAATGTCTGCCTAGACACCTGATAACTTGTAACGTCTTTTATCAGTGCTGTGCTGACCTTGCCATAATAATCTTAGATCTAGAATATTCAGTCATTCTAGAAGTACTGAAGCATACAAACTAACACATTTTGCCTAGATTACTAAAATAGATTACTAACTTGCAAGCAGGAAATGGTTTATTACCACAGTTATGATGAACATTGCATCATTATAAACTGCAATGAATGCATACAAATGAGTCATTTTGTTCATCCTAAATCATTTAAAAATCCTAAAATGTATTAAAAGGGACTATGTGAAATTCTTTTTAGAAATCACTAGTCTGTCAAGATAGACATAATCCATATAGAAAAAGAGATCCATTGTCTTGTGCCCAGGTTTTGCCAGCTAACCTCGTATTCCGTCTGATAGTGCTGCAGTTCAGTCGGGCTCTCGCGCACAGAAAATGTATCTTGCTTTCCAATCAGGCGGTTCTCTGTCTGAGTAAGGAGGGCACACATCTCTTCCAACTTCTCCTTGTGCTCTTGCAATTGTACTTCTGCATCCTAACAGAAGTCAAGAGATAAACAGAGCTAAAACCCCAATATAATATTACAATAAGCATTTCAACAGAGCACAGTATGCTGTAAACATGATAGCGGTGGGTAATGGTATACGCAAGGTGATCATAGTGTAAAAGAGGATGACATTATGTTTATCAAAAAAGTAAAATAGAACAAGTTGTGATAGAGCCTGACCATGCACAAGTTATAGTAGATGATTCGACTGTGTAGGCAATCCCAGCCTCCTTTAATCCTGGAACCTGTGTTAATGATGATCCAGAAAAAAAAGATATCAAACAGAAGTTAGTTTTGTATGGTTGTTAGGGCAAGGTGTTTGCACAGCATATAAATAAGGAAAGATTTCTTCAAATATTTAGATGGGTAAAATAACACACAAAACACATATAATCCATTTTATACCTGTTATTTAGGCTTCAATCTAAACTTTGCAAAGAGAAGGAATCGTGTACACTAAGAGTATTTTTTTCGTTTCGCCTTTTATATGTCCAGCTGTAACCCATATACAATGCAACTCCATTAAAGCACTGGCTAATGGCTATTGCAAGGTTCCAATTATACAGTTATTTCTCTGCTAATTATCATTTGCAAGCATGCAAAATCAACAAACATCACATCCACAGAAAGGCAAACCTTCTGGTTACTCAAGTCTTGTGCTTCCAATAAATTACTCTTCAAAGTTTCAATGTGTGATGTTATCTTCCTCTGGGCATCATAAAAACTCTTTTGTGTTGTATTTAGTAACCTCAGAAGCTGTTTGCTTTGATTAGGAGAAAGATCTTGGGCATGCTCCGATATGAAGAATTGGATATCAAATGCTGTTGTCTCCAGCTCAATCCTCTGTTTAGATAGTTGGCTGCCTTTATCCTATGAAAGAATATACTTTATATTATAGGTAATCAGGTAAGTTAGTCCTGTTGGTTAAGCAACCAATAAAGAACATAGTGTTTCCTATAGGGAACAGTTTTTATCCTCAGGAGAGAAAACTTAGTTTAAAAAGAATGTCAACATTCCACGGTCAACTATCATTTTTTGAGGTGTTCAGCTTTAGAAAATCACGTAAATTAGAAGGACAAAAGTCAAATTGATCCCTGTTTGGATAAATAAGCACACTCAAAGAGACACTAAAGGAACCCAGTCCAATGCGCAATGCTTTCATTAAAGGGTCTAAGAACACGTCTATTGACTGTCTTCCTGACAGCAACTAGAGGTGCTTCCCTCTTATTCCTCTTTAATTCTGACTCATTCTACCTTCCAGTATCAGTTAAGTGGACTAGGAGGATTGGTGGGTAGGGTTGAGGAACTTGTGGATAATAAAAGAGACTGACTTACTTTTAGTTACAATGATAAAGTAGGATGGGAGTGGAGCTTCCTGCACAAAATATTTGGTTGTTTGACAAACGTTTATATTACAGACAGGGTCAAAGAGTTTTATATGGAAGCCCTGTCGCTATGTTAAGTATTATTATGGATGGTCAATTTAGAGTCACATTAGTCCACCACTAGATGGCACTGGTACATTTGACAAGATGCACCATGCTTGATTGCTTGTTCTGTGATAACAATATACTGATACAAAACTGGCTGTTATTTTTTTAGCAAGTTGGTAAAGATGTAAGAAAGAATAACATTTAAACTTCCAATTCAGTGCAACTGACCTAATAACGATAGAATTTAGTTTAAGGAATAAAATCTAGTTTAAGGAAATATTATACAGCACATGTTTTTGTTATTATATTGCTGATAGCTCCTGCAAACCTCAGATAAACTTTAAGACCCCAAATCTCTACTCCTCTGATAATGAAAAGGGTTCTCACACAATAAATCGTATTAATAGAAAAAAAAAAAATTAAATTCCCAGCTTATTCCAACACAGAAAAGTCAGCCTACGTGCACCTAAAAACCCTTTATCCAAACTGCAGTTTATCATGCAAATTGTGGGCAGAGTAACTAGTCTCAACTCGGCTGTTTTGAGTGAATTTGAATATTCACAGGGTTATTCATTACCGTATGGAGACCATGTTATAAAAAATAAAATGTAATTTTTTACAGTGCAGACTCAAGGTTTATCACATTGGAAGCTGACAGTGTTCAGAACAGTTGACAAAACAACTGCTACATGAAATGTAGAATTTAAACATTGTTTCCATATCATGGAGCATGCGTTACAGTGACAGGCTTCCTTGTTCTATGTAGAATGAAGCATGAAAATATAGAAAGGTAATGGTGGAAGTATAAATAACAAATATCTTGTTGAAAATACTATCTATCAATGCTAGGGGATTGAACACCCCTACTAAACGCAGACTTCTGCTACAGGACTTAAAAACAAAAAGGGCCGATATAGCACTACTACAGGAGACACACTTACCAAAGGCCGCATCGGTCAAACTAGGGAACCGTATCTACGACACTACATACCAAGCCAGAGCACTAGGTAAACAAGCGGGAGTAGCTATACTCCTACACAAGCGCTGCTCATTCAAATTGACACACAAACAAATAGACCCGGAGGGCAGACTCATAGCCATCACTTGCACTTATTACGACACCAAACTACACATCGTAAACATATACGCACACAACGACACCATAGAATCCCTAGTAACCACCCTACAAGGGGGCATCCTGGTAGTGGGAGGGGACCTCAATGCTGTCCCCTGCCCAGCACTCGATCACAGCTCCAAACCGGGGACACTGCGATCTCAGGGTAGGGGGGGACAGGACAAACTCTTACATTCATTTCTCCAACACACTGGACTACTAGATGCTTGGAGACTCCAACACCCAGACACAAAGGACTATACATACTACTCAGCCCCACACAGCACATATTCCAGAATAGACAATATACTCCTCAACGGGCATGGCCAAACTCATTCACTCAGAAAAAAACAGCATCGCATGGTCAGACCACACTGATGTAGCTATTACACTGGGGAACATTCAATACCACACCAATTGGACTTGGAGGCTCAACACTAACCTACTCACCGATGAGGACATACTCACCACGAAGCGAAAGAAAATCACAGACTATCTTAGTGCCAACGACACGGAAGACGTAATCCCGACAACACTTTGGGCAGCTCACAAATCCATATTGAGGGGACATCTCATACAGGCAGCCACACATAAAAAGCGAACAAAAACAAAGCGCCTATTGGAGCTACAAACTGCCATGCGGAAAATCGAACAACAGCACAAACAAAATCCCTCCACCGCCACATACAATGAACTGCAAGCCATACGACACTCTATCGGAGAGCAAACCATAGCAGAACTGACGCATTCCATAGTCTGGTCCAGACGACTGTTTTACGAAAAAGCAAACAAAATGGACATAGTACTGGCACGGACACTCAGACTCAGACAGGGATACAAACCCATCATGACACTTCGCAACTCCGCAAACATAATAGTCAACATTCCAAAAGACATTAAGGACACATTCACAGACTACTTTCGGAAACTATATAGTCACTCACCCCGCGAGGGCGACGCCAAGACCCAATATATAACCCGCTTCGCTGACTTCCTAGCACGCTCAGACCTACCCAGGGTACCAACAGAGGAGGCTAACACTCTGGAGATACCCATCACACAGGAGGAGGTAGAAACTGCAATATCCGCCCTCGGGGAAACAAAGCACCAGGACCCGACGGCTATGACATGAGCTACCACAAAAAATTTAAGACGGAACTGACACCCCCCTCACCAAACTATGTAACCACTTCCTCCAGGGGGGAACCCCAGACCGCGACATGGCTACTGCCAACATAATCCTACTACCCAAACCCAACAAAGACACCACGCTTGCCACGAATTATAGACCGTCATCAACACTGACTTAAAAATATTCGCGAAAATTTTAGCGAAGAGACTGATGCCTCTGATGCCCAAACTAACACACCAAGATCAGGTCGGTTTTATGCCGGGACGCCAGCAATATGAAAATACCCACTGAGGAGCAGACATGATGTGGCACATGTCAAACTCTAGGCTACCATCCCTCGTCCTCTCTCTTGACGCTGAAAAGGCCTTTGATAGAGTGAAATGGCCTTTTCTGTTCCATCTGCTATGAACACAAGGCTTCCCCGACCCCTACATTACTGCAATAAAGGCCCTATACACAGACTTACAAGCACAAACCATACTAACAGGAGCCCCAAGAACCCCATTCCGAGTAAGCAACGGATTGGGGTGCCCCCTGTCCCCACTTCTATTCGCGATCGTCTTAGAGCCACACATGCACTCCATCAGAACCAACCCAAACATAAAAGGGGTGCAATTAGGGGACAAACAATTTAAAGTAGCAGCATACGCGGATGACATACTCCTGACACTCACAGACCCAACCCAGTCAATGGTCAATCTAGAAAAGCTCCTGCAAACATAAGGGGACGTATCAGGGTATAAAGTCAATCTCACTAAGTCAACAGCATTGCCATTCCATCTACCTGACCAAGATTCACAACGCATCAGACACACCTACCAAATAAAAACCAACATGGAAGTACTCACATACCTAGGTGTCAGGCTGACAGCAGACCACAATGCACTGTACAGACACAATTATAGACCTCTGATCACTAAGCTCAAGACCGACCTAGAAAACTGGACGGACAAACCCATCAACTGGCTAGGCCGCTTACACTCAATAAAAATGAATCTTCTACCCAGACTATTATTCTTATTCCCAGCACTTCCGACCCAGTTAACCAGGAGAGATTCAGCTGACATACAGAAGGTGGTAGACACATTCATATGGCAGAGGAAACGGCCCAGAATAGCCAGAGCAATACTCTATAATCCCAAATGGAGAGGGGGCCAGGGAATACCCCACCTTCCCCTTCATTATTATATCGCAGCTCAAATAACCCAAATAGCCCACTGGCACTGCCCTATAAATCATCAATTCCTCATGACCGGTGCAGACCTCCCACAGTTCCTCATATGGACACCGAGAGAACACAGAGTGCTCCTAAAGACCACTTGTCCCGCCATTCTAAACTCCATCAGCTTATAGGACCAAATCGAACAGAAATTTAAACTCACAGACACCCCATCCCCAATGACCCCAGTGCTAGGCAACAGAGCATTCCCACCAGGACTTAGGGCAAGAGAATTTTAGGGCATAGAAGCCACAGGCCTACAACGCTACACTCACCTCTATATTGACAACCATCTAGTAACATACGAACACGTACAAACCCTTCTTCCGCTACATACAATTGAGGGATTTCGCACAAACCAAGGAGGTTAAAACAGCAAATGCCAAACCCCTTACTTCCTTTGAACAAATCTGCCTAAAAGAAAAAATGCCAGCGAAATTAATCTCGCTGTTATACAGTCACATATGCTCAGAATCAGGAACATGGGGAACACAGACATACACAGACAAATGGGAAGCAGATCTGGGTGAAACGTTGGAGGGACAGACTGGCAGGATATATGGGAGGCAAGCGCGAAGGTGTCCATACGCACATCCCTACAGGAACAAGCACACAAAATAATGCTAAGGTGGTACACAACCCCCGTTAAACAATGTCACATGCAACTATGTCCCACAGACACCTGCTGGCGACTATGCGGGGAAAAAGGCACATACATTCACATGTGGTGGCACTGCACCAAAGTTAAAGAGTTCTGGGGAAAAAATAGTAGACATGAACACTAGAATCCTACAACGAAGACTAACACTAAACCCCTGGGCTTGCCTCATATCACGACCAACGGACGGACTAGACAAACATGACCAAAGACTACTGAATATGCTTAACTTAGCAGGTTGGAGAGCATTGGCACAATATTGGATAAAACCAGAGACACCCCCACTCTCTCTAGTAATGTCCAAAATCAGGGATAACTATTTAATTGACAAGATGACAGCGCAGGTCCGCAATACCACTGCCACATTCCAGAAGGTATGGGCCCTATAGGAACAATTTGACGAATAAACACAAGCTGAATTAGTGCTCACTCACATACAACTCTTCACTCGTGCAATTCATTGTTATACTTCTCAATCTATCTATATTTCCCTTTTATTTTATTTTTATTTTTTCTCTTGCACATATTCTCCTGTTTACGTTACTCCATCCTTACATAAAAGAAAAGCTCTGACAGACAAAACGGAATTCTAAGACATATAATGGCTTCTGCGCAAGCGACACTATCTGTATCAACATGTATACAATGCTCACGAACAACCTAATCTTCCTTTCTGTAACCCAAACAAAGCGAAAGTTGGTGATTTGGCTTCTGCATAAGCCAACATTGGTACCGTACTGAATGTCTGTCAATGCAAAAATAAAGAATTTTAAAAAATAAATAAATAACAAATATCTAAATTCTAGGGAACTCAAAAATATCTGCTTAGCCTCTCGTTATAAGTAGGATCTTTACCATGCCTATAGGTCCATGATATGTAAAACTGATACAATACAATATGTTATTTTACAAAACAAAAAAGGGGTAGTAGCATGAACTTGAAATTATTTTGCAAGGGCACCCACCAGTTCAGAATACTACATAAAACTAAGGCTGACTTCTATTATCCAAAGATAACACTTGTTATATGATTAAAATATAGTATTCAAAATAGCAATCTATACATATTTTACATATGTGAGGTAGAAATATAAATTACTACCAATTTACAGGAATTTACCTTAAGACACTTCAAGTTGTGCTTCATGACTTCCACATTGTTACTGTCTGTTGAAAGACACATACTGTCCTTGTTCTCTGAGATCCAGTCAGATAGTAAATGTAGTTGGCCAATGTAGTTCTGATGCACCTCTGCTAGCTTACACTACAATATAAACATTATAGAATGCTATTTAAAGCATGGTCAGAGTAAGGGAGAGAAAAGACAAGATACTAAATCCAGATACAGATTATTATATTTATCTTTTGTTTAAAAAAAAGTAAATATAATACTTCACAAAATGTGCTACTCACAATCTGCAACACTGTGATACCCAGTATACCAATTAACCATCTAAATATTGATTAGTACGATTGTACTACTAGACATATTCATTCATCTGCCCACTCAATTGGGCAGACTAGATGGGCTGAATGGTTCTTATCTGCCATCACATTTTATGTTTCTATGTTTCACCCATCCCAAGGGTGAAAACAAGCAACAAATTCTATATTTCTGCAGTGGGTATATAACTTCTCCACCATCCACCTTAACTTTTATTTCTGGATAGGAAACTTAATACATTTTTCCCAGTACTGACCATAATCATAAAATACATTGTGGTTTAAATATTTTTAAAAATAAATAAAAATAATTTACCATTTCAGAATCTATGGCTGAAGCAACTTGTTTTGTACAACTGGAAGACATGTCACAAATTACAGCAAAATCTTTACTCAAGCATTCATTTAATTCTTGAAGATGTTGACTCAGATGATTCTCTGGGACAGTTGTTAAGATGTCCTGTGCAACCTTATGATCTTCTTTCAGTGACACGTTCAATGTGGTCAGTTTTCCCTCGAATGACTAAGAAAAATAAAAATGTACATAGCTGTAGTTTCCAGTGCCAGGGAATAAAAATATAAATATACATCCAATCAGTCATGATTTCAAGGATTTATGGATATGTACAACATAAAAACATTTATAATCTATACTATATTCTAACTAATTAAGAAAACATGTTTATTTTTCTGGTCATCTGGCAAATCTTTGTGAATGTTAAACAGCACATTCTTTACTTTCAACATTATTATTAATGTATTGAGGTCACACTGAATAGAAATATATCAAGGTGATATGAAAATAACTCTATGTGGAGTACCTATCTTTCTTCCCTATTTATAGCCATCATTTTGTAATAACACTGCATGTAAAGCAATTAGTATATATTATGTCATTATCCTCTTTGTTTGCAATAACAGGCCATTTTATTAGAGGTCTACTCACAAGAATGTGTAAGTTAACAAAGACTCAAAGCAATATCCCTGAAAATGAATGTAACTTGGCTTTAAGTTGCCAATACACACATAATATATAGTAGTGATACCAGCTTAATGATAAATAAATACATCTCAAATGGATTTAACATGTACAGATATAATTGTATTATAATTTAGTTTATGACAGTGTAAGTTAGTGGGTAAGCTCCCACGAAATCTTACCTAGTTGGGGCAGAGTATTGATCATAGCAAAATAAAAAGAAATTTCAAAATGTCCCTGTCATTACAGTAACCATACCACCTCTTCCTGGTCTACCTATTGCAGGAGACATTTTTCAATGCTCCTTTGCAGTTCTAACGATATTGATAAGTCAGAGACCTGGTTATTGACCTGGTTGATGAATACAAGATAAAACATTTTGAACCGAGAGGATAAGAAATTGGAATTGGAACTGGAAGACTAGAGCTCTTATGGTAAGAGACCTTAGGTCTATACATACTTAGTATAAGAGTTTATTGGGAATCCAATTTGGGATGACTGGAAGAATAAGGAAATGGATAAGTGACATTACGCCAGTACTTACCTCAAGCTGCTCAACTTGTATTCTTAACGTTTCCAAGTTGTCACTAATGGGCAAAAGATTCTCCAGCTGGAATTTCATATCTTGAACCACTAACAGGTGGTCACTCAACTTCTGAATGCAATCATTTATTGCAACAGGTGCCTAATGTTGAATTAAAAAAAAATAGTTAGGTCAACATATTATCAGATTGTGTGTGTCTGTCGTATCGCCATTAGCAGCAATAGAGTTTCAGAATAGTCTAGTTTTATATTGATTACTACTACTATGAAAATAATACAACTAGGTTTTGGCTTGCCATGACTATGATAATATGGGGCAGTTATTTATCAGGTTGCAGCTATAATATATAACCACATCTTCATTTTACAGTGTTCCCTAGCAGCTTTGAGCTATATTACAGGTTTTCTATTAAGCATTCTGATCCTCCACGTGCATTATGTGTTTGTTTACAGGTGCTTATGGACCCAGTACAGAATGGGGGGCCAATAAACTCCATATAGATCTAATCTAAGCCATGTAAGTCACATATAGTGGCCATTTAATGTACAATACTCTATACTCTATCCTAATTACTACATTACGCTTACAATAACAAACGCTAACCATTAAACATATTAAATACTAGACCATTAAACATATTAAATATTCTGAAAATTTGGTTTCAGATCAATTGAGATGCGGGCATAAAACTGGGCAAGATGCAGATTTTTTTTTTTTTTTAATTTTAAGAGAGTGCAAATAAGCAACTTAGTTTGTCATGATGAACAAGATGTTTTACCAATTATGTGTGCTGTATATCTTGTCCATCAAGAGGTGGAAAACAGATAAAGGATGGTCAAGGGACAGCCACTAAATGTTAATTCCATTTGCAGATTAAGTAAAATGACCATTGTGGGTGGGGGAGGAAGACCAATAAAACTACTTTATTTTCAAGAAGGATTGTAATAGGATGAAATGGAAAGATCCTCTTTGTAAATCTTTCTCACAATGGTTACAAACCTTACGTTTGACTACATCAGCATCCCACAGTTTATGTCATTGGGAAGTATATTGTAAAGTTTTTATGCAATGGTACCTAGTGCCGCTTAAACTAGCACATATCTATGCAAATATACTTCCAAACTTCCACGTGCTGGAGATGAACGCATGGAGTGGGGTCTCCTCAACATATTTTTTGAGCTTGCCAGGTTTTAACTCCATTCTGGGAACCAATATGTTCAGTTATGTATACTGCTGTAGAAGCAGACCTCCCATTTCAACCAGAATCCTATTTATTACACTTAATTCCCTCATTGATTAATACTCCTAACAATGTCGTGGTAATCCACTTCTTGTTGACTGCGAACTACTGGTATCTGCAGTGTTTGATCCAACCGTATCAATAAATGTCAATGCAGAAACAGACTATGACTCTCTGACAGTGCATGCCTCCCAAAGACTGCTCAGTCAACCAATGACAATGAGTACAACATAGCATTACTCTACAAGACATAATTTACATAATTCAGATGGAAACACAATTTAGACTACTACTTCTAATAAGAAAGTTAACTTTTTAAGATTTAACGTCTGTTTGATATTAATAACTTTACGCTCAAATCAACACTTCAAATTTGGAAGCACTTTTTAATGATATAACAACAGCCAAAACCTAGCATAGTGTATCAAACATTATGTTAATAAACTGAGATTTTCTTTCATTGTGTTGCATAAACCATATATTGTAATATAGGCATCTCAGGACCAATACTTAGTAAATCATCCCTATTACTGCAGACTCCTTCATCACAGCCTCTCATGTGTTCTCCTAATTTTACTTCTTCCTATTAGTTCATCCAATTTTGAATGAATTTTTTATTTAAACATGCATGAACATTTTACTATAATCCTTATAAAAGTTTATAATCCAACTGTTTAAAATGTAACAATTCAACTAATTTCAAATTAAATTGATCTATTCCACATCAATGCAGCCATTGTTAGCAGTCAATAAACAAGTATGATTTAAAAGGTGATGCAGGGTAATTCATTTTTAGGATAGTCTAGCATTTTAACTAAAAAAATAATCCTTAAGCAATATGTAATGTGAAAGCCATTGATAGTCACTATATTAAGGCTCATTTGACAATGTGAACTCACCACATGTGTTGGCTGGCGTGCGCTTGTTTCTTCAACTTCTGGCAGCTTGCTCTGGTTATATTTTGACCCATTTGGAAATTCAGGTTCATCGATCTTAGATTTCAGGTCAGTTTTTGTTTCATGTCCATCAACATCATCAACTGTTGTATGTTTAGATTCTGGGTTTGCATGAAAAGATACATTGCCTTGAAATATTTTATCAGTTACTGGTCCATCTGTCTCTGTTTTCAGACTGTTTGATTTGTAACTCATCATTTCGCTTGGAAAAATACCTTTGTTTAGGTTGATCATGAGTTCTTCAAATTTGTTTGAGTTTTCAGAATCTGGTGGAATATGAAAGATATGTTCAAGCTGCGAATGGACTAGCAGTGGGCTATTTGGTACTACAGGTTTCTGTTCTCCAAAAAAACTGTAGTTGGCATCTGCTTTTTGATCTATGTTTTTTGGCTCAACAGGGTCTTCCCTAGCATCATAAGGAATATCAGATGTCAAGGATAAATCAGAATTGTTATAGCCTTGTAAAACTTCACATGTTGGTATAGATTTGGCCTTGGTAATTGTGTTATCCTTCTCACAATGTACATTTTTATTTATGTCTGAAACATGTACTTCTTTTGATATAGTGTTTGCAATTGTCTCACACTTCTGTGCATATCTGCCATCAATATCTACTATACACAACTTTAATAGATTTTCATCATTGGTCCTGTGAGTTGGTAACTGATCATCTAGAGATTTGGGATCCTGCAGATTTAAATCTGCATTGAATTCCTTGCTTTTGTCCTCCATACTGTTATCAATGCAATCTTTCCCATCTCTTAAAGTTTGCTGTCTAACATCTTTAAATGTAGTAACTAACTGGGAATCAGTTGTATTTTCTATATGTGACTGATTTGTACTGAGAAGTCTGTTCTCTTTGGACAATGTTTCATTTTTAAAAAATCCAGAATCAGAAAGAATGGAAGTATTCTCAACTGAATCACAATCTTTTTCTTTTACAGGATAATCAGGTAAACGCTGCTTTGTTTGGAAGACTTCAGCATATCCCTTTAGATAACTTGCTATATCCCCAAAGTTATTAGTACCTTCAGGCCTTGATTCTAATTTCTTCCCTATTGACACCAATCCAGACACATCATTGATAGCATGTAACTCTGTATCCGTGTCAGGATGTTTATTGCTGGTTGAATCAAAAATTGCACTGAGGTTTTCTATGTGAATAGGGCTTTTGGTTGAACTTTGGGAAAAATGCTCTACCACAGCACAGGTTTTTTTAGCATCTATCAAATTTTCCATAATTTTGCATGTTTCTGTTTCCTTAGCTTCTTTAAGTGACCCATTATCTGAAAGCTTGAGATCTGAACTTTGTATTTCAGAACACCTTTGATCAGCAGGTTTACAAACAGTGTCTTTGGCTTCTTTCCTATGTAGCAAATTTAGACAATTTGAATTGCCATCAGCTATTTGTTCAAATGTATTGTCATTTGTTAAGTTAGTATCAAATGCTTGAATGGTTTTCTCAGAGTTGTCTGTTTTATGAAGTTTACTCAATGTATCCTGTGTGCTGGGCAGAAGATGCTCTGAAATTGCATATGGACTCTTGGAATGCACCATGTTGGAACTACTTTCAGTTTGAATATCTCTATTTGTTTCATGGCTTTGAGTATCACTTTTAGTATTCTCCCTTGATTCTCCCCCATTACTGAATTGAAAATTATCTACACTTTCCAGACTACTGGCATTGCTGTTCTCTTCCATTTCTACAACCTGAGAATAAGGTTCTGCATGTTCCATTTCCATAGATAAATTGTTTAGATTCGATGGATAATGGTTTATGATTTCTGAATGGTTAATGCATGTCCCATTGGAATGTGTGTCACTGCTGTTGTTTAGATAATCACCTAGAGTTGACGTAGTGACGTCATTGTCATTTGCTTTATCACTTACAACGTTATGTGATAGCTCCTCATCATAATCATCTTCCCTTTCTTTGTTTATGTACACTTTATCCATATGATTCTCATCTTCACTATTGGTTTCATCTGTAACAAAACACTCAATATCCGTTTCAGAAAAACAACTTTCGATAAACTCATCATTAATTTCCTCTTCAAATGCTGTGTTACTGGCTAACTGAAGATCATTGTTGTCAACTTCATATGCCCCTGAAACAGATGCATCTTCCAAGTTCTGTGTGTCTTCATTAAACAGTGAACCCTGGTCTTCTGCATAACTGTTGTTTTCAGAGTCCTCCTCAATAATGGTTTCCAAAAACTGCCTTGCATGTAGTATATCCAGGTTTTCAGTGTCACTTTCACTGTTAAAGGTATCTTCTTCAGAGCTTGTATGAGCTAAGTCTTCAGCCGTCATGTCTCTAACTGCTTGCATATTTCCCTGTATATTGGCAGGTTGACAAGTTCCAAAAACATCACTGTCACTGTCATCAGACATGTCATATTCACTGCTACTCTGAAGATCATCCGAGTTATTTTCTCCAAATTCAAGAGGGGAGCCCCTATAGTCACTGGTATCAAATGTGAACTGGGGAAGATCACTATTCTGATTTTCTGAATCATTGTAAAGCAATCCACTGCCATAATGTTTCATGGGAGCAAGCTGCAAGTTAGAGGGTGTACTGCAACTATCACTACTGCTATCATCATATTGTTTTTCAGAATAATGTTTTGCAAAATCTTCAGGATTCTCAGTATTATCTTGGTGTAATACATGTTGCAATTTATCATATTCAGAACTATTAAACAAAACACTGACTGCACCTGCCAGCTGATCTCCAAAGGCTAAATTATGTTCTGTACTTTCAACAGCTCCTTCTGAAGAGTTTTGATCTGTTACATTATTTGTATTATGCATATTATCTTCAGAACTGCATTGGATATCAGATTTTTTTCCATCATTATCAATAATTCTGATAGTTTCAAAAAACGTTTCTGAGTCATGCTTTTCAGATGTAACACCAGAGTCATTGTCAAATAATGTAAATGTCGTCATGTCTGTTTGCCTGTTTTCCGCATTGTGAGAATCTTCTGCTTTAAATTGCTCAGCTTGTTCTTTTTTTTCATCAGAAGAAACCAAGCTCTCTGTTTGTTCAAAACCCGGTTCTATATGTGGTTTGGGACATTCATGGTGACAAACATCACTGCTTGATAATTGGTCTCGTTCATCATTTGATTGCCCTGTTTCTTTACCAACCACATTATCTTCAGTTCCAGGAGAGATTGTTTTGTTGATGCCTCCCACTGAAACATTATCTATAAAGTCACTTATCTGCTCTTGAGTTTCCAAAGAATGCCCAGTGAATTGGCAGTCCATTTCAGACACCAGTGGCTGATTTACTGAAGTGCAATTGGAGTAAGAAGTGACATTGTTAATTTGTGCATCGTTGGCAGAAGTTGTTCGTACTATGTGCTCAGACTCAAGAAGCATATTAGCAGCTTCATCTAGATCCCCATCAAAAAGCAGAAGTCTTTCTCCTGTATTTGCATCTATGTAGCTATTTATCATGAGGTATGAAATGAATAATTGTTTTGTATGTTCTGGGTTATGTGTTAGGCCTTCCTCTGATTCCAAACTTTTGCTTTCATTAAAGTCACTGAATGAAGAAGTGTGGGCTTCACAAGAAGATATCCATTTTAATGCTTGCTGGTTTGTTGGTTCAAGCTGATCTATGTTTGGCATTGTATCATTTAATTGTACATTTCTGAGGATTGAGGCTGTGTTTTCTTCTATTACAGTCATTTGAACAGCTAAATCTAAGCTTAGAATCTCTGAAGTTTCAGGAATATAGAGCCCAGCAATTTTCTGTCTGTTGCTTAGAATCTTTTGAGCTAGCTCATCTGAAATCATCCCTTGTTGCAAAGATGTTGATATTGGGAATATTTCACTAGTATCTGGCCATATCAGTCCAATGAACCCTCTTTGTGCCTCAAGGACTAACAATGCACTACTATAGGATATTAAGTTGCACTGAACAGCTTCATCCACAGTTAAATATTTGCCTGTGGATGGGCAAAGTATTCCACCATTCTTAACCTGTTGAGTTAATATTCCACATACTGTAGCCTGATCAACGATTCCTTGATCTAGGGATTCCTCAAGAGTCAATCTATGCCCAGTGTCTGGGTCAATAATTCCCCCTGAAAATATCTGAGCACCTAGCAATCTAAACATGACTTCCCGTTCTAAAACACCTTCATGAGCTGCTCTCAAAATATTTATCCTCCTACCAGATTTTAATAAAATTTTGCCCTTTTCTTGGGCATTAACTGGTAAAAACCTCATACCTGTTAGTTTATCTACTACAGTTCTTTGTAAAAGTTCTACTAAGGTTAACTTCTCTGCAGTGATAGGGTCAATGAGATCCTTGCCTACTTTTTGCTTTTCTATCAGCTTAGAAAATAAATATGTGGAAATTAAGTTTCTTTGGAGAAGTTTATTTAAGTTAAGTGGTTCTCCTGTGGAGGGGACACAGAGACATCCACAGGATAGCAGCATGTCAATCATTTTTATTGCCATATGTTCTGTTATTAACTCTTGATCCAAGGCAGCCATGATAGGAAACTCAGCTGAAGAAAGAGATGAAATACATGTTTTAGCATCTGCTAACTCCAACAGTCGCACTGTCATTTGCTCGTCAATGAGTGCATGATTCTTAGCTTCTTCTATATCGAAACACATCTTTAAATCTGGAGACACCAACCCTGATACTATCAGTTGAACCTCAAGTAAGAGAATCCCTGTTTCATAATCAATAAGACCTTGTATAATAGACTGGTATAGGGATTGAACTCCCCCAGTTGACTCCTCGATGGTTCCAGACACAATCTTATCCACCTAAAAGGAAAGAAAAAATAATTACAGTTATATGCTCCTTACTTGTAACATGCTTTTAAGAAAGCTTCTTGGAACATATACTTACCAAAATTTGGAAAATGATGACAGTATTAGCAGTTCAAAGGTGCAAGTGATTTATGTCAGTATCTCGGCAGCAAAGGTGATGCAAGCTTTTGAACTCAACATGCATCTGTGAACTAGAGATTTGCTCCAGAAAACATCAAGTGGGTTAGTGAGAAGATTGGTGACTACAGGAAGGATAAAAACCACCTGTAAAGCAAACCATCATGCTGTAATGCCTACCAAAGGTTAGAGGGACAAAATGACATGACACACAAAAATGAAACACCATGCTTGTCATGTTTACAGCATACTGAATAATCCACACCTGATGTAAAACAAATGCTGTTAATATGGAAGGCAGAATGAGAACTACTGAAGAACCAGAAAACAGACTTGGGCTATTTCAATAGGCTTTATCAAATGAACTGGCAGAAAAGCAAGAGGGAAAAAAAGAAAGGCATATTTGCAATATTTGTGAAAGGTCAGCCAGTACAGGATGACTTGGCTTCCTCTTAAATGAGACACTTTTGAAATATTAGCATCTAGCCATCATATCAGGAACTAAACTGTATTTATGGAGAAAAACAGTTAATTACACTTTGTTATAACAGATCCAATTCCATGCAATAAAACAGATTGCACAATTGATGCACATTAAAGCAATCAAACAGTTTCAATTATGTCACCTTTTGTTCCACCAGCTTATCTACCAAGTCTTTGGCTTCTTGTTGCTGTCTTTCATACTCTTTAGATAAAAGACACTGGCTCTCTTGCAGTGCTTGTACTTGTCTCTCGATTTCTGCTCTTTCTTCTTCTGTCATCCTGAATACAAAATAAGAATAATTGCCTGTATGTTAAAATATTTAAGTTCACTAAGATAAATATACAAGCCTAATGCTTAACCTTTCTTTGCAGGATATAAGAATTGCATTATAAAAGGGACATTAAATCAAGGCACTGGAATTTAGGAGACCATAATAAGGAAGAAAAATCTTCACAAGCTGAGTTTTGAATAACATATTAGTAAGGGTGCATCATTAGTTATAGGGTGACCCAGCATACTACAA
This sequence comes from Pelobates cultripes, assembly GCA_933207985.1. Taxonomy (NCBI): domain Eukaryota; kingdom Metazoa; phylum Chordata; class Amphibia; order Anura; family Pelobatidae; genus Pelobates; species Pelobates cultripes. The sequence continues at coordinate 145,195,240 of OW240913.1, forward strand.
TCTCTTGCTGTTACTGAGTTATCTCCCATAATCATAAGCCAACTGTAGGAATTCATGGTAGTTTACATTAAACAGCTGAAGGCAAGCCATAGATCTAGATCAAGGATGGTCAACTATCAGACGCTCAACTATTACTAAATTACTAATCCAGAGACTAGTTGTCAATCAACTTCTATGTTTTCTTTGTAAAAGATTAATGGGAATTATAATGTTTCTACAGTTTTTTGCCCCAGTCCTTAAGGACCCTTGATGTATAATATGGGAGTATGAGTACGTGGCTATAAAACACTTTTTGTTTTCTACATACAATTTATATATAATTATTTTGGCTTATTAGTGGTGTAATAATTAGTTATTTTGTGGGCACTATAATTGGCACACAGAAATCCAAAGCATGCTCCAAACAAGTCAATATGTTGTTCCTTATAAAAAAAAAACACTCCTGATCAAGGATTTACACCTTTTTATTTTTGCTTCTTTTGTCATAAGAATGTTATCAAGAATATTTCATTATAATACTGTAATAAGTTTTGAACAAAATATAGAGTAACATAAAATAAGATCATAATGCAGATGGAGGATTCAGAAGTAGTCAGGAGAGCAACCACTGATGACGCATAAAGTACCTGTCACTGTGTTTCGCTAAAACCAACTGCAATGTCTGCAAAGCATCTGAAATTTCCTCTTGTTTGTTCAGTATCTCATCACTGGATATCTGAAATGAAGAAGTGTAATGTCAAGGTATTACACCATGCTCTGGCAACACACGTGACAATAGACGTTACAGTATTGTTTGTTTTTTAAAAAAGCTTGGTTTATTCAGTCACATTAAAAATATGTATTAAGATTTAATCATGCTAGGGTATCTTCCATCAAGTCTATCAATCAGAAAAAAATACAAATCTCTGTACATTCATTTTTGGACTGTTCCTCTAATGACAGAATCATTCATTACAGTCATCTTGACTTTAACAATATTGAAGTTTTTGTGCTGAGTGCAATTCATCAGTTTCCATAGCGACTATCACACTTTTAGCAATTGCCCACGATTTTTATTTTCTGCATAACCCTTATTATATCTGCTTCAGTGACATGCATGTTTCAGCTCCATCCCATGATTTCACTGATCAATTCAAATAAAGACAAGAGTTTAGGCGGAATGCCCTGTTCCCTTTGTGATCATTTAATTAGTATAAAGTATATAAATAAATATAAATGTAGAGGAACTACAAAGTATGCTGTAGGATTTATGGTGCCAGGGGCAACCCAGCATCCCCACACGGCAAGTAGTCAAACTGTTGCAGCCATACTGTTTTAGAATAGTTTGACGTCTCACCTGAGATCCGCTGGGTGCTGCTCCCTGCCTCCACTACCTCAGAGAGTGAGCTGGAAGATCTCTATCTGTGCTTAGCTCATTAAGTAAATACCCCTCAAAGAACAGCCTCAATGGGAAAACGTACTTCTGTGATGTAATGATGTGTTATAAAACTTTTGATCGACTTTTATATATTTTTTAAACATTTTTTTCACACAGGTTTTAGGTACTTGGAGCAAAATTACTTATTTGATACTTTTCATTGAGGGTACAGATTAGCTTAGTTAAGTGTATGTACTTATTGCAGGCTTTAGCTTAAGCAATAGGTGCCCTTTATGGCATGTTTTTACCATACATAATGGCTATTTTTACCATACTGTGATTTGAATGGTTTATTAATTTCCTCTTTGGGGCTTGATATTTATTTGATAACCTCTACATAGTTTAAATGTCGTTACCCTGCCTTCTTTACTTTTTGTCTTAGTATGTGTCTCACTTTGTATGTGGCTCTGCATCAGATTGTATTAATCCTCTTTGCATCATTACTTAGTCTTTTGTACAGACATATTATATATGTCTTCTTTTAGGAATCCTGCCTATTTTTATTAAAATAAAACTTTTTAAGTAAATTATTAAAGAATATGTTTTACATCCCCAGTATTTTCTATTCCTATCTCCAGTTTTCTCATCAGGTATTCTTAATATTAACGTGTTTTTCCTATTGCTTGTACTGGAAGAGTATTTTTTTGTATTCTGTCAAGGTAACTTTTTTTTTTTTTTTTAGAATAATGAGAATGAAAGTTGTGACAGCAAATACGTTTTAAATGGTAATCTAGTCTGCCCGTTACTACTTCATGTTTACTCTTAGTTCCATAGAGTGGTATGAATTAGTCATCCTTATAAGTCATACATATTGAACAGGATATTGATAACTTGTGGACTGGCTGCAGGTCCTGTACTTCTCTTAGTGCACTGCAGACAACTTCAGCATGACATTGTCATGGGGCAAAAGATGGTAGCCAGTGGCAATCATATCAGGTAACGGTTACCCTTTTGTAAAATTATAGTTCCACATCGAATTAAAATGATTGATATATGTTCTACAGATGTCGTATTCATGGCTTTTGGATGATTGTTAAATGGATTTAATTGCTTGAACTTTTTATTCTGTTGATTTTTATTTGTGAGGGTTTCAGGTTTTATGTATTAATGTATCTATACCTTGCTGCACACAGGCATAACATCTACTATATAAAGTGAAATTCTATCATGGAGCAATTGGTTCATTAGGTTTCAATGGCAAATGTAGATTAGGAATCTGTAATAGAATTGTTTTGCAGTAATATCGCATTAAGATGTGTATGAATGCTGCCAATAAAATAAGGTGTTGGCAACACTGTTAGTAAAGATTAAACTTTGCATTTGAATAATTTATGCGATTGGGGTGTATGCAGCAAGAAGTAATTTCCTTAGACAATACATTGAATGTGCACTGGAAGAAACTATCTCTGATATTTTATACTAATGTTTTATATGTCAACTAAAAATGTTATTTTTGTGTAAAATATAAAATTCATAAACAAAGGATATGTTTGCTGGATATATTGTGATAAAGAGTTGTTAATCTACTCTTAATGACAGATTCATATTTCAAATAAACATACACTCAACTCTAAGCAATATAGTCATTATAGTGTGCCTTACAGGAGTGCATTGGCACCCATTACAAATGGTCAAACCATTTTAGAAGGATTTGACATCTAACCTGTGGTCTGCAAGGCACCTCCTCCCGCCTCCACTTCTCATGGAGAGCCACAAGCTGGCGGTACAGGGCTTAGTTGAATTAGCTGCATTGCATGAGACCTATCAAAAGCTCCTACTTATAAGTTTCTGTCTCTGAATGGAAATAGTGGAGGCAGATAGTGTCACCTGGTGGACCACAGGTAAGAAGTAGTAAACTAATTAAAACGGTTTTATTCCTTACAATGGGAAAAAGCAGTGCATGCACTATAAACACTATTCTGTGGTGTAGTGGTTATAATGCTTGGAGTATTATTTTGAAGGGACACCCTGTTGCCCAAATACAAAATTTAAAAAATATCACTGATTAGTAAATATACCCCAAATAAAAAAAAACCATGCAGGCATTTAATTAATTTTTTTTTAATTGGGGTATATCTAAAGACTGCAGTTCTCTTGTCTGCTGCCAATGCAAACTCTCACCTTCAAACCCTGCCCATACTTTATGTTTAATCACTGATTTCCCAATGAGAATCTTTGCAAGTCAGGTGCTCTGGGCACATGCTGCCTCTTGAGGTCAGCTGCACTAGGAGGTAAAATTTCTTGTTGTCTACTTGAACGTCAAGGGGGTGTAACCAGCTTAATTTTAAAAAAGTGTCAATTTCGATTCAAATCTGCACTTTTTGCAAAATGAAAAAGAGAGGACCCACTCTCACACATAAAGCTTTCAGCAAGCTAAAGTTGTTTAGGGGTCTGGAGTGTTCATTTAACAATATGTATAAATTTGTCATATAAAAGTAGATTAACAATTCTTTATCACCTCCTGTCCAGGCACACTTAACCTTAACAGTGTTCTGTACTGGTTTTAACTAATCCAATGGAAGGATGTTAATTAATTTGAATAGTGATGAGGAGGTAGGGCATTCAATTTAAAATTAAAGCACTTTTTAAAAGTTGCAAGTATGACATAATTTCCTGCAATAGTAAGTGTTACTACTAAGAGGAAACCATACTCATAAGGAATTTTTTCAAATGCTTTATTTTGAAAATGTAGTTTCAGGGCTCACATTTTCCACTCGACTACTAGTCATTGGGTTGTACTGGTGTGTCCTTTTAAAGAGGGCAGGACCACTGTCATACGGTTATTCAATGGAAGAACATATCTGTATGTAAGCTTTTAAGGATGTGTTTCTATGTTTCTATTTTTATTTCATTTTACTATTTGTGTGCAGTTTGATGTACACATTAAATATATATAATACAATACACACATGCTATATATAGCACATTGTTGCCTCATAAGGGCCATTTAGATTGACTCCTATTTATGGTTTGATTGTGGCAAAGATCCTAAAATTTGGAATTACAGAGTTGTGCTGTGTTCTAATATTTTTGGTTTGTTTGCATAGTAATTACTCCAATTATATAAATTTAATTCACATAGGTTCTTTATCCATTGCGTCATATGTGTAGAACAGGGCGATACACTTTTCCCCATTAATGGAGTCTTTATACCCTGCCTAGCCTATGCATCGATAAATAAATGAGTCATCTCAAAAAGTAAAGGTTTGTAAGCCATCATACTGCTGTTACTATTATTATTATTATTATTATTGGCATTTATATAGCGCCAACAAATTCCATAGCGCTTTGTAGTGGACAGGATGAAATTGCCATACACAGTAAGTCTCAATCCTGCCAGATCAGATAGATTATCTGAGCAATACCTAAGGTAATCCAGATAATACTGGCTCATTTGTGGGTCATGATTACTGGATCTCAAAATCCTCATTAAATTCTAATTAAGGACGAACCAAGGCCCAAACTGCCCAAATGCAGCTCACCAACTTATATTTGCCTTTACATTACGATTTAGCTCTTTATGTTCCACTGATCTCAGTAATTGTTGGCCATATCTTGCTAAATATGCAAAAAATTTCAATTGTATTTGTAGATATTTTGTGAGCATTCTCATGGGACGTAGGAAATTTGGTCTGATAGTTGGATAAACGGCCTTCTCTAACTATTGAAGTGAAGTAAACTTGTAGTCTTTAGGAAGAGGGATCTAGAGATTGACATTCCATAACTATAAATGGTATATTGGCCAGGCTCGAATTTGTACATTTTATCTTGTTGAAATACAACAAGAAAAATACATACTAAATAATAAGAGGGGTAAAACAGTAATTTTTCCTTCTAAATATTACATGGGATCTTGTATTTTGTGAGTAACCATGACGCAGAAAAATATGTTGACTAATCATACACTATGTCAATTGCACGTATAGGAAATACATTTTGTAATCTAAAAAGTAATTTTCGGCTACTAAAAGAGACTTTGTGGGTCCTCAATTAAAGTTCCAGAGACAGGGTCTGCAATCCTGATTTTAACATTATACCAATAGAAAGCCAGTCCTCAAAGTTTGTGTTTCAGACCTCTAGGCTGGCAAACCCAAGAACACTCAACAAATGTAAGTTCCAAGTACTCAAAGCTTCTCAATATGTGCAGACTATTAATTATAAGCACAAAACTGACAATGAAATGGCCTTTGATGACTAATGAAATGAAGTCTGCACATTTTGAGAGCCTTAAAGGGACACTATAGTCACCTGAACAACTTTAACTCAATGAAGCAGTTTTGGTGTAAATAGAATGCCCCTGCACTCTCACTGCTCAATTCACTGCCATTTAGGAGTTAAATCCCTTTGTCTATGAACCCTAGTCACACCTCCCTGCATGTGACTTGCACAGCCTTACATAAACACTTCCTGTAAAGAGAGCCCTATTAAGGCTTTCTTTATTGCAAGTTCTGTTTAATTAAAATTTTCTTATCCCCTGCTATGTTAATAGCTTGCTAGACCCTGCAAGAGCCTCCTGTATGTGATTAAAGTTCAATTTAGAGATTGAGATACAATTATTTAAGGTAAATTACATCTGTCTGAAAGTGAAACCAGTTTTTTTTTCATGCAGGCTCTGTCAATCATAGCCGGGGGGGTGTGGCTAGGGCTGCATAAACAGAAACAAAGTGATTTAACTTGTAAATGACAGTGAATTGAGCAGTGAAATTGCAGGGGAATGATCTATACACTAAAACTGCTTTATTTAGCTAAAGTAATTTAGGTGACTATAGTGTTCCTTTAAGTGCATGGAATTGTTATTAATTATGAGACATGGCTAAGAATGACTATTGTACTCCAGACACATCAATGTATGGTGTAACACTGAAGTTAATATTCACAGCTACCACATATACTTTCTCAGCGGAGGTAGTGTCATTGCAGTCTGCAATATTGAGTTTTCTGGAACATAACTTACCTTGGAAAATGCTTACTGGTAAGGCATTTGATCATTACACATCCTTCCTTTGCAATGTATGACTCATTGTATGTGTGTCTTTTAAAGCAGATAGAAAGTATATCAGATAAAGGAAATTGTGAAAATAAAGAACAAGGTGTGTGATTTATATGATAAATATATATATACATATATATATTTATATATATATATATATATATATATATCACAGCACCTGTGCATTTGAAAAATATGGAAAAAATTTATATTTTGGATCACTGAAAAAGTGTGTATTTCCATGCAAATCACACTTATTTCTCTATCTAGAGCTCACTACAGAAAAAAATTATTTGGTACACTTTAGTTGTTATTTTTCTTTAATTAGGGTCCATGAATTTATGAATATTTCTAAATCTTGTTCTCACTCGTCAGATTTCATATGTTTTGAGTGTCATGAAAACAAAACAAAGCATTTTTATGTAGACAAAATGGAAGGATGAGTAGCCAGGACATCTTCTGGACCTGAAATAATGTTCCGGTATCTCCCAGCAATACACTATTCTTGTTTTTTTGTGTTTTTTTCATTAAAAATATAAATATCATTTCCGTAAGCACCTGTTTCAGAAATGTAAAACCTGTTCTTTACTATGATATATACTTAATTTTTCATTTTTTCAAAAATTAAGACGTATCAAATACAGAGGTAACAATAAAAAACCAAAGCAATCAGGGGCCGAGGCATATTTTGTAGAGCACATGTTGGGTACGTGACTGAATAAAACTCCACGCCAAGGGAAAGATGTTTATTCCTTGTTAAATATGGACCATAATGTCGTTTGTTTAGGACGAAGGCTATCTTTTCACGCACTGTTATGTTTGTGGTGTTTCAATTATATGGATTAGCTGTGTTTGAGCTGAAATAAATTTTCTTTTTGTATAACTGACTCATACACACGCACATGTAATGTAAGAGTAGTTGGAAATCATGGCAAGTGTTTGCAATACCTGCGGCTTAGAATCAGGTGTATTTTCTGCAATTTCTTGGCCTCCTTCTCGACTCAAAGTTTTAGAGACTTTAGACACCCAATTCAGAATTTCCCCTGCTTTCTCTACATTCGCTTTCTTTTCCTCTTCCATTGACTTCTGGCAATAAATGCATGATGCAAAACACATGGACATGTTACACATAGAAGCACAAAACTGAAAGTGAATAAAAGTAGAACTCACGCTAAAAACAACTCGCAGAATTAATTGATTTTGTTCATATGGATTTCATTGCGATATATATATATGTACTTGTCATGATAAAAAAGTATGTATTAATATACAAAGTACAATATAACCAAAGTATCATATTCAAATATAAAAAAATGATTAACACATCAAGCATTTCTCAAGTATAGTAGATAATACGTGGAGACTATTGATACAGTTTAAACTCAAACCTGCTGCCTTTGCATTAGCTGCACCATATTACAACATTTAACAGTTATTACCAGGTTCAAATACTCAAACTGATTCAAGACATTCAGACACTGCACGAATGCTTTACGATTCAGCTGAAACGTTTCTTCTTCCAAAATTGCTCTTTACCTCCAGGCAGATTAACTGAGCTAATGTCTGTCTGTGAACTGAATATATGAATATATACTGTCTGCTGTTTGCTTTTTGGAACACACACACATCAAAAAAATCATTGAGGGTACACGATAACCAATATTCGTCTTATTTACATTGTGGAGAATACAAAGAATGCAACATTCGCAAAATAATACTCGACTATGATTTCTTATCTCCCCTGTCAGTCATTTATGAAGAACATTTCTCTTTCAGAGGTTCAAAGAATAACTGGCATAGCCTAAAAGGTTACAGTAACTAAAATAAAAAAATATATATTTATACACAGTAGTTTATAGAAATATCAAATTAAAACATTGAATAAGAAAAAAAAGGATGTTAATAAGTTTAACTGTGTGTCAAATAAGTTGTACAAAGTATAATACAATTAGCTTTTGTACCATAAAGCAGAACACAAACCTGGATATGTAACTTCCAATTAAGGGTGATTTACACATACTAAATGTAAAAAGATTACAAGTTACCATTAACAATGTTCAATAAAAAAAGTTTAGTAACATGTCCTACTACCTTAATTTGGTAACTAGGTTTTCAATTTCAATACATTTTCTTTTTTTACAAAGAAAGCATGGGCCAATGTCAGGTCATCTTCATAGCAGGCATCTTCTTTAACAACTGAGAGGCCATTTCATAAACTCCAAGGGCATACAATTGTTGCCAAGTAAAAGAACAGTTTTATTGTGAAGAGAAGTATAGACTAGGGATTCCTACATTCCGGGGCAAGGGTGCTTCCATTAACCGAAGACCTGTATGGCAATCATACACAGACTTCTCTAGGGCATCTTTGTAGGACAGCTTTCTTCTTGATTTTGGGCAAGTTAGATTTTTAGTGTATGATTTTTCATCCTTTAATTTTGTTGCTGTGGCAGCATCAACAACTCCCTTCCTGATTGCTTCTTCTATTGACAATCGGGAATTAGATCGTGGATCAATCAAGCCTCCTGTTATGTACTGATACTCTAGGCATCTGTAACCAATTTCTTTGTTGAATATGTTAATATTCATAGCTTCAGCAACAGGTAGAACTCCTTGGTTTCCAGGTTGTGGAACCCCAGTGAAAGATAATTCACACTGCTGAATTTGCTTGGCGCACACCTCATCAATTAAACCCTTTTGCAATGCCTGTGCAACATTATACTTTTTCCCGTTTGCTGGATCAATAATGCCTCCCGTGCTAGCTTGTGCTTCAAGGCACCTGAATACTGTTATTCTGTCAGCCATGTTTCTGCGCAATGCTTTAAAAAGAGACACTCGTTCATTGGTTTCATACAACCAATATCCTGCTACAGGACTATAGGGATCTTTATTTGGTCTTGTTCGATTTACCAAAATATCAGCCAATTCTATGGGTGAGAGATGTCCCTCCTTGAATTTACTAAACTGTGTTCTATCAATTATGCCTCTGTTGACAGCCTCATCAATGATAAACTGCCTTCCTGTTTTGCGGTCAGTTAGCAGTGTTTGTGAGCTCCCTGTGGAGTCAAAAACAGAAGAACTCTCCCATAGACATTCTTGTTGTGAAAGCTCAAAATATATTTTTTGATCAATAAGACCTCTTTCATACGCCTCAAAACGTGTCATTTCTGAACCAGATCTAAGATCTACAATGCATATTTTATGTCCCTTTTCAGCAGAGAAAGCAGTGATATTTCTTTCACCAATTGGTAAAAGATATGTTTTGCTCTCTAAATCTAAGACACTCATCTCCAGTAACTCAGAATAGTACATATTTTGTTTGCTAACAGGATTGTGAAATCCTTTGACATTGCTTGCTGGTTCGTGCAAAAATTTCAAGGTTGTATGATTCAACAACCCTTTTAAAACAGCAATATCTGCAGGGATCCGGATACTTTTAACTGGGTCGATCACACCTCCAGTAGCAATCTGAGCTTCGAGAATTCGCTTTCCTTTCTGTCTTTCAAGAAGTCTAGCCTCAATAGCCTGGAAAACAGATAGCCTTTTGCCAGAATGAATGTATCCTAAGACAGCCTTTTCAGCATCAATGAGTTTTTCCTTAAACTCCTGATCGACAATTCCATTGATAACGGCTTCTTCAGCAGAATATGTTTTGCCAGTAGACGGGTCAATAATATAACCTGTCACTATTTGTGCTTCCAAAAACTCAATTGCTATACTTTTGTCAATGATTCCTTTCTTTGCAGCTAACGTAAAGGATATTTTTTCCTTACTTGATTCAAGATATAGACCTGCTATAGCTGTAGACTTATTTAGAAATTTCTCAAGTGTTTTCTGAAGCTCTTGAATTGATGTTAAACCTAATTCAAGTTGCTCCATAGTTTTGGGATCCAGAATTTTAGCTTCCACCATTTTTCTGGCAGACACACTCTTTCGTAGACCTTGGAAGACGAACCTGTCATCGGTGGAAGAAGAACAGTCACTCATTGAATCAGAGCCTGCATAGTTTCTATAAGTGGAAGACATGTACCCCATCTTCGGTAAATCTCCTTTCCTAAATCCTTCCAAAATATTACGTTCTTCAAACCCCTGATCTTCATTGTTTATCAAGAATTCTTTTTCCTGTTTTACAGTAGTAACTTCAAGAAGTACATCATACTGCTTGCTCTTCAACATCTGCAAATAGTAATGTTTAAAATAAGCACGGGTGGTCAAAGAGCTAGCTTTCATTAGCATACATACTGGTTCACCACCCAAGCCACAAGAAACTAAAGCACAAGCAGGAATCTAAAGAAGATTGTTTCAGCATTAGTACAGAGAAGAAGTAAGCAAAAGATTGTTGGCTTGTTGGCATGTTGCCTTATCATTGTTCAAAAAATGCTTTTAAACAATACCTTTTAAAAGCCATGCATAAGCTGGTGACAGAGTAAAAGAAAGCTATGATGACGTCTCTAAAAAGAATATTTAGAGAGATATGTAGACAGATATAGATTATTGAATATATATATAAATATATATATATTCAAATATATATATTTAAAAGCATGTGTTGAATTCTAGATATTTCTACTTAGCAACAAAAGCAAAAAGCATACTTCTTTTTTTTTTTCAAAAGTTCAATAATAATATTTACCACAGGATAAATACAAAAAGGGAACTATTTTTGAAAGCTTATTTATTTCAAGAGGCAATGAACACCACTATATAGGGAAATAAAAGAGCTTCAGAATAACTACATTAAGTGTGTAATGTGATCTTTACATACGGAAAGGAGGATGCGCAAAGAATACCTCCATGGGCTGCTCAAATTTTCCTAGATCTTTTCCAAATTTGTCTTCACCAATCCTTAAAGTTTGAAGAGCATTCTTTATACTTTTATCCTTAATACTTTCTAGTTCTGACAACTGTCTGTAGGGGTTCATGTTGTCAATAGAAATCTGAAGCTCTGTACTTGTTTGTGTAACAAACTCTGCAAATGGAGGCTTACTATCACCACCATCAAGTGATTGCTTAATCCTTGATAATTGTAGTTGAAGTTCCTTCTGTATAGTATCATCATAACCATCCATATGTACCTTCTTTTCTTCTATGTGCTCAGTTTTAAAAACTGACGAGTTGCCCTCACGTATGGAATCTAATTTTCGTCTTAACACGGGAGATGTTGGCGATTTCAGTCCATATTGGTCAAAACCATGCTGTGAACCTGATGATGAGTACACATGGCTGCTGCTTTTCATTTCATGTTCACTTTTCTGGACTGGAATTTTGGTGCTGTTCTGCTGAATCTCATTTTGTAGATACCTTAACTGGTTTATATGTTCCTGCTTCTGCATATCAACTTTCTGTTTCAGGGTTTCAATAACCTGTCTTTGAGATACTACTTCTTCTTCAAGTTTACGACATTTTTGAACATGTTCCAATTCTAATTTTTTCTCTTGATTCAATTGCTCTTGAAACCTCTGAAGTCTTTCTTTTGATTCTGATGCTTCTATCCTCATTAATTTAATTTTCTCTTCAAGCATGGTCTTTTCTTGCTTGAGATTAACAACTTCAAGCCTCATATTTGAAAAGTCACTCTCTGTGCTTATATTAGATTCCATAGTCTTTTCTAACTTTTTTCTGATTTCATCTGCAGAATTTTTGTATTTCACTGACTCCTCGTGGTACAGAGCAAGTTTCTTCTGTGCCAACTGCTCATCAACGGTTTTCTTGTGAAGGTCATCTTGAACCTTCTTCAGCTTTGTGTTTAGTTCTTGCAAATTTCCCTGGTGCAGCTGAATTTTTTGATCAGCCATTTTTTTCTCTATTGTCAAGTTATTTATTTCAGATTTTAAATTTCTGACATCCTTTTCAGATGTGATCATTGCAAGACTTTGTTTGTCAAATTTTTGTTTCAATTCATTCAATGCATTTTTTGACTTTGCCAAATCATCTTCAAGTCTTTTTACCATGTTCTGAGCTTCATGCTCACCTTTTGACTGTTTTTGCAACTGTTCGCTTGTGATTTTCATTTGTTCTTTGGAACTGTCCAACTGAGTTTTTAGCATATCAACATTTTTTTGAAAAGTATTTTTCTCCATAGTGACCTTATCATAGTCGGATTTCATCCTCCGCAATGCAATCTCTGTCTCACTGCTTGTTTTATTAAGTTCATCTAATTTAACTTTTAGAGATTCTGACCACTGATTATTTTTTGCTAGCTCATCCTGAAGCTTTGAAATTTTTTGCTGATCCTCTTTATGAGTTCTAGAATTTTGATGGAGTTCTTCTTGAGCTCTCTTCAGTTGGTCACGTAAATTGTTAGCTTCTCCACTGTGGGAGTTAGACCGTTGCTCTATTGACACTTTTTCTTGCTGCAAATTTGTTACTTGTGAATTCAGAAATTTGACATTGGCTTCAGATTTTGCTTGCAACCGAACAAGCTCATCAACCCTTTTCCTGAATTCATCAACATCTTGTTTCTTTCTAGTCAAGTCTTCTTCTAAATATAATAGTTTTTGGTGGCTGTTCCTTTCAGACATTTCTTTTTGTCTTAATTCATCCTGACAAGCTTTAAGTTTGTCTCGGATATCATCATAGTCATTCTTTTGTAACTTTATTTTATGCTCCAAAGAAATCTTATCCTGTTGAAGTGACTTTAATTCTTCTTCATAACTTATGCGAATCTTCTTAAGTTCACTGGCCTCTTGCATTGCTTCTTCAACTTTATCTTGGCTCTGATACAATTTCCTCTCAAGCTCTCTTAGCTGAAGTGCATAGTTTTGTTCCAGCTGGTTCTTTTGCTCCAGTTCAATTTTAAGTTGCTGTAACATATTATGTGTGTCATCTAGCTGAATTCTTAGCTGACGACTCTTCTCATCAGCTGTGGCTTTTTGTATTTGAAGAGTACTGAGTTCAGATTTATATTGCTTGATTTCATTTTCTGCTTTTTTGTGAACCAGTGTAAGCTCATCTAGTTGGACTTTTAAGGTTTCTGCTCTTTTAGCATACTGTTCAACCTGAGATCCCCTAATATCCGATTCTATCATATAGTGAACTTCTGACACTGATGGCCTCGCTGGCATTACAATTTCCTTACCAGATGAGAAACTGAATCTTGTATCCGAGATTTGCCTCTTAGTTTCAAATTCCATTTTCTCCTTCTCAATCATTTTCTTTTGCATTTTAAGGTCATGATCAAGCTGTTTCATCTGTCTTAGAAGTTCTTCCTCAATTTCAGCCTTTCTTTTTAGTTCTGTCATGAGGGTGATTTTCTCATGTTCCAGTTCTTGTACATCAATATCCTTCCTTTTCAAGTGATCTTCTAATTTCCTTCTAGCAGTTGTGCTCTCCTCTATTTGGCTCTTAAAAGCCCTGAGCTTATCTTCAACGGCACTCCTTTTAGACTCTGCCTGAAAAGTTATCTGCCGTACATGTTCTAGCTGCTGCTCCACTGCTGTCTTCTGTTTCACTGTGTTCTCCAGCTCCAAGCGAAACTGCTGAGCTTCATATTCAGCTTTGGTTCTGAGTTTACTTAATTCTTCTATTGTTTTCTGTTGCTTCTTCACCTCCATTTCTGCAGTGGCTTTTATTTTTGGAAATTCTTGCTCTAGTTGATATTTTTGCCTTTTAACCTCCTCTAAAGTTAATTCAAGCTCCTGTATTTTTTTCAAGAGCCTCTTGTTTTCTTCTGTTGTTGCTTTTTGTTGTTCTATTAAGTCTGGATATGCTGAAGCGGAAGAACGTCCAGACTGTATTATAGTCTACAACAAAGTAAGAAAGACACAATCTTGTATTTGCAATACTTGACAAAATGGGAAATAAAAACAACAAAATTAATTTAGTAGATATGTCTGCTTCAGTATAATGTGTATGTAAATTTCTACCAATTTAAAAAAAAACATTAAAGATATATATTAAAATATGTAATGAATGTGGCTTTATTTGGACTTACCATATTCTGGAAAGGATAAAGATGTTTCAAAGATCCATGTCTTCCCAAGAAAGTGTCAGGAGAACAGTCAGAAGAAACCCCAAGTCCATAACAGAAGATAAATACTGTACAGTAAAGAAACCACTAGCACATCCAAGGTTATACTTACAGTTAAGAGGAATAGACCCAAATACATACCTTGAGAAAACATGCAAAACCATAAAGTGTGGACAGCACAAAACATGAAACCAAAAGTTGCAAAAGCAAAAACAGTTAATTCTGCACTAAATTATTTGCCTGGTATGCTGTACTAAACTTGTAGCTAATGCAAAGGCAGATTATTTCCCTTAACAAAATTGTTGTGATAAGATAAAGACAGATATGATCCACCAAAAAAAAAAAACATTCCTGGATTACAAAATGACAAGTATTGTTAGAAAACACAGTAATATTAATCAGAAGTTATAATCACATTAATTTTGTTAAATGTATGTAAAGGAGTACTGAAGATCATAACAGGCAATACTGGTATCAAATTTAGAATAATTATTTAAATGCTAAAGTTTAGGCTCAATGCCTATATCCTCCAAAATATGTTTGCACATGTACCTATTCAACCCAGTGAGATCTTTAGATGAAATGATGTTGCCACTATCTTATGACATTATAAATACAATACCATAGATCTATGCATCTGGTTTTTCTATGCAGATTCATATCTAACCCTTACCTGTAATTAAAATAAAGTTTATGTCAACCAGTTAATTGTAGATCAAACTACCTGAGGTACTATAATTACTATCTCATATTATATTATAAAATAAGCTAGCATATGTGTTGTTTAAGAAACAGCCCAATCTCTAACAACATTGTTTAAATGTACTATGCTAGCTTCTCCCTACTAGTGAAAGCAAGGCCACTTTCTAATACTAATTGATGTGTTTTGTGAATGTCATCCGACTAACATGCTCAATTGTCTTTTTATTTACCAGTAATTTATATCCTTTATATTGCAAATAAAGTTTTCTCTCATCTACCTCCTTTTAATTTATTTGTCATTTACCTAAAACATTATATTTAAGAAATGACAAGTATTCTTACTTTCCATCTGCCATCATGGTTAGATTGTATTAACTACATAAAAAGCAGTATCCCTCCACCAGCAAGTAGAAAGCACCATAAGAGAGAAAAGAGTAAAATACTAGTTTTAATACTAATACTAGCCTGAAACACTTAAATGTAAGACTGTTATGTGGAATTCAACTGAATGTGTGTGTAAATAATTTTAGCTTACCATTGTTACATAAACAATTTAAATATGGACCATTAACGGTGAAAAGAAACAGAATAATGAACTGTGTCTTGAAATACATACATATTCTCTACATTTCGGTCACATAAATATATACATTTATTTGTGCACGCTTGCATGTGTGTCACAGAGGTATTGTTAAAGAAACAAGAACTGCACTCATCTAACTAAACTAATAACTAAATGGAACTAGAGGCCAGCACTATCTCAATGCATTAGGCAGTACAACAAGAAAAAGGGTTCAGGCAAACCATAGACAGGCATTTTTAATAGGGTGAAATGTACAGTGCAATGTTTCAACCCAGCAATGGGTCTTTGTCAAGCTTGAAAGAGTAAGCCCTGGTGTTCCAGAACCTTTTTTCTTTTTGAACAGTCTCAGAGGTATTGTCATGTATCCAGAGGCGGCTCTATACTTTATGAAGCCTTAGGTGAAATTCAAGCATGAGGCCCCACTAGCACCCAAAATATAAAATAATAGGGTTGTATTTTGTGTGTGTGTAAGGAGCATTCGCTATATTGAAAGGCGGGCTTGCAGTGCTGGATACAGAGTCAGTCTCCGCATTCATTATTCAGAAGCTTGCAGTGTCACGGCTTCCTGTGCCCCTGGATTGTGAGCTCTCTGGCTGTAGTTGTAGCATAATTTGCAAACAAAATTAATTTGCAATAAATACATTTAATTTGCAATTATGTCAATCATTTATACACAATTGTGGAGTATGGATACATAGCCTGGCAGTCGTGTATACATAAGTACTGGTGTGAAGGGGTTATCGAAAACAAAAATAAAAGTGAGGGGGGATGCTGGAGGGAGGGGGTCATGGTGTGAGGGAGGGGGGATACTGGGAGGGGGTGATAGTGAAGGGATTAGTGTGAGGGTGGGGAGTATACTGGGAGAGGAGTGATAGGAGGGATACTGGGAGGGAGGGAGTATACTTGGAGTGGGGTGATAGTGATGGGGGATACTGGGAGGGAGGGGGTGATAGTGTGAGGGAGGGATATACTGGGAGGGGGTGATAGTAAGGGTGTTACTGGGAAAGAGGGGTTAGTGGGAGGGGGTATACTGGGAGGGGGGTGATAGTGAAGGGGTTACTGGGAGGGAGGGGTTAATGATGTGAGGGAGGGGGTATACTGGGAGGTAGGTGATAGTGAG
This sequence comes from Pelobates cultripes, assembly GCA_933207985.1. Classification (NCBI taxonomy): domain Eukaryota; kingdom Metazoa; phylum Chordata; class Amphibia; order Anura; family Pelobatidae; genus Pelobates; species Pelobates cultripes. The sequence continues at coordinate 145,212,018 of OW240913.1, forward strand.
GGGTGATGGTGTGAGGGAGGGGTGACTAAATACCTTATTTAATTTCCTGGTGGCCCAGTGTCCTTCATTCCCTGGTGGTCTGGTGGTGATGTCTGCAGCTCTGCACACTACGGTAGCCCACAGCAATGCTCTGATTGGTCAGATCTCGTGAGACACATGGTTTGCAGCTCTGCACACTGCGGAGCTGCAGACCAGCGGCTACAGACGCTCTCCAGCCAGGCAGCCTGGAGGGGCCTGGTGTCGGGTCCTCGGTCACTAACTGAGGACCTGACACAGTCTGCCCTAAGGTGGTTTAGGCAGCTGCGAGGCCCCAGCCAGCCTGAGGCCTTAGGCAGCCACCTAAACAGCCTAATTAGAGAGCCGCCTCTGCATGTATCACCTACATAATGACAAATTAAGACTCATGAAGTAAACACAGCAATTCGAGATTTACCTATACAATAAACATTTTTTACCACTTTCCCAGAATGCTATTATATGTAAATATGCACAACCAGTATTCCAGATTTAGGTTCCAGTACTCAAATTAATAATTGGATCACTGACCCAAGAAAATACTATGTCTAACCCCTGTTTCATACTTTGCTGGTCCCATTGAACTGACTCTTGGTTGATAGCAAAAGTTTGTTGGACAGTGTATAGCCAAAATTTGCACAATAAGTTATAGCAAAGATAATCTGAAGTTCTGTTTTAAATGTAATAATAATCTATAGCACAATAGGTTAACAGGGAGAGATGGATATCCCTCTTTTAGTTATTCTTTGCTTTGACTCGTGTACCCCAAGAACATAAAAAGAGGCACTATAGTAGTAGATGCCTCTCTAATATTTTGATCTGCAACAACTTATTACAATAAAAGTAGCATGATGCACATTGTGAATGTTACGTTACCTCCTCTTCCTCCATTCTCTTCAATGCATCCCCAGAAAATTTAACAAACTGAGTAATTAGGGTCATCAAAGCATTGTATCGGGTTCTTAAATCCATGTACTAAAGGACAAAAAAAAAAAGAATTAACAACAATGTTGCTTTCTGACTTATGTATTTGACACAGAGAGGAAGAGCTAAATAAATATAAATTAAACAAAATAATCTGATTATTATTATGGACAAACTGAGATTACTTAATTGCTAAAAATTTTTGAGTAAACCTAGGTTGTAATATTTTGCTGCTGAGGAAAAGTTCAGAGAAATGTGATATGTGTTCAGCTTTGGTATGTGGTCTGTCCTTAATCCCGCCCCCTTAGTCTATGGGTGCTAACATGTCTTTGACATATCTATTTTGTGATTTTTTTACAATTATTATATTACTTTGTTTAATGAACAGATTTTTGTAAACTGCCCACTAAAAAGTCAGTGGGTTATATATTTTTTGCAAAATTGAAAAGCAGAATACATTTTAAATAAAACATGACAGTAACTCTAGCCAGAGAGATAGCTCAGTGGATAGAGCTCCAGTTACAGCATTCTTTCAAGGCTGATAAATTATCATTAAACTGCATTATACTACTAGCAAGACATTGTATATTAAGAACGTGTGTAATTTTATTTCTTTCTTTCACGTAAGACAGTTTATAGACAGTCTATATGGGAAACTAATACAAGAATACTGTAGGAATATTTATTGTATCATAAAAGATCGAATGATATACATTTATAAAGAAGAAACATCAATAAACTTTAGTAGGTAAAAAACTTGTAAAATTACCCTTCTTTTCTAAGGAGTTCATCTGGTCAAGGAAATATTCTTATAGTATCTAATATATTACTGACATCATGGTCTGAACAGATTAACCCCTTAAGGACCAAACTTCTGGAATAAAAGGGAATCATGACATGTCATGTGTCCTTAAGGGGTTAACTTGATCAAAGAGGGACTTGTGAATCATGCACAGAAAAGGAGCATTATATTTATACACAAAAATGTTGGTTGTGAAATGTTGACAACATTTCTTTTTGCCATATATCTTTAAGAAGGAACAATGAACATAGCTGTGTATGTAGTAGTCAATTTATAGGTATATGGAAGTAGCAATGGATGGATGGAAAAAGATGAACGAATTTACCTCCTGCACAACTACATCTGAGGAGCTCTGAATTCTTCTACGTTTCATCGGTGACTTTTGATGAGAGTCCACTAATGCTCTGTATGTCATTAACTGTAACTCGTAGTCCTGGATAAGAAGAAAAATAAAATATAGGAAGCTTTAAGTTGATCTATTTCATGTTGCTAATATATGCAATCACAAGTTCATTTGATGAAATGATATCATGCTAAATCAGTTGTTTTATTTAGCATTATTGAGCATAACAGAGTCCAGACAATCAATACAATGACAAAGCTTTTCCATTTGCATTAACTGGGCTCTGTTACCCAGGCAGTGTTTGTATTGTTAATTGGAATCCTAACTAACTGGATTGTAGGCAAACATACAGAATCAAAGATATCAAAAGCAGATGAGGAACCAGTGTCAAATCTGCTCATAATAAAAACTCGAGCTGCCTTGGCTTATTTGTACTGTCAATGGCTCACAGGCACAAAACAACCCTAATCTAAAGTTCAAAACTATCATTCCCCTTCTAGCTGTTAGGGGTAAGTAGAAATATTCTAACATGGTGTTAATAACTTGAGAAAAATGTGGCTTTGGGGACGATTGCTGAACTCCTGCACTACTGAATGCTTGAGGAACGACTGGCCTAAAATGTGCATCAATCCTGATAATTTGAAAAGATTCCAGAGTTCTTAACAAAAAACAAACAAAAAACACAGTACTGCATGTAAAGTTATGTCAGAATTAGATTGAATTCACAGTTCTTCTTGACTGTACCTTAACGGCAGAGGAATATTGCTCAGAGTATTTCTGGCACTCATCCATCTTGCTTTGCTTCATTTCGATCTCAGAAATCAGAGACTGCAATATATAAATGGAATTACTGTACAATGAAAACTATGCGGAACACCATTTTTTGTATCACTCTCTGTTAATCTTACCCATACAAAATTAAAATTCACTCATTCATAAACTCATCAATTCAGATGAACATATCTATCAGAAGGAAGTTTATGGTGCACAGAGAGCTGTATAAATTGTCTCTGAGGAAGTGCTCAGTGCTACCTCCTTTTATATCTAAAATAATAAAATAAATCTTTTTTTGTACTTGGTTCCACTGCATGCAGACTGTCTCTGCAGTCTCCAGGTGGTTAGAACTGACCTTGATGATCATTAATATTGTTACCAGTTGGTATTTATGTCTCTTGACATGGTAATAAATGTAGGTGGATCTAGGCCAGCAAAAAGCCTAAATACATCACTAGAAATATTTATACAAAATCGGTCAAGATGAATGCCCTCCTCTGAGATGAGAATCCCAGAAAATGAAAGCATGAGGCCTAATATAGAAACACATATTTTTTTTAAATAGTATTCACCTGAGAATAAACAGACATTGATGATCCATATTACCATTACATCCATATTACCATATTACCATTACATATTTACAGGGTTACTCTCTATTCTAAAAATGTCTGCAAATTAGTTTGGAGTGGAAAAACTGGGGCATAAATAGCCAAGCTGTGACTAGCATGGTTAAAAAGTAAACTTATCTTATATGTACAGCTTCCTCTAAGGATATCTTAGATAGTATCCTTTTCGAAGCAAAATACAAGACAAAAAATGCAAAGGGTACAGCTGTAGATCTACAAAAAGAGAAAATACAATAGTGTGATAGTGTTCCAAAGGGAGGCACCCTACGGTGAAAATACCTTCATCCTGTGAATGCCATTCTGCCAGTGCATACAGTACTTTTTACTGTTTCGCGCTAATGTTTTTGTAGATCTACAGCCATATCTTCTGTATTATTTGGTTGTATTTAAGCTGTGACTATAGCGGAGCTGGAAAATGTTTCCCGATCAACTACATTTACTTCAGTTTTGCCAATCAGAATTAATTCATTAAAATTTGGAGTGCAGTGAATAACCCTGCTAATAATGTGATGTACTAATTGTAGAAGTGTGATTGTTATTTACCTTCAGCTGATCCAGCTGCGTTGACAGTGCCTTGCTGCTATCAGGCACATTCGTCTGAAGCATTGTCTGGGTTTCCTCTACTTGTCTAATCCAGGAGTCAAGTGCCAGGTAAGACTCCTTGTAGTATTTTAAAGATTTGCCGATTCCACCCAAGTCACGTAGTCTAAGTTGTAAAGACAGAAAGAATTCAATGAAATAAGTGAAGAATCACTAATACATTAAAAAATCAAAGGAAGTGATTATTCAAAAGAAATAAATATGGAGGTGATAAGGATGAGCAGGAAAATACAAGGAAAGTATGGTGAGTAACCACTTAAATGTGTCAAAATGAGTAAGTGTTAAAGGACTACGACTAGATTTGGAGACACTGATGTAAAAAAAATAATGTGACATTATCATAATAATGAGACATGACACGAGTATGAAAAAGGTTGTGGTGAGGACAGTTCTTGAGAAAGTACATGTAATCGAGGAAATGCATGAGCCTTAGGTTTGTCCAATACCTTTTATGTCTTATAAATGAAACCCTCATCTGAAATGTTTTCACATTATATGGATGAGTGAGTAATATGAAATTACTTTTCATTTAATTTTAACAAAGTGTCGCAATGATAATGGGTGCAAAGAAAGGATGCCTACACACGTAATGAGAGGAATACTAGTGGTACTAAAACATTAGTGGTCCACGGGATATACCTTAAGATCTGAAACTGCTTTAGTTGTAAGACTTTCACATAGGAATTATAGGTGGTAAATGGGGACTATAAAAGGGTCAGTGGAAAAGAAGTGTCATAGCATGCAACATGTGTCAATCTGCAGCACGCAGCACCTAAGTAACCTTGGTTACATTAATACCCGATGAGCGAAGTTATTTTTTTTATTCTATGTCATTTAACATTAATGGCACAGTTCTTGATCATGGATAGTATATGAAATGTACATATTTAGCCTTATATTTTGACGCAATTCTATTTTCAAGCTAATCCAGACTGCTTTTTGTTGTTTTTTTTGTCCTTATGGACAACAGTGGTTAACATTAATTAACATAATAACATAAGTTAACATAAATATCAGTTCTTAATAATGTTTGTTGGTGACTTATATTTTTGAAGAATTTTACTACCCACATTCCAATCTCCGCACATCATCATTTAGATTGCAACCCTCTGTGACAAGTGTTGTTTATTTGCATGATCTCTAAAGGGAGTTTTAGAAGGTAATTATACACAATTAAAAAGAGTCTAAGTACGAACATAAAAGGTAGAAGTTCAAAACCAAATGTAAAATTTGTAGAAAATATAAAAAAATACAAGCCTGTTTTCTATCTGTGAATGCACATTCTGCCACCTCTCGGCAATCTGATCAGCCTTCTCTTTGTGCCAATCAAAGTCAAGATCACGTTCTTTGTGTGTTTTAAACATTTGGTCACTAATGGTCTTAGCTTTCTGCAGTTCATCCTCCAGCTCATGGAACACCTCCCGTTTCTGGTCCACGTCAGAGCGCCATTGCTTTATATAAACACAGTAAAATTGTCACTGAATTGAAAGGTATGAAAGGTTTTATAAAAATAAAAAAGTAGCTCTGCTGTCACTAGCAAAACATGTTTCTATTTCTTTCTTACAGAAATTCTAATTAGTTAAATATGGTAATTTACGATTTGAGTTGCTAGATAGTTGTTTGAACTATTTATGAACATCTATACGAATATACTCTTAAGGGTGTCCCTGAAATGTCCATTTGTTATAGGAATCAAGTCATCCTTAAGTCAACTCATGCTTGTAATTATCTATGAAATATTTAGCCCAAATTACTTTTAGAACCATAAAGGTTTTGCTGATTTATTTTCATATATTTCCATATTACTATTTTATTTCATATTATCAGCTGTTCTAAGTATTAACCATCCATTTGCTATTTCTACACATAAGCCCTGATTATTTTGTCTTGTTCTACAGTGTTTCTTAAAAACAAGACTATATATCTCACATAGAAACATAGAACGTGACTGCAGATAAAACCATTCGCCAATCTAGTCTGCCCAGTTTTCTAAATACTTTCATTAGTCTCTGGCCTTATCTTAGTTAGGATAGTCTTATGCCTATCCCACGCATGCTTAAACTCCTTCACTGTGTTAACCTCATATGTTCTCCTAGGTTATATAACTAACAACTTACTGTGTTAACCACATATGTTCTCCTAGGTCTAGGTTATATAACTAACATAGAATAAAGTAACTGTATACATAATCAGAAAGGTATTTGTTCTCCTCTCTGACTAGCAGTTGTATGGATCATACTATATACATTTTACATGCTATTTGTACCTTTAAGGTAGACACTAATCTTTCTATATTGTTCTTGTCAGCTGTAACGGCATCCTCTTCACATAGGTTTGTCTCATGTAGTTTCACTAGGGACTCTGCTCCTTGGGTGTTCTTTAGCACCAAATTTATAGTTTTTAATCTGCAGAGTAAAAAACAATACTTGATATGATCAAAAGAATATGGTCTGTGATAGGTCATTTTTTTCGCTGAGTCTTTGTTTTCATTTCAGTCTTCCATCAGCTTTAAATCTCTACACTGTCGTGGCCTCGTAACCAATTATGGCTCCAATGTGAAGGAAGAAATAGATAGTTCTCCTCCCTTATTTCTCATGTTAGTCAATATATAGGGGAAAAGATGTAGATATGGCATTGTATCACTAGTAAAGGGAAGCTTGAGGATAATAGATCCCTTTGCTTTCCTGGCACTAGACCCCTAAAATTGAGATTACAGGGAATACTGTAATACTAAATTGGCCAATTCAGGGTCACAGCCTGAAATTTCTGTATTAATTGCAATCAGGTTTCCAATTAAACATGCATGTTTGATGGGAGTTCTGTGTTTGGGGAGTAGCTATGCCTGATATAAGCAGTGTAAAGGATTTTTAATATTGATTGTCTACTTTTAAAGTGCATTTGGACTACCCCATCCTCCTGATAAGAGGAGATATTATCCCGTTATAATATGTTTTCTAGTGGTGCAGTGTGTGAAGCACGTAGTTATTACCTGTGATGGTACAGATCCCTTTCTACGCTTTATCAGTTCAGGAGTGTACAAAGAAGCATCAACGGTGCTATGTCCCAGCTGGACATACATACCACACATTACCAGTCAATAATAATGGGTGTAAGCCCTCATTACCTCCCCTAAGCTGTAGTCTATGCATATGCTTTATCTTACGTACTGCAGCAATTACCCCTTTTGTAGCTAAAGGGAAAACAGGTATTATATCACTGACAACATCTAACTATTTTGGTGGTGACAACCATTCAAGTTGAAAGGTTTATTCAATCTTATATAGATTCATCATACTGACTTCAAGTAAAATAAATGTGGCAAATTCTCAAGTGATAAGCAGAAAACTTATAGTGGTAATAACAGCACACGTTTCTAGTCAACTGTCTGAAGTACAACAACATCTTGTAGTAGCATAGGCGTGCGCACGGGGTGTGCCGGGTGTGCCTGGGCACACCCTAATCCCCGTGCGCACGCCTATGGTTTGAGTCCTGCAGGAACAGCGTTCCTGCACTCTTTTGAGCAGGAACGCTGTTCCTGCAGGCACTCAGTGTCCCCCGTCTCACCTCTTGCCCCTGTCATGGGAGGGCAAGAGGTGATGATTCCCCCCACCCTGCAGCTCAGCCGCGGCGAGGGAGCTCTCTGCTCTCTGCTTCCTCTCGCCGCGCGCTGATGCCGGGAGCCGGAATATGACGTCATATTCCGGCTCCCAGCTCCAGCAGACAGCCCGCGCGGCGAGAGGGAGCAGAGAGCAGACAGCAGAGAGCTCCCTCGCCGCGCGCTGAGCTGCAGAGAGGCGCCCGCCCCCACTGGACCCCAGGGACAAGTCCACCAGCACTCCAGGTAGGAGGCTGGGTGGACATTTAAATTTTTTTTTAAAATATAATAATTTGTGTGTGTCTGTGAGTGTGTGAGTATGTGTCAGTGTGTGTGTGTGTCAGTGAGTGTGTGTCTGTGAGTGTGTGTGTCAGTGAGTGTGTGAGTATGTGTCAGTGTGTGAGTGTGTGTGTGTGTCAGTGTGTGTCAGTGAGTATGTGTCAGTGTGTGTCTGTGAGTATGTGTCTGTGAGTGTGTGTGTCTGTGAGTGTGAGTATGTGTGTGTGAGTCTGTGAGTGTGTGTCAGTGTGTGTCTGTGAGTGTGTGAGTATGTGTGTGTGAGTCTGTGAGTGTGTGTCAGTGTGTGTCTGTGAGTGTGTGAGTATGTGTCTGTGTGTGTGTGTGTGTCTGTGAGTGTGTGAGTATGTGTGTATCAGTGTGTGTGAGTGTGTGTGTCTGTGAGTGTGTGTGTGTTTCTGTGAGTGTGAGTGTGTGTCTGTGAGTGTGTGTGTCTGTGAATATATATATACGTATATATATATATATATATATATATATATATATATATACACACACACACGCGCGGCGTGTGTTTGTGCTTTAGGGTGCACACCCTAATGCAATAGGCTGCGCACGCCTATGTGTAGTAGATAACACTTTTTCTCAAACTATGAAGTGCATTCCACATGTATAGTTTGGGTTTCTATAAAGGAAACACAATACATCTCTACTCTAAAGGAAGGGTAAGTTAATTCCATATAACATGTATATCTCAACAGCTTTAAAGTACACTTACTTTTCTAAATATATGGAAGACATTGAGTAGATTTGGTTCATGCTCTGAACAACTAAACTGAGTTCTGTTCGCAGTGTCTCACAGGCTGGAGAGGCAGCAGCTTGACTGAAGAATTCTTCACATTTCTCAGAAATTGATGACAAATCTACTTTAAGGTGATCTATTTCCTTCTTAAGTTTCTGTAATACAAAATAAAAAAAAACAGTTGCTTTTAATATCTTCAAGGTCAAGTACATATGCACATTTGCTATTTTAGACATCCCTCTGCTAAATTTCAGAGCAAGACAGATTGTGTCAATTAACTTCTGTAAATCGGATTCTAATGATAATTTTCACAGCCCAAAAAAAAAAAAAAAAAAATCAGCTGCTGCAAGACATTTTCGTCTACCAAAATATTTTACCCTCCTAAGCAACACTCAATCAGAATTTCATTCTGGTCAAAAATCATTTTCTAAACTGAAACTTCAAATGGCTACTAAAACTGTGCCATTACAGTGCTCCTGAAACCCAGCACTGGAAAATAAATAGGGAGAGAGATTAAGCTAAAACTTGCAGTCACTGAAGTTGTCACGAGAACTGGCCCAGGCCTTAAAATGGTTATGATAGTATGTTTCTAATGACAAAAAAGCGAATCCACCTTTGATGGAAATAATTGGTGTGTATTAGTCATCAGTATGGTTCTGGAAATACAACTATACGACTACATAATATACACTATTTGTACCATGTATGTACATACAGTGCATGAAAATATTACTCTACTGTAGAGTGCCTTTTCAAAGTGCCTATACAAGTGCATTTGCACACATAATTGTGCAAGGGCCATTTCCGCTTGTGATATAAACGTTTTGGGTAGACCTATACCCTAGCTTTAAGTAGATTCCATATCATTATTGGTTGCCATTCAACACTTGGCATTTAAAATTCCTATTCCAGTGCTAATTTAAATTGCGGCTGTCAAGAAAAAGAATATTAACAAGATTATTTACTACAGTGAGAACTGTCAGGAATTCAAAGTGAATTTAAAATTTAAAGCCACAATAGTTGATTGGGAAAAATTCTCTAAATCAGCTATACTTCCAGTTTGGCTATTTTCATCTAAAATTTGTAATTATCTCACACTTTAGTAAATAACCCTGTAAATTTATACTATGAGATAGTGCAGAATATGTAACACAATAACCTGAGTGACATACCTCTTGTTCCGAAATTCTTATCACACTCTCATGAATGTCATCTCTGTCTAATGGAGTTCTGATCTGTCTGATTAGCCGCTCCTCGCAATTCTCAAGTCGGAGACGGAAGTTACGAATCTCAGATACGTACAGGTTGTAAATTGATTCTTCTTGCTCCTCTGTAGAATTCAAGGCATTGCATTACATATATGTTTCATACCACTTCATACCACTGACTGGCATTCAGGTTTTCTAAGTAAACTCTGTCAAATACTAGCAATGATGTTAAACCAGGGGAGTGAGTGAGGCAACATTTTGCGTTTTGTGATAATCAAACATGCTGAGAAACTAGTGTCCCGATGCAAAAGTATATCAGTTTCCTTACTGTAAGTGAAAGGCCTTATAAACACTGAGATTTTAACTGCTTCAGCATGTAAGTGGCTACTTGAAGTCGTAGGGCCTCTAGTTATTGCACTAATTCCACATCTGAGGGAGAGTCCTGATACCATTGCTATTCAATACTTAAAGGGACACTATAGTCACCAAAACAACGTTAGCTTAATTAAGCCATTTTAGTGTGTAGATCATGCCTCTGAAGTTTCACAGCTCAATTCTCTGCAATTTAGGAGTTAAATCACTTTTGTTTCTGTTTATGAAGCTCTAGCCAGAAATTTTTTGGCAGCGACTGACACAGCCTGCATTAAAAGAAAAAATGCTTTCACTTTCAATCAGATGTGACTTAATCTTAAAGTTTTCATCTCCTGCTTTGTAAATTGAACTTTAATCACACACAGAAGGCTCCTGTAGAGTCAAGAAAGCTATTAACAGAACAGGAGATAATGAATTATAAATTAAACAGAATTAACAATAAAGGAAATACAAACATTAGATGACTCTTTACAGGAAGTGTTTAGGAAGGCTGTGCAAGTCACATGCATGGAGGTGTGACTTGGGTGCATAAACAAAGTGATTTAACTCCTAAATGGCAAAGAATTGAGCAATGTGACTGCTGGTGCATGATCTATACACCAAAACTGCTTTAGTTTTTTTGTGACTATAGTGTTCCTTTAAGTTCTACAGCTTGTTAAAGAAACAATCTAAGCTACTAAATAACTTCATCTTAATGAAGTAATTTTGTGAAACAAATGCTGCTCTTGTAACTTTACAATTGATAAGAGTGTTGTTTACATTTCACAATTTCCACACCTCCAAAGTTTTTTTCAATCTGATGGCCACTAAGATAATTTGCAAATAACCCCACATATTTATATAATCCTTTATTTTTGTAGTGCATTGCAGGCATTACAGGGTTAAAAAAAATACATTTCAGTGTCACATCATAGGTTGTCACTATGTGATCTGTATACATGCCTGAATTGTTGCACTATATTTTAAGGTATAATAGTGGTTGACATAAAGCATGGTAGAGATGAGTTGTTGAGCAAAACAAAAATGTAAGTTTATCCCATGCTAGCTAGTATAACATTATAGGGTGAGAAAACTAGTGGCTAAATGCTTGAACACAATAAAATAGGATAACCTAACTTAGGATGTTAGCCTAAGTAACCCAATAGCTGCAGTGTTGTGGTCTGAGAGAGTAATGTGTAAATAACCAATGGCTGAACATTAGTAATCAAGGAGACAGGCTTGATTTCAGAGTACCGCTCAACCCTTGCCAGCCCTGGGTGAGATATAACCCCTTGGTAAGTCCTGTAGCCAGATAGCCTGTGGTTTGAACTTGGAGATGTTTATAAGGCAATCAGGGGGCATCCAGGGTCATTTCCTATGAGTCGGTCTAATTTGCCGCGCATATGCAATAGCTCCTGCTTGTCGAGGGACATTTGCCCTCGGATCAGGTGAGTAAATAAATGTTTTTTAACCCTTTATTCATGCAGGCAAGGTGGTGTGAGGGAGCAGGTCTAGGGGGAGCAATACGGTGGAATACAGCTTTGTATACAAAAACAACAAAGGAGTATATCATCTTTTTATTTACTTTTGCTGATATTTTGCCAGCAATCTATAACACTTGTAAGTCATTATATGTAAACTAACCTAATCCATTTTATGGATGACAGGCTCTTTAAAATAATTTAAATGCATATATTCCTCATGACCTGTTTACCTCTCTCTGCAGATTTTAGAAGGTCCTCATAGTACACTCTGCAGACATTGACTTCTCTCTCAAGCTGGCCTATTTCTGACAAAGAGAACATCTTGGATTCCTGACTATCTTCAACGAATTCATCAAATCGGGCTTTCAGGTTACCCATAACCTGCTGATGTTCTCCTGGTAGCAATGTCTTAATCTGAAATAAAAGGTGTGAAATTGTAATCCTCACAGAGTATTCAGTAAAATGGAAATAAAACTGTAATGTCACGCACCCTACAAACTCATTTTTAAATATGTGCAACACACTATTAATAGCAGACAGAGATTTGCAGTTTTATGAGTAGAGGAAACAACATTTGTTTTATCAAGAAACAACTGTTCAAGGGCTTAAATTTCAGGACCTACACTACTAGCCAGGCCTTAAAAGTTACTCATCACTGAAGGTCAGGAAGAATTCATGAGATGTTCACCAGGCGTGAATTTCTACTCACCAGGGCAAAAGTTCCCTCGCCAATGGCTAGTGGAAATTTTAAGCCATGCAGATAGTATATAAACATTTTAGCAAGATTCTTCTGTTATTGTTGGGGAAATGTCAACACTAATTGAGCTAATGGGTTTCTCAAATTAGAGGCAATATTAGAATGCTAATCATTTTCTAATCTTGAAACCTTCTGATTTTTTTCTCTCTACTTAAAACAAATGGTGACTGACTTTGGCCATCAGTCAGCCTACACAGCAGGATAAGCCAATTAACACTACAGCACATTGAATAGAAGGTCATATTCAGCAGTTTGTAATAGCATGACATATCAGAAAAAGCAAACCAACAGCATTTAGTAAAACACAAGAGTGTGCCTTCAAGTAATAGTGTTCACTATTGATTCTTATAATGCTTAGAATTAGTTCTGCATCATTGATAAACATAAAGCTGACTCTACCAACATCGTTACCCACTACTGTAAACTTTCTCCTCTCAGTGATATTCATAATTCCTTTAGTAATGTGATCCTACAGAGCAAAGTTGATACGTGAAAAGAAAAGTGGCTCAAGGGCTGTTCATTCCTTAAGAACCTACTTGAGATATCAAACTTAGTCAAGAGACCAAGCTGCAAAGATGTGTGAGGGACATAACCAAAATGGGCCTGTGCCAAAAACAGGCAGTGATACAGAAAAGTATCTTTATGAGAGATTTGGCAAGGCTGGATGCAGAAAAAGTTTGTAAAATAACACTGGAATCCTGAAAATGCTGAATTTACAAAATGTATAAATATAAATGTAACATTTTTTAACTGTTTACCAGTGTAAGAGCAATAACTCTGTGTTGGTCTTTGTGTTTTGCATGATAACACAAGAAGTGCCATTCTAAGTACTCCGGTGAGTATACATTACATGTCATAGAAGTACCATCAACCTACCGAGGACACCTTGCTTGCCCGGATCGCTTCAATTTCATTCATTAGGTAGTGCCAGGACACCGTGCTCTTCATGTTGACATGAGATTCATGCCACAGAGACAAGACACCCTGATACATCTGCTCAATCCTGCAATAAAAAATGGTATTTAATTAGGTTTGTTACTGTCTAGCCTAGTGATGGCTTTTCAGAACTCCTTAAGCATGTGCCAAGACATGAATTGTGACCTAGATAATGCCCAACAAGTCCTTTATAAGAACTAGCAACTGTCTGGAAAATCATCTATGTATACAAGATACATTTTGAAAAATATATCTAAACACTTTAATCAGCTTTCATTGTGTCCAGAGAAAGTGTGAAAACTGCAGTGTGCAGATATGCTTAAATACTCCCATCATTAAAGTCCAAGATTTTGATTCATCTCAAGAATAATTCAATCACTCCAAAGCCAACCCCCACCCTAGCAGGGTTATTTATGAAGCCAGGGTTTGACGGAAAGTGACCAAGAAATTGCAGATTATTTGAACACGAACAAAATCTACAACTTTGCTATTTTCCATCTGAGCACTTTTAGACTTAAATTTTCTTTTCAATGTAAATTATCCACATCTCCTGGTTTACTGCATAATCCTGTAAATCTAAGTATTACCACTCAGTTGTTCTTCTTTAGGTAAGCAGATAAATGAAAAAAGGTGAATGACTTCAGAGAACAGTACCTGTTTGCCAGCTCCACAGCCTCTTTATTGGGTGGTGGCACAGTAAAACACACAGCCGGGACCATAGCTTCATTGCCAGTTGGACTGATCACTTTCCACTTAGCACGGTGTGAATTACTGGCTAATACACATTCATCATCTTTGTAAATTGTAATCTAAATATCAAAGTAATTGGAAAATATAATGTGTATCAGTATCTGAAATACTACAGTACCATACAGAGCAACAGTTATTGCATTACCACATTCTGTCTATCTGGACTGCAAGTGCTAAAATATAAATATGCTTGACCAATTAGTTCAATATACAAAATCTAACAAAGGTTTGATGAGCAGATAGATTCGAAAAAATACCATCATGACACTGAGGTTCTTTTTCATTAAAGAATAGACTACAAATTCCAAAGGGGAAAACTTTAAAAATAAAAATGTTTAAGTGAATTTATTATAATATATATATATATATATATATATGTATGTATATAAAATAAAGTGTAAATAAGTATACAGCACATTTCAGATTATCAGATGCGCACATAAAATATATGTGTGTGCAAATGGACAGAAAGGAATCTGAGCTACTACTCTCACAGAGACAGAAATATGAAATGTGTCAAGTAATAACATGTTTTGATAGTAGATTTATGAGCCAGAGTACGTTAATGCATTCATCTGAATGCCACATCACATATAAGCAGAAATTAAATTACAGGAGTGAGTGACTATATTGCACATATTTTACTAAATGTGTCACAAATATGAAAGACTAAAAATACCAGTAATTTACTGTTCCTTTATGCACACTTTGCCTTCTTTTTGCTACTTGGGTTGCGTGATTGCAAAAAAAAAGGCTGTACGTATGAATGCATAAACATCATTTTCTTTTGAATGGTGGTATTATGAATACAGACATTTAGCCACATCAGATGATCATTTAAGGCATATGCTCCATCCTGAACCCAATAATTTGGAGTCAAGAGTAAAAACTGAAGTACTTAGATGGGCACTGAAACAAACGTGTTCCAAAGAGTAGCAATTTAATGGGGCAAATACTTTCACGTACACAATGTTTGAGAAAAATGGCTACAATTAGTAAAGATTTGCCATCAAAGTAAAAAATAAAAGTATGCTTGACACGTGGCTGAGTGAAATACAGTAGTATGCTCTCTGTTTTCATTCCCCCAAATGCAAATCTTTTTGAGAAATTTGGACTTGGTACAGATGGTGTTAAGCTAGATTTATTGGAAAACCATACACCACCTATATCTGTTCAATCAAACTTTCTTCATGATTATTGATATGTTAGGAAAGGAACCTGCTCGTCTGTATCCACTCCACTTTATGCACATTGATTAGATAAGAGATATGATAAGATTAGATAAGAGACTGCAAGCATGCTGAGGCTGGATGTAGGCTAAATATGTTAGCAGTCATGATAATTTCAGATGCATTAATATGTATACACATATATAGGGAGATGTATCGAGACAAAAAAGGTGCTATTTTGGGATCATAGTGCTGTATGTTGACATATGTTCTACTGATTTCCATGGTATTTATAGCAATTTATCTTGTTGCCATGTAAGAGTAACGGTGCTTACCTTGATAAATTTCCCCCATTGATTATTACGTACAACATAAAAATAAGTCATCAAAAAGGTTAATACCTCAATTTGCCTGTAGTCACATAAAGCCCTTATGGGGATTGATCCTTTGAGTGGGTTATCTGGGTGCCGTGGTTTCAGTTGAACAATAGTCTTTGCTTTTCCGACAAGACCAGCGACTGTGCTCTTGTACTGTAGGAGCTGCTCCTTTTCTTCCTGTGTAATTGAGGAAAGTTAACAATTTATAAACTGCATGATGGTAATTTTATTTTCACAGTCTCTTGAAGTTATTTTGTAGATGTCAAAGCTGACATTAAACAGAAAATGCAACCTTTAAAGTGTGTTATCCAAATCGATTGCAAATGCATAGGTTAAATAATATTATCCAGAAATGTTTTCTAATACAACGTCCTGTGTGCTGCACACAAAGCACAATACTCTCTGCACTGTCTCAAGCAATGCTAAAAGATCCGACACTCTGTATTCTGGGATTGTAGATATATAAATAGACATACACAGGGGCCCACGGTCATACCTGCAAATTAGTATAAACTAGATATATAAAAACACTTCCCAGTTGTGTTTGTTAGCAACCTGGTCCCTGGTAAGGAGTAACCATGTAATGTTTTTCTAGAAGTTGCTTATTTATAATGTTGTGGAAATATTACCAGCTACATTACAGAGATGGGCTTTTTACTGTATTAAAAATAGCGATAGCATCTAAAAAAAAAAAAATCATCTCATAATGCAAGTGATATGCTTCTCTAACATCTCTTCTCAAAACAGCATCACATCTAATGATAATGAGAAAGTTGCATTGGATACTGCAGGTGATTGAGGTCCATACCATAGACTCCTGGACCAAGTCTTCAAGTTTGTGCAGGCTGGTAGACTTGTCACAGCTGTACTTCCTCAGCACTATATCTTTTAAACTTTTCAAATAGTCGTTAGCTTCTCGTGCCTCGTTGAAATACTGCAAAAATAAATCAAACACGTTACATCAATCTGCTATAGCAAACACCTATGAACTATCTCCCCTAAAGTCACCATGAGCACATGGCATGTTTAGGGTGGTACGCACTGCAGAGGATCAACTGACCCCTGAGGTGTTCTGTTTTTTCCCACAATTTGAGCAACCAGCTATAGTTTTGTCTTCTGTCTATATTTTTATAGTATTCCAATTTGCTTCTGGTGTTTTCTTCAGCCTGTTCTCTACAAAGACTCTGAATTCGGCTTGTTATGCATCCTGAGCATCAGTCTATGGCTGACTACTTAGGGTGCATTGAACACTGTATTTGGGGTTGTTGTGCTGTTACACTGAATTACCAAACCAACTAGCTCAAAATGTCTGCCAGTCTCTCATAAACAGCAAATGTAGGTTTTCTCCTGTTTATAAAAGTTTTATTTAAGAATAATCTTTGGCTAAATGTCATAAACAATCTTAACTGAAATCTTACTTTGGGGCTAATTCACTTTGAGGTATACAAATGAGTTGAAAAATGTAGGCCAAAGTAGGAAACTTTAAAGTGTAACTAAGCTGAGCTGCAGACTTGTTCTAATGCAGCACAAAATGTCTGCAACTCATTGTTTAGTGATCAGACTCCTTAGTTACATATGATCTTGATGTATAATCACCCTCTGCACCCTGCCATGCAAACAAAAAATACACTCAAAGTGATGTTTTTTAATTGTATGTCATATTTTCTAACTGATCAGACAAACTGAAGCTGGATCTATCTCCATATTAAAGGAACACTCCATGTGTGGTTCTGGAGTCTGCCATATTTGTGACAGTTTGTAATAATGCTAATTCCCATTTTATAACTGGGGACAGAAACACCTCCCTGCCTGTCAATCAAACTGCCAGGTAGGTTTTCTTCTGCTTACATTAACTTCACAGAGCTAATTAAAGCAGAATATGCGATATGCGATATGGTCTAGCACATACCCCCAACCCCCATTCTCAATGCGCTTTATTACAGATCATTGAGAAGCATAGGAAAGGCGCAAACGTCTGAGCGTGGCTACAGCACTGATTGGAGTATTCCAATGCAACGACTAAAAGTTTTGCCAGCTGTTCTTTTTTTCAGATACAACCATACATAAGACAAAAATAAATGCATTTTTTTCACTGGCCAGTTTTTTAAACAGTACACTTATTATTATTATTATTATTATTATTATTATTATTATTATACCAAGAACCCAATTAGGACCAGGGTAAATGAATGCCTTTGTTCATGAGATACTCAGGTGTGAATGGGTCAAGGCTTAGAATAGAAAAGATAAAAAGCCACACAAAAGGGATATATTTGCTAGTTCCAAATAGAAGTACTGTGAATACCTCGAAGTAGACTGTGTTTTGGCGTATGTGCTGTTCTACACAGTGACACAGCTGTAAGATCCAGTTCCATTGGGTCTGCATGGCAGCTTTGTAAGCCTGCAAAGAAAACAAAGTACAGACTGAATAATTCTGTAAATTGATTAATAATTTCATAGACTAAGGCCACTAGCAACATTTTGTTAATTTCAGAAAACACTTTTTTGTTAAATGATTTAGTAATGTGATGAAACGTTTTTAATACACATTTGGAGATAATAGTAACATAGTGGCAGGCTGCAAGTACCTCACTTCTCAAATCTCTTCTTTGGGTCTATTCACTAAATTGGGAATTGTAGACAATTAACAAGGTTCTAAACATTTAGGACAAAATACGTGAACTGGAATGAAATCCTGACTCAGCTCAACTTTAGCCTCAAATCTGCAATTCCTTTGTTAGTTCTTATCAATTCCCTGTTTAGTGAATACATCCCAGTTGTTTAAAAAAAAAAAAATAGTTTGCTAGCATGATGCATAGCAAATCATTTAGCCATTCAGCCCTGCTGTGTTCAATGAATGGCCTGCATTACGGGTCTTACTGCCATTTAGGACCGAGAAGACAACCTTAGCATTTTACAGTTGAATAACTTTAACAGGGTTATTTAGTGAAGTTAGAATTTAAAATGAATTCAAATGAATTTCAAATTTAACGTTTTTAAAGTCTGACCTTAAATTTGAAATGCACTTTGAATTCTCACTTTATTAATAACCCTGTAAATGAATAATAGTAAGAATAACACAAAGGTATATAAAGTTTTTCTACCTTAGGGGACTCGAGGTGCTTTAAGCTCACATGCTCATATTTTAACTTAACTGGTAAATGATTCAATGAAGTCTAAAATTAGTGCTTTAAACAACTATATTATCACATGTTTTTGCCATAACTGTTAACCAAAATGACCTTGGTCATCTTACCACATGTTTATATAAAGTGTAATTTAACATTACATATCATATGGCAGCATGAACCTCTTTGACATCAAAACAAGTGCTATAACATTTACTTTACTACAGGAGATTACAATGCTCAAGATCAGAATTTGCTATTTTATTTTCTTAAATTGCTTTTTACTCCTTTGTGAAAACTGAGGTCATGCTATATGACCTTGACCTTGATTGGAAGGAACTTAAAATGTTTTAAGATACATAAGGATGTTTAGGAATTTCTTAGAAAATGTAAAACTCATAATGGGATTATTCATTTGCCTCAAACTATTTGCACATTTTCAGAGACAAATAAATTAAACAACTCAAGACATTTAGGGACAAATGTTTTGAGGCTATTTACTCAATCAATCATCCTGAGACTGCAAACCAATCTCCAAACTGATCTAAATGTCTTCCATATTGGAGCACTTCCAAATTCATCCAAAATGGTGTTGAATTCCCCTGAAACAATCTTGAGATAGCTCTGGAATGTCTCAGACTAGAGTCCCAAGATTTTTCCAGATGCACATTTTAAATATAAGTGACTGGGCTAATGAACAACAAAATAAATACATTAAATAATTAAAAGCAGGCAAACAGGTAAAGCAGGTTGATAAATAGAACATTTGGGCAGCCATGGCTTACATTTTATCAATCCCTTGGGCATTGGATAGGGTTTACATAATTAATAAAAACATTGGGGCCTAGGTCCTATGGGAGATCTACTCAGACCTGCCCCATGCTGCTCACACATAAATTGATACTCTATGTGTGGATGGATATCTGCTGAATATATGAAGTGGTGGGCTTGCCTATGTTCATCTGTTTCTTCCCTAATACGATTCTTCTAAATTTCATACAGTATCGGGGGTACCTAGCCTTATTTATGGGTGCATTTTTCCCTTAATGCCACATGATCTAGTGTGAGTGAGCATCCACTATAACTATATGACAGGTAGAACTGCCAACTTTATTAAGCCAAGTTGGTTGTCCAGTTGATCCCAAACTGTGTAAAGTAGTGCCACTATTTCAATCACAGGTGATTGGGCACTATCTTAATGCCCTGGCACCGAATGGTTGTGTAAGCAGGACTAATACTAGAGAAGGTGCAGGGTTACACAGGCAAACCCACCTGTTTTATCCATTTAATCTAAACCTCACCATACAGGTGTGATAAAAAGTTGACTGCTCTGTAAATAAATATTTACATCTCACCCACTGCTAATGCAATGGAGATACAGGGGATCTTAAGCATGTTTATCCTGTTTACAATTGTGTTTTAACCCTTCAAAATCACATGTAATTAAGTTGGAAGGAGGCTAAATTGCTAGTATTATGTGGAATCTTGCATCTATTTTCCTATGAATTAATGCAGTTTTAAGCCAATTGTTGATTAGCTGTTTTTGTGGCCAGTTGATCCCTGCACAAACCATTAACACAAATGCCTCAATAAGCTAATTTCAGAGGAAATGTAGCATCAATTCAGAATTTACTAAATGTCAAATTTCCATATATGACACACAATCCATACCTTTTTGGTGCTTCTTTTAGGCAAATGCTGAATTGCTAGGGGCATTACTAGGTGGTACTTCAGCCTAAGGACACGTTTTTATAGCCCTTCCTACATGTATCGACTTAAACTCCTCCTAACACCAGCACCATGCCATAAGTCCAACTCTGAAACCCAACATTTTTTGTGAATCACACTGTGACATCAAAACTTTTAATTGATTCAGATTACATAAACCTATATTTATAAATGTCACATCTCATGTATTAACCCCACACCATGCCATATGCAAGCCACTGCATTGCATTCAACCTGCAACCACAGCTACACCCACATACCGAGCTGTATAATTAAACGTAAATACGGTGCATTTAAAGGGACACTGTAGGCACCCAGACCACTTCAGCTCATTGAAGTAGTGTGGGTACAATGTCCCATGTCCCTTAACCCTGCAATAGTAATTATTCCAGTTTCTAAGAAACTGTAATAATTACCCTGCACGGTTTACTCCTCCACTAGTGGCTTTGTTTTGCTGTCACTATAGAATCCCTTTAAGTTGCACTGTCACAAATGATTTCATTATTAGTGATATTGGTCTCTCAGTATTACTGGAAACTCAGAACTAACAATAAAATTGTTAAACCTAGGCCCTCTCTGCCAAACCCTAGCAACGCTTCTGTGAATTGCTCTCAGTTGTAAAAGTTATTTGGGACTAATCAAGAGCACCCTTTAGAGAATGCCCAGTTTGTAATACAGGGGCAATTCCAAATGGCTTTCTCAGAACTTGTTCACAGGGATTCAAATCCTATTAGAAGTACTCTGATAATAGTGGCTTCATTGACTCAAATGCTTTGCTGACGCATACACCATGTCAGCAAAGATGATTTATAGATTTGAACTGGATACTTATAAATTTAAATTGTAGATAACTAGTAGAGAAAGTAGGATAATGTACATGTGCAGATCCATTAAAATGATCCTTTAATGTACAAACCAGTCAGTTGATACTTACCAGGGAGTACATTCAGATGCGATTTGTCATGTTTATTTGTCACATAATCAGTTATCTACAGCTGTGTTTGTGAGTTGTAACTAATAGCGTGCTAACCCATAACCAGAGACCATGTTTTCTGGGTGTGTGTATCTCTACAGAATGTAAATGGCATTTATATAAGGTTTTGTAATCATTGTAAAACACATTTACTTGATGTATTGATTTGCTATCACTGCTACAATGTTTTTCTCCTATACAAATAATGATAATGAATAGCAAATGTCAAGTGTTTCACTATACGTCTCAATTATTTCCTAAATACAATGCTACATTTGAAAACTATTCCCAATGCACTCAATATGTTGAGCAATGTTTTCCCACAATAAAAAAAATGAATAGTTCATGTGTATTAACTCCCTCATTATTACAATAATGTATTGTAGATGTTGCAAACAAAATCCTTTTACGCAAATAGAACAATTTATTTTTGAGTTCCGGAAGATGTCAAGGTTCAGGTCCAAGATTTGTGTAAACCTTGAAGACGTCATATAGGTTATTGTTCTAATTATTTATTTAAAGTATATTTGTGAAGTATTACAACCAAAACTCATCTTATTGTTGGGTACTTCTGTACTTGTACTCAGTAAGAGGAATGATTGCCAGTAATACCTTGTTGTCTCAACTGCTTAGACATCTACTAGCCATTTTGGCTACTAGTTTGATACTACAAATCTTATAGGGGGACAAAACAAACATCTGATTTAAATTCCACCTTTACATATCTAAACTCAAACATGCTATTTCCAGATACAACACGCACTTAAAAAAAATAAACACCACACAAATCAACTTTTATTCACTTTGACTACGTACAATATTTGGGCTATATCTATATCATTCTCAATAATGAAGAACAGATAACTCCTACATACTAACAGTTTTGTAATGGAAGCCTCTGCATCCCTTGCCCATATCTGTGCACTGGATGACTGGTTAGAGTCTCCCCTGAGTACTGCCATTTTTCCAAAGTCTGATGGAGCCAACAGTTGCATTGATCTTTGTCCACACATCTTTATAACCATGGGCAGTGTTAGTGCTATATAATGACGCTATATCCTGTGTGCCATGCATCACTCTGCACATAATACTAGAACACGAGGGAACTCTGACACTAGGGAGAATTTTGGCAAACAGTGATACATCTCCCAGATGGACTGCTCTTACCCCCTACACTAGGTTATTAGTAACAACGATGTTCTTTGAGCATGGGCATGGCTTCATTAAGAAGAATTTGCAGGGTATCCTAGCTCCATGTCTGTCAGACTACTGGCCCTAGTTGCTGTAGACAAAAACTGCTATCATGCGCACGTAGGCTGAGATAGATGGTCATAGCTTTCATATATGTGTTATATGAATTCCTGTACCCAGCATCAAAACAGAATATTTTTCATTATTATTTAAATTAGGACATAAATAATGGGGACTCAATGTTTGATTGACAGAGAGAATACATCTACATCAACATCAACATACTACTGTTTTATAAACAGAAACATAAAACTAATGGAATTTCTATATATTTCGTGATATTACTCTTTAGTATCTAAACCCTTTCTTTCCCTAGTTATGGTGTTAATGTGTGTACAGGGTTCGAAGACTTCTGTGCTATGCAACTGCTGCCAGACCTATAAGTGATGGGCAAGCTATAACTTAATAGTTGGATTGACTAGAGAGGGTGAAGCCAAATAATCATATGAATTGAAAAGAAGGGACAGAAAAGGGGGGCATATTTTTTTTTTATATTTAGATTGTTGCATATCTGTTAATTTATTGTTGTATTAAATGTAGAGATGGAAACAATGAGATTCAGCAGGTTATCTCATACATGAAATAGCCCCTTTTAAATAGGCATGCTTAATAGTAATTGGGATCACTAAAACAGCTTATGCTGTTTCATTAATATAAGGGAATATGGTATTATTTATAATAAGCTTACACACGTAAAAAATAGACGTGTTATATATTGTCGCATTGCTTAGCTTGAAATGTCATGAAGACTGCTAATCAGACATCAAGATCAGCAATAGAGATTTATTTTTGCTGTTTGCAAAATATCTAGAAATATGTTCAATTTGCAATATTGAAATACACTACAGAGCTTGGATGAAAAAGCAAAAAATGCCAAAATAGAAGGAGTGATATAGAATATGCACTATAAGGAATGATGTAGAACATACAGTATAACAATGCAATGATAGGTGCTTCAAGTAAATTGAAAGACAGAAAGAGAATGAGGATGGCCCTTAGCTGCAATTCAACCTGAATCCCCTTGCACCATAGGAGCCTGCAAGACTGGTGATGTCATCAAACAAGTGAAGGGTCCATACTCACCTCAATAGATGATCTTGCTGGATGATTTTGAAGCAGCATTTGCTCAGCAATGTCTTGAACAGATTTGATGTCTTCTTCTTTGTGGTCTAGTTCTCTCATTAGGTCCTTTAGAAATAGACAGCAATATCTGGTCACTTAATGTGCTCATCAAAAGTTTTTATTACATCTAGATTAGAGGGAACTTTTAAAGATGAATACTTACTGCATGATAGTCCTTCTTGTTATGGATGTTCTGGTTTCTTTCACTCCAGTCATAAGCGACTTCCTCCTCTTCTTTTTCATTGAGCCATATGAGCTCTCTGGTGGCTCTGGTTACAAAGTTGTGGAGGGAATCAAGGTGTTTTTGCCGGCTTCTTGATGAATTCTGTATGTATTATGAAAGAGATAGACATTGTTATCTATCATTATCTAGGATTTCAGAAACAGACATAAAGAATGATTCTTACCAGAAGTTTTGAGTACTGGCTCTCAAGTTTCTGCATGCAGTCATAGTAACTACTTTTAAGATTTCCACTAATCTGGAGCTGTGTAAAAAAATAAATAAAAAAATAAAAGCTTATAGTTGGAAGATTATTACACACATGGAGAACAATTTGATGTAAGGCGCTTTCTCTAATGGAGTCGCCAACTGAATTATGCTGATTCCGCCACAGCAAAGACTTTAATTTCCACATCTGTTCTGCATCCATAAAGCTCAGTGTTTTAAATCATTTGAATAGTCTTAACTAGTTACTGAAAGAATTGTTGTGTTCAGATACTTATTTTATTAGGTGTATTAGGCTGTGATATCTTAGATAATATACTCTCTCTTGAAACATACCCTACAAAGACCCATAATACTTTCTGGAAAATAAGAACCGATACGCGAACATTTATTTTTGAAAGATGAAACAACATACTACACTACAGGACATATGGATAGTTTTTAATAGTGGAGCACACTTTGATTTACCTATGATGATATAATACATCAGTGCTACTTTTATTATTTATTTTTGCCTGTGACTTGACAAGATTTATACTCTGCATAATTTTATGAAAGCCTAAAACCAGTTTACCCCTAAAGTAACATGTTTTCAATGTATTTAACATAGTAAATGTTTTTCATCTACTATGTCCTTGTCTCAACATTACAACTGAGAAATATTTTAGAGCATGCAAACAGCTGCTCTAGAATGGATAGACATATACGGAATTCTTTACTGAAGTGTGAGTATTGATTACAAAAGTGACAATTTCTATAAAATCTGGATCTAGTTTTCTTCTATTTTCAAAATTCAGAACATATTCTTCCATGTACCCCCACCATAAACAAAACTCTATTTCTGACACACTGTCCATTTCAACATCTATAATTCTCTTTCTCTGCAAGATTACAAAGAGTGTTTTATGACACACAGAATAAGTTAAAACAGCACATTTTCAGCAGCAGACATTTTATGAAAGATTATTTGTATAGGATTGAGTGAGAATTTATGAGTTGGTAGGCAAGATGATATATTTAAATGTATATGTATTAATATGCACTAATTTAGACCCAAAGGCACTGTTTGTTTTCAGTATAGTTAGATTTCACTTTAAAATGCTCTTGCAAGCATGGACATAGTTAGACATGCCCATGTAACTGCTGTACAGTCCTACTTTACATCTAGATATAACAGGCAGGTAACAGCAGTAAATCTATCTTACTGCCAAACAAGATTATTACTCAACTGAATTCTTTAAATCTACTCAAAAGTTACTTTATGCAGAACAAAGACTATTTAAAATATTCAATCTACATTTTTTAGTAAAACATCAGAAAACTGCTTTTAGCTTCTGTATTGTGTGATATGTTGCCACGTAATTAAAATTAGACAGTTTTGTTAGCAGTAGCTGGTAGAACATCTGTACAAAATCTGCATGCACTTGTGAATTCATACCTCGCTCATTTTGGCCTCCTTGACGCTGCTCTCAAATTCCTCAACGCCAGCATGGAAATGTCTGTGGTTATCTATATGACTCTCAATGCTAGAAAGGTCTGAACCCCATTCTCCTCGATCAAGTTGCACCTGTCAGAGAACATTACAATCTTAAATCCAAGGTATGGAGGCAACTCCAATGGCCTAAAACCATGGGAGACATTTGTAATTATCATTCTAGACTAGTCTATGGGTCTGATTTAGTGACAAGTGAAACCATATCGGCAGCTTGCTAAATCAACTCCAAAAAGAAAAAAATACTACAAAAAACCTGTTTATTTCTTTAAGTGAGTTTCCCTGATAGTCTCTTCTAAAAAGCAATCTGCCAAAAAGTACCTATGGGCAAGTTCTCTTTGGAGATGGGAACCAAAGATTTTACCTGCATTTCTTCCACCCAACTCAGGAGGTCTTGAACAAATTTCAAGTTGACTTCTTCTTCTGGTAGGTTCTGGTCAGCAAAAGCTGATTTTAACATTGGTTTCTTGATCTGCATAAGCTTTAAAGACTGCAGAGCATTTGCGTTCATGCCACTTGCATAGTTCTGGATTAACCCTGGATTAAAGTTTTGTGAAAATGTTGGAGACATAGCTGGAGTCATATGTGAATTAAAACCATGAGAAAGACCAGATGTCAGGCTTGATGATGTCATGGAAGGTCCTAAGTTATGGGATAGACCAGAGTTCATTGCAGAGCCCATAGCAGAACTCATACCTGAGCCCATACCTGAGCCCATACCTGAGCCCATAACAGAGCCCATAACAGAGCCCATACCAGAGCCCATAGCAGAGCCCATTCCAGATCCCATAGCCGAGCCAATTCCAGAGCTCATAGCAGAGCCCATAGTAGAGTTCATTGATGGGTTCATTGCAGCATTGATTGCAGGGTTCAGACTATGTGAAAATCCTGAGTTGAGGCTTTGTGAAATTCCTGATAGCATAAGCTTTGTCTGGTCAGAAGCCATCATCCGTCCTTTGTTGTACACTGAAGAGTAGTCATTTCTTACAGACAGTAGCTCGTCTCTCAGTGAAGCCACCCTAGGCATAAACAAGAAAACCATCACATAACAATACTGATTGTGTAAATATATATATCTCCTTCAAAGATATTCTATAACTAAATCTCCTTTCATCTGAAATGGGACCCACGAATATATGATTTCAAGTACTATTATTTACCAAGAGAAATGTAATTAACCCATGGAAATATATATATTGACTTAGTGATCATAATCATTGGCTCTGAACGGTCAAATGAAAAACTAGAATAGATAAGATGGAGGACTTACATGGATGTTGTTTTGGTATCAATGTTTGCTCGCTTTTATGCATTAAATAAACCATAGTTTCCCATTGTATAAATCCTCAATGCAATGTGCAAACATAAAACGCCATTGGCAAGTGGCACAAAGTTATTGATGTTGGGAGAACATGTACCTCTGTACTAGGTGATCTGATTGCTGGTACTTTCCATCCACGAGTGACTGCACATCCACAAGCTGTTGCCGTAAAAGGTTTTCGCACTCAATCAAATAGCCAGCAATCTCAGCTTCATTTTGAAACTGGAGCCCAGATTCCATCCGCTGTTTGTCCTATGAGAGAAGGCAGATTGTAGGCAATTCAGAATTACCATTCCATTTCTTAAAGGCATTTGGTAACTAAAAATTTCCATAAAACTCAGTGTAAATAAACTAAGCATTTAACAGATTCATGTTTATGTTAATATAGACTCTATTGTAAAAGTCTACTCAATCACAATAAATAACAATTGTGGAAAAAGTACTAAGAATTCAAAACAATCAGTATTTAAAATATTGAATGCAGTACTAAATACTGTAAAAACTTTCATGTGTTACGTGTTATTATCCGTAGGTAAAATATAATAATGTCCATTGATGTTTCTGTCTGCACAGCATGTTAGGGGTTAATTCAAGTAGAAGGACTCACTGCATGCAGAGCATTTCGAGCAAGGATCAGTTTATCTTCACATCCCAGACTATCTCTCTGCACTCTGTTTCCAATTTGCTGCAGCATTTCTAGTCTAAAACAAAATAAAACGTTATTTAAAAAAAAAAGAAACAAAAAACCAAAAATTAAATTAAGACATAAAATTAACAGGAACAGACATTTTTTTGTTTCTTCCCTGATTTGTAATGATATTGGGGAAATCTTACTTGATACAGCATACACTTTTAGAGCACCAAATATTATCAGTATTAAACTAAATTTCAAAAACAACAATTATTTAGATAACAAGAAATATATGATATTAATGAAACAGCAAAGAAGGTATGAAGCTCCTACCTTTGTCTATCAGGTTGGTCACTGCCAAAGCTGATATAAGAATTGATCATAGTTGGACCGCAGTTAACAGATAGTAAGTTCTCATTGGAGCCGTGACTAGTGCGGCTGCTGCCCGTGAGCAGAGAATCACTACTGTAGTAGCCATAACAGGTGCTGTTCATTTTTATACTAGTGACCTCTATTCACCCATTCCATATGACAGTATGATAAAAGATAAAACTTTAAAAAAAAAAATATCTTCAGAATGTACAGCTTCCAGGAACGAAAAAATATCCCTACTGGCTAAGAGTACCACTAGCGTCTATTCTTAAATAGGCTTCAACATGTATATTCAAAACCCAGCAAATAATATTCAGATAGCTCTTCAAAGGATTTCGCCCCGAGCCATATATACCAGTTCAAGTTTGCCTTTCCTCCCCCCTGCTGTAATACTGTACGTGTTGGGACTGATCGGCTTCATTTGGGCGTCTGTGGGAAATGGATATGCCAAATATTTCAATTATTCTCAATTAGTCAGTCCCAAGCCATAGTTGTTGATGCACCTTAATGTGTAGCAGGTAACTTGCACCTTACGTCAGAACAATACACCATTTATCCAAATCAATTGTTAAGATGCAAAGGTGACTATAGATTAATAGTTCTTCCTGTGCATTTTGTCATTTTTCTGCTACAGAGACAGTTCTGTACCTATTTTCAAGCTGCAATAAGCATCAGATAACATACACAGGTTTTAAGGGGAAACTTTACATAGGCGGTCAAATTTCCCTATACCAGTGGGATCAAGTAAGCTAGATGTTTCTGATTCACAGTCAAATTTTGGTAGGACAAAACTGGTAGAGAATTATGAGAACAATATATCAACAAAAGCCCAATTAGTGCAGTAGATAACTGTTGGATAGCTTTGATTTGTTAATATAGAAGCAGTTTGGTCAGTACAAACTATAGATCAAATTTCATGTTCTCTGTGCCTCCATAACCTGACAATAAAAGTTACATGTTGTAATGTCGGGGCACTTAACCCTACAATTAGACAAGTCAATGCTGAGTTCAGTTTAGATCATCTCCTTTTCCAGCTGTAATTACAGTGGGTATTGGATTATCTGACAATGACTGTCTCCTCTAGATTTCTACTTTCTTGGAATAATAAACTTTACAGCAGGAGTAGAATTAAAAACCCAGTTGTGGTTTTAATGTCTCTGAAAAAAGATTTTGCTTTAGCATCTCTCTCTAAATAGCATGTTCTCTAGTTCTGATGCATCTTCATAAAAGCATACATTTTGTATAGGCATTTTGACCCAAACATAATCAAAAATGCCTATGTAGTCAACAAACAATATTAGTGGTGGTGTTGGTATCACTATATGTATAGAATCTATTTTCCTGCAAAAACAGATCATTAACAAGAATAAAAGTCTTCATCTTTTACCGTTTATTACACTTTCTACTTGCAAAAAACAGATGAAAGATTTAAAAAAAACCCACACAAAACAAAAAAGCTACAACAACAAATAATAATATTAATAATAATAATAATAATAATAATAACATATCTGTTATCTGAAAACAATTGGGTACTGGTTCTTCTTCTTATTAATTGGTGTTTATACAACACCAACGTATTCCACAGTACTGTGAGAGTCACCTGAGAGGTCATCTCTGCCTTAGCCACACCTCCAGTGAGTCATCTCTTACTTAGCCACACCTCCAGAAGAGGGCAGAATGTGGGTGGCCAGGGCCTCTTATTTAGTGTTAAACTGCTCTATATGGTGGGAACTCCAGGCACTATTACCAACTCAAAGAGATGAAATGGTTATGGTGACTACAGTGTCCCTTTAAGGAACATGGCTCCATACACTATAACCAACTCAAAGAGATGACATGGTTACAGTGTCCCAGTGTCCCAGTAGAACTAGTTTACTACTACTGATGTAGTATTCCATGCAATATTTTAACACTATCAGGGTATTTCACTAAAGTGAGAATTCAAGGTGAATTCATGGTGAATTTTAAATTGAAGGTCAAAACAGCCAAACTGGAAAATATTCTCTAAGTAAGCTATGCTTTCGGTTCAACTATTCTGTCTTACATTTTTTAATTCTCTTTGAATGTTCACTTTAGTAAATATGTATGTATTCAAGATATATGTTTGTCCAATTCAGGTACACGGTGTATTCTTGGTAGGTTTATGTAAACAAGGATATTATCACTGTACTGTTGAATAAAGTTTATGATTTTAATTAGGATGGTGTCCATCAACTCTCTTGCACTACATGGGAAATTCAAATATTTTCTGCCTGAGCCGCGTTACAGAGAATTAATATGTTTACAATGTCATGTTTACATTTCTTTAAATCTTTATATCATTATCTGCATACCTTTCAATCTCTGGCCTTATACTCTTCTCTCTTTCAAACATGGCAATAATAAGCTTCCCCCATTCTTTCTCTATGTCATTTGGATGATATCCTTGGCAGAGCTTGATACGACCAAACTCGATCCACGGCTTCAAAATAAAACAGAGATTTACTGAAATGCACTGTTCATCTACATAAGTACTGTACAGAGCACCAAATGCTATGACTTACCTCTAACAAAGTGTACAGGTGTTTAATTTTTGATTTTTCAGTTTCCTTTGGTGGAATTTCATTTTCTTTGAATTGTAAGTACTGTTGATAAAGTGCCTACAGAAAAATAAACACAAAATAATCCAGCAGTTATTACTGAGTTACAACTCTGTGGCTAACCTCTACCAATCATGCTTTAACCATTTCACTACTAATAACATAAAAATCTGAGCGTAAATGTTATGTCTCGCTTGTTCTTCACTAAACACTGGATTTAGTCAGGAAGAGGAAAATCCAATGAAAATGACCGAATTCCAGCAATCCCCTGCATTCAGTGTCTGGGTTGAAATTGGCGCTTTCACAAAGATTCACAAAGCACTGGTTTTAATAAAATTCAGGACCGAATGCATTCGATAGGATGCATGTTAGCAAATTATTGACTTTTTTGCTATTATGCAAGTTAGTTATCATATTAAGTGCTATTTGCTCGCTGCGTGTGAGGTCTAATTATCTGTCAGCTGGTCAGTGCTTGCTAGCCAGCCCGCCACATTAGAAAAGTAAAAAAACAAATAAATAAATGGGGGCCGTAATATTAACATTAAAGGAGGGAGGAACTAATGTAAGAGATAGCTAAGTAAATCAGTGTCTTCCTGTGGACATAGCACTTGGCACAGCTGCCCTCTCTCACTTTCTTTGTGTCACTTGTCTCTTGGTGAATCTCTTTTTGTGGTTTCCTATTAGCGTATATATCTGTGTGCATTTTAGAACATGCAGGGACATTGTGGGGACAATATGCCAAAATAAAGTGAGTATGTCTGAACTGCATACATGGATGAAGTAGACAAGAATTCACTCAATTTCATTACAGCATGGAGTCAAATACAACTTCATAGCCAATAAAGACCTTTTTTGATACGGAGGGAAACAAAGCACATATGGAGCATTGTGAGGCAAGGGCCATATTACAGCATCTGGGGCAATATATAATAAATATCATTTTCTTATCTTTAAAATGGTATACGTACAAATATATACTGTATATAACAGTAATTGCCCAAATACAAAAACCTCCTATAAATGTTATTTACATATAAATTAATGAATTGAAGAATAGTAATGTGCAAGACATTAAGCATATTGTAGGGTCTGTGTGCTTTTACAAATCAAATCTTACCTTAAGTTCTACAGCATTATTTGGGAAATTTCTTTCAGACATTAACACGACATGATGCCTAATCCACTGGGTGAGGTAGTTCACCATATTCTGGTATTCTATCCACTTCACTTCAACATCCTAAATGACACAGATGAAATGACATGCAGTTTTATAATGACAAAGTTATTTATTTATGTATTTATTTTTAAAAAAATGCTTTATTGCTCATAACTAACACACCCCTATGTGAATAAGTTTTCAATTTCATCACATTATTTTATCAATTTTATTTATGCTAATTGAGCCAATTTCTAATTAACCATGTTAATAATAAAAACCTAATGTTTCTTCGTTTTGTTGGCCCTTAGAGACATTCTGTTTACTATTGTGTCCCTTCATAAACAAACATAGCAATAAAGTGTGCTTAGCACCCTTCATATTGAAAATCAAACAGCATTAAATGTGCCTTTATTTAGCTGCCCAAGGACCAAAGGTACAAAATTCAGATTCATGTAATAACTAAGACACTCTAACAAAATGCGAAAGACAAGTGTAATATAGTGCCAATTAAAAGTGTAGCACAATAATTGAGCATTCTTAAAATATTGAACATGTTGTTAGACTACAAAAGGCACAACACTGTGTCTGCCTCAAAATAAGGACAATTACAAATGTAAAGGGTAGCTCTCAGGAAGGGTAAATCATGTGATGCTTTGGCAGCTGGAAGCTCCCTAGTGACCCATTGTTTAGTAAGTCTGTACAAATGACAATAAACCATTCATAGAGCCTGCAGGAAGGCATATTTCACCAATCGTAACTGAAAGGGTTACTGTACTGTAAATAAAGGATTTAGAATCCACTGGCTGGAGTGAAGGAGTTGCTAAATTTTGATTGAATATTTTGCATTCACTAACAAAAAGAGATACACAGGGCAATAGGAGTCACATTTGACAAATGAGAACAAATTGTTGAAACAGTGAGGATGTCCATTTTCCATTTTTGAAACAAAATAAGATATGAGTTACATTTATTGCCCTCTTTTGTATGAGCAGTGTCAGGGTTGTGTGAAAGACTGGACACGATGGACTGGATTATTCTATTCAACTTACAGTAGCATTAATTCCTTCTCCGCCTTCCGGGGTCTTGGGAAATGCATCATACATTGATGCAACATATGTTATCACTGACTTCTCATCTGGGGAAGACACATCTACATCTAGAGAAAGAAAGAAATACAAAAACATAGCACACATCAATATTTTTTTGCACTGATTGAAATGGAAATAGTTTTTGGAATTATGGAAAATGACAACGGTTCATTTACCTTCAGGATCTAAAAGCCTTGTAACACCCAGTCTTTCAGCTACATAAAAAGCATTTTCTAAATTTGTAATGTTGCTTTGAACAGCAACAGTCTCCATATCAACAAGGTCCGGCCTGTGAAAAAGGGAAATATTTAGAGATTATAGACTTTGCTACGCAATTAACACACTTTCTATAGTTTGTGCTGTTAGTACCTAGATAAGTGGACTGCAAAAAAAAGACATCAATTTAATATTGTAATGTACTGATATATGTATTGGTTCCTATATACTTTACTTAAACATTTTTCAATTCATCCTATGGTATTTTTATCAAATGCAATAATTACCATTTCAGGAAAAAGATGTTAACCCTTTTTAAAAAAGACACTCTAAGGCAAGCATGTCAAACTTGCAGCCCGGGGGCCACATGCAGCCCACAATGAATATATTTGCGGCCCACCTGCCCTGAGGTCACATTGTGTTGTGGCTGCAAAGATATTTCCTGTTTGATTCTGGTCTTCCCTCCCACGGTCAATTGGATGCTCCTGCAGGCCAGCCACTCCCCCTTCTTTCCTGCTCGCAGTGCCAGAGGAGCATCTGTGGGAAGGGCAGCTCATTTTAATGTAGGGGAAGAGGAGCTTGGGGGACCTTCTTGTGTAGTGTGTTAAATTGGGGAGAGGGAGCATTTTTTTAATTTGAGGGAGGGGGCAGTGTATTAAATTGGGGGAGGGAGTGGGCAGTGTATTAATTTTAGGGAGGGGCACTGTATTAAGTTGGGGGAGGGAGTGGGGCAGTGTATTCGAGTGGAGGGAGGGGGGCAGTGTGTTAAATTGGGGAAGTGGGCAGTCTATTCATTTGGAGGAGGGAGTGTATTTGAGTTGTGGGAGGAGGGTAGTGTATGAAATTGGGGGATGGAGGGGGCTGTGCATTAAATTGGGGGAGGGAGGGCAGTGTTTTAAATTAGAGTCCTGGGAGGAGGGGCAGTGTATTAGAGTAAGGGGCAGTGTATTAGAGTGGAGGGAGGGGTGGCAGTGTATTGGATTTGTGGGCAGTGTATTAGAATGGGGGAGGGACTGGGTTTGCATGGAGGTGCTGAACGCTCCCCATGGAGATGCTGATTGGCCACGCAGCACATGCATAGCCATACAATGTTTTGCTATGGGAATGCATTGGATTGGCTGAGATCACCAAATTTTATTAAATCAGCCAAAGTGAAGAACACACTCACAGGACTTCAAAATTAACAAGATAATGTCATTAGTTACATTCACCATTTCAGTACCATTACCAAACTTTTTTCAATATGTCAAGGTGATTTACTGAAACATTGGTTATATGCAAATGCACGTCTCCTTAAAATAAATTCGCTCTATTGTTTACTTTGAAGCCCTATGAGTGTGAGGATGTACAGTGTCAGTCAGGCAACTTGTTTATACTGTACTTTTCAAAATAAACCTATGTTTCTATGAAAACTGAAGTTTTTGTTTTTTTGCGGCCCACATAAACTTAAAACTTGTTTATCTGGCCCGTGTTTTCCTTTAAATGTGTGACATACTTGCGCTAAGGCATTTTAGCTTGCTGAAAAGCTTTATGTGTGAAGAATGTGTCCTTTTGTTTCATTTTGCAAAAAGTGCAGATTTCAATCTAAATTGACACTTTTATAAATTAAACTGGTTACACCCCTCTGGATTTCTAGCGGACAAAAGATCCTGTTATTTCCTGGTTTGTTTAGTTCAGTGAAGTTAAACTCAAGACAACAGATCCTGTTATTTCCTGGTTTGTTTAGTTCAGTGAAGTTAAACTCAAGAGGCAGCAATTGCTCAGAGCACCTGTCTCGCAAAGACTCATTCACCTAAATTGGGAATTCTGTGATTGGACAGCCACAGAAAGCCTGGGCAGAGTTAGAAGGGGAAGGTTTGCCAAGACAGCAGACCTGAGATCTGCAGTTTTGCAAGGTGTTTTTATATTTACCACCAATAAATAAAAACTGCATAGAAACATAGAATGTGACAGCAGATAAGAACCATTCGGCCCAAGCAGTCTGCCCAATTTTCTAAATACTGTCATTAGTCTCTGGCCTTACCTTTTATCCATGATAGCCTTTTGCCTATCCCATGCGAACTTAAACTCCCTCCCTTTGTTAAACTGAGTCAGCTGGAAGGCTATGCCATACATCCACTACCGTCTCAGTAAAGTAATACTTCCTGATATTATTTTTTAAACCTTTGCCCCTCTAATTTAAGACTATGTTCTCTTGTTGGGGTAGTTTTTCTTCTTTTAAATATACTCTCCTCCTTTAATGTATTGACTCCCTTTATGTATTTGAATGTTTCTATCATATCCCCCCTGTCTCGTCTTTCCTCCAAGCTATACATGTTAAGATCCTTTAACCTTTCCTGGTAAGTGGTATCCTCCAATCCATGAACCAGTTTATTAGCCCTTCTCTGAATCAATATCCTTCTGGAGATACGGTCTCCAGTACTGCGTACAATACTCCAAGTAAGGTTGTAGCAAACTCACCCCTTTAAGAGAGTTTGCCATGAGCTTTTGGAGGGGCTTGCTAGCCCGCCTCCTGCCATGTGACTATGGCCCTGGGGGTATTGCCCTTTAAAGACAGTATTTGGGCGTGATGGATTTTTATTATGCGGCTACTGGCCCTTTAAGCACAGTGTATGGACTTCTATTAGACTGTGTATAGATTGTGTATAGGAAGGTGTACCCCTCCCCCATTTCCTGTCCCATTGTTCTCCAGCAAGGTGTTGTCCAAGGCACACTGCCAGACTAGTTGGAACTGGTTTGGGCTGGAAAGCCATGCTTCAGTGGACCTAAAGGGAACTCCACCTAACTTTTTAACCCCCATACCTCCCGAACCCCTGGTCCGAACTTGGTGATTTTTGAATATGTTATTAACCCAGATCAAGGCTATCAGGGGATACCACATGTACCCTATGTATTTGGTGTACAGCTAGAACTTGGGGAAAAATATGTACATTTTAATTCTGTTAACAGATAAGCTGATGGGAGGAGATGTGTGGGTTGTACCTTGTACTTTATTGGTTAATGTACTAATTATTGTGGGTGGCTCCCTTGCATGGGAGCATTGCATAAAAGCAGGGGTTGTGTGATTAAAAGTTAGTTCAGTTCTGCTCCTGATACTGTGTGTCGTCCAGTTATTGGGAAAGGTGATGGGATATTATTGGATTGACTTGCTGATTGTGCTTGCTACGCTGTTGGATTATTCTATTACTGTGGATGTTTCTCCTGGGGTTACTACTTGTTCCTGAGCCACACCTGGACTACCAGCGGAAATAGTCTGTGAGAGACCAATGTTCCGCTACAAAGGTCTCATCAGTGTTCTGTACAATGGCATGAGCACTTAAAGCGCTATGAGCACTCTGACAGTTTTTCTACTTTACCTAAATAATTTGCTATTTGGCCTATCCCTCCTGGATCATAAGCAAAAAGATATACGTACATGCATGTTTTCATTTGGGGTATAAGTATAAAACAGGGATTTCTATTTATTTTGTATTTGGGTACTGGGGTATCTCTTTAAATACACAGATTTAAAAATCACATATTAAACACATCTTTATTCATTGGTAGATATAGGAAGGCAGGTATAATTAATGAAAGCAAAACAGAGCAAGAACATAGCTGATGAAAAGTACATGCCAATGAAACACTCACTAAAAACAACAGAGGTATAATAAATAAGGCTATTTAGGATAGCACACAAATTTAGCAATGCAAGCATCTAAGATACATTATTT
The DNA here is from genome assembly GCA_933207985.1 of Pelobates cultripes. Classification (NCBI taxonomy): domain Eukaryota; kingdom Metazoa; phylum Chordata; class Amphibia; order Anura; family Pelobatidae; genus Pelobates; species Pelobates cultripes. Next base: position 145,248,992 of record OW240913.1, read on the forward strand.
TTTATTCTCTTTATTCCTTTATACTTTGTTTTACCTTATTACATGCTATTACCTGTTCCTGTAATGCACATGAATGTTTCTTACACCTTATATTGAGACACTACTCTCCAGGAGGACAGCTCACTAAGAATGCAGCTTCACAATGAATGTAAAATGGATGCTGTCCAGGAGGTAGGAGGGTCTGCTGACTGTGAGGTACAGGGTCAAAGTTTACTCAATGATGAGTCCGTGGCGAACCACCAGGAGGTGGGAGGGTCTGGGAGGGAGGGTCTGCTGCTGATTGGCTGGAATGTGTCTGCTGACTGTGAGGTACAGGGTCAAAGTTTACTCAATGATGAGTCGGTGGCGAACTGTTCGTGGCGAACCGTTCACAAACCGTTCGGCGAACCGTTCGGGACATCACTAGATGTGAAGGTAAGAAGCAGGTCAGTGTGTCTGTGTGTGACTGCCTGTGAGTGTGTGACTGTCTGTATGTATGTATGACTGTCTGTCTGCCTGTGTGTGTGACACTGTCTGTGTGTGTGTGACTGTCTGCCTATGTGTGTATGTATGACTGTCTCCCTGTGTGTGACACTGTCTGCTTCTGTGTGTATGTATGACTGTCTGCCTGTGTGTGTGTGACACTGTCTGCCTCTGTGTGTATGTATGACTGTCTGCCTGTGTGTGTGTGTGTGACTGCCTCTGTGTGTATATATGACTGTCTGCGTGTGTGTGTGACACTGTCTGTGTGCATGTGACTGTGAACCTCTGTGTGTATGTATGACTGTCTGCCTGTATGTGTGTGTGTGACACTGTCTGTGTGTGTGTGTGACTGTCTGCCTCTGTGTGTGTGTATGTCTCTGTGTGTATGTATGCCTGTCTGCCTGTGTGTGTGACTGTCTGCCTCTGTGTGTATGTATGACTGTCTGCCTCTGTGTGTGTGTGTGTGACTGCCTGCCTCTGTGTGTATGTATGACTGTGTGTGTGTGTGACACTGTCTGTGTGTGTGTGACTGTCTGCCTCTGTGTGTATGTATGACTGCCTGTGTGTGTGTGTGTATGTGTGTGTGTGTGTGACACTGTCTGTGTGTGTGTGTGACTGTCTGCCTCTGTGTGTATGTATGACTGTCTGCCTGTATGTGTGTGTGACTGTCTGCCTCTGTGTGTAAATGCAAATGTGAGTTTATTATTTTATACTAGTTTCTACTGATATTTTATCCCAGAAAGCACTATCAGTTTTTTTCTTTTTACCCCCTTTCGGAGTGCTGGATACATCACCTGAAGGAAGAAACCCACTATATCCCATAAGCGGGAATCATACCGCTGTACGCCCTTCACGCCAGAGCTGGTCATAGCTCTCGCAAATGTGAGTCTAATATTATCATTATATACTAGTTACCCACTGGACCAGACATATTGCACTATTGGTTGCCTCTCTCCTCTGTCTTTCATATAAACGAAGTTACTGTACAGCCACGTGAGGACACACCCTCTGCAATAAGCACTTTAGACCAAAGCGAGGTCGTCATATCTGGACTATTCCTATCTTCTTACGTTGTGGATATTTGAACATTTTGCCATTTTATCCTTTATTCCAGACATTGTCTCACCACCATTATCTTACTTGGCGCTGCCCTTGTTCCTACATTTTTGTATTCCTCCTAACAGTCTAAAGGGTTTTGAGGGATTTCCTGGTTTTGAGGGTTGCTGCCTATTGTGTTATTTAGCGCTTACTCACTCTGTATTTTTATCTGTGTGTATGTATGACTGTCTGCCTCTGTGTGTGTGTGTGTGTGACACTGTCTTTGTATGTGTGACTGTCTGCCTCTGTGTGCATGTATGACTGTCTGCCTATGTGTGTGTGTGTGACACTGTCTGTGTGTGTGTGTGTGTGTGTGTGACTGTCTGCCTCTGTGTGTGTGTTTGTATGACTGTCTGCCTGTGTGTGTGTGTTTGGCTATCTGCCTGTGTGTGTATGACTATCTGCCTGTGTGTGTTTGACTGTCTGCTTGTGTGTGTGTGTGGTTTTTGGTGTGTGTGTGTGTGGCTGTCTGCCTGTCTCTATGTGTGTGGATGTCTGCCTCTGTGTGTGTGGATGTCTTTGTGTTTGTGCATCTGCTAGTGAGTGAGTGAGCTTCTGTGTGTGTGTGTGGGTGCGCATCTGCTAGTGAGTGAGCTTCTGTGTGTGTGCACCTGCTAGTGAGTTTGTGTGTGTGCCTGCTAGTGAGTGAGCTTGTATGTGTGTCATGGGTGTGTCTGCTCCTGTCTGTGGTGAGCATGTGTGTGCAGTGAGCTTGTCTGTAGTAAGCTTGTGTGTGTGTATCAGAGTTTGTCTGTACTAAATTTGTGTGTGTACCAGTAACCTTGGCTGTGTGTGTCATTGAGATTGTCTGTCAATGAGCCTATTTGTGTGCATCAGTAAGATTGTCTGTGTCTGCATGTGAGTATGCTTTACTGTATAATTTAATTACCCTAAAAGGACTAATATTTTGAATTGAAAAAGAAATATTCCAATAATATATATATATTTATATGTATACACACACACACACACACACACACACCGGTGTATATATAGATATGTGTGTGTGTGCTATGTAGTGTGTTATATAACACACACACTACATAGCACAATGACTTATGGGGCTGCCATTTTTTTTCCAGGGCTGCTTCGTGTCCCCAGTCCAGCCCTGCTTGTGACCTCCCATGCGCTGATATCACTGACTCTTTTAATGCAAGTTTACTATAACCTTTCAACATACTTATGTATATCAGAAACCATGATATTGTAATTATTGTCACTATTAGTTCCATGCAGGGAACCATTTCTGTTATCCTAAAATATTTTCTTTATGTTATGTCTTTGTGCATGACCATTGCATCTGTTTAGTTTAATTTTGTATATGTACTGAAACTGGATAAAATCCAAAAAAGATACATTATTATTAGTATTATTATTATTACATCAATGCACCCAGTGGACAAATGTGTAAATAACCTCCAGCCATAATTCTTGCCTCCGATCCTGCCCAAGTCTGTTCATTAAAAAGTACTATGATTTGTGAACCTAAAGGGACAGTCTGTGCACCAATACAAATGATGATTTTGGCATCATTAAAAACTTTTTTTTTGTAGTTTGTAGTTGATCCAAAAAGGGGGGGGGGATAAGAAATTATGAAGCCATTTTAAAATTTGCCTCAAAATGTGGGGGAAAATCCTTCTTGACTTCAAAGTAGCAGTCAGATTTCTACTTGGATCAACAAGCTGTTACCACATATGAACTATTATCAGTGGTGTACCTAGATTATTTGGCACGGATCCTGTGTTTGGCACCCCCTACCCCACTTTAAAATATAAAAAAAACACCTGTAATTTTATTTTTATGTTTTCAAAAATGTCTTTAATATATATACCACATATATATAGTTAATACATTGCTAAACACAAATACACACACTAGTGAAGCCATAAGACTTGCTTTCCCCACATAAATCTTACTTTAACAGTGTTCTCACTACTACAAGGGTTTCTGGGTAGACGTTTGCAAATTAGCAAATACTTCAACTGGTGGAGCGCTTTTTTAGAGATGCAAATGAGCTCAACAAAGAACCACATTTTTGCCTCATTTCCACTTTATACATGGATTCCTTGGAGTATGTGTCTGCTGTATACAACAGCTTTGAAACACAACTCACGAAGAGGAGCAAAGCCAATGAACCATTCATGGACAGCTGTTTCGTTGTTAACGCTACTCATCGGCACGAGGTTGGTTACTGGCTTGCTATGGAGGCTTGGCGTTACTTGTAAAGTACATACCAAAAGATTTGTGGGGAAAAAGTGTGGATGAAAACCCCTTTCACCTGAAGTAAGTGGGTATGTATACCACATATATATAAAGTTAATACATTGCTAAACATAAATACTCACACCAGTCAAGCCATAAGACTTGCTTTTCCCACAGAAATCTCACTTTAAGAGTGCTCTCACTACTGCTAGGGATTCTGGGTAGGTGTATGCAGATGAGCTCAACAGAACCACACTTTTGGCTTCCGTGGAGTATGTGTTTGTTGTATACAACAGCTCTGAAACACAACATAGGAAGAGGAGCAAACCACTCATGGACAGCTGTTTCGTTGTTTGTGTTTCAAAGAAAAAAATCTGTGTTCCTATATGTATTTTTTAATATATATATATATATATATTGATAATAAAATACATTAAGAATGAATATATATATATATATATATATATATAAGCATATTTTTTTAGTTTTAATTAAGACTGTACAAATCCCTGCCCTCCTCCCTGCAAAACCCTACCCCCTACAAACCCCTGCTCCCACCACAAAACCTGGCCCCCTTCCTACAAACCCCTGATCCCACCACAACCCCTGGTCCCCTCTCTACAAACCTCTGCCCCCCAACAGGCCCCTACTCCCCCCCTACAAAACACCTGCCATCCTCTACAAATCCCTGCTCCCCCTCAAAGCCTCTGCCACCTCCTACAAATCCTTGCTCTCCCCACAAAGCCCCTGCCCTCCTCTACAAACCCTTGCCACCCCCCACACAATACCTGCCACCCGCTACAAACTCCAGCTCCCCCCACAAAAACCCTGTCCAGCCCCTTACCGTTATATCCATTTAAAAAAAAACACAACATTAGCAAACTCACAGTAGATCACAGACATGATGGATTACATTCTTGATGCTCCCTGCTGCTGAGGCACTGCCACCACGGCGCCGCACGTACCCAGTGTCTGGGTCTCAGAGCGAAGCACTGTGAGTGTGAAGGCAGACCAGATGGAGTACGTTGGCACGGTGCAGTGTTACACGCCTCCGTGCTCCTACACCACATGAGTAAGTTGTGCTGCTCGGCCATGACCAATGGTTCCTGGCGGGGACCACGTCCCGGTTAGTACTCACTGGCTATTATTTCTTACTTTTTTTAAATAAAAAAAAGTATCCAGTCAACTTCTATAAACCTATATAGAATCTCTCTGCTCACTGATCTGCCGACCACATGGGAAAGCTGATGTGCTATGATACTGCCACTTAATTTGAGGAAACATAACCTGATAACTTCTGTAACTCTTCTGTAGTTTATATCCCTTTGTTTCTTTACTTTTATATTGTTCTATGAATTATGTTACATAGCAATGATATTGTCACTACTGTTTTATATTGGTGTTTTTGTTTTGTTTTTGCTTGAAAACTTAAAGAGATACTGTAAGCACTCAGACCAATTCAGCTCATTGATGTTGTCTGGGTGCAGTATACCTGTCCCACTTAGTCCTGCAATGTAAAACATTGTAGTGTTTCAGAAACTGCAATAATTCATTTGCAGGACTAAAACAGCCTCACTGTCTATCATACAGCCACAAGAGCGCTTCTACGATTTTAAGGGACCCTAAGTCCCTTAAATGCTCTACATGAGGACATCCAGCATTAGTGAAATCCCCTTGAGGTCCTTGCCATGCATGTGCTTTAGGTCCCCCTTGTAGGATGGCATCGGAGGACGCAGAACGTTAGAATAAGGTGAGTAAATAAAGGGTTTTTAACCCTTTATATGCCAGGGAAGACAGGCGAAAGGCAGGGGGACCAGAGGGCACTATACTGTTAGGAAAACAGGCTTTTTTTCCTAACACTATAGAATCCCTTTAAATAAAATTTTAATTGCAAACACAATAATAATACATAAATTAATAAAATAAAAAATGTTTACAGAATATGATTTTTTTTTTTAAATCTCGTTTGGCAATGAACTCCACATCTTTTTGTTCTTACAGTAAAGAACCCTATCTGTATTTTATGACATCTCCTATTTTATAACTCACTAGCAATAACAAACTGGGCAAAGAATGGGGAATGTATAGCTCAAAACATTGTCGAGGTGACAAATATAATACACTGTAGCAATTAAACTGACAAATAAATCAATACAAATGTTATTAAATATTGCAAATGTTTTTCTTTAAATTTTATTATGCAACAATGCTATTTGTGAAAAAAATAAAAAAAAAGCCCAGAGGCTGTGCATTTATGATTAAACTTAATATAAACAAAGCCAAACCCAGGCCCCCTCCTTAGAACGCTGTACTTTTAGCTGCACCCTGTAAACATTAACTACAGAAACACCTCCTGTAGTATCACAAAAAACAAACACTTAACTAAGCAGCAAAAACAAACATGCTAATAACAGGTACAATTTTTACTGCAATTCACAGTTTAGTGAATTAATTCTTTAGGGTTATTCGTTGTATTGTAAATGTTGCGATTTGACCAGTGCATTTTAATATTCAGGCTAATATAAACAAATTAGAATTTTTTTTCCAGCTAGGAAATAAGTTTAAGACATCCCAGTCAATTCCATACTATTTCAGGAAGACTCTGTCGGTATAAATATACATATTATTAAACAGTTTCATTTGTGCTGAACCTACAGAATAATTAATTACAATTTTAAAATGACAAGTTTCAGGCTTAGTTGGCTCAGGGTTAGTTGAAGGATTTTTCCATATTAGCTGCTTTATTCATAAATATTTTTTAATTATGCAATTCTGTTTTCAAATCCTAATTCATTTTCAGTGAAAACATTACAGGGTTATTCAATAAACCAAGGACTGTCAGGAATTCCCAGAGAATTGAATATTTTATATCAAACTAGCCAAGTCTCAAAAAAACTAAGCTGTAGAATTTTCAAATTCTTCTATTTTATATTAAACCTGAAATACCTAATATATCTCCTGCAATTTGCAGATTAGTGGATAACACTTAACCATTGGGCCAGCATTCACAGCAACAAATAAGAAAAATCTACAACACAATGGACAGTCTTTAAACTGTTCACTAAACAAAACTACACATGGAACTAAGAGTTAAAAAAAATTAAAAAAAAATTGCTCCTTTATGATGGTTTAAGAAGCTGATGTCAACCAGAACGCATTATCTCTGGAGATATATGAAATAATTCTGTCCTTCCTAGGTTCGTGCATTTTTTGGAATGACATGAGTGAACGTGGCAATAGGATACACAACTGGAACCGCATCTGTTTTATATTTATTTTCAGTACTCTGGTCACATCCACATTTAAATCTATCTATCCATCTCTTCAGGCAATCAAGTTTACATCAACATGCTTCACTAAAATATATTTAATCAATGTAGTCCAGAGGTTCTTAACCCCTTCAGGACGGAGTCAATAGTACACATTCTGATCAAAGCAAAATGTAAACAAAAACTGGAATTTGAGCTATATGTCTGTTCAACCGTAATTCACCTCTTTCATATTAAGTGCACCCACACTTATTATATATAATTTTGTTCAGGAGAAACTGGGCTTTAATTTCTCATGAACTATTCATATTTGAAACATAATTTATTATGAATAAAATTTAAAAAACTGTGAGAAATTAAGATTTAAAAAAAAAATTGTAGATATTTTAGCTGTGAATGTCATAATACCGTTAGCTTTAACTGCAAAACAAACCACATATTTGGATTCAGCAAAGTCTCACGAGTACAACAGTACCCCCCATTAACAGTTTTTATGGTGTTTTGGGAAGTTAAAGGGTCAAATATAGCGCATTCCATTTTTCAGTTTTTTTCAAATTGAAATTTGCCAGATTAGTAATGTTGCCTTTGAGACAGTGTGGTAGCCCAGAAATGACTTGCAATACCTTGGGTTGTCTACTTTTTCAAATGGTATGCCATCATGGGGGTAATTCTCATTCCTGGGCTACCATACGGTCTCAAATGCAACGTAACCAATCGGGCAAATTTCAATGTGAAAAAAATGAAATGCAAGCCTTATATTTGACTCTCTAACTTTCCAAAACACAATAAAACCTGTACATAGTGGGTGGTGTTATACTTGGGAGACTTCACTGAACACAAATGTAAGTGTTTCAAAACAGTAAAACATATTACAACACTAATATCGTCAGTAAAAAGTGCAGTTCGTGTGTGAAAAATGCAAAGAAATTTCACTTTTACTAAATATATCATCGTTGTTAATTATGCAATTCTGTTTTCAAATCCTAATTCATTTTCAGTGAAAACATTACAGGGTTATTCGGCTCACATTACTTGAAAGCAGCCTCTATTAAGTAGACTCTTTCAAGTAGGAGTTAGAAAACCATGAGTTGAAACTAACAAGGGGTTCAAACTATCAAGGTAATTGTTTTCATTTTCTGTTTAAAGGGGATATGAGTGTTAGCAAGATTGCTGGTTTAACTCAATGCACATCTTGTTGCATGTATGGATGCCTGGATGTACCCGTCCAGGGTCCATACCTCTGTGATGGTTGTGTGCGAGTGGCTTCTCTGGAAGCTCAGATTGGAGATCTCGAGAAGCAAATCGCAACATTGAGGGAGATTGACAATCTTGAGAGGAGTCTACTGCTCACTGAGCAGAGTTTAGTGGGGACAGGTAGTGGAGAGGGAGGAGATAAGACAGATGGGGAACAGGCATGTAGCTGGGTGACAGTGGGGCGAGGAAGCAGGGGGGGAGGGAAGAGGAAAGGGCTAGCTAGTCCTGATTTGGTGCAACCTAGCAGATTTGCCCGTTTGAGGGAAGATGTTGGGAGCATCAGCTCAGGAGTAGCTGTATTAGAGGAAGCTGTTACTTCTAACAGCCGAGCTAACAGCCCCCCTAGTACGGGTGGGGATCAAAATGTTAGGAAGGCGAGACAGGTTGTGGTGGTAGGGGACTCTATCATTAGGAGAGCAGATAGGGCAATCTGCCGCTCTGATCGGCTCAACCGGACAGTTTGCTGTCTCCCGGGTGCTCGGGTCTGGCATGTTGCTGACAGAGTGGATGGATTATTGGGAGGGGCTTGGGATGACCCAGCGGTCATGGTCCATGTTGGTACCAATGACAAAGTAAGAGGAAGATGGAAGGTGCTAAAGAATGATTTCAGGGAATTAGGTAGCAAACTTAAGAAAAGGACCTCCAAGGTGGTATTCTCTGAGATATTACCTGTGCCACGCGCTACAGTGGAAAGGCAGCAGGAGATTAGAGAGGTCAATGCGTGGCTTAAGTCTTGGTGCAGGAAGGAGGGTTTTGGGTTTTTAGAGCACTGGGACGACTTTGCGATTGGGTACAACCTTTATAGTGGTGATGGATTGCACCTAAACGGGAGAGGGTCTGCAGTGCTGGGGGATAGGATGGCTAGAAGGTTGGAGGAGATTTTAAACTAGTAGTAGGAGGGGGGGGTCATAGCAATCTACAAAATGGAGATAGGACAGTAAGGAGATGGGCTTTAGCACAGTATAAGGGGGGTGGAAATGGGGGGAGGGGCAAGCTCAGAACAGAGAAGCTGTGTAATGTTGAAAATTCACAAAATATACAAGTGACGCATAATATTAAATGTATGCTTACTAATGCAAGGAGCCTAAATAACAAAATGGGGAACTAGAGGCATTAGCATACACTAAACAATATGATATAATAGGCATAACTGAAACATGGTGGGATGAGACACATGACTGGGCAGCTAACTTAAATGGGTACATGTTATTTAGGAAGGATAGGAAAAACAAGAAGGGTGGTGGGGTATGTTTGTATGTCAAACATGATTTAAAGCCAAATGTTAAGCAAATGGAATGCGAGGAGGATAATGTGGAAGCTTTATGGGTAAATATCTGCTTGGGGGAAAAGAAGGGAAACCAACTATTGGTTGGGATATGTTATAAACCACCTAATGTTAATATTGACGAGGAACAACAGCTGTTTGAGCAAATTGAGAAAGCTGCAAATCTGGGTAACACTTTAATTATTGGAGATTTTAATTACCCGGATATAAATTGGGACAGAGGGACTAGTGCCTCAGCAAAGGGAATTAGGTTTTTAAACTTGTTAAATGACACCTTCATGTCACAACTTGTACAAGCACCAACTAGAATGGATGCTTGTCTGGACCTGGTTTTAACAAACAACGTTGATCTTTTGACCAACATTCAAGTAGGTGAGCACTTGGGAAATAGTGATCACAATATAGTGTCCTTTGAAATAAACTCAAAAAAAAAGAAAAGCACATGGGGAATACTAAAACATATATAATTTTAAAAGGCCAATTTCAATAAGTTAAGGGAAGCTTTACAATATATTGACTTGCATAAACTCTTTAGTGAAAAGAACACTGAGGATAAATGGATCATCTTCCAACAAATCTTACAAAGGTACATTTCTCAGTATGTACCGTTGGGAAATAAATATAAAAGAAACAAATTAAAACCAATGTGGCTTAGTAGAGAAGTAAAACAAGAGATTACAAGTAAGAGAAGGGCATTTAAAGCATTTAAATCAGACAAATCAGATGCATCTTAAAAAAGGTATAAGGATGCAAATAATGCGTGCAAAAAGGCAATTAGACTTGCTAAACTTCAAAATGAAATAATGATAGCTGAAGAGAGCAAAACCAACCCCAAAGCATTTTTTAAGTACATAAATTCTAAAAAAAACCAAAATGAAAGTGTAGGTACACTAAAAACTGAAACGGGGGTGTTAATTAATGAAGACCAGGAAAAGGCAGGAATTTTAAATAACTATTTCTCCTCCGTATATATTAAGGAAGAACCCATGGCAATAGATGTGCAAATGATTGCTACTAAAAACTTGCAGAATAATTGTAATTGGTTAACTCAAGACAAGGTGCTGCAGCAACTAAAGAAAGTTAATATAAACAAAGCTCCAGGGCCTGACGGTATCCATCCACGTGTACTTAAGGAACTAAGTGCAGAAATAAGTGAACCTCTGTTTTTAATCTTTCAAGATTCTTTTCTTTCAGGAAGTGTTCCGGAGGATTGGAGGAAGGCAGATGTGGTTCCTATATTCAAAAAGGGTTCAAAATCCTTGCCTGGAAATTATAGACCTGTGAGCTTAACTTCTGTGGCTGGTAAAATATTTGAAAGGTTATTAAGGGATAATATTCAAGAATTCCTTGAGAAGAACATGGTTATCAGCAAAAATCAGCATGGTTTTATGAAGCACAGGTCATGTCAAACTAACTTGATTGCGTTCTACGAAGAAGTAAGTAGAAGTATAGATCAGGGTGTTGCTGTGGATGTGATCTATTTGGATTTTGCAAAGGCATTTGATAGTTCCACACAATAGATTAGTGTTCAAACTCAAGGAAATCGGTCTAGATGAAAATGCTTGTTCTTGGGTAGAACATTGGCTTAAAAACAGAGTACAAAGAGTTGTCATTAATGGTAAATTTTCAAGCTGGACAGAGGTGGCAAGTGGTGTCCCTCAGGGGTCTGTTCTGGGACCCCTTCTATTTAACATGTTTATAAATGATCTTGAAGACCGCATTGAAAGTAATTTTCAGTGTTTGCAGATGACACCAAACTTTGTAAAACAATACAATGTGAGCAAGATATTACTTTGCTGCAGAGGGATTTAGATAGACTGGGGGACTGGGCACTCAAATGGCAGATGAAATTTAATGTTGAAAAATGCAAAGTTATGCACTTCGGCGTAAAGAATACACAAGCAACGTATACCCTAGGGATAACAAGAAAAGGACTTGGGAATTGTTATAGACAACAAACTATGCAACAATGTGCAATGTCAATCAGCAGTGGCCAAGGCCAGTAAGGTATTGTCATGCATGAAAAAGGGCATTCATTCTCGGGACGAGAATATAATTTTGCCTCTTTATAAATCACTGGTAAGACCCCATATTGAATATGCTGTGCAATTTTGGGCACCTGTTCTAAAGAAGGATATTATGGCACTAGAAAAAGTGCAGAGGCGGGCTACAAAATTAATAAAAGGAATGGAACATATCGGCTATGAAGAAAGGTTAACAAATTTAAACCTATTTAGTTTAGAAAAACGTCGCCTGAGAGGGGATATGATAACATTATACAAATATATTCGGGGCCAATACAAACCATTGTGTGGAAATCTATTCACAAACCGGACTTTACATAGGACACGAGGCCATGAGTTTAGACTGGAAGAAAGAAGATTTCGTCTAAGGCAAAGGAAAGGTTTTTTTACTGTAAGAACAATCAGGATGTGGAATTCTCTGCCTGAGAAGTGGTTTTATCAGAGTCCATACAGATGTTCAAACGGCTACTAGATGCATACTTGCAAGAACAGAATATTCAAGGATATAATCTTTCAATGTAGGGTAATAACTGCTTGATCCAAGGATAAATCTGACTGCCATTCTGGGGTCAAGAAGGAATTTTTTTCCTAGCTTGTTGCAAAATTGTGCTTCAAACTGGGTTTTTTTGCCTTCTTTTGGATCAACAGCAAAAAACAAATGTGAGGTAGGCTGAACTTGATGGACGCAAGTCTCTTTTCAGCTATGTAACTATGTAACTATGTTGTAATACTATTTGTCATTCTAAAACACTAATATTTGTGTTAAGCGAAGTCTCCTGAGTAAAACAGTACTCTACAGGTTTTATGGTGTCTTGGAAAGTTACAGGGTTAAATATAGAGCGTGCAAATTTAATTCTCTGCACTAGCTGCCTGGGTTGTCAGGCACATCAATCAAATTTTAATTAATTAAATCACATAATTATGTTAAAATATTACTTAAGCATACACGTAGAATTTTTATATATATACATATATATGTATTTAAATTCTATGTGTATACTTATGTAGTTATTTATGTAATTATATATATTTATCTATATATAAATATTTGCAGTTATTTGTATTTTATTTATAGATAGATATATATAGAATGTCATTCTAAGTGTATTTTGTTACCAATATATATGTATTAATAACAAAATACAGTTAGAATGAGATTACATATTTTAATACTAATATATGTACTTATATTAACATTAAAATACACTATGTATGACGTTACATATATATAAGATGTATATATATTATACATATATATATATATATATATATATATATATATATATATATATATATATATATATATATATATATATATACACATTTATTTATTTTAACATTTTTATTTTTAATACTTCCCACCAGCAGAGGGACTGTCTGACACTCCAGACAATCCCCTGCTGGCAGATCCACAGCCAGCTATAGGGAGCCATGTGATCGCTCTTTGAGAGCGATCACATGGCCCCTGGGAGCCTCATTTGCCGTGGGAGGATCGCGGCAGATGTAAGTACCGCAGACCTCCAGGGGCTGAAAGCCGCTACGGCGGTCTATGCCGCCGCAACGGCTTTAAAGCCCATTTAATATGGGACGGCGTTAAGGGGTAATAGACTTGTGCAGGGTGGAAAAAATTGGTACCTCCGAACACTTTGGCAGAATTTACTTTGTTTCAAAAGAGCAGAATTCAGTCCACGCCGGCCACATTTTGCTAGTGAAAAAATATTTGGGAAAGCAATTTGGCCTACCAAAACAGCAGGAAAAATGGTGACTATTACTGTGCTGATATGTGAAAACAGCTTCAATATTGTCTGGCCTAATGACTACGCATTATCAGCCAATTTTGCAATGCCATGTCTGAGTTGCCAAAACTAGATTATATAGCTAAATAAAATAACAAGTGAGAAAACTAAGTTTTATAATGATTAGTTACAATTTTTATTCTTCTGCTTTCTTGTATTAATGAAAATTAGGGTAGAGGATTCATTTCAAGTTGAAAACTGTTTTATCCAAAAATATTAATAAAATGTGACCACCTTCCACCCTGATAACATCCAGTCAGTTACTGTTGTTCAGTGTGGGAAATCAATTGCAATATGCAGCTTCTCTCAAATGCATCTGTGGTGGTAGCAGACACCACAAGACTCAGCCAGGCAGATCGAAACCACTACAATGAAGGATATTTGAGAAAGGGGGAGACATTTAATTTGAACATGCCAGATTTTAGAATACTTTTAATATTTAGAAACAAGAGAGAGGTGAGTGGACAATTGGATTTCAGCTAGCAGATGATAATTGCATCAAGTAAAGAGTAGTGTAACCAAACTTGGGGAGAACTTGAGAAAGGCTTTTTGCTCCATCAGTTGCAGGAACATTTGTGAACGTTTTGGATTCAGAATCTTTCCTTTAACAGAAAATACTCGCTTACTTTGGACAGTGATTCTGTGGACATGACAATAGTTAACATATTGATTTGTCAATAAAATCAACATTCACTGACTTTCCTAATCATCAATCATCTTTTGTTTCGATTGGACAGGAGATACAACCCACATGATTAAGCATTATCTAAAACTAAATTGTTTATTTGCCCCAACCAAAAATGTCTTTATCCAATTTCATCCTACTTTTTTTCTGGAGTCAGTATTTCAAGAAAGAAACAGAGCATGTTTGCCCTTGTACGAGTTGGTTCCACCGAGATTCTGGCACATAGCGGATTGGAAAGCAGAATAACAGAATTTGTGACGATCACCCCATCAGCCCAAAGTCAGCCGAATTGCAGCTTGGCCCAAAATTAATCTCCAAAAATTCTTAACTTTTGTGATGGAGCGCTTAATTGGGTCACCAAGCCATTTCTGAAGGTGCTTGTCACATAAAAAGCACCTTTAATTCCTCAAGCCCTGTGCAACTTCAAACAATTAAATGTTTCTTGCCCTGCGCAGCTGGAGCTCATTTGACATTGAGGAGATCCAAACAAATTTTTTCGTCTTAACCTATATTAGTACATATTACATTACATTTAAAGAATTGAAGTGTGAGTTACTAAAGTAATGCCGGGTACATAATGTGGAAGATTAACGACTATTGATGTAGACTCATTCACTTAGTTTTCCTGCTCCCCCCACATGTTTGAAAGAATCTACAGCTGCATTTTCACAAACAAAAAGGTTATTACGAAAAATTATCACTCTGCTTTTATTTAAATCCCTTTTCCTGCCAATATAAAAATGAAAATGTTAAAACACGTTAAGTAAAATTATTGTAGGGCAGACAAGGAAGGCAAATGGCAATGATAAATCTTTTTCTAAGATTCGAGGAGACATGAAAAGGCTTTATATCCCAGACCATTTATAGTAGTGAAAATAATAATGTGATTCACCATTCAGGAATATCCCATAATACAGGTTTAATATGTATTGTTGGGATCTGTAGCAGCATGTGCACATTATCATTCTCTAAGATGTATGGAACAATCATTGCTAACTCAGGATCTACCAGGAGTAGTCAACCTTTTACATTAAAGATGTTATGGACTACATCTCCCCTGATGCTTTGCCAACGTTATGGTTGTAAAAGCATTATGGGAGGTATACTCCACAACGTCTGGAGTGCTGAAGGTTTTCTATCTGTAAATCATTAAAAGTGATAAAATGCTAAATACAATTCTTTTAATATATTTATATCTGTGTTTGCTATTCTAGATGGATATTGTAGGATATTTCATGCATGAAATGCATGGCCTGATGGGCATGAGCAAACCAATGGCCTTTTATTGAAAACAAAACACACTAATCACAGTGTGGCTGGTCATACTCACATGGAACATGCAATATATAATATAAGTATACATCTATTGCATGTTCCATGTATATATATTTGACAGATGAAGACTGCTGGAGTTTCAGAAATAAGTTGCAAAGTGAAATTGGCTGAAAAAGAGAAAAATACATCTCAAACCAGGTCAAAATAACAGTTTCATTGTAAATTTAAGGCAACCTGAAAAAAGGCTACTATAAGCCATCTCATGGTGACCGTAACAGCACTTTTGATGCTTTAGCACTATGCAACAGAGTTTCTAAATTGACTTTTAATATAAGATACCTGAAAGGGACATTATATGCACCAAAAACCAACAATGTACACTGAATACATTTGGAGCAATGAGAGGGCCTGTCTCCTTGTGTCCCAGCACAAAGTTTCTTATAAATTCAGACCCTTTATTCTGTGATTTCAAAAGAGGGATTTAACTTGATAATTTAAACTCAAACTCTGGCCAACTCATGTTTACAGTGTATTCCTATGTCCGCCCAAACTGCAGATCAGACTACAGAGACCAGAATGAGATGCTTCTGATTAGTCGAGTTTCTTCCTAGTGTTCACAGAGGCTTTCTGCTGCAACTTGCCTGTATATGTGAGGATATATTTGTATATACTTTGTATATTTTAATTTATTGTCTATATATAGCACTAACAAAATGGGAGTCACTTCCAACATGTAGTATTCCATAAAAATGTGGGTAAGCAATTACATTTTTGAGTCAATTACACAAATCCATTAAGTGGGAGGTACACTGGCATCAAATAAAAAAAAATAAAAAAATCATGTTTTATAAATTAGCCCTATAGTATTTTAAATACATAATAATACAACAAATGTATGCATTTCAGTGTTTATTTTTCATTTGGATGACTGTCATAAATTAAGCTATTCACCCACATGACAAGAAACCCGACAGATAGAAGTTGAGTCTGCTCCACTTTGTTCTGGTTAAGCCCAAATAATTATATAACAAAGGATATAGAAGGTATACAGTCACTCCACCTAATGAGGTCTTCATTTTGTGCCAGATTAATAAATGGATTAAATCCCATGCCCCAGGATATGTATACGCCACAAAGTCAAGGAAAACAATAATTGTGAAAAGCATTTACTTACAATACATACAAGTGCTTTGTGCCTAAGTCCAGAAATAGTTCCTCTGTTAGAGGTTAACCTATTCTTATGCACATCAAAAAGAAATACAACTAACAATACCTGTTTGATGTTCATTCTACTGCCTGTTCGACTGCCAATGTTCTACTAAATAAAAATTAAGTGTTTTAATGTTTGCATTTTCTGTGAGAATTGACTAGTAGAACACAGTTATAAGATTCTGGATCTCGGCTATTGAGTTGTGGCACACCGAGATGCCACCGTGGCTATTTTGTCTGGACAATTGGGAGTACCATATGTTTTGTCACAAATTCCACAAGAGACGCATGAATAGAGCTACACAACAACATTATGAAGCTACAAAAAGGATCTTATACTGTGTGACCTGATAGCACCAGTATATCATTGGATTGCTTAATGGTAAGTGTATATTGAATATAATCACTCATCATTTGCATGAAATGAAGTGTGCAGGCTTAATTGGCTCAAAAGAAAAACAAGAGAGAAAACATATAGTGCAGCACTGCAGTTTAAAATGTGATGAGATGTGGTCAAAAAAAAAATCAACTTATTAAAGGGACACTATAGTCACCCAGACCACTTCAGCTCAATGAAGTGGTCTGGGTGCCAGGTCCCTCAGGTTTTAACCCTTCAGATACAAACATAGCAGTTTCAGAGAAACTGCTATGTTAACATTTGGGGTTAAGCCAGCCTCTAGTGACTGTCTTCCGGACAGCCACTAGAGGCGCATCTGCGATGCTGGTGGCATATTATGCCTCCATCGCGCAGAGCGTCCCCGGCGCTGGATTAAGGTAAGTGGCTGAAGGGCACTATAGGGAGGGGGACCTCAGGGCACTATAGTGTCAGGAAAACTGCTTTGTTTTCCTGACACTGTAGTGATCCTTTAAATTCAACAGATAAAAAAACAAAAAATTAAATAAAATGAATGCAAAGATGAGAAGTCCTGCGGTGCAAGACACATTTAATTGCTGAATGGCTGAATGGCTGAATGGCTGAATGGCTGAATGGCTTTTTAATCAGAAAAATTAGCCAAAAATGAAAAGAGCTTTGTGTGTATGAGCTGAAATAGAAGTAACACTTGCCTTCCAGACCCTCAGACAGTGTGGGGAAGGTGCACCTAGATAGGTAGCATTAGGAATACATGATTGTGGGAGCCAAACTAAGTAGGTGATTAGAGAGTTTCTGTAAGTGCTTGTGGAGAGAGTTAAGTAGGTGGTTAGGTGTGCGAATGTCTGCATGACAGCCTTGGGTAAGAGTTAGGCAGATCACTTAATGTGAAAATGTCTGTAAATATGTAAATAACTGCTGGATAGATTGAGGTGATGGTTGCATAAGGCAATGTGCGTCAGCAGTAGTGGTGAGAGTGAGCCTCAATGTTTGTGTTAGAATGTGGGGGAAATGGGGGGAGAGAAAAAAAGGTAATTGGATGCAAACGATTATGTGGGTGGACATTGATCAGTTGGTTGGGAGTGTATGAGCAGTGGTGAAGAGAAAAATATCAGGTATTTAAAAAGCAAGACTGTGTATAAGAGCATTGATGGAGCCAATAAAACGGGTGGTTGGTTGTAGGAGTGTGTTTGAACAGTGGGAGGATATAGTGATCAGGGAGGCTAAGTTTGGCAGTTTATGTCAGTGTGAGAGTGAGGTAGGTGGTTGGGTGTGGGAGTGTGTGAGCAGTGGTGAAAAGAAAAATATCAGGTATTTAAAAGCAAAACTGTGTATAAGAGCATTAATGGAGCCAATAAAACGGGTGGTTGGCTGTAGGAGTGTGTTTGAACAGTGGGAGGATATAGTGATCAAGGAGGCTAAGTTTGGCAGTTTATGTCAGCGGTGTACAAGAGAGTGAGGTAGGTGGTTGGGTGTAGGAGTGTGCGTGGAGAATGGGGAGAGAGTGAAGCAGATGGTGAGTGAGGGAGTTCATGTGTAAGAGGTAAAAAAGTTATGCAGGTAACTGGGTGTTGCTGTAGCATCAATGTGAGAGAGAATATTACATGCATTACCTGGTAATAAACATTCTTATCAGGGTCAAGCAATTGTTGAAATAAATCTGTACACACCCCTGTTAATGTGTTGGGCATTTGTTTTAATACCCCGTTTGCCCATTAATACACTTTATTGACAATTTTCACAATATTCAACCTTCCTACAAAACACGACTGAACTCTTGTATTGTATTACTGTAGGTAAAAAGAGACGCTTTCAGAAATTCCATTCCTACCTTTAACCATTGAGGGTACAGAAAATATTTGTAAAGAGAAATAACTTGCTTACGGCAAAATGAATATTATATTTTAGAATAATCACAGGATTTTTTTTTTTTTACCAATCAAAATTATCTCACAAAGGTGTTTCCAAGTTCACAAATAAATTAACATACGAACAAAAATCTAAATTGAACCCGCAGCTACAGATTTACAAGGACTTATATGGAGATGTGAGTACTTGATACTCCTTTATATGTCCACACACTTCTCCACATTCAGCAGCAAACCTGGCAAAAAGCCAAAGGGAAGAACAGCCAGCATGTATTTGGCTCTTAGTAATCATGTAATATTCCTCATGTTTTCATACTTGTTTTATTTCTCATAGAAACATATACTGTGACAGCAGATAAGAAACAATTGGCACTTCTATCAGACTATAAAATATCTGGCTGCTTTCCTGTATTCGCTCTTGGACTAATTAGTGACGGCTAGACTTGGTATCCAGATGTTCCTAAAGTACCTTTCCCATGATGCTCTGCCAGCCTTAAAGAGCAACATTAACTAATGGAACAACTGTATAGCTCTAAAAAAAATAATAAATGGACATTATCAGTTAAAAATAATAAATATATACATATTTTCAATGTATATTAGAGCAATGTAGGAGCCTAAGCATATGGAATGAAGGGAGGGTGGGGGACAGCCTTTGTAATAATCTCAGCCTTACTGAGGAGGCATACATTAAACCAAATAGACAGAGAAGTAATAAATGAATAGGGGTCAGGAAAGGTGGTTACAGATCCACCTAAATAGGGCTTAAACCCAAATTAGAAGGTAAAGATTTGAAGCATACTAGGAGTGTCAAGGAAGATGAAACTCCAAACTGATTTTAATATGAGCAGAATATAGAGAGATATCTAATAATTACTAAGATCCAAAATTAGAACTGAGTGTCAATCCATGAAGTATATCCATAGAAATACTAATATAAGGATATGCTGCAAAGAAATAGAATATACCGATACTTTATTGTATTTCAAAAACCAAGCAGCACTATCCCTAAATATAGGAATAAGAGTATATTAATGGATAGATATGCGCGTGTCGGTGCTTCAAATGCACCTTCGTCAGGGGATTAACATTAATCCCCTGACGAAGGTGCATTTGAAGCACCGAAACGCGCGTCGGGCTCTAGCTTAGCGTTCACTTTTCTTCACTTATGGTGGCACTAGTTCTTTGAACCACTTTTTTGCTTTTTGTTGTTTTCAGTTAGCACTGAGTTTTATTTTTACTCTCATGGGGGGGGACTAACAGATAGATTCTACCTGTCGTTTGCCCTACTAGTCAGGGATAGCTCAGAAAACCTTTGAAGGTGTTTGCTTCAGGAGTGATAGGGACTTTATAGAAATCCATTTTTCTTTCTCCCTATCTGTCTGTATACTCCTTTAGGTTTAATCTGATAAATTTGAGTATCTCCTATTATACCAAGTCTCTGTGCATTTGCCCCATCATCTCTGTAGCTTATCCCTCTCAGTAGGCAAGATTTTTAGCTATACACCACTGTGAATCTTTCACTATCTTTGTAGCTATATGTTGCAGATACAATAGGGTCTATAGCCTTTTTCTATTATTATAGCTATTATCTAGGTAATATATATCTTTTGGTTGACCCTCTTTTGATCTAATTTCTACTTTGTAGTCTATCTTCTTACTTCCACTGTCAGTCTACCCCCCTCCTGGCTTACTTGCATATCTATCCATTAATATAATCTTATTCCTATACTTAGGGATAGTGCTGCTTGGTTTTTGAAATACAATAAAGTATCGGTATATTCTATTTCTTTGCAGCATATCCTTATATTAGTATTTCTATGGATATACTTCATGGATTGACACTCAGTGCTAATTTTGGATCTTAGTAATTATTAGATATCTCTCTATATTCTGCTCGTATTAAAATCAGTTTGGAGTTTCATCTTCCTTGACACTCCTAGTATACAGTAAACCAGTTTTAAATGAGTAAAATAATATATTATCACTAGGGAGTCTTTTGGTGGAATGGGATAATCAACAGATACCTGGTAAACAAGCATACCAGCTATAAGGACTTCACTTCATTCAGGCTCATTAAAAGCATCTGACTAAACTTCCCAAGATGGAAACCATCCTCTTCAATTTGGACTGATACCATGATAACAGATCCAGCTCTGGCATAATAGACACTCTGGATTAACCCGTTTGTCTCAGACACAAAAATGGTACATAAGATTGCCAAACCCCTTACCGAATTTGTTTGCTGTGGACTCAGTTCTATTGCTAGTATATTGAAGGAAAACACATGCTGAATTATTAATTGTCGTTTTATTTCTTTTCACTTGGGTGCATGATTTTCTTTTTGTGTGAAACAATAAATAAAAGTGAAAGTACTCCACTGAAAACGTACTTCCTTCATCACGGTTTACCTGTTGGTTTACAGCAAGCATGTCAAAGTTAAAGGAAAACACGGGCCCAATAAACAAGTTTTAAGTTTATGTGGGCCACAAAAAAACTAAAACTTCAGTTTTCATAGAAACATAGGTTTATTTTGAAAAGTACAGTATAAACAAGTTGCCTGACTGACACTGTATGTCCTCACGCTCATAGGGCTTCAAAGTAAACAAAAGAGCAAATTTATTTTAAGGAGTTGTGCATTTGCCTATAACCATTGTTTCAGTCAAATTACCTTGACATATTAAGAAAAGTCTGGTAATGGTACTGAAATTTAACAAATTACATTTTCTTGTTGATTTTGAAGTCCTATGAGTGTGTTCTTCACTTTGGCTGATTTAATCAAATTTGATGATCTCAGCCAATCCAATGCTTTCCCATAGCAAAGCATTATATTGCTATGCATGTGTTGCAAAAAGCTGCGTGGCCAATCAGCATCTCCATGGGGAGCGTTCAGCGCCTCCATGCAGACCCAATCTAATACACTGCCCCTTCCACCCATTCTAATACACTGCCCACAAATCCAATACACTGCCCCCACTCCCTCCACACTAATACACTGCCCCTTAATCTAATACACTGCCACTCCTCCCTCCACTCTAATTGAATATACTGCCCCTCCTCCCAGCACTCTAATTTAAAACACTGCCCTCCCCCAATTTAGTACACTGTCCCCTTCCTCCCCCAAATTAATACAGTGCTCCCTCCATAAAATTAATACACTGACCACTCCCTCCCCCAAATTAATAAACTGCCCCCTCACTCAAATTAAAACAAAGCCCCCTCTCCCCAATTTAACACACTACACAGGAAGGTCCCCCAAGCCCCTCTTCCCCTACATTAAAATGAGCTGCCCTTCCCACAGATGCTCCTGGGAAGGGGGAGTGGCTGGCCTGCAGGAGCATCCAATTGACTGTGGGAGGGAAGACCAGAATCAGACAGGAAATATCTTTGCAGCCACAGCACAATGTGACCTCAGGGCAGGTGGGCCATAAATATATTCATTGTGGGCCCCATGTGGCCCCTGGGCCGTAAGTTTGACATGCTTGGTTTACAGCAATTGGGAAGACAGTCTTGAAAGTAGTTTGCACAGAGGGAGTCTATATAATACTAGGTTACAAATTGCTTTGCTTTCTGAGGACTTCCCCAAGATCAGACACCGGGGCCCAAAATAAGAATGTTGAGACAGGACCCCAAATATCGGACAGTGCTGTTAAAAGCAGGACTCTTGTAAGTTATACATTAAATGCCCCAATACCGGTACTGTGGAGAAGAAAAAGGTATTGCCCAATCCAAAAGTTTTAGGCTTGTTTTAAGACTTTAAAGAGACACTTCCGGCCATCTGTCAGTAATCATTCAGTAATCGGCCACACCATTTATTAATAGTTTAATATGCAGCTTACTGTGTCGGGCACCTGTGATCCTTCCTTTATGAGTTAGTCTGATAAGATGTAAGTTCATATTTTGGCATTATCATACAAAACCATTTCAAGTTTAGTCAGTATTCAATGGCTAAACATGTCAATGATGACTCTCTGACAGTTGAACATGGTATGAATTGGTATGATAATGCAGGAATATGAACTTCTGCTTCATCATACCAACTCTAACCAGAAGGATTGCAGGTGGCCAGCATAGATCGACAAATGTCAAACCATTCACATATAGTTTGACAGATTACCTGCAGATGGTGCCTGGTGACTCAGCGACTCCTAGGACTATAACCGTTATAGCTCGTACTTCCTTATACTATCCCTCAATATTCCCTTCTCCTTTTAACTAGTTATTAACCTTTTATGTACCAACATTTGACAAATCCCTTGTTATCCTCACATTTGTTTTGGGGATCAGCAATTTAATTATTAAGTATGATTAAACACTACACTATTCTCATCAAACCACAATATTATACACAACGTGGATCAAATATTATAAGACTTAATTTAATTCCCTGGGACGCCAATCTTTTTTCATTTTATATTCTAACCCACTGTGTTGGAGAAACTGGAAAGAACATACTTGTTTGAATCATAAGGATGTACTGGATAACCTAGGCTTTATGTTCATTAAAGACGAAACATGATATCACAGTGCAACACTAATATTAAGATGAATAATGGGCCAGAGTGGTGGTATAAGTCAAATGGTGGCTAAGCACCTTGTAAAAATAAAGACCTGATGTGGAGTTAACCTTAAGTAAACTAAGTATTCATCAAAGGGCAGAGCACTGATTCTACATGGGGGTCAGGGTCAACGTTACACTAATGGCTATCTACCTTAGAATAGAGTAAAAATAATTTGATTGTGACATTTAAAATGCTGTATATAATCAAATGGAGACCTTACATGTTTGTAAACAAATAAATAAAAACAACATAAAAACAATACTTATAGCAGTGGTTCCCAAACCAGTCCTTATGGCCCACCATTAATCCAGATTTTATGTATTTCCCTTATTTATTCCTAAGGAGATACTGACAAAACTTGGACTGTTGGTGGCCATGAGTACTGGTTTTGGAACCACTGACTTACAGCATTGCTTAAAGGTTTATACACATGAAAAACAAAATATATATATATATATATATATATATATATATATATATATATATTTTAGATGGGTTGACTGCAGCAGCAAGGAATTCATATTATTTGGCAACAGCTGTTCAATGTTAAAATAATGTCAATGACAAATACTGATGGTATGGATGCACTAACATATACATTCAAAACACACAATATCAAACATATAAAATAGGACACTAGCAGTCTATATTCACTTACAGTTTATTTTATTCAATCGGCTGGATTACTGTGCTTAATCTCCTTTCAAGCCTTCCTTAGCTGAGCACACAGAATGGGAAAATAATCTTTTTTTAAATATGCACAAAGTAGGGATAAGCGTAGATTAGTTGAAAATATCACAGGAAAATTGATTTTAATCGTTTTGGACTTAAAGTGACTGATTATTTCAAAGCTAGCTTGAGCAATTCAGTTAATAACCAGAAAAAAAGTGCACTGTAAGGCAAGCTCCTCCTTAACTGACTAATAACCTCTAGCAGTCCTGTTAACTACAACTCCAATGTAGTCTGTCACA
Organism: Pelobates cultripes; assembly: GCA_933207985.1. Classification (NCBI taxonomy): domain Eukaryota; kingdom Metazoa; phylum Chordata; class Amphibia; order Anura; family Pelobatidae; genus Pelobates; species Pelobates cultripes. Next base: position 145,273,322 of record OW240913.1, read on the forward strand.
GAAAGAATAGATAACCCAGCTATGGCTGGGTGTATAGATTAGTCAGGTGGCTTTTGTCAATGGCGGGATATTTTTGCAAAATGGCTTCAGTCTGGCATATGACACATGTCACAGACCTTTTGAAGGAACACAAAGACCTGATGCATCTGTGATATTTCCAACATAATCTAATCATTCCAATTGTTCCCTACTATTTAATTATTAATTAATATTTACAGAAATGATAGAGTAGCATTTAATTGTTTACACCATGGGTCGTCAACCTGGTCCCTACCGCCCACTAGTGGGCATTTCAGGATTCCAGGTGGGCGGTAGGGATTTCCTCATTTTGAGAGATTGGGCGGGCGGGTGCGAGCCAGCAGTACACCTGCGACCGGGTACCCGCCATCACCATTCGCGGCCCCGGCTCGCGCGGCAAACCACCGGGCCGCCGTCCAAGGAGTTCATCGGGTGGCCCATGCTGTCAGAGCCACCCGATGGTTATGGATTGTAAGGGGGCCTGGTCAGCGCTGGGCGCTTTAACAGCGCGACCAGGCCTCCTGTGATTACATCACACAGAGCTGGGAGAAAGTGACTGCACGTCACTCCTCCCAGCTAACACACAGACCGCGCGGGAGGAAGCAGAGGGAGTAGGGGGAACTCTGACTCCCATCCACCTGAGCCACCACTGGACCCCAGGGAATGTCACTCTCCTGCACCTAAAAGGTAGGAAACAGGAGGGTGACTAAAATATTTTGTGTGTGTTTGTTTGTGTGTATGTGTCTTTGTAAGTATGTATGTATGCATGTGTCTTGTATGTATGTATGTGTCTTTGTATGTGTGTGTCTGTATGTGTGTGTCTGTGTGTCTTTATGTATGTGTGCATGTCTGTGTGTGTGTGTCTTGTGTGTGTGTCTGTATGTGTGTATGTGTGCCTGTCTGTGTGTGTGTGTGTGTCTGTATGTATGTATGTGTGCCTGTCTGTTTGTATGTATGTGTCTTTGTATGTATGTGTGTCTTGTGTGTGTGTGTGTCTGTATGTATGTATGTATGTGTGCCTGTCTGTTATAGTGGGCTATAGTAAGTAATAGTAAGTGGGCTACCTAGCTCAGCCTTCCTACTGGGCATTGCTATAAGTAAGGTTAAAAAATAGAAAAAAGGGGGAAAAAAGATGGGGAGGGGAATTGAGGAGGGAGAGGAGGAGAGCTGACGCAAAGATGAGAAATCATATTATGAGCAAACAGAGAAGTCGTCTGAATATCACCGAAAGAGGAGACCTTCGTTTGTTCCTTACGAAAATCGAACCAGATATCAAATATTTAGTCTCGCAGCATCATCCTCAAGGATCTCACTAATCACTAGTAAAGGTAATTTAAATTTACTTTATTGTTTTCTCATTAAACATTATAAAGTTAAAAACATTATAAACATGCATAAAGTAGTAATAAAAAGATAAATGTACGAACATTTATTATTTTTTTTAAAACACCCATCTTTCTAAAAAATATCCTGCACCTGCGCGAAAACTGGTGGGCGGTAAGGGAATTTTTCCATCAAGAAAGATGCATTAGTAGGCGGTAGGTAGAAAAAGGTTGACTACCACTGGTTTACACTATGGAATCTACTAACCTTTGTAACTAGAAATCTACGGTCCCCGGTGTGAAAATTGTCCTGGAGCCCCCCATGTGTCTCATTCCTTCTCCCTCAAGCTCCTATATGTGTCTCATACCCCCAGTCCCTCTATGTGTCTTATTTCCCCTCCAATCACCCCATGTGTCTCCTTTCCCTTCCAGCCCCTCCATGTGTCTCATTTGCCCCTCGCCTCTCCATGTCTCTCATTTCCCTCCCAGCTTCTCCATGTGTCTCATTCCCTCCCTTCAGCCCCTTCATGTGTTTCATTACCCCCCAGGCCCCTCCATGTGTCCCATTCCCCCCACGGTCCCTCCATTTGTCTCATTCTGTCCCATATCTCCTCCATATTTCTTATTCCTCCCAAGCCCCTCCATGTGTCTCATCTCCCCAAGTGTTTCATTTCCTCCCACCCAGGCCATCCATGTGTCTCATTCCATCCCCCCATGTCTTTCAGGTGTCTAAATCCCCCCTTCCAATACCCTCCATGTGTGTAATTCCTTCCCCTCTCACCACCTCCAGGTGTGTCAATCCTCCCCAGCCCCTCCTTGTGTCATTTCCCCTCCCAGCTCTCCATGTGTCACATTCCCCCCAAACCTTCTATGTGTCTCACCCCCCCACCTCTCCATATGTGTTTAATTTACCCCCCATCCATGTGTATCATCCCCACCCCAGCCCCTCCTTGTGTCGCAATCCCCTCCATTGGGGGGCAATGTCTCATTTCATTCACCCAGCGGTTCTCGGCCGTGCTACACACAGGGCAGAAGGGGAGCAGCACAGCCCATCACTCCCCTCCTGCCCGTTACCCTGGGACTGCGCGCACACTGCACTCCCACTCTCCAAATGTATGGCAAAGCTTGACTGAGCAGAGGTACCAATATCAAGCTTGTCATTTTCCCTAGCTGTCACCAATGATGGCTGCAGGGAAATTAGCTATTTCCTTGCAGGATCCACCACAAACCTTAATGCTTTACCCACAAGTTTATTTTTGCCTGCCCAAGTTATGCAAAGTCCCAAAAGCCTCAATACTGAAATTCAGGTGTTAACTGCTACATTTGGAGTTTAGTGAATATATTATACAGGACTTCAAATTTCAAGTCATACACAAACTAGTCTTTACATGTATGTGCCACTGGAAGGTCCATGGCACATTCACCCATTCACTAGGTGTGAATTTCTACTCACCAGTTCTAAATTTTCACTCGCCAATGGCTAGTGGTGAGTGTAAGCATTGAGCCCTAATAGTAACTTTCATATGTTACAATATGTTTTCACAGCCTGGTTTATATATTTCAAAATGTATTCTGTGTCTGCAACGGGCTCGCCAAGAATTTAGAAACATTAAATTCCCTCCTTTTTTCCGCCTTTAGAGCAGATGATAAAAATTTGTTCAGTTCTTAACAGATATTAAGCCTTGCACATTCCTGCTATCTGGCTGACATTGCTTAGTGAGTTCTGACTAATATTTGAACATTGTAAGGAATGCAGATTTAAACAACGTTTACATCTGGATATATATACATTGTCTACTTTAACTCTTTGCTCTGACTTCATGTTACAATGAACTGTTAATTGACAAAATTGAACAGTATTACAAAACATCTACTTATGCTGGTCCTAAACTAATCATAAAAGAAATACCCACAAAACATTATAGAATGAAGATTCCTTGTAAGGATGGAGGTGAAAGCACCAGCAAACGCTGTGGAGGTGAATGCATCTCTTTTACTTCTGCTGCACTCCTAAACTACTAATAATAACTATCACAAACAGAATAGTAAGAATTACTTTTTAATACAAGCAAATATTGTTTCGGGGGAATTCCCAACAATATAGGGTCGGGTATTCAAATGTGTATTCCTGACCCTGTAGTGTTAAAATTGTGCCCCCCTTGCCCCGCAAAAAAAAAAAAAAAAATCACCATTATTCCAGCGCCACGAGCGTCGGCGTAGGTAATAATACTTATATAATAAGGGTAAGCAGACTATTGTGTCCCCTTAAATAAAAATGCCATCTTGACATATATTCCACATTAAGATATGCCTCTTCTGTCGATAGCCTATAAAAGTGCCTGTCAGTGACCAAAGCAGCAAAAATATTGGGGCTCCTTGGCAGTAGATCATATGCAGAGTATTAAACAAACTGTCAGTGTGTTCTATTAAGACCTTATAAAGACAGCAATTAACAGGATACAGCATAGAATACTGCTCCTATCTCTTGGCTCCCTTGAGGTGCTCAGAATATTAAAGACATGTTTTGTCCTTCCTTTCTTTAGGCCGGAAGGAATGTGATTCATGCACGGGCCTGAGCTCTGGAAACATGTTTAAACACTGGGGGAGATGAATGCAATAGGTAACTCTCATGCTGTTTTAAAAACTTTCAGAAATGTTTGCCATCTATTAAATCCAACATTGCCTGACACCAACAAATCCTAGCGTATAACTGATCAATCAGACAGACTGCCAGTCACTGACTTTGTGTAAAATGAAAGCTTATTGTGTAATGCAATGAGGCACCTTTGGAATTAAACATTATAAACCATGGCTAAAGAAGAAGAGGAAACTTAAGTGATATTCAGGGTTAGCACACTAACTACAGCACCCAAGAAGTAGCAGTTTAGAGACAGGTGAAAAGCTATTCCACAGCCATCAAACACTTCACAGCATTTTAAGGAGGCAAAATAGGACACTTATTTCAGGGAAGGTAGCTGGAGGTGTGGCCAGTGGGTGGCACAATTCTAGAAATTCTAAAGACACTCTATGAACTTTTGATGGTTATACGTGTTAAGAGATTAAAGGGGCACTCCACTACCCAAATTCAAAATAATTATAAATCACTGTTTAGTAGATATACCTCAAATGAAAACTTGCATGCATTTAATTATATAATTTGTAATTGGGGTAAATATAAAGACAGCTTGCAACACCTGATTCTGCTGCCTTTGAATCCCCTCCCCTTTTAACTCTGCCTAAACTTTCTGTGGCTTTCCAATCACAGACTTCCCAATGCAGCTCAATGAGAAGTCTGTGCAAGGCAGGTGCTCTGGGCAATTGTTGCCTCTTGAGTTTAGCTACACTGAGCGAACCAAACCAGGAAGTAACAGGACCTGTTGTCTGCTTGAAAAGCCTGGGGGTGTAACCAGGTTAATATATAAAAGTGTCAATTTCTATTGAAATCTGCACTTTTTGCAAAATGAGAAAAAGAGGGCTCAGTGCTTTAGGAATCTGTAGTGTCCCTTTAATTCACTCACAGGATTGTTCACTAAAGTGAGAATTCAAAGTGCATTCAAAGTTAATTTAAAATTCAAGGTAATAATAGCTAACCTGGAAATATGCTCTAAGTAAGGTATGCTTCTTTAGCCTTACATTTGGAAATCATGAGAATTTTTACTTTGGTGAATTACCCTGTTAGTATCAAATTTAAGAAATACATTATGAAATGTATTTACACAAAATAATATGTCTACACATCTAATGCTGATTAACAAATGATGGATTTTGAATTTTACAGCTGTGGAGCTCTGTAATCCAAATATTCTAACTTCAAGTAAGAAAACGGTAGTAGATCTTTAAGGAGGACAGAGTAATTTGATTCTAAAGTATGGCTTTTTTACTTAAATGACACACTATAACCCATGCATGCCTGTTATTATGGTCTACACACACACATCTACAAACCCTGCAAACAGGGCCAGATTAAGAGCCCAGTGGGCCTGGTGTTGACAGTTATGATGGGCCTAATTACAAAATCTTATTGACCAAAAACACTAAAACAGTCCTACCTCCTAAGAGTCATATATCTGATGGAGATGGTGCTGGAGGAAAACTCATAGGATGCAGTTATGAGAAAACACACACCCTACGCTAATCTCATGCTTTCATCTTTCAAGTAATCCCATACTCCCTAACAGCAGTGTCCAGTAAAGCAGGAAGTCTATGGATGGGGTAAAAGGGTGGGCCACTGACATAAATCACATAACCAGAACTGCTGAAAGGGGCGAACAAACACAAAATGGGCCTATTCCATGGTCCTGGGCCTGGAGCTGCAGCTCCCTCTGTTAATCCGGTGTTCTATCAGTTTGGTATACCCCGTCAGATTGCTATACCCACGTCACTTCCGGGGAGGGGAATCAGCTGTCTCCTGTGCTGCACATGCGTGCTAGCACTCCTGCTACTCCTCCACAGCAAGGTCCTGGAAGGTAAGTAAAACTAGTTTTACACTTTCATTATAGTTAGTGCATTCACTAAGCTTAGGACATGGGACATTTAGGGTTAATGTTAGGGTTCAAATTAGGGTTAGGATTAGGGACTTGTTCTATTTAGTGATATTTCACATTAGGGGAATATCACTAAATAGTGATTTCTCACACTTTATTTTAACCCTTACCCCAAGGGTTAGGGTAAGAATAGAGTGTGAGAGAGGTTAGAATCACTTACCTAACCCTAATTTGTACCCTCACTTAACCCTAAATGTCCTGTGTGCCTAAGCTTAGTGAATGCACTAACTATAATGAAAGTGTAAAACTAGTTTTACTTACCTTCCAGGACCTTGCTGTGGAGGAGTAGCAGGAGTGCTAGCACGCATGTGCAGCACAGGAGACAGCTGATTCCCCTCCCCGGAAGTGACGTGGGTATAGCAATCTGACGGAGTATACCAGACTGATAGAACACCGGCCCTGCCTGTAAAATCCAAACTATGAACTGGACAAAAAGGGAAAGTGAAAGTAATACATTATAATTATGTCAGTAAAGATATATTTACCAGATATGATGCTGTTTAATTAAAATATGTTTGTTGGTGAAATATTCACTTGCAGTGGTGTCAGGATTAAGCCACAAGTTATGTTATTTGGATAATAAAAAGTGAATGATTGGGGTAAGCAACACTGGTAGATGTATGCATACGAGGCCCAATAAGGTAAGATGTGCACCCAGATTAAAATACCAATAGCAAAGATTAGCAGACAACCATCAATCTGAATCTACACGTTAATAATTACAATCCTATTCTTGTACAGAGAGGCAATATGTACACTGCCAACAAATAATTTGTCATTCACTATACAGTGAATGTGGAAAGCTTAAAACTAAATACCATACATTTAGGTCAATATAGCTAAACAGTTTGTGATTTATTTTTCCAGCTGAGCTATTCTGGCTAATATTTTCGTATTTGGTTTTCACTGCAACTCGATTTATAGTTTAGCAAAGTAACCTCTTTTGTCTCCAGGACTCTTGAGCTTACAAACTGTTTCCCTCATTTCATCTTTCTGAGCAGACAAATATTATGAAGGGAAATTTCTGCTACAGTCTATACACAACATTTTCTGTGTCAACTAGTAACGTATACAAATATCATAAAACGCAAACTAACCGAGCTTGCAATCCATGAATTCTGGTTCATTGTAGTACATTATACAATACATTTAGCAGATAGCTGGATAAAATCTGAAATGCATTGCACCTGTCCACATGTGTCCACATGTATACCTACACATAGATATATCAGCATCTACATATATCTACTTATATTCAATGAGTGTGTGAGCGTATTCATTATAAATATGATACAACTCTTTACTCTCACAACAGTCTCTCAGATTTTTTCTTCATTTTCCAAGAGTCACATTGGGGGAGATTTCTTAAAGGGACGCTATAGTCACCAAAACAACTTTAGCTAAATTAAGAGTTTTTGGTTATAGAGTATGCTCCTGCAGTCTCACTGCTCAATACTTTTCCATTTAGGAGTTAAATCACTTTGTTTATGCAGCCCTTGTCACACCTCCCTGCATGTGACTTGCACAGCCTTCCTAAACAGTTCCTGTCATCTAATGTTACACTTCCTTTATTGCATAGTCTGTTTAATTTTAAAATTATTATCTCCTGCTATTAACTCTATGTTAATTGCTTGCTAGTCTTTGCGGGAGCCCCTGTATAAAGCTCAATTTACAGTGCAGGAGATAAAAACATATAACGTAAATTAACACCTGAATGAAAATTTTGCCATTTTTATGTAGGCTGTGTCAGTCACAGCCAGGGGAGGTGTGGTAGGGCTGCATAAACAGAAACAAACATGATTTAACTCCTAAATGTCAGAGAATTGAGTAATAAGACTGTAGGGGCATGATCTATACACAGAAACTGCTTTATTAAGCTAAAGCTGTTTTGGTGACTATAGTGTCCCTTCACAGACCCCTGATCTAAAAAATGGTTGAAAGAAATTAAGGATGCCACCAATGTAAGGTGCCTACTGGTTCTATTGGTTTTGCCTCAGTGGGTTTTAGTAAACAAATATACTAAACCGCACCACCCAATGTACTGCATATTATATATGCGCTAGTTCCACTCTACTAAAATTTTCATTCATTTTTTTCTGTACAGATCCTGTTAGTATAGTTTTTTTTATGGTGACTGCCCCTCTTTTTGTGCTCAATTCTACTTTTTTATAAGAGAATATTTTTATGATTCTACCTTGAGTGTCTGGTTTATTCTCATCAAATATATCAATATCATTGCAGAGCTCCCCACTGTGGACACGTGGAAAACTGCTCACAGGGTTGTAACTCTTTTAAAGGGACACAGTGATGGATTTTATATAAATCTCTGCTGAAAGTTTGTATGTATCTCCCATCTTCACACTGTTAGAGATACTTGAAGCAAAAATTCCAATCAACGTTAAAACACATTATCATCCTATTTGTCAGAAACAGTCAAACTTGAGTGAAAATCCAAATTGTGAATAAAAACTAACTTTATCAGGCTAGTTAACTGCTGAAATAAAAGATACACCTCAAAAGTCTGTTTAATTCCTTGTATTGTAAAAAAACAAAAAAACATTGCTTTACAGATGAGACAAAAACAAGCTAAAAATATATTATTTGTATCACAGTCTATATTATGTTTAATACAAATATATTGAGAAATGTACAAAATGTTAATGTTTAACAGTTTCATTTATATATTTGAATAATGAAGCATTATTATGGCTTATTGTAAAATATGAACATGTTACTCTATCTTACAGACATGAAAAACATGTATTAAACACTATTGCTAAAAACAAACAAACAATAAAAACACTTAATATATTTCTTAAGTTGGAGAACATTAATGTTATTCGATCAGAAATGCTCGTTTGAGCAGGGCCCTCATCTACCTATTGTTCCTGTGTCTCTATGTAATTGTCTAATTTATTGTAAATCTCCCCCCCCCCTTTCATAATATTGTAAAGCACTGCGGAATTAGTTGGCATTATATAAATACCAATAATAATAATAACAATAATAATATTAATCTGGGACAAAATCAGACCGAGATCACGTGTAAGTTAATAATATTTGAAGTCATTACCGAGTGCCTAAAAATCTAGTAGTACACAATACACTGATCAGCCACAACATTAATACCACTGACAGAAGCGTGAATAACATTGATTAAATTGTTACTATGGCACCTCTCAAGGGGTGGGATATATTAGGAAGCAGGTGAACAGTCAGTTCTTTAATTTTCTGGTGTTGGAAGCAGTATAAAATGGGCAAGTGAAAAGATCTGAGTGACTTCGCAAGGGCCAAATAATGATGGATAGACAACTGGGTCAGAGCATCTCCAAAACGGCAAGTCTTGTGAGGTGTTCCTGGTATGCAGTGGTTGGTACCTACCAAAAGTGGTCCAAGGAAGGACAACCGATGAACCGGCGCCAGGGTCGTTGATGGCTTGCATGTCTCATCCAATCAAACAAAAAAACTACTGTAGCTCAAAATTCTGAATAACTTAATGCTGGCTATTATAGAAAGGTGCCAGAATACACCATACATCCCAGTTTGCTGCATATGTGGCTGCATAGCCACAGACCAGTCAGAGTGTCCATGATGACCTCTGGTCCCAGCCAAAAGTGCTTTCAATAGGGATGTGAGAGTCAGAACTGAATGTAATAGAAGAAAGTAGCCTGGTTTGATAAAACACATTTTCTTTTAGATGAGGTGGATGGCCGGGTGTGTGTCTGTCACTTACCTGGGGAAGAGATGGCAGCAGGATATACTATAGGAAGAAGGCAAGTCATCGGAGACAGTGTTCTGGGAAATGTTCTGCTGGGAAACCTTGTATCCTGGCATTAATGTGGATGATAATTTGACACCTGGCACCTACCTAAAAATTGTTGTAGACCACGTACACCCCTTTATAGAAGTGGTGTTCCCTGAAAGCAGGAACTCTTTCAGAAGGATAATGCACCCTTTTTGCACTGTGTTTGTTCAGGAATGGCTAGAGGAACATGACAAATAGTTTAAAGTGCTTCCATGGCCTCAAAATTACACAGATCTCAATCCAGTTGAGCCTCTGTAAGATGTGCTGGAACAACAAACCAGATCCATGTAGGCCCCACCTTACAACTAGGAGAACTTAAAGGATCTGCTGGCAGCAGTTATGTGCCAATTAACAGTGTTGCCACAGGTAAATGTGCTCCATGTGAGTTGGCAAAGCATTATTAAACCTGGAAACTATCTTATTTACGCTAGTTTCAAGTTCAAACCTGCAATGCCTGTTTTAGAAAAGGCGTATTTACAAATATAATTATTGGTATTTACACGTTCAAGTTTGCTATGCCTGTTTTAGAACAGGAGTATCTACACATATAATTATCTGAATGAGCTCGCACTTGAAAAGATGGAAATAATATATCTACATACAATAGAAATGTACAACACCATCATTTTGATATCCCCTTGGTTATATATGTAACTACCAAAAACAGAAAGATACGACAGCTACAACTGGTCTCTAACTACATGGTTAACAATCGTAGAATGTTGGATTTTAGACAGGCAGTATTCTGAGTGGATGGCATGCTGCCTGACATTAAAGTGAATACAAGGGGAGAGGTGCTTTGCTAAGGTAAAGTGCTAAATAAGGATCAATCACTATTAAAACCAAAAGAATGTATCTAAACATTTTGCACCCAATACAGCAATTGTTTTGCTGTCATAAATCTCCTCTAAGATGCAAAAAAACAAAACAAAAAACAAACACATAATAACAGTCCCAATATTAAAGTGTAGTATGAAGGATTGTCGGAGTTTGATGAAGTAGCAGTGTCTATAAGAGCTGTCTATAAGAGTGTGACAAAGTATCAGTGCTATAAAAATACCAAACGCAAATCCAGTGCTATAAGATATGTCCTCGATAACATAAACCGGCCCATGGGCTGAGAATGGCACACAGGAAAGCAATCAGCATATCAAAAGAAGCCATTACAAAAGACTTAAAAATGAAAAGGATTATGTGTTCATTGTAAGCATATGGTAAGACAAGTAATTCAGTGATATTTAATGCCCTCAGCTTTCCAGAGCAGGAAGATAAAGCCTCGTACTATATTCTGTATGTGCATTCGTTAAAAGGTTTGCATAGAAACAGGCAGGGCCATTGGCCTTAAAAATGAGATACACTTAGATAAGATGTGTATGGGTGACAAGAGCAGCATATCTAAAGATGATCCATTTATAACTTGTTTTTATGATGCTGTTCCAGTTGAATGCATTTACATGTATTGAGCTAAAATGTAAACATTCGCTGCTGGACACAATCTCAAAACAGACCTTGCAACATGACAACCATCTTAATAAACGACGTGAAATGAAAATTACCCTTCCCCCACTTTCATTTCTAATTCCACCTACCTCCTTTTTTTCTATGTTTCCTAATTCTGCCAATTACATTTTTAAAACTGTTATAAACATGTATACAAGTCCTTTGTAATATACTTGGCTCCATTAATTGGAAAAAATCTGAAATAAATTCTACTCTTTGCTTGACAAACCACAAGAGCCTGTAAGTCCTGCAACTTCTTACTATATAACGTTTTAGCTTTGAATGTTAATACAAAATTCATAGCACTCTTGTGTACAAAACTTTTAGAATTACCTGTATCTATGAATGATAGCATTAAATAACCGTCCATCTCTCCAGCACGTGGTGAAGTTTTCACAGCGTATTCCACCATAACCATCTGTTGTCCGCTGTGTCCAAAGAAGCAGCTTCTCTTTGGCAGACATATCTTCTGACTCTCCGGTAACATGAATGTCAGATATCTAGACAAGCAAGCACAGTTAAAAATTAGGGCAATATCTCAATATATTATGAGTTATGGTTTAACTAATTATGAGTTATGGTTATGGTTTTCTTCACTGTGGACTAACCAACAGTTATAGACATAGAAGACTAGACACACAGTTGTACCAAAAACAAAAGGCACTCAAGGGCTTTAAAGTTAATTCCTAGCTTGTATTGCAAATGCTTGTCTAATTGCAAACCCTGCTAGGACCATAGCACTGCAAAAATACACCATGAGAAAAAGTAACAACAAAAACCAGTAAAAAAAAAACACCCCACCAAAACAAGAAATCCCTCCCTAACACATTTTGTGCTAATACAAGCATTGGTAGGAACACAACTAAATCTTTTTTTAGAGACTTATTTCCACACTACCTGGTGATGTTTCAGATCACCTTGAGTCTTTCTCAAACCTGTCACCAGACTGCAGACTGTGGCAATACACATACCCATGCACAAGTCAGCCACACTAGATGCTGAATTTGATGAATATATGTATTGAAGGATTTCATATGAAATAAAACATGAGAAATTTACAAACAGGAATCTGTATATGTACATCATGCAATGGGTTTGAAGGGATGATTACAAGGCAAAATGATTAGGTTGCAAGTATGTCTGGGCCCTGGGTTTTTCGCACCTCACAGGGATCCAGTAGCTGTGGAACTACCCACCCACACACAAATACGCCCTACATTCAAACAACAGCACTGCATACTCATATGCTCCTGCATTCAAATGCCAACACTAAACATAAATAGGCCCCTCAACTCAAACACCACCGCTGAATACAAAACACGCCTCTGCAGTCAAACACTACACACAAACATACTCATTCAGATGCAAATACTACAAACACAACCCAACATTCAAACAGACACAACACACAAATACACAACTGCATTCAAATACCAATATTACTACAAACGAATACACCACTACATTTAAAAGCCAATAGTACATACAAAGACACAACTACATTCAAATGCTAAAACCTTACACAAATACACAGTTTCATTTAAACATACATACGCCATAAAATTATGCTTAAATTCAAACACATAGACATTGCGCGTAAATACAACCATGTAAGAATGAGCAAATTATATATACTGACAATGCTATAGGACAGTTAAGGACCGACATTTTGGCCAACCTTGACATATCTATCTATAAAAATTACTGTTGTGCATCACCTGCATATCTCAAGTAAGACTTTAGAACGACACATTCCAGAGTTCCAAGCTTGAAATGCAAATAAGCACAGACAGGTATGGTGTTTCAGATTTCACCTAGCATTTCAGCAGGTAACCTTGGCAATGGACCCTGTTTTAAACACATCACTTTTAACCATAGCATGGGTTATGGTCCAAAAGAACCAGTGGTCAGAAACCAGCCTTGACAGTACAGTTTCAACCTTTTGGGTCTTGACAGCATGGTGCAGGTTCTAGTCTGAATGTTGAAATCTTGTGAGAGCAAGTAGATAGGTGCCAAAAGGTTTGCATTGAAACCAAACAAAAGAGAACTCCCTATCATGCAAATAAAAAAAAAATACTGTTGTGCATCACCTGCATATTTTAGATTTTGGAAAATAGCCCTTAAGGCACAGAAACTTAAAAAAATCATGGTTTCACAACTATCCCTGAGTTCCCAGCTTGACATGCAAATGGGCACAAACAGGCTTGAGGATATTGTTTTGTTGTTTTTAGTCTCACCACAAACATATATATCTATGTATGTATCTATGTGCTTCATCTCACCAGAAGCATATCTATCCATCTATCTATATATATATATATTTCCATATTTATAATTTTCCATATTTATAATTTTTCATATTTCCCATTTTCATATAAACCTACATCCTGATAGATAGATAGATTTTTTCATATTGCTTGATATTACATATTTTTGCTTAAATTTTTTTTTTTTAATAATGACAAAGCAAAAAATTGGTTTTTGAAAACTTTTCACATTTATTAAAAATAAAAAATGGAAATGTCACAATGATACAAGTATCCAGACCCTTTCATTTGGCACTTAAAATTTAGCTCAGATAAATCCAATCTCTCTGGATTATATTTTTAGATGTCTCTACACTTTGATTGTAGCCCATATGTGGAAAATGAAATTGACTGGACATGAATTGGAAAGGCACACACCTGTCTATATAAGGTTCCACAATGGTAAATGCATATAGGAGCAAAAATAAAGCCATGAGGTCAAAGGAAGTGCCTGCAGAGACATTCAGCCATCCATAGGATAGAATATTTAGGGAAGGTTCTAAACATTTTTGGCTACACTGAAGACTCCAAAATTCTTAAATTGAAGACTGTTGGAACAATCAGGATTTTTCCTGAGCAATCAGGGGAGAATGGCCTTGGTAAAAGAGGTGAATCGACAATTCTTATTTTGGAATAGCGATACCAGATTATAAGGACATTAATGCAAGATAGTGAAAATGAATAAGCAACTATTTGATGCACCTCTCATGAAGCTGTATAGTTTTTAACTTATACATACTATGAGGTACATATTGTTTCATATAGGTCTGGTTACTCTTCAAATTCTGGTTCAAATTCCTGAAAATGGTACAGAAGGTTGATAGGTGTCCATGAAAGGCGCTTCATGCCATTGTGACATATGGCAACTCATTACAAATGAAGGACATCTAGGCCAGAGTTGAGCCTGGTACTTCCTTCTCTACATCAGTGGTGGAACTAATGAAGAGAGGTCCCTGACGCAAACACAATAAAAACTCACCACAGTGTCGATAGCAATATAACTGTAGTGCATCACTTGCTCATCTCTTTGGAAAGATTCACTTCTGGCGCAGAAATTCAAGAACTCATGTTCCACAATTAACCCAGAGTTCCCGGCTTGACATTCAATAATAATAAGGGTTAATGTGTTCATTGCTATTGATAATTTGTGCAAAAATCCAACTTCGTTACAGTTGTTTCCCATTCAGGTTGAGAAATGACCATGATGCAGTGCCATAATAAGACAGCATCATGCTACTGTTCTCAGAGAGGTTGCATGTATAGTTACATTTCAGTGAAAAAACAAATATATATTGCATATCAGTTAAATTTTAATAGCTCCCAACTGATTCCTCTCTTGCAACTGTAATTAGTCTAATACTATCCTTACCATTTGTGTCACTTTACCCCACTCCCTCTAGCATGTAAGCTCATTGAGCAGGCCCTCAACCCCTCTGTTCCTGTGTGTCCAACTTATCTGGTCACAACTACATGTTTGTTCGTCCACCCACTGTAAAGCGCTGCAGAATCTATTGTCGCTATATAAATAATAACATAATAGTAATACATTTATTTATATTTTAAACCTTAATTGTACCCATAGGTAAACAGACATAAGGTTTAGACTAGACTGCTAAAGTTTTCAGTGTTGGAGCCAAAAACAGCACAATGCTCTCCTGTGTGGCACTGAAAGTGAGACTAAATAAGGTCATTTACCTTCAGACAATGTAATAAGAAACACCGGCTCAGCTATATGTGCCACTTATTCACGAGCATATCTGCAGACAAATCGTCTCAAAGTAAAATTATACTCTAAGGTTGCACTAGGGAGAGCAAGGTGATAGATATTTCTTTATTTCTAACATACGTGTGTATGTATTTCTTTCCAAAGGGGATATCATTTACAAAGATGCTGAAGGCCCTGGTCGTGAGCATATAGTGCCTAAACACACATATGATACTGTACAAAAATGTATTGTTGTAAATGTTTTACACAAACAAATTTATAACACAGCTATGTTATGATATAATGTAGCATGTATCTTTATGACACCTAAATAACCCCTGGTGGATGTTGTACCCAGAAAAACAGGTTTCCCGAGCCCGCAGAAACCCATAAATATTATGCTGGCTGCCGGTGCAAAATGTCATTTTAGTTGAAGGTCACAACACCACGACTTACATGTGTACATAAAATACACAGTGGTTTCAGTTTGCAAGATTATGTATGGCACTTGGAACACAGAATGGATCCGTTTTTAAAGCAGCTGATTGACAAGTAAGTAATTATTGGGAGCTTATAGAAAGAAACAATTTACTGATTTACCTTTGTTTGCTGTAGAGGGGTGCAGGGAGATAGGCCATCCTTTGTAAAGTGAGGTAAAGCACTAACATAACCTTTGTCACCAACAGAGTAATATCGAGCATAGAACAAATGTTCAGAACTTCCATCCTTCTTAAGTATCTCACCATCACTTTTGGATCGTTGTTCAGAAGCTCTGCGCACATTAGTGGTCCATGGACTAACAGTGAGGTCGATGGCACTTGAGTTTAATGCAGTTTTAGCATTGCAGAGACTTGGAAGATTATGGAATGTTAATTCTTTTGGAATGTTTGGGGAAGAACATTTGCCATCTGTATACGAAAAGCTGCTAGATTTCAGCTTGCTTTCCCCTTCAGCATCAGATTCAGCTTCATTACATTCACAGGAATTAGTGTGCAATGGGACAAGGATTTCCACGACAGGCGACTTAAAGCAGGAGTCAGTTTTAGAAAGATGTGGACTGTCATCACAAATACAAGGAATATTGGTACTCACTGCCGGTATCAAGTCTTCTGAGAGGCAGCTGTTCCCATTCCGTTCTGCAACAAGTTCTGTGGATGTAACTCCATGGCTATTTTCTGTTTCTTTCTTTCTGTCTGATTTTTTTTTCTTGAAAAATGTCCTGCCTGGAGAATGTTTTGCAGAGCTCAAAGGAGCCTTATTAGGATCAATATAATATTCCTCTTTCTGAGCTCGGACGCATCCACAGACATTGCCCATTTGTGTCAAAAAGAATGCATCTCTCTATATACAGATCACAGACACATCTCCCAGAGGACTCCAAAACAGAAAGTCAAACAAGCATCCTGTTTCCCCACACAGATCACTCCCAATCTCTGCAGCGAGTAGCCATTTTGGAAGTTGAGAAATGCACACGTAATAAATGACATGGCAATGTGCCCAGTGCAAGCCTGTGTCTGATTAGACGTTGACTTATTCCTGGCCACCAATCCTCTTAGCAGACACTTAATTGCCTCTGTGCTAAAGTATGAACTAAGGCTGATTATAGCTTTCCAAGGCAAGAAACCATGTGACTTAAAAATTGTCATATGAACTGGAGTTACACTTCAGCTATAACTACCTGACACAAAGCATGCAGCAGAATAACCTTTGGAACCATAAGGCAGAGTCACTGAAGCAGAGCAAATATATGATGGGAAAAACGAAGAGCTAAAATGCCTAGGTCATTTTAAAAACAGCTTTCATTTTATTACTGAAATAGGTTTAAACTGAGCTAATCTTTTTAAAGTGTTTAGACAGAAATTGTAAATGCCCTGGTTGCAGCATAAAATGTGTAAAAGAGTAACAAGCATTCTCTTATAATGTATGTCTTCCATATTTTCCAGGGTTATGTAACAGTTAGTTATTCTAGCATACTTACTAATACTGTCAAGTGTCAACTTGGCAAAAGTCAGAATTAGCATGAATGAATGAGCATACCAGTGCTTCAATTCCCATCACTGGTGACGCTTGTGACCCAAGAGCTGTGTGGCTCAGCAGGCATGTGCTTTAGGATGAGTGGTAGCCCTTCAGGTGAACCCCACTTGGGCTGCTTATGCGTGAAGCACATGAAGAACATGCCTGTATTGCACCTTATGGAATTTTTTTTCTGGTGCCTTCAGAAGTAAAATAAATAAATACATAAATAAATAAAACAAGGACAACATGTCAGGAGCCCATATTCAAGTGTAGACTGTTCTGCTGAATTCAAGATGGCTCAGAGCTTTATACTGGGAAAGTGTTTTTTTTTTTTTAGGTTTTTCTGAGCATCATGAGTACTTCCTGGTCTTGGCTGCAAAGCACATGCAGACAGTTTGAGTTTTTTTCTTTTTATTATTATTAAAATTATTTATTATTTCTAATTGTTCAAGTAGTATACATCTTCTAATTTATTTTAATGATTACTCAGTTATGAGTACTGTGGTAAACTGATTTGAATGCCTGAAAGCCAGTGCATCTGTATTTTATCTTTTGCAGGGGTTTACAGGCATATTTTATATCTGTTCTTTTTCCATTTTCTAAAAGAAGTATTAGGTAATTTTGAGAGAAAGCAATGGTCAGACCTTGGGTCCTTCTTGGGTTTTTAGATGCTGTTTGTGATTTCCATTTGTTTTTATTTTTTTTGTCACCGTAATAAATTGTGTCCCCATTAAATCTATATATTACTCTTACGCTGATAGATTGGCAACTGTGTCTGTGAAAAGGCAGTAAACATCCAGGCGGTCATGGTTACTCTTCAAGGAAGTAAAGAGTTAAATGTTCATGCTGGATGGTGCGACATACAAGATTAATTGATCACTGACTGATTTTTTCCTGGATGATTATTACTTACTGTTTTAAATTATCACAATTTGCCACGCAATTCTTTTCATAATATGAAGAACCATCCAATAAACACATGGATGCCCCCACATACGTTTTAAGTGGGGTGGTGTTTTAAATAGTGTCCTTTGCTGTTTGAATTACCATACTTATGAATCAAATACAGAGCACAGCGACTCTCTGCACGCAAAAGAGTAAATGCAAATCTCAACAATTACTTGTGGATTTAAGGTCAAAGCTGTTTCAGTAGTTTGTAGTTAGTTACATATTAACAGGTGATTTGTTCACCTGCTTTGGGTCATTTCCTACCTATTCCCCTTTGCTTTATCTGCAACAATGTAATAATAGATAAACAACAAATTATTTGCTTAAAGCTGATACTGCCATCTGGTTATGGGGGTTCCTCGAAGTAATGTGAAAGTGGAGCAGTGAAACATTTTCAAGTTGCTGCACATCAATGGTACGGGAATCCACAATGACAGGGGATTATATGAGAATGACACAGACTGAAGGTGAAAGATTATTTTAGTCTGTGAATTCCATACAGTGAACACTGAGTGTCGGGTGGCAAGCTTCTATTCAGAGCACATCTTATACATATGCTAAGCACATTTAGCTCTTTATTTTTAGCGCCAACCTAACCATAGCAAATCAGTCATTTGCAATCATATACGAAATCTTCAGATTGTAATAAACATAAATGTAAAATATCCATCCAGTAAATCTGTACTCAATACATGCATTATACAATTTATATATGAAACTGAAATGTAAATACATGTCTGCATACAGATGGTAAGCTAGGTGAGTGCAACAGCTGGTTAGAATAAATCAATATGTCATTGCTGTCATCCTCTGAAATGGACACTCCAAGCACCATAACTACTACAGGATGAAGTAGAGGCTATGATGCCAAGAGTGCCCTGGCACCTCTATTGTAAGTAGTCAAAACGCTTTAGAACAGTTTGATGTCTTACTTTGGATCTGCCTGGTTCTGCTACCTACCTCTACTATGTCCAACAGAGAGCTATCAGCTCCTCCTTATTAGCTTCCATTCGCTCTCCTAAGCTAAGGCCTACAGATATTTGTGAGGCTTTTAAATTTCTAAAAAAGTAACACAATCCAGAACAGGAAGATATCAAGTACAATGGGAAAGCTTAGTATGTTTGTGCTATATATCCACATATTTAAATATAATGAAGCTAAATAAACTACAAAGAACAAATAATACAATATTCTGCCTAAGCATTTCAGCACTAACACAAAACAATACACCAGACCAGTTAGATCCCTTTTACATTCAGATGTTTACAGAGAATACACGCTACTTGGAAAGAAGAAAAGGGATTGTTTATTGAATGGTTTAACAATAAAATTACTACAGGTGAGAAGAAAACACAAGCAAGACACCCTCCTAACACACGGGACATGAACACTCTCTTAACACATGTACGCTCATACCCACTAATAATTTAACACTCCCACCAGAGGAACAGTCACAAGCAGAATGGCAGACCACATGCACGCCAGGACTGGGTCAACAGGTGACACTGCAACGCATGGGGGTTGCACACTAAGTTAAATGGCCTCAAGGATAAGGGAACTCACACATCTAGGATGGAGGGGTTGACCCCTCCCCCCCGCGTTGACCCCTCCCCTCACCTCTCTCGACCCACATCACACCCCTCTTTTACCTATCCCTTTGCCCTTTCTCTTACTATTCTGTCATGCCCGCCCGACCTCCAGCTTGGGTAAGCAGGCAAATAACACTTTGATCGCAGATTAAGTAACCAACAACAATCACATAACACCCACTGATGTAAGATGCACACACCGTTCAGCCAACTACAATATTATGCATACAACGTTAATGATACCTATACCTCATATACAACCGCATAGATGAACACATTGGATGAGGTTACTGCAATACCCACATGAGAGAGACCTGCGGGTCCACCCCAAAAACTGCATAGTCCTTCATATTATGTATTGCTATTCCTTGCACTCTATGAAACCTTGTATTATTGATTCTCTGTAAGCTATGACCGTATTGCTCTCACAGTTAGGACACCACAGTTAGTGCGTGTCCACTCTTAATATTGCACTCTTCTGCACTTCTCATAACGTTATTTACCTTGCTCAATAAACAGCTTTGAAACCTCAGAAAAAAAAAGAAGACACAAGCACCATGTCAAAAAGAAAACGAATGGGCAAGTACTAGCAACAAACAAGTGGACATTGTGAAGATGACCAGGTCAGGAAATCAAAGAACAAATTGATGATAAACTAAGCAGATCACAAAAGATAAAATAAATACAAATAAACCATCTCAATATGGAAACATCTATCATATAAAGACCCAACAGATATGATCTGAATTTACAATTTGAAACTATGTGAGAGAGGCAATGCATGCACGCAGGTCAAGCTCCTTGGGAACAACAATATGTAACAGTGCAGTAGATAAGTATATATGGTGTTTCATTGAGCAGCCTATAAAGAGTCACATGAGTATACCATCACTATGGCTCCAAGAACGAAGGACAATGAACCCAGGGGATGGATAATAGTGAAACACACCAAAGTATCATGATAGATATAGAGTGCTGACTGGAAACTTCCCTGAGAACATATTTACCAACAGTGTTGCATGCATTTAAAATTAACCATGATCATGGGGGTGGTGAGTGGCCTCCACACTCAACTGTTGGACTCCTTATCCCGAATGTCTTCGGGCACACAAGCAACAAGTAGACCATTGCACACAATCACTAGTTATGTGCTGTCCACGTGCCCAGTCTGCTCTGTGAGTTTCGGATAACTGCTGCTGAGAACCACAAATTACACCATGCAGGGAGAGCAGCAAAGAGCAGTAAACTAGCAATTCAGCTGTCTGGGCTGCCTGTGAGGCCAAAGAGTCATAATATCATATCGCCACACCTCTATGCACTGTATATACTTGAGTGTGCCTGTGTGTTTCTATGTTCCTATGTGTGCATGTCAATGTGTCTCTGTATGTGTTTGTGCTACTATGGCTGTATACATGCATGCATGAATGTGTGAATCTATACGTATTTGGATGTGAGTGTATATCTACATATTTGTTAAGTGTATGCTTTTAGTATGTATTGGTGAGTGGGTGAAGATGCATATGTTCCAGGCGTTAAGGGGTAGTGTTAGGGAGGGGCTGGGTGAGACTTCGGGGAGGTGTCACCAAGTGTTGGGATCAAACTCTGGGTCTATTTTGACCCTAGCAGCACCCCTGAAATTAACACTGCATATAAATATACAGGTAAATATAGAATGACAGATTGTGTACATTTCTAAGTCATACTGGCTTCCAAAAATGTAAAATATCCAAATTCCATTATGGTTTCCAACTGATCATATCATGTCATCAGAGCAGAAACAAACCCAAGAACAGGTTTGCCAACTCTAACACACAGTACTGGGACTATGTGCAGTCATTATGGATTAGTTATTTGTGTCACAAATGGGTAAGGAACAAGTATGCATTTTTTTCAGTTGAATAGTATATGAGCCACCTTTTAATTCCAGTAAAGGTCTGGTATACAACTCACTCCTCATAGCTGTGGAAATCACAGGGTTAAGGAAGTGCAGCTGTTACAATAAATAGCTCTAGGGAGCAAACATGATCTGGAAGGTACTGTGCGGGTCTCAGTAAAGTTATGCCCCCTAGAATCTTGTTGGAATGACGCTGAGAACAAGTGTTTATTACAAGGCCTTTCAAGGTCCTTAACACTGTGAGATTTGTGTATATTATCTTCTGTTATTATGTGCTATAAATGTTAATGCTGAGATTTTACAGATAAAATTAAAAGCATAAGTTTTACAAATGGTGTACTTAAAACACAATCTGTTTAATTATTTAATTTACCTCAGGTGATGTCTAAATCTTACTCCGACATTAAAAACATTGGTTTGGGGTTTCTCACAATTTTGAGCTTCAAGACCCGCCACCAGCACTAAAAATATGACAAGGCTAGATTTAGGGCACAATAATATGCATTTTAGGTCATTTATGATTAATGTGGTTCAGAACACTGAATACAGTGGCGGATCCGGGGGGGGGGGCAACAGGTCAATTCCCCCCCCCACCCTCGAGAAAACCGACGGTCTCCCTCTAGCCTGTCAGCACATGCAGGCGCCAGCCCTGCAATGTGCCTTCATGGACTGGAGGGGAGATCAGAGATCTCCCTCCCCGGTCTGCATGCACTATGCTGGCAGCCGGCAGGGGAGGGAGAGGGAGAGCGCAGAAAGTTGCAGCGGTTACCACGGCAACGCTCCAGAGTGAACTCTAGCCCTGGAGAGTGAACTCTAGCCCTGGAGCGCGGGCTAGAGTTCACCTCACCACCACTGGGACCACCAGGGATTCCCCATGGACCACCAGGGATTGAGAAGTGTCCCCCCTCCTCCCTCATTAAAGGTAAGAAGGGAGGGGGGACATAATGAATATTTATTTTAATTAAATAAATTTAAAAAAAGCATATTATATTATAAAAAAATCACGCACATATACTGCCCCGCCATACACACACTGCCCCCCTACACACATACACTGCATACTGCCACACACACACACTGCCCCCATACACACACACTGCCCCACATACACACACACTGCCCCCATACACACACACTGCCCCCACACACACACTGCCCCCATACACACACACCCGCCTATACACACACACTGCCCCAATACACACATACACTGCCCCCATATACACACACTGCCCCCCACACACACTGCCCCCACACACACACTGCCCCCACACACACACACTGCCTCCATACACACACACTGCCCCCATACACACACACACTGCCCCCCATACACACACACACTGCCCCCACACACATACACTGTCCCCCATACACACATACACACTGCCCCTATACACACACACACACTGCCCCCATACACACATACACTGCCCCCATACACACACACACTGCCCCCCACACACACACTGCCCCCATACACACACTGCCCCCATACACACATACACTGCCCCCACACACACACACACAGCCCCCAACACACACACTGCTCACACACTGTCCCCCTCACACACACACACTGCACCCCTCACACATTGCACCACTCACACACACCAATGCTCCTATGCCCTATGACAGCCCCATTTCCCAGCAGACCTCAAGTAAGTTGTCAAACTGTTCTTAAACGGTTTGACTACTTACTCTGGGAGGGGGTCCCGGCACTATTGGCACCATAACCACTACACTGAGCTGTAGTGGTTATTGTGTCTGGATTATTTATTTAAATAATCTACAAGTGCCCCTCCCGAGATCAGGCTCTGGATCCGCCACTGACTTAATATCGCATGTTTCAGTGCTTGATATTGTGGTTTTGTCACATGAAAACTTTGTTTATGGTCCAGTCCTATTTAGTGTGTGTCAACTCATGATTTGAACAGTAGTTTGCGGGAATCGCTAGTGAGAGAATTAGGTCACATGTACCATGTAAGTGACTCCATTGGTGGGTATGGTGGTGTCATATGTATGTGTACTGTATAAGAGAGAGTTGAGTCTGGGTCAGGAGGAATCGGATAAATGACCCCAGAATGGAAGATGTAGAGTTACCGTCACATGGACTCAGAGAGGGTTTTACCTCTTAAAAAGAAAAGAATGGCATCAAAATGGAGACATCAAAGTATCTTAATAAAGACAAAAGGGAATTGGGGGGGCACTCGGAACATGCATCTTGCAGGAATAGTGCTGCTGCAGTGACCAAAATGTACACATATATGCATTTATCCAGCTTGATAAAGACCCGGTAGGGTGAAAAGGTTGTTGCTTTTGCCATAGTAAAGCTGCTATTTTTGTTATCCAGGAGTGCCTGAAGCGTTATTTATTCTGCATATCTTGGAAGGGAGGCCTAGCTAGCCTTGGCTTCAAAGCACCTGGGTTATTTGGTGAATGCAGTATCCAATACGTCTCTGATATCTCAACAAACAAACATGGGGTGTAGGGAGGGCTTAATATTGACATATAGTGGAACTGCATCGCCATATTTGTTTGCAGAGACAGGTGATTTTAAGTAGCTTCATAGAATTTACAAATGTATTTTTATGTGTTCGATGTTCCTTAATCTGTATTATCAAAGTATCTTAATACACAATTTTTGTTATGAAACCCATCAGCAGCATACCATGCAAATATGGCATCAATTTGTGCAAAAACAATGTTAGGGACACTTAACTAAGAACAGGATAAAATTGACAGTTTGTGTTTTAATCTCATGTTTAGTTCTAAAACACCATTATATTTTCTAGAAATGTATCCAATCTGGAGCATCTCAAATGAGATGCATTTTAACTTGTGCAATCATAAAGAAACATCTTTTTAGAGTGATCCCAACACTAAAGGCAGTCCAGAAACAAATGTCAAGAAAATTCATCCATTTTTTAATGCTATAAATGAGAATTATTAACTCTAAATCATGGAAGAGAGGTATGGCTTGTATGCTTTGGTACAAATAACAAAGAACTTTAAACTCAAAGAAGTCACTTAGAAGACTCAAATTAAGGACAATTTAGACATAAGAGCTGATCAGTCAAGAACACACAAAACTGAAATAGCTCAACCCATTGAATAGCGTTACTCAGGAGCATGCATCTCCCAGCCCTTGTTTCCCAGCATTTCAATTTACAAACAAGGGGTACAGAGGTAGAATCAATATTTGCTTGTTTTACATTTACTTTTTAAAGGAACGCTACGTTGTTAATTCAAACATGTATTCCTAGCATTATAGTTTTGAAGTATATATTAGGGTCCCGGGCTCCCCTCAGAATGGAGAAACAAAGTATTTAAAATTATCTTTTTACCTCAGTTGGCCCCGCCTCCATGGCTGATATAATCAATCTTGATGATCTCAGCCAATCCAATGCTTCCCCAACGAAACCATTGGCAGGCAAAATACAAATCAATGCGTCTCTTTGGGAACCATTCAGCGTCTTCATACAAAGTGTGGATGCCTAACGTAGGTGCTGCACAATGTGCAGCTCTGGAATAGGAAGCACCTCTAGTAGCCATCTGAGTGACTGCACCTAGAGGTGTTGCTAGGCAGCAATATTGCTCAACCTGCAGGGACATGCTATAGACACCAGTGAAATGGATTTAGCACCAAAGGTCATTGAAATGAATGTAAAATGGATGTGAAATGGATTTAGTACCAAGGGCCACTTTAGACCTTTTATTATTGTAACATTTTAAAAGTGTATCTTCACAAGGAACTTGTGAAAGCTTATCACTACATATTTCTGTTAGTGCAATAAAACAATTATTATTTTTTTCCTAAATGATCTTTATTTGAAATTTTTTCTATAAAAAAACAATACAGAACAATAATTTACATACTAATGCAAGGAAACATTTCTTCAATTTGAGGAATATAGCAGTGTAAATTTTCCTTACACATTTCACTAACCAAAAACAACACAATATATTTAACTTACATGTCTACAAATACAAGACAATGTAACAGGGGAGAGAAGAAGAAGAAGAAGAAAAAAAAAAAGGAAATAAGCTAAATCTGTTTGTCGGGGGGGAGGAGAAGATGCAGGTTGAGCAAGACTATGTGTCTTATATCATCGAAAGTATAAACGATCTAGCAATGTTTCACTTAAAATTTATAAAGGAATTAGTTTTGACAGACACTTTATTTACTGGAAGCTCTATTTATCCGCTCCCAACACTTCATCCAAATAGTTACTTTTTTACTTAATTTTTGTTTATTCATCATTAATTCCATTTTGATCTGGAACTTAAGCTGAGCTCTAACTTTCTCCCAAGGGACGTCCATATCGTTTTTCCAACATCTCGCAATCACAATTTTGGCAGCTAAAGTAAGCTGAGTAAGAGTAATTTTCAGCTCATACGCCATTGCCGGCCAGTTTAAGTGAAGCAGGACAACCTCTGGGAAGAGTCTTAACCCAAGGTTCAGATCTGCAGATATAAACCTTTGGATTTTAGACCACAAGTTGTTGAATTTATGGCCATATATGCTTAAAAGTGCCTGTAACTAAGCCGCATCTCCAACATAGATGGTTTATTGTGGGGTACATTTTGTTCAATTTATCTGGTACTAAGTACCATCTATTTAAAACCTTGAAGTGGATTTCTAGTAGATTTAGTGAATGTATAGTCTTTGAAACTTCCACCAGTAAAGAACCCCAATGCTTGATATCTATGGCTATGTTTAGTTCTTCCTTCCAGGCAGCTATAGCTATTGGTATTTTTTCTTTATTGCACATTTTACTTAATAGCAAAGCTTTAGAGAGCGGTTTAGTTATTCTATATGAACTAAATAATATGTTGATTATGTTGCTTAAACTAGATTTTGATACAATTAAATGAGTCGTCAAAAAACTTTTAAGACTCAAAAAATTAAACAGCTCCTTTGATAATAGGCTATACTCCTGTATTAATTGAACAAAGGTTTTAATTGTTCCCTCTACCAATAGCTGAGCCAGCCGTACAATTCCTGCCTGTTTCCAATTATTAAGATTTATATCTTAGACCTGTTGTTCAACAAAATTCAGCTCTAGATAGCTTGGGACTATATTTTCATTTTTTTATAATTTATTTATTTTAAACAAACTATTTAATAAATGTGTTAAAATTGTATTGGAGTATTCTCTTTTATGAGATTTAATAGTGTTCCAGATTAAACAGTCCAAACTGGGGACTCCTCCTGCAGTAAGTTCCATCTTATACCATCCTTCGTTTTTATTATCGTTTATTTGCATTCTGTAAATGTGTAAAATTGTAGCTGCTCTATAATATTAAGGGATAGGCTAATCCTCCTCTACTTAATTTTTGTATTAGCGTTGACTGACTCAGTCTTGGTTTCTTACCTTGGTTTCCAAATATATTGGATGAAGCCTTTCTGTATCAGCTCCAACCAATAATTGGAAATATATAATGGCAACATCTGGAACATATAGTTCCATTTTGGGATAACATATGAATTGATCCCATTTATTCTTCCCCAGAAAGTTATTTCTACATTTCTATGATATTTTAAACATTTATTAAGATTAAGAATAAAACAATTATTAACAGAATGATAACTACTTAATTATTTTGTAACTACATTACATGATACTATACAGAAACTGAAATATCATGAAAATAAGAAAAACAGTGCCAATGGTAAAGAAGGACTAAGCATGTTTGAAAGAAAATACTAGGCATGTGAACATAGATGTGGCAAATTAGAAAGGAACTAAACAAGTGTGAAATGCACGTCTGTAACAGTGTCTGAATTCAAAAATATATAGTTAAACCTGAAAAGAACTAACAAACTGAAAATGAGCACCACGAAACTGACATATTGGCTAGCATTAGATCAGCTTATTTATCACATGAGAAAAGGCTGGTCTTGTTCCAGCACGTATACTGCCACATGTCATTTACCTTCTTCAATTCCAATTATTCTTTTACATAACTTGCTTAATATAGGAATGATTATATCCCTTTCTCATTACTTCTCGGTGTGACATTAATTGGCCAGCACGTTTCAGTTTTATAATTATTAAATGCTTGCAAGATATCAATTGTTTTAAAATGAACCTAAACTGAGCTTTTGTAAAGACTGTTGGATGAATTGTTTTATATATGAGAAATATTTGTTGGATTGCTTTTTTTTTTACTTTGACTAGTGTGACAAACTGCCTTTTGTCACTGGGTTTTTATGTGACCAACTGCCCTTTGCCCCTGGGTTTTGGAGGAGCCTGATTGCCAGCCTCCTGCCTCATGACTATGGCCCTGGGGTGTATGGCCCTTTAAAAACTATATGTGAGCATATTGGGACTTTTAAAAGACTGTTTCTGCCCCTTTGATTCCATTGGATTCCCCTCCCACTTTAATACCTATCCCATTGTTCTCCAGCAGGGCGTTGTCCCAGGGACACTGCCAGACCAGTTTAAACTGGCTGCTTTGTTCCTCCTCAATCTCTCAACAGCCCTTGCAAAACTTTAACCCCATGGCAAATTTACTCTGTTCATGGTATCTGAGCGCTGTTCACCTATATTGTGGGGGTTCTGTGTAATATAATAGGAATTATGTATTTTTATGTATTTTACTGTTAGTGTAAAATGGAGATATTTTCTGTACCTGGAAATAATAGAGTTTACTGCAGTTCCTTAAGCCAATTATCTCCAGGATAGAGGGGAAGGATTTTACTGTGTATGTGGGAGTTTTATTTTGTTAATTAGTGTTCCCATTGGTTTGTGTCCCTTTTGTCACAGTTTACTACCAGGTCCAGGGGTTGTGCATCTGGCCTGAAAACTTGCATAAAAGAAAGCCCTTTGGTGCTGATTAAAGAGATCATCTTGAACCTTCATGAAGTTTTGGCTCATGTTTGGGGGATTGGAGAACTACACTCTAGGGATTACTATAATCACTATGCTCCTCAGGGTATAATCACTAATCACTGTTCCTGTTCCTGCTCTCTGGAATTCGGAGAGGTCGACCTACTGGAAGCTGGACCCTGGTCTTGGGTCCAGAGTGGGTGGAGACGTCGAGACCCCAACCAAGCTGCGGCGGTTCGTGGGGTCTGCAGTGGTTATGGTATCAGGTGGAGTGCTTGGAGACCTCGGAAAGCACTAGGAGCATCCGTCAGCGGAAGGTACCCGGTCGTGGTGCCAGCGGTTCCGTTACAACTAGTATGGCCTAAAACCTCATAACTGAAGTACAAATTTATCAAATATAGCAGCAAAGTAGCCATAAAGAGAAGTTGAATATTGGGCCTATATTTTATAAATTCAGTTTTCCATTTAAACCATAAGATTTAGTAAATAAAATATACAATAAATCAAAGGAAATGGAGCACAAGCAAACACTTCAACATCTAGGATGGGTGTGCTCCCTCTATTTCCATAGATATAATTAGTCATCTTATTAGGATGGGCTCCTACTTATCTACTTTTGTTCCTAAAATACCTAAGATTTTGCAAATTTTGACACAGTTTAACCAATAATTTTAATACATAAGTACAAAAACTCCAGCATATGTGATTATTTACCAAACTGGTACTCTTTTTAGTTACCAGACTACAACCAGACAACTACAGACAAAATTGTTTCTGACTCAAGCAAGTGATGTATTGACTTTTCCAAAAGTTTTGTTCCTGGTGGGTTGCTTATATTTCCACTGTTTGTACATTTTTCTACCCAAGATACACAGCTTCTAAACGTCGAATATATATAAGCAGATGATACCATTTAATTAAACCAAATAACTAAGAAACCAAACATGAGGGACAGATTGAAGTAAGTAAAATTCACCATAGCCTGCATCCTGTGGCCACAAATCGGGGGTCTTTGTAAAACATGCCAGAAAGTGACAGAGACACTTCAAATCCTGAGGAATAGCTTTGCACCCTATTCTGTAGATATACATTGATTATGGGATGTAAATATTTGTGTTTGTGTTACATGTCTATCTTGGTACAGAAAAACCTCCTACAAGATATTTGTCATTAGCTTTATTTAGAGAACCGGGCTCTATGTTCATTGATAGCACAAAGAAATTCTCACAAAGAGCCTCAGAACTATGGAAAAGCACAAAATAATCAAAATGCATCCAATCTGAAACAAGACTGAGATGTGGCATATCCCTGTGTCTATAAACAATCCATACATAAAACAACTTATATTGTTTAACTATTTGTTTTGTATAAGTTGAAATACATAACTTTAAATACATAGAACAGTATTGTTTTGGTCACAGATCCCCAGACATACTAGGAAAACAAGATAAATTTCAAAAGAATAACATAAGTGATCCAACGTGCCCTTCCAAAGTAGTTGAGAGTTGCTTAATACATCTCGAGGAGGTGGAGATGGAGTGTTTGGAGAGACCAGAAATAAAGGAGGGGTGAAATATAGTGGGAAGAGATGATGAAATTATATTAAATGAGGTATGAGATAAAAAGAGGAAAAAGGCTGGAAGTTTGAGGAGAACCGGAAAATAAAGGGTGGTGAGATAGGAAATATGGGTCAAAGAGGACTGTAATTAGATTGAATTATTACAAATAGAGGATAGAAAATGGGCAGGAGAAATAAAAATATTAGGTTGAAAGCATTGTTTTTGGTGCTGAATATAAAACCTATAATGGAATGGCTGTGGGAAGCTAGTATAATTCTGAAGGGATGTAGTGGATGTATGGATATGGCTGTGTACGTAGCGAGAGCATAGCATGGGGGCATATAGTGACTGCACTTCCCACACTAATCTGTCCAGACCAGTGAAGTATTGTGTTCTCCACACAGGTTAAACTACTAATTAGTATATCAGCTTACTTTTTATCCCAGTGTTAAGTCCTATAAAATGTGTTGGCTCTGCTGATATAAAAAAAAAAATCAAGCATATGTATGTATCAGTGTAAATCCTCACAGCCTCCTTTTTACATTCCTTAGCCTGGGGTGTGAAATCTGCTGCATATTGCCCCTGGCTTGCAATACTCAGGTAATTTAACGCCTGCCTCTCTGTATGCAAGCCAACGTTCATCTATAAATCTTCAGGAAAACACATTACTGATCCAGTTACTTTATCATAATACTTAGTTGTAGAAAGATTGCCTCTTAATATCACATTCATCGTTTATTCTCAGTTCAGTAAGTGACGTTTAGTAGCAGTGGAATTAAACAGATCCTGTCGCACTACAAGCTTCAATCTGTATTTCACAGCCCGAAGGAGCGGACGCCAGGCAGCTCTATTTTACTGTCATAGTCTTTAAATTATGAGTCATTTCAACACAATTACACCTATAGAGAATGCTTTATATTGTGCTGGAGAGGATTTGCACCTATTGTAGCTAAACCTTCTGTGCAAATATAATTTTGACGAGATTAAAAGGGAAATTATGCCCTGCTGAACAGGCTTTGTTTAATTTGCTGTAATTACATGCAGTTTAGAGGAAGAGGGATGATTTAAATCACTGTTTACAATGGGTAATGATCCAGATCAGCAGAACGTACTAAGAAAGTACTTATGAAGGGTGATACACCAAAGACAAGCAGCATTCTCAGACATTCAACTTTTGTCTGCACATCTCCTCTTCTCTGTATGCTTTCTCTTTGCTGATTACCAAGTGCAAAGGACAGAGTTTATAACAATGACTGGCATTGACTGCAGTTGAGACCCGCAATTGCCTTATCAAGATGTGCAGATTTCTACGTTTAATTTTAGTTGTTGACACCTCACAAAAATATATATCTGACAAATATAGGAGATAAGAAAACCTAACATTAAAATCATGGGGAGGGGCTGTACTAGCATAGACTACACAGTGAATAAGGTGGGGAGTACTCAGACACTTTAACTAGACCAGTTTTGTCTGGTTGGTTTAATTGTAAGCTGGTAGAGGGTTGGTTTACTTTAGCCAAAAAGTTGTCCTTTTTCTTTATTCATATCCTTTTAACCTTGGATGACATTTCTATTAGTTTATTTCCCCTTCTCTAGTGTGATGCCAAGAAGAATGGCACTATCAGAGATCCTAGTACTAAGTCATTTAGTCAACAATTGTGGTAAGTCCAATGTACACCAGGCTTCAGACACCTCTGAAGAAGTGGCAGTACCCTATTGGAGGAAAATGGCTAGTATAAGGGACACTCACATTCCTCACACACTGTAACTTGCTGGAATGCTTTATATATGTGTATAATCTTTTTCCCATTGTACAAAAAGTTATGCTGCAACATAATGCTGAATTAAAAAACAAATAATATGCTTTTTACTTTTACTGAAGTTCATTGCATCCAAATAAATTTTGGCCTTGAAATAAGGCAGCTGACACATGAGACAGGCGCAAGGGAAGGTGTAAATGCCTGAGTGACAGCTGTCACGGCAAGGGTGTATAATTTATTATGACACTATGGAATATCATCTTTTAATGTGATTTCTTGTAGTAAATGGCACAAATTACAGAGATGCTATTGCTGAGGTCAACAGGGGTTACATCTTTTGAAGCTGGGACCCCCACAGAGGGCAGATGACAGAAGGGGTAGTGTGAATGGCATAGGAATGTGAAAAGGATTTTACTATATGGATGTGACGTCTGCAAGGTGTGAGGTTCTACACTTGGAAAAAGTCTGAATGTCTCTTCATCCATTTGGCCTGTACCTTGTAAGCGGTGAGTAAATCTCTTTGATATGTAAATGCCATTAGCTTTGTTCTAGTATCATATCCAAAAGGAAGGACAAAAACATTCATATTTACCACCACAGAATAATAATTAAGCCTCATTTTTGTTATATTTGGAATGTGACAAGCGCCATCTTCTAACCAAGTCCAAACATGAGTGGCCTAACTTGACCCTAGGGAAAGGAATTGTGATGTCCGTCCTATTGGATCGTGGGTGGGACGTGCAACATGTCTATGGAATGGGAAAATAATAACAAATTTGTAGATGCAATTATTATTTCTGTGGCAGGTACAAAAAAGAAGATAGAGTCAAATGTTTCCATTTGGATTGACAGTGGTCTGGAACAAAGGAGGTGGTCAGTTATTATTTCTGTAGGTACGCCTTAACTCCACCCCTGGGCAAGACTTGATAAACCACAGGGTATATATCTAATGATCCTGAAGGGTGTTGGTGTACTTGCTTGGGGCCAAGATCTAATTTTGGGTGAGTCACCATCTTTCCTTGCCAGAGACCCCCTGGACAGAAGTTGTACTTTGAAAACCTAAGTGAGTAATTAGGACTTCTGTATTTTATCCTTTTTGTTTTTATCTGTTGTTGGTGTAAATAATTTGTTTATCATATATTTTTATATGCACTGTGACTATCTTTTGCTCATAATAAACATTCATTTATTAAGTTTTGCCTTTGTCTGGTTAAGAATCACGTTACCTGAAGAGACTAGTTAGTATTTTTATAATTCCTTAAATATTGTACTAAGTAATATTTGGTGGGTTTTATTATTGATTTACCTGGGGGACCAAGGCACCCCATTTATAAATTGTCTTGGTGGTGGCAGCGTTAAAGTAGTAATAGTTATATTATTATGTTTAAGTGTGGGTGGTGTTAAAGGGGGATTTTGTCATTATTTCCGGTCTAGTGTAGACAAATAGTGTACTTTAACCCTTTCACCACCACAACTACGTCACGCACACTCTTGGAGTAGGGTGTGTTCGTGACAACAGCTATGTACAATAAAAAATAAATAAACAGAACAAAGGGTATTGCATTTATGGGTTTTGATTTTTTAGAGAAAAGTATTTAGTTTATTCCATCTAGTCATTGCTGCAACATTTAAATCCACCAATTTGGACAAAAACATCTCATTAACAACGTAATAAAGGATAACATTGTGGGAAAGAAGTGTTGTCATCATGACTGGTTGAAACAGACAAAATATTCCTGCAAATCTAGACTCATAAGAGCTATACTATTTCTCACGCTTTTTTCTTGCATGTAGATTGCTATAAAGTTATTGCACTAGAGCATGGGTCCTCAGACTCTGGCCCCCCAGATTTTGCTGTACTACAACTCCCATGATTCTTTGAATTACATAGATAGCCAGAGAATCATGGGAGATGTAGTTCAGCAACATCTGGGGGGCCGGAGTTTGAGGATCAATGCACTTGAGAAATAAAGGGACACTCCAATCACCACTATAGTGATTACAGTGCCTGGTGAAAACTCTCACTAAAACATCTGTCTGACAACTTTGTACTAATTTAGGTGACAGCAAAGTTCAGAAAATAATGTCTTGGTAGAATTTTTTTTTTTAATATTCATAAACCTAAGAACAAAATTGCTTAGCAGCAGTTTCTCTCTTAAAAGTTTTTTTTTTTTTTCTCAACTTAGTTAAAAGAGCTCAGGAAAAGTGTATAAATGATGAAAAAGGGATTAATGCTTTTTATTTTTTCAACATGTTTTATCAAAGGGATACTATACAGTTGCAAGAAAAAGTATGTGAACCCTTTGTAATGATATGGATTTCTGCACAAATTGATCATAAAATGTGATCTGATCATCATCTAAGTCACAACAATAGACAATCACAGTCTGCTTAAACTAATAACACACAAGGAATGAAATGTTGCCATGTTTTTATTGAACACACCATGTAAACATTCACAGTGCAGGTGGAAAAAGTATGTGAACCCTTGGATTTAATAACTGGTTGAACCTCCTTTGGCAGCAATAACTTCAACCAAACGTTTCCAGTAGTTGCAGATCAGACGTGCACAAAGGTCAGGAGTAATTCTTGACCATTCCTCTTTACAGAACTGTTTCAGTTCAGCAATATTCTTGGGATGTCTGGTGTGAATTGCTTTCTTGAGGTCATGCCACAGCATCTCAATTGGGTTGAGGTCAGGACTATGACTGGGCCACTTCAGAAGGCGTATTTTCTTCTGTTTAAGCCATTCTGTTGTTGATTTACTTCTATGCTTTGGGTCGTTGTCCTGTTGCAACACCCATCTTCTGTTGAGCTTCAGCTGGTAGACAGATGGCTTTAAGTTCTCCTGCAAAATATCTTGATAAACTTGGGAATTAATTTTTCCTTCAATGATAGCAATCCGTCCAGGCCCTGACGCAGCAAAGCAGCCCCAAACCATGATGCCCCCACCACCATACTTCACAGTTGGGATGAGGTTTTGATGTTGGTGTGCTGTGCCTTTTATTCACAATACATAGTGTTGTGTGTTTCTTCCAAACAACTCAACTTTGGTTTCATCTGTCCACAGCATATTTTGCCAGTACTGCTGTGGAACATCCAGGTGCTCTTGTGCAAACTGTAAATGTGCAGCAATGTTTTGTTTGGACAGCAGTGGCTTCCTCTGTGGTATTCTCCCATGAAATCCATTCTTGTTTAGTGTTTTACGTATTGTAGATTCGCTAACAGGGATGTTAGCATTTGCCAGTGACTTTTGTAAGTCTTTAGCTGACACTCTAGGATTCTTCTTCACCTCATTGAGCAGTCTGCGCTGTGCTCTTGCAGTCATCTTTACAGGACAGCCACTCCTAGGGAGAGTAGCAGCAGTGCTGAACTTTCTCCATTTATAGACAATTTGTCTTACCGTGGACTGATGAACAGCAAGGCTTTTGGAGATACTTTTATAACCCTTTCCAGCTTTATGCAAGTCAACAATTCTTAATCGTAGGTCTTCTGAGAGCTCTTTTGTGCGAGGCATCATTCACATCAGGCAATGCTTCTTGTGAAAAGCAAACCCAGAACTGGTGTGTGTTTTTTATAGGGCAGGGCAGCTGTAACCAACACCTCCAATCTCATCTCATTGATTGGACTCCAGTTGGCTGACATCTCACTCCAATTAGCTCTTGGAGATGTCATTAGTCTAGGGGTTCACATACTTTTTCCACCTGCACTGTGAATGTTTACATGGTGTGTTCAATAAAAACATGGCAACATTTCATTCTTTGTGTGTTATTAGTTTAAGCAGACTGTGATTGTCTATTCTTGTGACTTAGATGATGATCAGATCACATTTTAGGACCAATTTGTGCCGAAATCCATATCATTCCAAAGGGTTTACATACTTTTTCTTGCAACTGTAAGCATCAAAACAACTTTAGTTTAATAAAGCAGTTTTGGTGTTTAGATCATGCCCCTGCAGGCTCACGGCTGAATTTTCTGCCATTTAGGAGTTAAATCACTTTTGTTCTTGTCCATCAGCCCTAAGCACAACTGGTAATGACCCACATGAAAAAATTGGTTTCATTTTCAATCAGATGTTAACTTGCTTTAGATGCTTTTATCTATTGCTCTGTAAATTGAACTTTAATCACACACAGGAGGCTCCTGTAGAGTATAGAAGGCTACTAACAGAGCAGTAGCTGAGAAATTTTAAATTAAACAGAATGTGCAATAAAGGAAGTTTAAACATTAGCTCTCTCTTTACAGAAAGTGTTTAATGCTTTCCTATGGATGTTCTGCGTGCACAATGCGATTTTCGCATTGAGCGTCGCAAAAGCGCCTCTAGCGGCTGTCAGGGAGACAGCCACTAGTTGCTGGATTAACCCTGCAATGTAAACATAGCAGTTTTTCTGAAACTGCTATGTTTACATCTGAAGGGTTAAAACCTGGGGGACCTGGCACCCAGACCACTTCATTGAGCTGAAGTGGCCTGGGTGACTATAGTGTCCCTTTAAGGGTCAGCCCTACCCCTTGTCAGTTAGGGTCCCAACACGCCGCCAATGAGTGGGGGCTGGGGAGGGAGACAATAATCCCTCCCTGTAACTTAGTGTCCCCACTTGCCACCAATGGGTGCGGCCCCATCTGTAGTTATTGGGTAAGGGCCAGGGGGGGAGAAACTGGTCCCTCGCCTTATCACTTAGGACACTTAGGATTGTCACCGCTAATGGGTGGGGATCAGGGGGGACACAAGATACCCCATTTAGCTTAATGGCCCCCACTCCCAAAGCATGGATGGGAGCTGGGGGAAGACTATGGTCCCCTGTTATTATTTTAATTGTTGAACCTCCATGAGGTCTTGGGGTACCTGTGTTGGGTCCCCCTTTATTGGATTTGTTGGGGGGTATTTTTTTTTTTTTACAACAGTGATCAGCCACTGGCTGCTCACTGTTTAGTAGACACGCCCCTACTCACGGCATAGCGAGTAGAGACAGGAAGGACATTTTAACCTCCCTTGTTTACTAACACTAAGTATTTTTTACTTAGTATTAATAAAGCTGGATG
Source organism: Pelobates cultripes (assembly GCA_933207985.1). NCBI lineage: Eukaryota > Metazoa > Chordata > Amphibia > Anura > Pelobatidae > Pelobates > Pelobates cultripes. Next base: position 145,310,164 of record OW240913.1, read on the forward strand.
AAAGACCAATTTTAGTCTTTCAGCTTATTAGTAGATAGCTCCCCAATACTGTGGGAATAAGTGGGCTATCTGCTAAATGGATCTTCATTCTTCCAAATAATATTAAACCGAACATAATGACAGAATTTAATCTAAACACGAATGGACAAACTGTTGGCATTTGGTTCGGACAAAACTCGGTCAATTCACCGGCACCCTACTCTGCATTACAGGATATTCAGTCATGGAGAATTAAGTTCATGCAAGAACACAGAGGATGGTGAGTAGTATGGGAAAACTTTCCTTGACACAGGAAATGGAGCTAATTTAAGATCCTCCTTTGGTCAAAGAAAGTCAAGTTTTCTTTTGGATCAACAGCAAAAAACAAATGTGAGGAAGGCTGAACTTGATAGATGCAAGTCTCTTTTCAGCTATGTAACTAACTAAGTCCCTACTTTGTCTTATGTTTTAAAAAAAACTAGATCAAGAGGGAAGAAAAGAAGAGCAAATTCCAAAAGAGGTAGAAGAGAACAGAAAGCGATTGGGAAAAGGTAAGTCAGCCTGACAGTGTCACATTAAGTTGTATAAAACAAGAAAAAAAAATGATTGCTTCTAAACAATTCTTTAGTTTGGATAAAAAGATTACAGTATATACTCGAGTATAAGTCTAGTTTTTCAGCACATTTTTTGTGCTTAAAAACCCCCACTCGACTTATACTCGAGTCACTGTCTGTATTATGGCAACTTAGAGAGCCGCGGCCGTCAGAGCCATGGCAACGATCCCGCGGCAACCAGACCGCGAGACTTACAGTGGAGCTGACCGGAACGGAGGAGAAGGGAGCTGACAGGAGCTGCAGGAAAGGTAAGTAAATGCTTCCTGCCGGCCCCCCCCACTTCGCAGCCCATGCCACTGGACCACCAGGGATTAAGATAGCCCCCCTCCCTGACCAGTTAACAAGCAGGGAGGGGGGACAAAAAAAATTAAAATAATAAAAAAAAATATTATTTAAATAATAAAAATGCCCTCCCCCCACCCAGTTCACACACACTACACAGACAAACACTCTGCATTATATACACACTCTGCATTATATACACAGAGTGTGTGTATATAATGCAGAGTGTGTGTATAATGCAGAGTGTGTGTTTGTATGAGTGTGTGTGTATAATGCAGAGTGTGTGTTTGTATGAGTGTGTGTGTGTGTGTGTATATATATAATGCAGAGTGTGTGTTTGTATAAGTGTGTGTGTTTAATGCAGAGTGTGTGTTTGTATGAATGTGTGTGTATATAATTATAAAAATCACAGAATTTCATAGCCCCACGTTTTACCCTCGACTTATCCACGAGGCATAGCATATTTCACAATTGTTGGTCACAAAACTGCACTCGACTTATACATGAGATCGACTTATACACGAGTATATACGGTATATTAAACATTACTTAAAAGTAAAGAGAAATAGACCCAAGGATTTAAGTTTTATATATATATAGGTAAGAGAGGTATCGAATATAGGAAATTAGAAAAGAAAAAGTAACACATAGGTAAAAGGGTAGATATATTAAAAATAAATATTATAAAATCATTACAAATATATATATATATATATTATAAAAATAAAAACAAACAAATTTATATGTGATATTCACATTTAAGGAGTTCAGAGATTGCCTTGATTTGCCTGTAAACCCAGCTCTGGAAAACACAATACAATTTCCTAACTCTACATAGACTGGAATCAGACACTGTTCTCCCCCTATTGCCCTTGCTGGGTATGCTGTTCTAAAAGCAGACACTATTAAACAGTACTCATGTACACACTGACTGCCACACGTGATCCTATCCTGCTCTCACACCTGTCAGTAACAGTAGAATATTCCTTCTAGCAAGATTCATGCCACCAGGCTACGTCCCGGTGCTCCAGATGCTACTGTGCATAACAGAACATTTTTAGTACCACTGCAATGACCATTAAAGTATAAATAACAGAAGACTTTTAGTACCACTGCAATGACCATTAAAGTATAAACAAGAGCGCAATTTAGTACCACTGCAATGGCCATTAAATATAAATAACAGAACAATTTAGTACCACTGCAGTGACTATTTCAAGCATAAGATAACATCTAGGTGAAGACTCTAAGCACTATAACCACTGCACGGTGGACCTCGGGTAAGAAGTTAAACTGACTTCATACTTGAGGTCCACCGGGTGCTGCTCCTTGCCTTTTCAAGTGCCAGAAGCTTTCTGCTTGAGCTGGTGTAGGGCTTAGCTCATTGGCTGAGAGGAATAAGCTGACACTGGCACTGCAAAGCTTAGCTCAGGTGAGAAAATGGAAGGTCCTGGCAACAGTTTCCAGCTCTCAGTGCCAGAAGAAGAGAAGCAGGGAGCTGTGAAAATAGTTTTTTCACTACCTGTGAATTGCTAGGAATTCACCAGTGAATATAAAGCTTTTGGCCAAAATAGTCAATTCCTGAAAAATGTTAGTACAGTGAATAATTCTGACAGACACCTCCTTTTGCAATATATTGAAGGTATAAAATTGTGCATCATAATGGGAGTTTATGAGTGGCCTTAAAGGTGGAGAAGAAATTTGATACCCAAAGCTGGATTTCCATTTAAGCAGAGTAGGCAGCTACCTACAGGTTTTATATTCAGCACTTAGCCTGTTTTTAACACTTAGAATGGGCCATTTTGGAATTGCATTGGCTGGTGGGGAAAGATAAGTACCAGGTGCCTTGGCCAATGAAACATCAATGTCTTTTTTTGCCCACATGCAGGTCATTATGAGAATATTTGAGTATGACAGCTTAAAGGACCACTATAGTGCCAGGAAAACAAACTTGTTTTCTTGGCACTATAGTGCCCTGAGGGTGCCCCCACCCCCATGACCCCCCTCACGCGGGGCTGAAGTTGGATGAAGGGGGTTAAACACTCACCTTTCTCCAACACCGGGCTCCCTCGGCACTAGGGGCTCTCCTCCTCCTTTGGACGTCACCGACTTAATGCGCATACATGGCAAGAGCCGCGCGCGCATTCAGTCAGTCCATAGGAAAGCATTCTCAATGCTTTCCTGTGGACGCTGGCGTTTTCTCACTGTGAAAATCACAGTGAGAAGTATGAAAGCACCTCTAGCGGCTGTCAATGAGACAGCAACTAGACGCTGTATTAACCCATATGTAAAAATAGCAGTTTCTCTGAAACTGCTATGTTTACAGCAGGCAGGGTTAAGCCTAGATGGACCTAGCACCCAAATTACTTCATTGAGCTGAAGTGGTCTGGGTGCCTGTAGTGGTCCTTTAAGGACAGGATGGACAGGTGAGAATTATGGGAATATTGAGCCTGACAAAGGAAGTGGAGCTTGTTTAAGCTTTACTCTTTGTTAAGCATTTTCAAGTGCTAAACAAAGTGTAAAACTACAGAAGAAAAAGTCCCTACTTTGTCTTTGTAGTAGGGCTTAAAAAGATTGAGAAAGAAAAAAGAAGACCTGATTCAGAGAGAGAGGAAGAAGAGTAATCTATCTAGGAAAGGCCTGTTTACTGAAAAAATAAAACCTTTACTTATTCCTAGGTTTAACTCCTCATGTACCTCAATACTAAATTTAACCCAATGCTAACTCTAAATTGCATATTCCTAAGTGCCCGTGTACTCAAATTTAAAATTTAACCTTATTCCAATCTTAAAACCCAATATTTCTAAACCCCCCATATACCACAACTATAACTCCTCTCAAGTTTTATGTCATTTTATCACTAAACATCCCGTGTAAACTAATTCTGACAATAAACCCATCTCAAATCAAAACATCTCGCCCTTTATCCAAACCACTTCTAACATTATCTTTGACCCTTTTTGCATTTGCATAGCTGCATATACTCATTATATGTAGATCAAAACATAAAAAATACATTGCAACGGAAATATACATAACATACATAACATGTTACATTCCAGTGGCTTTGTTTCATAATTTTCTGGGGATAATATGAATCTGGACTGTCCATTTCCATGGACCAATAATTTAGTGGGAAAACCCCGGTAATAACTTATGTTGGCCTCACAAAGCACCTTTAGAAGTACCTTTGAGAAATTATCACCTTTTTGCCATGGTAGCTCAGGTAGGTTAGTGGATCATCTGTCTACTTGAATCAGCTGCTCTTTTATCATGAAGAAATGAACACTCAGACTACAGTGGCCCACAGTATGGTCCAAGGTAAATGTTTAGGCTCTGTCAAGCAGAAGGTATTTACTCATGGTGTCTGGCACCAAGACCACAAAAAATGAGGTAACATTACAAACTTTATTACACACTCTCACTCTCTATGGGCTTTAATCTCTTCATAAGCTACTTTCACCTTGAAGCACAAAACTTTGGCTTCTAAGGTCAAGTGAGCATCTGCTAAGGAACTGTGTGCATCAATAATCAGTTATATATCCTAGAAACACAGTGTGCTATCACAAAGCCTGTATTTGTGCTTTGATTTTGTCTATTACCTTGATAAAACTCACCTGATAGGTGGATTGCACGTGGTATAGCACATTTTAGATAAAGGCATTGGTTTCTGGATGTTGCTGCAGTGAAGAGATGATCTTTATGTCACTAACTCTGGAACATGAGACCTGGAATATGGCCCTTCATGGTGAATTCAGAACAGAAATGTGGTATGTATGCTTAACTAGAGCTTGAAGTGGTTATAGTACCTGGAGTCCCTTTGTGTCATGATTCTGTATAGCATTAAACCCCAGCAGTCCATTCCTTTGTGCTGCTAGGGATAATGTGGAAGCATTTGCCTGACAAGCGAAGGGTGGCTGTAACTGGCTGCCTATTATAGCACCTATTGATTGTATGAATTGGTATGGCTAGAAGGTAGCGTATAATCTCTGTCTCAGAGGGGCCAGGTTTTGATTGGCCAGGAACCCTTATCTAGTGTTAAACTGCTCAGAAATAGTTTAAGACTCAATGGAAGTAAAATGCCAGGGTACACTACAATGTATTTTATTAGATGAAATGGTTATTAGTATTATTATTAGTATTGGCATTTATATAGTGCCAACAGATTCTGTAGCGCTTATATAGTTATAGTGCTCACAGTGTCCCTTTTAGTTTGCTGTTGGCAAGTCTATGTACATTTATCTTAATCTGGTGAGTTTCATATAAATTTATGTAAATCCACAGCACGCTTGGTCTCCTCTTACTACACTTCGTGCGCAATCTGCTCGTACTAATAGAAGAAAACTGAAGACTGAGAATATCTTTTCATCAGCATGAAAGGCACGATTTATACTGCAGATGGAATTTTATATCCTGCAGGGATGGAGTCTGTCATCTACATATTTGTGGATGACAGGTCCACTAGAAGATAAACCAATTTCAGAAAGAGAGAAACTGAGTGTATCTGAAATGAAATGTGAATGTACACACAGAGGCTGCCAGAATGATTGGCCAAGGTCCGATCGAATTGGGAAGACTTGGACAGATGCTTAGTAAGCAGGATCATCATCAGATGGCTAAGGAAAGAATTATAAATTAGTAACCTGGATGTTGCAGTGCCGATAGCAAGAATATTAACCAGCGATATCTTTTTTTGGAGGAGGGGCTTCATGTATATTTTGTGGACTTTCTATGAACCAGGTTGTTCAATACTAACGTGATGAAACACTTAATGTTCATTTTCGTGTTTGGGTTTATTCTGCACCTAAAGATTGATGGTTTAACAATTGGATCTAACGATAAAATAATAATAATAATAATAAAAGTATTGTAGACAACAGGGGCAAATGCTAGCAATGGTCACATTAATTGGGAGATTAGCGGCAGTGTAATGACACAGGATGATAGGAAATCAAAATGCTGTCAAATAGAAAAAGATTATTCAAAGCACAGAATGAGATCAATTTGTTAATATTAAACTATTCCTTTATCAGTATCAAGGATGCCTCATACCGTTGAGGTACTTGCTATAGTAGAGAGCAAATCACAGATAGCTCCCTGTTAGCATGACCCCCTGGCTGTATGGAGACTAAAATAGTCATTGTAAGAAAGGTATGCAGTACTTGGCTTGGCGACAGCACTCAAATTCTTCACTACAAATCTAATGAAAATAAAAGTCAGAGAGAATCCCCTGCCTCTAAAATAATTGATCAAGAAGTAACAAGAAGATGGCTTGCAGCATGCCTGGTGGCATTTTCAAAAGTGAATGTTTTCGTGAAGACAGGTGCAAAAAAACCGTCAGGCAAGCTGTCAAAGGATTTTGGAAGACTCAGCACATTAAAACATGTAACAAAGTTCCTGAACTTGACAAAGACATTTAGAATATTCCTGATTTGCAAGCGATTAAATAAATATTTTTTGTAACTTGGCTTTATATCAAGGAATATTAAGGAAAACATTTATAAGAGAACAAAGGTATGGCTAGACAAGATGAAGCATTTTTTGTAAAATATAACTTTATTTACACACCCACTAATCAAAATACAAGCACCACACCCCAAAATGAGATTATTATTTTTGGGGGCTATTCCTTTGCACGTTTTTATTTTTAAATTTGAAGTTTTTTTGATGCTACAAGATCAGTTTAACTGTACAACATTTAAAATAGTTGGTAAACATTATTATTACAGCCGGTGTTGGGTCTGTGGGACAAAATGGCAAGTGTCCCCCAGGAGTCAATTAGCCACTGGCAGCCAACAGCTTTTTATGTGTCGGCGTGTCACTGCTTTCTCTTGGATCCCCTTCAAATGAGCAGAGCCTGTAGGCATTGGATGCAACATCACATTGGTTCTACTTCCCTATCAAGTCCCTATCTGATGGTACCATAAAACCATTGCTTATTCCACCGATAAATTGCACACCGCTGTGGGGTGGCAGGAGGGGGCCAGGGAGAAATTGCTCCCTCACAATGAGGCCCATATCCTCCTTAAGCCTGCCAGAATCCCTGACCTCAGCCTCGGGTGGCAAGGTAAGCTGGTACATGAATGAAGAGAGACTCTTTACTTTAAATAGCCTAGCTCAAGTGATGAGTGACTGTGTCGTGTGTGTGTCAGTGAGTACTTGTGTCATTGTGTGCCTGTGTGTGTATGTTAGTGAGTGCCTTTATCAGTGTGTATCATGGGTAGAATTTTCAATATTATTGTATGTATTTATTTAGATTCTAAGCTTTCTTTACCTGAAACTAAAATGCTAAAACATTGTGTATTTGCCACTGCATAGACCTCCCTACACTTAATAATACTACAATCTACAATACTACAATACAACAAAAAGTGGTAATAAATAAATAGAGTGTGCCGTCCTCCTCACACAGCAAGTCTCTCAATGTTTAAACATTCTAGTAGAGGAGATTTTCTGTGACTCTGTCAATTTTTGAACATGATGGTGAAAATAAACATTGGCAAATAACATTTTACAGTGCTGGAGAGACACACTGTGACCATGTGATGGTCGTGTCCTCAGTCATGATGTGCTTTATTCATTTCCTTTCATAGTCCTTGGCGACATCCTTTACTATCATGGCGTCCCAAGGTAGTGTTCTTCATAACAAGGTGACCAAACTTCTCAGATAGCGACATGGGAAGCCTTGGTTGAAACCTAATCGGACTCTGGTGCTGGTGGACAGGGTTGCCAACTGGGAGTCGCGTCGGACATGTGAGGTAGGTGAATATGAAGGTCACTGGTCATCAGCTATATATAGTGTGTCTGGAGGGATCTCTATGTACATCAAATGACTGAGGGCTTGTTATAATCTATTAGTTGATCAATAATAGCCTCTGTAGTCCTTTGCATTGGCACTTTAGAAGCTGGCTGAGGATTATGTGGAGCGCAGTCCACAAAACTGAAGAGCCAGAGTTTAGCCAGCTATGTGTGCACAATACACTACAGACATGGAATTGATGCCATATGTTATCATTTTAAGGTTAAACAACAACAGAAATGTATTTTTAATTTCTATTCTAAATTTTCAGTGACCATACACTGGACTGGTTGAAGGGACTTAGGGAGTGCTAGCAAACCACAGGTTAAGAGGTGCAATTCTTGCCTTGTCCTGGGCGCTGGACCTATGATGCAATGGATGTCATGCTTAAAATGATCCCTTTAAATGGAAATCGCCCAACAGAAGTCTCTAATATTACAAAGTATGTGTTCAGTAGCAGCAGCGCTGCCACACTAGTAATTTGCTCCATTCATTGTGCCTTCAGTTAACAATAGCTCCATACAAACAAGCTAAAGCAATTACTCAGTAAACAGGAATTTCTGCAGAAGTACAATCATTTGCTCCCTAACTTGGCACAAATAATATCCTATGAAGTCACGTGTCTTCTAATCCTGCCAAGGGGCATGCAGAATCTAGTAAGAACAAACCCTCACACAGAATCTGATCTCATTCTAAGTGAATGCTGTTCTTATTGGCAACAATTTACCAACTCTATGCTAAGCTAGTCACATGTAATAGAAGGGTGCTGGAATTTACTGTATATCTCAGTCACATATTCCTGATTGTTACACATAAATAATGATTACATTTAAAATTGTTTATTGTTATACTACCTGAAAGTTATGAAATATAGATAGTTCATTCACCCACCCACCCACCCACCCATCCATGTATACATCTCTATACATACCCACCCAGCCACACACACACCCATCCATTCATCTGCACTCCCTGCCCTCCACCCATCTATACATCATAGCTTAATTGTACTAAGAATTTGAGGAACAAAAATCTGAAATGACTAGGTTTTAGAAAACACATTAACAAATTAACAATGTGTGTAAATACATCATCAATACCTGGGGTGAAAGAAACATTGCTGAATCAAACACCACACTTCAAGTTTGATAACACTGTAATTACAACAAAGACATAGAGAACTACCCCACCTGTCCCTGTTGACCAGCCTCTATGACAACATCATTTGAGGAATGGCTTGTTTATAGAGAGGGTACATTTACACAAACACAAATTATTTACTTCTCAAAAAAAATTCCATCTGAGCAAACTATCGCTCTACATCTGCTTATGGACAGACGTGCTGCCATACACCCACCTAGTGGTGATAGTGTTTAAATGCACTTTCCATGCAAACCATTAGCTTTTTATACTTATGGACATCAAAGAAAATCCATAAAATTAAAACCTTGGATCAAAGTGTCTCAATGTCTGTTAGTACTATTACATATTCTTTGCTCTTTCGTTTAGTAAAAATGGCACCTGGCAAATGTATACCTATTTCCAAACACTTTTGCTCCATCTACTTGGTCTTATGGATTAAATTATATACTTGTTCAACTACAAATCAAAATAATAAGGAGTACTTAGTGATATATCACAATTTGCATCTGTGGCTTCCCATGAGGAAACATTGATCATCTTGCCAAATGGCCTGTGAAATACTCTTGAGCCACCAAGCTTGCTCTTCCAGGAGATGCCTTTTACGGGCGCTGATTGAAAACACTGCTGAAAGCACAACATGGAGCAAATAGTGCCCTTCTGTTTACCTTATCCTAGCCTTGTCCTGACATTTTGGTTGGCAAATGCCTTATTTATATATTTATACTACACTGCATCCTGCATATGTGTGCAGCTGATTTATATATTTATGTAACACGTGTGTCACTTTTTTACTTTTTTGCAACACTATTGGTGGTCGTGGGTCCTTGACCTTCTAGCTGCCACCTAAGACCACCAAAACACCATAACCCTTAAGTATCCTTCTCTCCATAGAGGACTTGCCACAAAATGCACAGCCTGTGTAGAAGAAGAACACAGCAGCTGGCAATCAAAACATTCTGGGTCTGCTGGGTCTTATCTGGTTTGAGAGGAGCAGATTAGTGGGCTCCCAAAGAAAAGACTTGCTATTCTATAGTGGGTTATGTTCTATCTATTTGACATAGGACAACTTGAAGAATACAAAAATACAAATGTCGCACAATTCGAACTTCAATATGTATATTGTTTTACACATGCTATTTTAGTATACATGTAAAGTGCGCAATTATTTAATAAACAAAATTATAAAATGTAACTGCTGAAGGATCAATAAGATTGTTTCTGTGGTCAATGCTACATTGTTTCAGCAGTATTTCCTGTGTGCCAACTTATTACACCATTTGCAGTGCCATCTAGTGGAATTATTCAGCAGTGTATCCTAGTTAAACCATCAACAAAACTAACTTAAAGGATATGCAACATTGTTTGCATAAGTGTAGCAAAGCATTGGAAGAGTTCAACTACACCTCGCATCCACATCTGGAGTAGCATTTGGTACATCTATACATTTGAAAAAGCTACTACACACTTATACAACACTCTAGCACTACTTGATAGAATTTGGTATCTCCGGATGAATATATCTTAACAACTTCCCAAAAACGTACTTCCATCCCCTCTATCCTTCTACTTCTTTCTTCATAAAGTCTTTAACACTGGCCAAAATCAGATATGCAAAACAGAGTAGCAGTAAATAACTAAAACACACATAAAACACATATACGTAAGAAACGTTTTAAAGGACTGTCAAAACCAAAGGATGGCACAGGAGAAAGAGTGAAATGGGTTTATTTATACAGGCTACATTCTATATTCATTTATTGGATAGCTGTCATTCAGCCATGGTAAAAATACTCTGCTGTGCACGTAAAGGGGTTGTGAACAATAAGTGGCCTCAACATTAATGATCAGTGAGATTTCCTACATAGTGGGATTCCAGAGAACCATCCAGAGGGCTCCTGGATATGTGTAGGAGGGTTGGGGACCATGGGTTTGTGACATACTATTCAAATTAACTAATTTTAAGATGAGTCACATATAAGCCTTGAGTGGGGTGTACTAGGGTCAAAAATAAATTCTAGATTTAATATCTATAGACCATAGCCCTAGCAAAACCCAAATGTTAAGCCAGTAGAACATCTGGAGAGAAGATGATACAACAATAACAACAATACAATACTCAGTATATATTCCTTATTTTTTAAAGGAAGAGTACAAAACAAAAGGAATAGGTGCTGGACGTATTGCCTGCACAGTAGCTAAGTAAGAAAACCATTTGCCTAAGTGGGCACATAAGATTACAGGAGACAAATATGCAGCTCTAAATGGTGACACGGGGAATTCTCTAAAATTGCTGGTTTAGTGAAGAATACTAAAAGGCAACACCAATGAGTTATTTTGAAAAACATAATAATGAAGGCTAGAAATTCCTAGAGAATTTAATTTGTTTCAAAACAGGAAACCTCTGCTATTTATGAAAAAATATAATTTTATCAGACTGAAGCAGGCATTCATATCAGACTGTATCTAGCCAATTTTGATAGACAGCTTACTATGCTTCTAATCACACAGGAAATTTGAGTTGACATTGTATTTGAATATAGACACAGTTTTGCTGTATATCAAGAAAGACGTTATAAAAGAAGACATTAAACAGAAATAATGACAGTTTTATTTAGCCATTCAGATACAGTCAAAAGTTTGAGTCCATCTCTTTGAAGCCTGCTGTATTTTTTTAAGAATTTCATTGCTTGTATTTGTATAACTACGTGCACAAACTCTCAAAGGTTTATTTACGTAATCAGGAACTATGTACAATTTAGAGAATTGCAAGTTTTGTCCAAAATAAACAACTTATAAAAGTTCTCAAAAAACTTTTATTTTTCCAGCTTAAATATTCTTGCCTGCATTTTGCAAATTTCCTAGCCTATCATTCACAATTCCTGGGGACTGGTGATAAAAACCTTTAAAATTTAAACATACAATAATAGAAAAGTACAGTTAAATTAACCCCTTAAGGACACATGACGGAAATATTCCATCATGATTCCCTTTTATTTCTGAAGTTGTGTCCTTAAGGGGTTAAATAAAAATATGTTTACTAACAACACGGAAATATAATCCTGAAGCATATTTAATTTAATGAATCCAAATAGACCCCTTTGCTTTGATACTTCAAAAAGCAAATATAATCAATATAACAAATGTGAAATAATGCAATTCAAGTTTGAAAAGTGCTTTACCTGAAAGTGCAGTATGATGGTCCATATTAAACCCAAAGTCAATTTGGGATTCCCATCTGTAATGTCATCATTTCTGATGTTTACTAGTTTCACCTGTAATACAATACAATATCATAATTATATATGTATATAACACATGGACATGTATAATTTTGAGAACAGGCAAAGAAAAAAAGCATTCGGGCTAAACTATGAAGTGGAAAATGATGATAAATGAGCAGCAAGAATTGATATATTTACAATGTATCCCTTCTTTTCCAGGAGTAGCAGAATGCAGAGCATGTGGTTAAAGAATAAATCATACTAAACAATACATTTGTAAGCAACAATAGCCAAACTGGAAAAAAATCTCCAAATCACTTCTAGTTTTTTTGTTTAGGACAGTTAGTATTCGTTATCCCGATTTTATCAGTGAGAGTTACTTATCTTGGGTGTCGATATAGCTTATTGACAATATGTACAGTTTGCATGATCACAGTAGGACTTATTTTTACTACTCTTTTTCCTGTGCACATCCCCCCATCTAACCTAACAGTCTATGGCTACTGTTACTTTTTTGCTACTTTGGAAGGGGATGTAACCTTGATACATTTTGTAACAATTACTAATTTCTATAAGTATTACTAAGGTAGATTCTGACTCATTGGTATCACCTTCCTAAATAGTGGCTTACCATATTTTTTTTATTACACATTTAGTAGACATACCACTCAACATTTTCCATAGCAAGTAATGAAGGATTTTTCCATATATATTGGCATTAGATTTCCTCTTTTTATTAATCGTTCACAGATTGTTATTTGGGGAATGTCTCACTTTAAGCTATATACTCTTAGTTTAAGAGGGCTATCCAACGTTTTTGGTTCCTCTTTTTTTGGAACATATTTTGTAGTTTTTTTGTTTGTTTGTTTTTTATATATATCAGCTATTAATTTAAGTTTGGCTGTTGTGGTTTAAATTTGAAAGTGGCTAAAAATGAACTGCTTAAAATTAACTCCAGCAATACGCATATTATTAAAGAACCCTGGCAGAGTACTAGGGAACTTAGTTCCCATCTTAACTTCTCGTATTAGTTACCATCACCGTACAGGCATAAACCAACAGGGAAACTTTGTTAAACAGTTAACCCCTTCTTCATTTTCTTGTTCAAAGTGCGTACTATGGACAGATGCAATTTTTGCAAAGCACTCACTTTAGGTAGATTGGAACAGAGTTCTAGCCTGACTGAGTCATATGTGCAGGGGTGCCACTAGATTGCAGCAGAAAAGCGCAGATAGGAAGCCATAGGAGAAAGCAGGAAAGCCCAAAGGTTTTCTGGACATGATACTCTATAGAGGCATGTTTCCAAGAGCACATATGAGGATGGAAGAACCAGAGAGATAAACAGTTCTGATTACACGAGAGAATCTGCAGAATCCATTAAAGAATTTTGTGTTTTTGCATTCCAGTTATTTAACCAGCTGCACATCATTCACAGAAGGATAGATTTCCGGACATATAAGCGGAATATTTAAGGATTTTTTTTTAGAAACCTGACCTTACTAAAGTGGTTTAAGAATTAACTAACGTGTCATTCATATTAAATATTGTTCAGCTGTTTGTCAGCATTGCAAGCCACTCTTTAAACACTCACTACACATTGATCAATGAACTCTATGCAGCACTAAAAGTCAGCACTGCATAGAGCCCTTTAACTTCGCTCACAAAACTGTATCTTAGTGATCACACTAAGCCGTGGATTTTCAGGGGTTTAGACTTCTGAATGGAGACTCTCCAGGGTCTAAATAGACTCTGGCAGGGTCCCCAGGCTGCCACAACCAGATTTTGATGATCACAGTGTAAACTGCTGGGGAAAAAAGCTCTTTTCATAACTACACTGAGTGTAACTATGAAAACGGCCAGTAGATATGTTAAATAAGAAACACATTTTCTAATATCATAATTGATATCAGCAAAGAGTTTCCTAAAATATATGGTTAGGGTTAGTGGTGGGCTTAGGGTAATGGTAATGTTATATTTATGGGTAAGTAGTGTAGGGTTAGGGTTAGGGTAAGGTTAGCTGTAGGGTAGGGTAAGATTTAATGCTGGTATTAGGTTATATATGTTTTAGGGTTAAGGACGGTGTAGGGTTAAGATTAGGGTATGCATACGGTAAAAGTTAGTTAAAGCATTGGGACGGGTTATGATTGGTATAGCGTTAGTGTGGGGGTTGGTATAGGGTTAGCATTACCAAACAAATATTAATTTAATCTAGACAAATTAGGTTTTTAACAATCAGGACTCATACGTTAATCTATTTTGAGGGGTTTTTTTTTGTTGAACTGAATGTGTCAAATTTATTACAAGCCAAAAATGTGAAAACAATATGTTGTGTTTTTTTTTTTTTTTTTAACATTTTATTCACACATAATATTGTTAGGAAAACATATAGGATATTAAATGGCTTCCCTTTCTGTTCTTTAAAAAGCAATATATACTGTAATGAATATGTTCTGGTTCAGAATGTGTACAATTGCCTACGTTCTTAAGGGGCCAATTAATGTTATAGTAGAATCCAAGTTACAGCTATCAAGGGCCTGCATTAGTACTACTGCTTTACAAACATTTGTCATGTCACATGTACAGTTATTTTTAGTTGTCAAATTAGTAGTTATGTTATATGTAGGTCTTTATATGCCATTTTAATGGTCCTTCACCTGATATGTATCAATCATAAATGGCCATATATGATCATTAAAGGGACTCTATAGGCACCATAACAACTTCATCTTCATCATCAATGAAAACATTGGCATTTAGGTAATGTTTTCATTGCTGGCTTAACATGCCTCTAGTGGCTGCTGGGAAGATAGCCACTAGAGGCTGCTCGCAGCTATAACCCAGTGAAACACAGTTATAGCTCAAATAACTATTCGCGAGGGCTTTTGATTCCTCTATGGGGAAGCATTGGATTGGGTGAAATCATCAATCTTGATTATCTCAACCAGGGAGGTGGAGTGGCCACACTGAGAGCAGCATGCGGCAGGATGTATGTAAAGTAAATATTACCTTTTAAACACCTGTTACTGGGTGGGTGGACACCTACAGAGGTAGTCTAACACTATAGTATTCGTAATGTATTCGTAATGTATTCGTAATGCTATAGTGTTTCTTGATGTCTTCCTACCAGTTCTCAGTAGAACAAAAAGAAAGAAATGAAAAGTTACTGGAATGTCACTCTTATCTATCAATCCAACCTGACAAGAAAGTTGCGAGATTCTCTGCAGAAGACTAACAAATAGTCAACAAGCATGATTTTACCATGGCAAATAAGCTCTTTCAAAATTACCAACCAGCACTAAAGGAATACCAGAAAGGAACAATAGTGGAATGTCAAACATTCCTAGTGGGAGGTGATTTTAGGAGTTATGTAAGCGTTGTGGTCATAGCTTGGCTAATATAGCTTGGTTGCTACTTCTAAGTGCTGCTTCAAAGTGTGTGCTTGGAGATATTCTGGAGAAAAACTGGAGGTAATCTGAGGTATACAGGAGGGCAAAATAAAGGTTTAGATTTGTTTGATTTAAATTACTCACCTAATTAAAATGGCAGACTTAGTTCAGTGTAATAGTTGTTTTGCATTTGTTTCACATTCCACTTTTTGGAGATTTGGATGATGTCTAATCTGTAGACAGTTCTCTATATTGTGTCAGGAGATTGTATTTAAGTGGTAGAGGTTAACACAGTGAAGGAGTTTAAGCATGCGTGGGATAGGCATAAGGCTATCCTAGACTTAAGATAAGGCCAGGGACTAATGAAAGTATTTAGAAAATTGGGCAGACTAGATGGGCCGAATGGTTCTTATCTGCAGTCACATTCTATGTTTCTATGTGTAGCGGAATGGGCCTTGGGACGGTACCCTTATTCCTGCTATAGGCTGTCCGGGTCTTTCTCCCCCGGTTGTCCCCTATGTTTGTGCTTGCAGTCCCTGTGTGGGACAGATCCCCCTGTTATTGGATTATCGTGGTTTTCTCCTGCTCGCCTGCCCATTCGGTAAATACCATTCTCCTGGCCTACTACCACTGTCTTGTTCAACAACCGAACAAAGTACCAAATGGCAGGAGTGTGGAGTGTGCCGCTTGTTAACCCCAATAACCCCTGTTCACACCTCCACAAACCACAATTACATGAACATTCCAAGTGGTCAGCTGGGTGGCCGCTGTTCAAACAGGTACGAACAGAGACAGCTGTGTTTGGTCGTTGAGTGTTTGGAACTAAAATCGGGCACTTGACGGTGCAAACACCGCTGGGACTTCCACCTTCCATTATATTCGTGGGGATTCAGGTGAACAGAGTGGCATTCGAGGGGAGCAAACTCCTGAACAAGATACACCTAATGAATGTACTCACAAACAGTTTTTTTTTTATTGTTTTTTCATGTAGTTTATAGTCCAGAAAGAGACCGACCGCACATCCTGATTTCATGGAACCTTTTTGGGGAGGCGCCTCATGTGCGGTCGGTTTAAACTATACCTCAGTGGTGTTTTGGCTGCATTCGTGGGATCTGAGCGCTTTTCGGATATGTTGGGCGCTCAGATCCAGGCTATACGGGGATATAGGAATTAAGGGGGTACCTTATGGGGACATGTATGTTTTGGGGTGATTCATATTGTACATGTCCTGGACCTGAGAGTTAATGCAATTATGTTGTGTACTTTGTCTCAGTCTACTCTCAGGTCCAGTGGGGAATGCCCCTGGAATGTGAAATTGGAAACCCCTTGCATGGGGATTCCCATAAAAGGCTGTGTGTGGCTCCATTAAAATCAGTTATACCCCCAGAGCTGAGTGTCGTCCAGTTGCTGGGGAGGAGGTGGGAGATCCCTCTATTTGGCTGTTCCCTTGGAGTATTCTACTTCCTGAGCGTATGTTGGAGGAACCAGTAGAGGAGAGTCCCTGCTAGGACTAGAGCTCAGCTACACTATGTTTCTATGTTTATTTCCCCAAATAAATACATTGCTGACTGCAAGAATCAGATGAAAGTATTAACCTCTGACATTGAATGCCAAGGTTTAAACCAAAGAACTTCCTAGGCATTTGACCTAAGGCAGTGAGCAAAACTATATTTTGGTCTAATTGCTTATCAGTTATCAGCATAAACCTGTTGGAATAGACTTTGCTTGGGCTTTGTGGTTGCTGTGTTTTTGTAAAGCTTGTATGGCAATATTGCCATAAATTTTCAGGTGACAGGTCCAGAATGTTTGAATATTCAAGTGCCTATTTATATTTCCAGTTTTATCTTCAAAGATCTCATATAATACTTTTGATACAGTAACATTAAAGTGTGTCAAGACTTCAAAATGATGTAAATATTCAGGCAGTAACTGAAAACTAAATCTGAAATAACCACACATATAATAAGCATTTTGTCACGTTGCCATTATTTATCATACTTCTGATGCTTCCTTTACGTATGTAAGCAGTAAACACATGCAGAAAAATTCAGCTTGGCAGAAATATTTTTTTCCAAAAATTAAAGCTAGTTTGGGACACCTGAAACTTGTTCAGTTGCCAGTTCGACTTGTCTGAGTATCATCCATGAAGAATATTTGGGAAAACTATTCTGACAAACAAAAAAATGGTGCCATAAATGAGCCAATAACACACACAAAAATATATACAGTCATGGGAAAACGAATGTACATCCTATTTGGCTTCTATTGTTTTGTAAATATGATATTTATTTGTTTTGTCAAAATTAAGTAATAGTGGGACTCGCGGGTCTTAGAAGACATGTTGAGTTTGATAACAGTTTGAACAACACGCACTAGCGTTGGTAGCAGAGCATGCGGGTAAGCGCTCGGGCTCGCAGGCCCACAATGTTGACGGACACGCAGGTCCCTTATAATATTTAGATTTGTATATATGATTTTTATCTTTGCCAATTCTTACTGTTTACATAGACTTAGACTTAATTGTGGGCATCAGAGCGGGAGACTCACAAGTCTCTGTTCAGTACCTCTGGTGCTGTTTATGTGTCAAGCTTGTTATGGGCAAATGCAAATCTTACAAGTTTTAGAATGAAATGTTGTATTTCTTAAACTGTGTACTTTGTCTTTAAGAGATATTGCAAACTGACAAGGTGTTAGAAATGGAACATATTGTTTTTCATAGATGTTTCTTTAAGCAATAACCTCAGTGCATAATATGTTTGCGCCATTTTGTCCCAGACAAATTACAATAACAATAATGCATAAACAAGCTTCAAGGCTATGCTACTGTGGTAACCTTAAATAGATAAGGATGTTCAGACTTTAAGATGCCATCTTGAACTAAGTCAGGAAAATTTCCATGACGTATGCACCCTTTAGTTATGGCCTTGTATGTTTGCCAAGTTAAGGGAGGTCCTAAAATTAATAAAGTAAAAGAAGTGTTACTTTTTCATATATGAACTCCGGTAACCCTAAAATGGAGACACCTAAGGTATAAATAGGTGTACTTTTAAATGTTAGGTAACAGAGGAGAGACTTGGAGACAGACGCTGCTCCATCTTAAAATGGCAGAGAGGCTGACATGATGACATGTTCAGAAGGGTATGTTAACCTATTAATGATATTTGCAAGCATTTAGTTTAATCTTATAAACTCTGCTATAATGGATTTTATATGTCTATATTTATATTTTTATATAATAAATATCCAAAAAGACAAAACGTTATTGCTTCCAAGACAATCCTTATTTTATATTGTATTCTCAATTATTTATATATGTTAAATAGAGGATCTCTTACACTAACTATATCAAATTATGGCTAAGATATCTGTATGGTTAGCCCTACTAAGTTCTATGCTTTAAGACATTATAGTGGTAAATAAGGGAACCAGCCGCGGTTACAAGCTTTTTATGGAAGTGTGTGGGCATTCAGTTACCCTTAGTTTGGTGCGGTTTTTAGGCTTGCAGGTCGCGTACGAGTTATTACTTTATCCTATTGGTTATGGACCTTAGGCCTAGTGAGGCCCGTGGAGTATTAAAATGTTATGCCGATGTCTGGGGGTGCTTGGGTTATTGTTTCGTGTGGCCTATGCCATCCACTCAGTATGTTGCTATGTTTTGCCTGGCATGCCAGTGCTTGTTATTATGGATGTAGTCAGTCTGTCCCTCTATTTTTTTTTTCTTCCCCCCCCCCCTCATGCCATAGTGTCGATCCCTGTTCAGTCCATGGTGTGCCTATGCTACCCCTTTTGGTTTGGGTGCTTGTGTGCGTACTCCCATGTCGCTTAGGCCCTTTACCGTGTTTCGCTTTTAGTAATCTCCATCTCCTTGGCCTAGTCTTCTGTCAAGCCATGTGCCTGTTTGCTGGTGTCCGTCGGTTTATGTTAGCATTAGTGTAAGTGGGTCTGATGTCTTGTTTTGTTATGTGCTCGTAGTCCTATCGTGTGGTGACGTGTCTGCTCTGGCTTCTATTGTTTTACATATAATAACAATCATTTATTCTTTACCAATTTTAAAACTAGGTAAATACAATCTCAGATAATCAACATGACATATTACACCGTGACATGATTTATTTAACAAAAATGAGCCAAAATGAAGAAAACGTGTGAAAACATAAGTACACCTTATGATTCGATAGCTTGTAGAACCACCTTTAGCAGCAATAAATTTAAGTAAACAATTTTAGTATGACTTTATCAGTTTCTTGCATTCTTGTGGAGGAATTTTGTCCCACTCTTCTTTACAACGTTGCTTCAGTTAATTGAGGTTTGATGGCATTTGTTTATGCACGGCTCTCTTAAGGCCTGCCACAGCATTTCAGGTTGAGGTCTGGGCTTTTTCAACCATTCTTTGCTTAACAGTTAGTATGACCACCATGCTTGACAGTTGGTATGACCACCGTGCTTGACAGTTGGTATGAGGTGTTTGTGCTGATATGCTGTGTTTGGTTTTTGCCAAACGTGGTGCTGTGTCTTATGGCTACACAGCTCTTCTTTGGTTTAGTCTGATCCAGAAGTCTTGTGGTTTGTTCAGATGCAAGTTTGCAAAGCTAAGCCTTACTGCAATGTTCATTTTAGAAGAGGCTTTCTCCTCGCAACCCTTCCAACTAAACCATACTTGTTCAGTCTTTTTCTAATTGTACTGTCGTGAACATTTAACCGAGGCATTCGTCTGAGATGTAACTGATGTTTTTTTTGTAATTTCTCTGAGCATTGCACAGTCTGACCATGGGGCAATTTGAAATGATTATGGACAATGGAGTTTATGGCTCAATGCACAGGTATATTAAGCAGATGCTAATTTAAAATTTAAAAATTTAATTAGAAAAAAAACAAAGCCGATATAAATATTGTTAGGTATTGCTCGAGAAAAATAAATACATTTTGAAATAAGAAAGGTGCTAGCTGCTTCATTTGGAGCTATGGCTTTTTAAACTAGTATATGAGGGGCTAGAGGTCTGTGCCTCAACCAACACAGATCTGTCACTGCTACTCACCTGGTGCTGTGTGAAGGGATGACAACAAACTGTAAAAAATTTAATGGTATAACCCTTCACTCATAGGCAATAGACAGTCTCATTCACATTCTTCTATTACAAGTTAATCCCATTTCTGAGAGACAACCATAAACAAGCATGAAACAAACAATCCTAATGCATCATCACTATTAAAAATAATAATAATAATAATAATAATAATTTAATGCCATTTGCATCCCTTATTTGAAAATACAATAATGTGTATGGAGAAAGTAAAAATATTACCTGTCGTTTTTTCAAATAGTCAAGTGCAATTTGTACATTCTGTAGTCTATGAAAGCGCATTCGGCCTTTTTCACGTGGCTACGAAAGAAAAACATTATGTTGAGGAAACTTGGATCACTATGCACAGTACAGAGTGGGAGATCCAATCGTGTCTTTCCATCCGTTCTTGAATTGCATTTTCCATAATTCTTAGCCAGCCTCCAGAAGATCACGAATGACTGGCAGAGTAGCATGGGAAACATATGCCAACAACAGCTGGCAGGACATGATTGGACACCTCTGGTACAGAATGGCATCTGTTATACCCTTCATAACTCCACACCAAAACACATTCATCATGCATTAATGTGACATTTAAAAGGTTGTGATTAATAGAAAACCACATAAAAGTTTAAAAATGTAAATAAAATCACACTTTTCAGAGGTTTTTATCTTATTATCAAGTAGACTGGTGGCACTATATACTATATATTTACTATATGAGTACATTATTTTTTGAAGTGCATTATACATTTGGATCACAATGAGTATAGCAATCATGTTAAATGTGTGCTTTTTAATGTTGAACATTTATGTTCTTTGAAATAATATGGTACAATGCTTACACTTTCATAGTGATGTCCCGAATGGTTCGCCGCGGACGGCGACGGCGAATATATACTTTGACCCTGTACCTCACAGTCAACAGACACATTCCAGCCAATCAGCAGCAGACCCTCCCTCCCAGAACCTCCCACATCCTGGACAGCTCACTAAGAATGCAGCTTCACAATGAATGTAAAATGGATGCTGTCCAGGAGGTAGGAGGGTCTGGGAGGGAGGGTCTGCTGCTGATTGGCTGGAATGTGTCTGCTGACTGTGAGGTACAGGGTCAAAGTATATGTTCGCCGTCGCCGTCCGCGGCGAACCGTTCGGGACATCACTATAATTCTCAATAATGTTTCATTTATGATGTTGCTTGGCATCATGCATACTAAACAGGAAAATAGTTTCATACTGTTTATGCATACTAAAAGAAAGTAAAAAGTCTATTATAAAAATGTGCATCTCCCATCTGAGTTTTCAGTTAAGTTCTATTATAATGCCATTTATGATGATATAAATGTTTGCATTGCAGCAATATATAAACTGCTATTTATCAATCTGAATTGTTCAAACAAGCCCTGGTTTTCATGTAAGACACTTGCTTAGAAGAATACTTGTCAGGTTTAAAATGTGAGTTTGCCAAGCCTGCGTTGAATTGTGCTCATGTCACATATGTTGAATCTGTATTATATATACACTGTATATTGGAAAAGAAAAATATTGTGTACACCTTTTGAAAGTGCAGCTACTTTAGTCTACAGAGTGTACTATAGCAAACTAAGACACAGCAAAAAGCACATGTGTAAAAAAAGTAATACAACATCAATGTCTAATATGATGACAAACCAGCAACACAATTAACTTTTGGTAAGTGAATATATAGGCACATCTGGAAACTTTGCAAGAATTTTAAATATGTATACATTCCAGAAGAAAGTAGATACTGGTTTATTAACATATTAGCTCAGCACGTCAAGACTGGTATATGAAATATCTAATATATAATACATAGGGGAAGAGTTCTAAATATAAAAATGAATATATAATTAATGTTATCAACTTTAGTCAACAGTATTTACACTAATTATATAGTGGTATATAGTGGTATCACAATTAAAGAAACAGTACTGTCTTGTAGTCAATTGCTTTTATATGTTGTAGTACTCTGAGCCATATAAAGATATGTCTTGTATCATAGGATATAAGAGGAGACAAACAATTTCACAAAATTATTTAGAATTTAACATGTTTTTATTTTTACCAATTACTATACAGCTGGGTTTAGAACCATGGTCTGTGCTTTAAATATCCAAACATATCTGAATCTACTGAAGTCAACTGATGGCTATAAAATGTTGCCTTCCAATACATTAAATATAAAAATAGGCTGCTTCCTTACTGTTCCCATATACATATAATTGAACTGCTTTAAACACAAACAAAACCGATCCTAAAGCATTACTGTCTCTTTAAAATATACCAATGGCATGAAGCAAGGTAATGAGATACATTAAAATATGTTTTTAAAAAAGAAAATCCGTTTATTATTTCTCCATATTTTTAACTCAGCACCTTGTTCCATGCACGTAACACAGACACATGTCCATGCAATGTCCATGCCACTAGGAGGTGAAGTTACATTGAAAAACAGAACTCTGGCAGCCGATAGTGTGAAAATGCCATGAATCATGAATGGAATCTAACCTGTGAAACGGACGTTGACTATACCCACACACAGAAAAGTAAAATGTTTATACAATTCTCTCATAGCATATCCAAAGTACAGTTCAAGAAAACATGGCATTCTAAGTCAGCATTCCAATGGTTTTGTCTTTTTTTTATCATGGTTATTGCTTTTTTCCTCCCCACCCCACACACCCCACCAAAAAAATATATGCACTGCCAGAGTAAGAGAAGAAGAGATCAGTGAAAGTAGATGGCAACTAAACATAAACTGAGGAAATTGCTTACTGGAGGAAATGTGCTATGTCACAGCAAATGATCTGAGATGCATGTTAAAGGAACAGGGCCAAAATATAAATAATGTGGCTTGTATAAAACCACAGAATTTCAGTTTATTTAATGTTTTTAATAGTTAACGCAAAAATCTTATTTTTTCCTTTTTTTTGAGGCTGTACATATTATTTTAGCTCGTAACTGAGCAACATGTATATTTTATAATTACTGTTCCTTTAACAAAGGTAACACAAATAGAGAAAATATTCTTTGCAGAAAGTATAGAATTTTATTTAATACTTATGTCTACATTAATATACCACTTTTCTATCACTTTAAATGTTTGGCCTCAAAGGAGTTCTAGCATTTGGTAAATTATAACTCCAGAACATGATAATGAAAGAGATCACAATGTATTCTTCCTGGGAAACAATGTCTATAAAAACAGACAAAAAAAGGCAAAAAACAAAGCAAAACTAATTACACAAAGTAACCTAATAACTGCAGTTATTGGTCCTTTAGTAGTAACCTAGTAAAGGACCAATGTTAGGACATCATTTCTTTAAAATCTTTGGATTGTATTAATAGTTATAGGAAAAAAATGCATATAAGTCCTAGACCAGTTATTGCTAACCATAGCACTCCATCCTAGTCTCAATCCAGCCCCCATTCTTGGGTGGTGGGTGGTAGCTATTTAAAAATAAAGAAATGGGGTCGACATCTCCCCAACCAATCAGTGTGCAATACTTACATTTGAAAGCATGGAACGCCTTTTTAAAAAGCTCTTTCCGCCTTCAAAGCTCAATCTGCACAGAACACTCACAGAGCTCATATGGATTTTATTTTGTGACATGGTTTGGATTTCTTTTGTAACTCTTTTTTCTGGTTTGGATAATGGCTTTTTATTGAGCCTTTTGAGGAGATGAAGAATAAGATTTAAGAAAAAAGAAGACTTCTGAAGGCGAGTGAATGATTTTTTTAATTTACAGTTACTGTATCTAAAATAGTAGGGTCCCCACTATTATTTTTTTTGGAAGGGGTGGTGGTTAGGCACTTGGAGTTCCCAAGCAACTAAGGTTAAAGGTCCTAACTGTTTGAAAGGCTGTAACGTTTAAGGGTGTGGAGAATGGTATATGTCCACCCCCCAATTGTTATTATTACACCCACCCCCCAATTGTTATTATTACACCCTTATACGAAACCCTTAGTTGGAAGTATGGATTTTTACATAGCCGATAACTGCTGCCTATGGTTGGGGGCTGGTTTATTTAAGTCTCCTTCATGTTTTCTATTTTTTTTTTTTTTTTTTAAACAGCCACCACCTGCTGCTCATGGGTGGAGGCCTTGTTTAATTTCACATGGGGTAGAACTAATGATAGGTGTCCCCCGTATTTTAGTAGCCACCCCCACACACATAGCATGGCAGGTGGGGGCCAAATGGCATGTTTCATACCTCCTTAATAGTAATATTTACTTTTTTTTTTACGTTGTGTTTTTTAAGATTGGCTTGTTAGCCAGTCACCAGATAAGTCAACCCTCATGTCACCAAGATTTTTTTGCAACTATTTGCAACTGGTCCAATTTAATTCTCCAAAAATGATTGCATGGGTGAAATTTGTCCAAACCAAAACCCCACATGGATGAAACTCTGTTTGCACAACCCAAAATTGTTTATGAACAAACCATTATGTTTGACATGCACAAGTCTATAGGTTATGTTCTATTCACAATTCAGTCTGCAATTGTAAGCACTAACTACATTTTGCAGTGGAACCTACTGTGTTCTTGCAATAATTTGGCTATTGATTTATTTTACCTGAACACTTTACACTTAGCTTTAATAAAAATCTGTAGCTCAGGATCAGCATTTCCATAGAAAACCTAATTTAAGAAAGTAAGTGTGCATAATAAGCACATGGTGTGTTAACTTGCAATGATACAAATGTTATCCAAGTATATAGGGCATTTCCAATAACATTACCAAAACAATGGCATCTCATATTGCAAGATATTATCTAACTGGAAGCATAGATTGATCCAATAAATAGTCGTAAAAGATGCAACTGGTGGGGCGTGCTCTATTCCTGTAAGGCTGATAATCTAATTTAGGATGCAGACAGACTGAGTGCCAATAAATCATATACATGGTGACCTATTTACATTGATTATGCAGTAGTCAATTTATGAATAAAGTGTTCTTCCAGGAAGAATACAATGAGATGTCTCTAGATTTTAAATAAGATCTGGGGATTGGTTATAATAATGCACCTATTTGTTATGTGTCCAGCGGTGGTTTGACAATTTCATAAGCTGCAGTTGACAGTGCTTGTTGACGACCAAACTTCAATACACACCCTTGCACATTAATATAATTAATGTATATTGCTAACTTATATTGCTAACTTATTACTATATATTAACAAACTCTATAAATATTGCAATTGGGAAAATGTTTGCACACTTTTACATTTATTAAACCAGACATATATGCTGTTAGGACTTCAAAATCAATTAATAAACACACTTGTACATTCTTCTAAATGCAAAACTATACTGGTCACTGCATTGCTAAACATTTATTAGTACTGTTACGGGGGACACACCTACCCCCTTATCCTCATCCTCCAAATCCTCATGCTGATCATACTCGCATGCTTCCGATGAACTCACCAACCGTAAGGTCTTCAAAAAATCTCGTTCCCTTGGCTAATGAACACAACAGACAGAAAAAGAAGGCACGGCAGAGACACAAGACAGACCACAAATGAAAAGAAGAGCATGAAAAGAACATAATGGAAGGGAGGAGAACCAGACAGAGAGAAATTCTGGCACAGAGAAAGGAAATGATACTTAAGGATCCATCAAGAATAGATTTAAGATTTTGGTGCCAGAGAGTTATGAACGAAATTATTATCCCAGGTCAAACAATGCAACCAACTGGAGAAGGTCATTACGTAGGTCCTTTAGAGACTATGTAAATCAGCAACAGTGTTATATGTATAGGAACTTGTGAACTTGTATAAAACCGGTATGGTTCATATATCATAAAGCAGGTAGTGAAAAGGGCAGTTAAGTCTGTCTGATGAAATACTTTATTACAGCTATAAAATAATCCATGCTTTATTTTGAGAGAAGGATTTTGGTACATGTGACCACCTATCAACATTCCAGGCTTTTATTCTAGAAGTTGCGAGCAATAGATAATAGGGAACTGTTGGCTATAGTTCTACGTGCTGCCTATGTCCAGCCTCCAACACGTCAATCCACTGTCAAATAACTAACCACATGCAAATGATGAAGGAAAACAGAGACTGCGCTAGTACTTTCTCAATTGGTATATTTTCATGCTTTTGCAAACATATCTTATTTATATGGTGGCATTGATTAAATAATCAAGAACTACTGAACACCTATTGTTTTAATTAACCATTTAAGATCATATATAATTATAAAACTTAACCCATCAAAAAGCATATGGAGTGTTGTAGTATACAATCTCTCTATATGTATATGTTAAGGGCCAATATTAATATGAATTTATGGCTCCTAATGTGACTTAGATCTGGATTCATGTCTTGAAACAGCTTATATGAACTGCCATTTAAAGGGTGTATCTTGGAGCTGAAATGATATGAAGAATGTGCATCTGTTGCTGTGGGAACACGAGCTACAATAACAAAGTATAAACTAGCAGGAAAACAACACCCCAATGTAATGTATTGAAAATTTAAAAAAAAACAACAGTCAATCGGGGTTACTAAGTAATTTGTGGCAAATTAACAAGGGATCTGCCAGCTGTATGCCAATACGGCCAAATTTGAAAAATTCTCCAACTCACCCCTTTTTCTAATCAGCTATTGTTTCTTAAAATGTTCAAGTCGCTGGTCAATCTACCATAATTCAGGATTTACTGAATAAACACAAAAGTGTTTGTAATCCTATGATTAAATGTATATAAACTATTCAAATACAGTTAACTACATTGATAATATACTAGCAGTCTCTTCTATGGGACACTATTCTTTTATGTGTTTTTTTCTGTTAGGGTAACGTCAAATCTATCTACTTCAGTAGTGTTCAGGAGTGTTGTCTATTCAACTCATTAATACGAGCTAGTCTAAAATCCAGAAAGCGTGATTCCCGGCTCTCTGGCTGTCAGAAATGCAAGGCTTAATTTTATTATTATTATTTTTAGTATTTATTTAGCATATTCTGCAGTGCACTGTAGGGAAAATAGTAACAGAATTAAAACCTCGGTGCTTAGAGTGTCCCATTAATATGCTATGGAACTGCTTAGCTTTTCCCATAAGCAGTGCTTAATAATCACATAAAGGATTCCTGGGAGCTATAGTTCAGTGGTCAACATTCTATATAGAAGGCTATCAGCTGAATTACATCTAACAGATAGAAATGACACTTAGAGCACAAGTAATGCAGAAGTACAGCAGATCAGGGTGTGAAGGGACAGAAAGGCTGAGTTATGGAGCAACATTAATTTTTAGAAGTATATATTAATTAGTTAGTAAATCTGCTAAATCTCAGAGCATACACTAAAGCTATCTTCATGGAATACTATATGTATATTATATAAGTCGTCACATGTTGCACATGTAAAGTAACATGGTACACGGCCATTTTTCACAGACATACCTTTGTTATAAAGGAATAGTTTACATTACATACTGTAAGGAAAAAGCACTGATGGCATGTTGGGAATCTGCATGTTGAACAGTGAGCAATGTTATGTATTAAAGAGACACTGTAATCACTGCAATTGCTTCATCTCATTGAAAGGGTTATAGTGTCTGGAGTCCCCTGGCTCTGTCCTCCCATTTAACTTTAAACCATTTTTAATGTTCTAATGCTATAGAGTTCCCAACAGCATGTCCCTCCTGCTGCTCGGGCATTAGGAAGCATTAATCTGAGCAGCAATAGGTGGCTGTGATTAGCTGAGCACTTTCAGTCTATCACAGTGTCCATTAAGGGGATTCCAAAAACAATAACCAATTCAGTGTGTTGACATTTTTATAGTACCTACAGTATCACATTAAATATCTTCTTAGTATGAGGCTGACATAGATCTATCTGGCACCAAAAGTGTTTACAGTTTTAAAAATTGTTTTCCGTTTTTAGGGAAAACACATGAAATGTACATTAAAATATGAAAAAAAGTGTTATAGAACAGAGCTAAAAGGATGACATATAGAAAGTACAGAATTTAATAGATAAGAACAAGACAGATAGTGCTATTCTTTATCTTCAAAAATCTATAAATAAATCTCTTTTTGGGAAACCTCATTCTTGTAATGTGTTTTTTCCTAACACTAGATAGCAATTGGAGAAGGACTTACCAGGGTGTCACCGGACAGTACTTCTAGGAGGGAGATTAAGTTATGCCCATCTCGTAAATCTTCATAGAGGTCACCAACATGTTTCCGTACCTGCATAAAGCAAGGGGACTTATCAAAGCATATTCTAGAACAAGTGAGCTAGCACATGTTTCAAAGGCAAAATTTAGTGGATTATTTAGATTGATTGTGTTGTATGAGCAGTCAGAAAAAAAGAGTAAAAATGTACTTCTGAACAAAGCTGCAGAATTGGTGACACTTGAAATCATTACTTGAACATTAGTATGGTCAGTAATCTATTTTATCATTAACATTTACTGTAGGTTCTTATGTGAGATTTACAGTTGTGCTCAAACGTTTGCATACCCAGGCAGAAATTGTGAAATGCTGGCACTGCTTTTGAAAATATGACTGATCATGCAAAACAAATGTCTTTTATTGAAGGATAG
Organism: Pelobates cultripes; assembly: GCA_933207985.1. Classification (NCBI taxonomy): domain Eukaryota; kingdom Metazoa; phylum Chordata; class Amphibia; order Anura; family Pelobatidae; genus Pelobates; species Pelobates cultripes. The sequence goes on from OW240913.1 coordinate 145,339,229, forward strand.
CGATCATATGAAGCCATTTATTATCACATAGTTTTATGCCTCCTTTTAAATCATAATGATAACAGAAATCACTCAAAAGGCCCTGATCAATCAATCAGTACTGTTCAATCACTTATTAGGAAGTGAAAAATTTGGGGATCTCTTGATACCAAGCCAAGGTCAGGTAGACCAAGAAAGATTTCAGCCACAATTGCCAGAATAATTTTTCAGGATACAAAGTAAAACCCACAGGTAACTTCAGAAGAAATACAGGCTGCTCGGGAAAAAGACAGTGTAGTTGTTTCAAGGAGCACAATATATGAACGAAAATGAGCTGCATGGTCGAGCTGCCAGAAAGAAGCCTTTACTGCGCCAATGCCACAAAAAAGCCCAGTTACAATATGCCCAAAAACACCTTAACATGTCTTTAGCACACTGTAATTTTGAGTGACAAGACCAAAATATAGCTTTATTGTCACAACAATAAGCACTATGTTTGGAGAGGGGTCAACAAGACCTATAGTGAAAAGAATACCATCCCCACTGAGAAGCATGGTGGTAGCTCACTGATGTTTTGGGGGGTATGAGCTCTAAAGGCACATTGATGGCAAGATGAATGCAGCATTTTATCAGAAAATACTGGCAGAGAATCTGCATTATTCTGCATGAAGGCTGCTCATTGGACGCTCTTGGACTTTCCAGCATGACAATGACCCTAAGCACAAGGCCAAGTTGACCCTTACCAGCGGTTACAGCAGAAAACAGTGAAGGTTCTGGAATGGCCATCACAGTTTCCACTCTCCACTCTGGGGAGATCTCAAACGTGTGGTTCATGCAAGACGACCAAAGACTTTGCATGACCTGAAGGCATTTTGCCAAAACGAATGGGCAGCCATACCACATGCAAGAATAAGGGGCCTCATGAACAACTATTACAAAAGACTGCATGCTGTTATTGATGCTAAAGGGGGCAATACACAGTATTAAGAATTAACGGTATGCAGACCATTGAACAGAGGTAATTTCATTTTTTTTCTTTGTTGCCATGTTTTGTTTTATGATTGTGCCATTCTGTTATAACCTACAGAAATAAAAGAAATATATTTTGCCTGCTAACTCGTGTTTTCTTTAAAAACGGTACATATATTACCAATTCCCCAAGGGTATGCAAACTTTTGAGCACAACTGTACATTATACATGAGATACACACCTCCCAATGTCTGTTTTATTATATACCCAATGTGGAAGGAGTCTAAAAACAATGAATAAAAAGCAACTCTGGAGCAGAGTTCTAAAAGTGCAACAGTCACTATAGAATTGAAACCAGTGTCACTGGTTACATTTGAAAATACATTACTTTGGTTTATGAGACTGTTGTATGTTTTCAAGACATATTAAATTCATGCATAGTCAATATACTGGGCACTAGTCTTGTGCAAAAATACTTTAGTTTTAATGTTATTTTATTATTATTATAATGGGTTCAATAAAAACGAGTTTGAACCAATCCGGAAGTTTAATAAATACGACTACAAAGGTATATTACAGACAGACCGATTTGTTCCTATGAGGATTAAAAGTAATTAGATTGAGACATGAGAAGTCAGCAAAGAGAAAGCATACAGACTTAACAACATTTCTATTTCTCCTCCTCATGTGCAACGTGTACCTGGGCTGTACCCAAGTTTAACACAAATTGCAGTAGATGTTTTATTAAGTGGTGTAATGTCCAGAGCAGAAGTATACAACCTCTGGACTAACAGTCATCTTTAATACCAATGCAACTGCTGTTATTAAAGCTACCACTAGGTGGCCCTCAGCTGGGTTCCTTAACTACTTCAGAATTAGCATCAGGTTTACAGTGAGAGTTTCACTAAAATGATTCCAGGATCTTTGGGCTGGAGGCCGGGGCAGTAACTTAGTGACAGACTCACTTTAAAGAAAAAACATGACAGCATCATATAAATACTTGCACTGAAACTATATAAACAGTACAAAGCAAAATACACTGGCTTAGCAGAAAGCAAAAATATTCCCTATACCAGATAAATAGCTGATGAACAATTATTACGTTTTGCAATCTATGCGATTTATAAAGACATTGTGGCAGCATGGAATATCCTGCTTATTTTATCTACGCAGCTCCAGGCTGCCCTACAGTCATGAATTTGATAGGTCAATTTGTTAAGGAGCAATCTTCTTGGAAAAGGAGACCACCATGTTTACTTTGAAAATCACTCCACAAAGGGATAGAATAAAGTCCAAGAAAGAAAAGCATGATGTAGTGGTTATACCAGAGATGCCCTGGCACTACCTAACATGATTAGTCAATTCAGTCACCAATCTCAGTCTTCATGGGGAGCTGGAAGCTCTTGCAAGAAGCTTCTGTTAGATCTCCTGAGGCTATCCCGTCCTGCTTTAGCTGATCACTTTCCGCTAATGAGTTAAATCTTGTACCACCAGTTTGACAACCTTTTGATTACCTACACTGGGGATTACCATAACCACTATAGCTTACCGGTACCATAACCATTACAGCTACTTGGAGTGTTTCTTTAAACTGTCCTGTTAAAAGTTGATCAGTATCAAGAAGACTGCCACTGTCAGTACAGGGTGAATTAAGTTGCTTTTGTCAACTGAGCTGGAGTAGGTAAACCTGTTCAAGTGTGAGTATATTGCAGCTTGAAGCAACTGTCTTACCTAACAAAAAAAATAAATTTTATTTAACCAACTTTCCTAGCAAATATCACTTTAGTGGGCATATCACAACTTGCCTATTTTTTGCTTTTTACGCAGTACTGTGAAAAATGTTTCCATCACAAAGATTTCTTCAGTTTATATCAACAACAATGTCTTCATCTACTTTGAGTGCAGGTTCATAGTATGTTACAGCACAGTAGTGCTTTATACATTTTACAATTAGGTTTTTCTCAATTGTATGTATTCTATGCAGGTTAAAAAAAAAGCTTATTTTAGTCATCAATATCTTCTTAAATGTCAGTAGACTTAAAAATATACATTTCTAGATTTCAGGGTTATATACTAAAGTGATAATTCAACCTGAATTAAAAGCACATTTCAAACTTAAGGCCAGAATAGTTGAACTGAAAGCATAGCTGATTTAGAGAATTTTTCCAGTTCAGCTACTTTGACCTTAAATTTGAAATTCACTTTGAACTCTCCCTGAATACTCATTTTAATGAATAACCCTGTATATCTTTTATTTTTTTCTATTTTTAATTTACTGTTTTCACACATAATTCTATGAATATTTTAATTTGTAACCCTCCTTTTTCACCATTTCTTTTTTATATATATATTATTTACTAACTAGTGCTAAAGTTATGTCCAGGTCATATGAATGTGAACTAAATTTTGCATTACATAAAAAAAAGTTAATATTTCTATTAATTTTGATGATGCCATTATTTAACTGTACAAACATGAAACAAATGTACTTTTAAATTCCAAGTACTTTTAAATTCCGGGGCCGCATTGAAGGGGTCCATCGGGTGGTCCATGCTGTTAGGACCACCTGATGGTAATGAATATCATCATTAGAGGGGGCCCAGTCGCGCTGTTACAGGGCCCCCTCTGATGATGTCAGACACTGGGAGGAAGTGACTGCCCCGGTCCCTCCTCCCAGCATCCACTGGGAGCCGCGCGGGAGAGAAGAGGGAGTCAGAGTAGGAACTCTGACTCCCATCAGCCTGAGCCACTGGACCCCAGGGAAGTCACCCTCCTGCATCTAAAAGGTAGGTAATAGGAGGGTGACTTAAACATTTTGCATGTGTGTGTTAGTGTATGTGTCTGTGTGTGTGTGTGTGTCTGTGTGGTGGGGGTGAGCCGCATGGTTCAGTTTTGCACTGGGGCCCAATGGATTGTGGGTACGCCACTGGTCACAGCACCCAGACTACTTTTATTAGCTGAAGTGGTCTGGGTGCCTACAGTGTCCCTTTTACTACGCCATGCAAACAAAGATAGCTCTGCTTATTTAGATGAGTTAGCCTTTACACTAAGTGGCACGTTTTATACCAACTGAGGGTCTTCAAAGCAGTGATTATATTGAAAAGATTATATTTATTAAATTTGTTGCAGACAACGTGTTATATTGCCTTTATCTAGTGTGCTTGAATATAAACTATCATCGTTAATGGAGTTACACCAGCATAAATGACATTATTGAAATTCGACGACTACAATTTTTTTGCTCTGTTTACATGTTAAACATAGTAACCAAAGTTAGCAGTAAGTTAAAATAAGGGTAAATTTAAATGTCATTCTAGGCTGGAATGCTGCTGATCCACATACATGTAACACTAACAGACAGTGAAATGCTATCACTTTCTACAAGTAGGCATACAAACTTCCGTTCCCCTGCCAGTAATAATGCCCACTTATTTATTTATTGACTCACAGATGGTTATGACATTGCTTTTGGCACAGGCTGCCAACACAAATGCAGTATGCCAAAATAAAATGCATCCTACAAGGAAGAACTGATATTACTGTAGACATATTGTATATATTTATTATCTCATGTCCGGATTAAAGGGATATTTGATCAACCTACCTACAGCATTAACTTGAGTTAAGAAAATGCTAGGTATGCTCTGTACACGAAAACAGCACTCAGACTAAAGCTGCCACTGTCTGAAACATTCATTTCAACAAAAGAAATGAAAAAGAAACCAAAACGTTTTCAGATTGCCAAACCATTGCTATTTCAAGAGGTGTACCGCCAAAGCTTCTTCAGCAATTTTAAAGCGAACCTGTCATGACAGATATAACCTTGCAGTTTCCTAACAATTAGGTTTGACTAGTCTTATACAATTAAGTGATTCTTCCCTTAATTCTGATAAAGGCTCATGTTTTAATTTATTTACATTTCCCCTGTCTCCTGCTTAGAGCATCAATCATGTTTTTAGTGGGTGTGACACTTGCTGTAAGACACGCCTCTCCAGCATACCCATCTGGAAAGCCCAAGCAGGTTAAAAGTTCCCAACATTTTAAGTGAAAAATAAAATGTATATGCTCTTTCTCTCAAAACCCTTATTGCATGCCCAAAGCTCCTGAAATTATTCATCCTAAATAATTCTCTCCCCTCCTCGGGTTGCGGGTGCTGCTCTCACACAGAGAGTGCCCCACCTCTATAATTCGCCTTGCAGGCATGGTCAACACACTGAAATTACTGAGAGGAGGTTAAAGGGTTGTTTTTTTAACTTCCGATTTTAGAGAAATCTAGACATTTGCTTGCAATTTTGCTGGCATAATACATAGATGAAATCTATTTCTCTATCATTTAAGATTAAACTGTATTTGCACGTCATATTCCCTTGACCTCTCAAGCAGCTATAACATGCTAACGTATCTAACTTGTCATATATTAGCTCCAAACACCTTGTACAGTGAATCACCATCTCTTCTAGAGGAGTGCCAAGCTATTCAACAGGAAACTTTAAATGACTAATGTCTGATGTGTCAGTGTGTGGGGGGTTATATGGATACAAAAAGTACATTGTATAAAATAAAATTCTTCAGACAGCAACAAAATAAGGAAACGCCATTAACAAAGAAAAGTCAGGTGGGATATATTGGGAAGTGCAGCATTAAATTTGTATGTCTGGTAGACATTATATGCTTATGCACCACATATCTTAATTATGACTTCAAAGACAGCAGTCTCAGAAAACATTGATTGGAGCATCAGTATCCGTTAATTACCATTTTATATCAGATCAGTTAAAATTAGTTTACATTGCAAATATTGAGTCAGCAAAAATATAATGCTGTTAATATAATTGTTAAAAGAAGAAAAAAAATTGTGTGTTCTGTGTGATACATATTACTTTCTATCAAATTATTTATTTATAAAATATTTTAGAAGGAAAGATACATTGAGATTTTCTCTCGTTTTCAAGTATGTCCTGGGGAAATGATTTTCCATTATTTGTTATTATGTAAGTGACTATAGAGGTGGCTATGAAAGAGCTGATATAGGTTTACCTGACAGAATAACTGCTTATGTACTATGATGACTGCAGCCTTGTGTCTGACTGAAAGGCTGAAAGAAGAAACACTGAGGTACTTCAGCTTGTCTACAAGGAATTTCAAAACATTTATAGTGACTTTAAAATGACCCACTGAAACATCACCCCTGCCGATACAGAGTTGTAATGAGGGTCATGCAAAACATGCAGAGATCCAAGCATTCTACAGAGTGGAGAATTCCAAAGAAGTAAATGCACACAGCTATGTCTTTCATTGGAAAAATTCCACTATGGTTGGCATTAGAAAAACGACTATTAAAAAGAGCCCATAGAATCTGGAATGTAGTTTGGGACATTGCATAATGGTAAATATTATCAATAGTTTTTCCAATAGCGGCATGCTTGCCATAAAAAATCATAATACAATATATATTTCTCTTATATTTTCTCTTTCTTTAATTACAAAATCAGGTGGGGTTACTGTCTTAGCTTGTAGTGGACAATAAATTCTGAGGTAACATTCTAGCAAGTAGTTTTCTAGAGAGAGCACAAACTACATGCAAATTGCGTAGGACCACCTTTGAATTTCAGGGAGCTGAAAAGCTCTGGAAGAGTTAATAATAAAACAAAAATTTACCAGCCAGCTGACAAACTACATTTTTCTAGAGGCAAGTAAAAAATGATCAATGTGTCTGCAAATGTCAATATTTTAAACAGTTAGGTATCAGTCCTATGTTAAATTAAAAAAAAAAAAAAATTCTGAATTCTAAATATTGAGCCATTTTTCAAACAGAACGTTTTCACATTTGCTGGTCGTTTCGACTATAGACTGAACATGGAATTAACACGCAAACATTCAGACTGCTATTTTGACAACCTTCTTTAATTTTCCTCAAACAATATTAAAGTACCTTTAGCAGTTCAATAAATCATTCTGTGAAAGTACTGGTGCATTTAATGACTCCTAAATTCCTATATAATTGGAAGATAAAGCAATCAATGTGGTCACATTCTGAACACTTTATTTTTCCTTCATAACAAACTGCTTCAGATTCACTGTGAGACTTGTCTATGCCTGTTTTTGTGTTTTTGTGCTCTTTCAAAATAAAAGTGCTGGGGATCACTTGGCAGAGACTAAAGTGCTAGCCTACATTTAGAATAATATATGTCTTTGTGAATGTTTTCTACAGTGTGGAGCAGACAGAACAACTTGAAAAACAGCATTAGGCAGAAGCCAGCTCACAAGGTGCCTGTACAGACATAGATTTAAGCATTTAAATAACTACCTCTGCACATTTCACATCATTTGTTATAAAGCAACAACTTCACTGTATCAATTGTACTAATATGAAATTAAACCCAAAACACCCTGCACTAGAATGCGTTGATTTAAAATAGGGAAGTCTGACTGAATAAAAGCCAGATTTGCTAAATGTAGGTCATATAGCCAACAGGCAATGGGGCAGAGTAGGAAAACCTTTCAGTTCAGGGACTATACAGACACTCAAGGAGCCCTTACAACTTTTGCCCCATACACACATTATGCTGAAAGGAGACTCCGTGTCACTGCCTCCTAGCAGATAATTGCTGAGGTCATTTGCAAAATTCACTACAGCAGCAATACTGCCCCAATAACATTGCCTCAGTCAGCATAGAAATAAGCAATTTCGTATGCCTGTACAAATATGTGTACAGTATGTGAATGCTGCTTAGGCTAACCTTTACTAACCAACTGTGTGAGAGTGTGAGTATCGAGTAACAAAGCATACATGATCTAAAAATCGTTTCTACCCAGACACCCGCTTCAGTTAATTCCCATAGAAGACTATAGTAGTAATTAGAATTTCCCATTAATGGGGAATCCATTTTAGTGTGTTGCAATACGTTTGCACTTCGATATGGACCTCTTGTTACCTGTAAGTTACTTGAATATTTATTATGCTCGAACACTGATCTATGTACCTATGGATGTAACCTGTAACTATCTTCATGGGTTCCTTACTGTTATATCATTTTGCCTATGTCGGAGGCATGTGTACGCATAATTTTACCTGTTTTGTTTGATCGACTTAAAAATGAAAATAAAGATTGTCAAACAAATATGTATCTCTAGCAATACTGTTTAGTGGGTTAGCTGGTTACTGAGCAAGATGCTGTGACTAAAGTACCAGTTCCCAGAATTCACGGTAGGGTCAATCCTAGACACATTGTCTGAGATACAATATATATAAATGTGGCCTTTTCTTTTATTGAAATATGTTATGTGAGCATTACCTACCATAAGGGCAACAGGAAATCTAGATAAATTAGTTTTCTAGACATCTGAGCTTGTTGTGTATACATAGCCAATGTGGGCAGGACAAATCATGGAAGACCAGTAGCTTAAAATTCTTACAAGTTTGTCAACCTGTACAGGCCTGAACACCGTGTACAGAGCACCAATAACTGGCTATGACTGGGCTGTGTATGTTATTCTGCTATAGATCAGGGGTGAACAAACAACAGCCCCCTGCTCTTGATCAACTTTCAGATACCCAAAGTTAAGAAATGCAGCTATTTACTAATAAATGAAACACATACGTAAAAGTTAGATTAGTGTCAGCTTAAGGATTTAGCTACATGACTTATAAAACATTATGGCAACTATACTTTCCAAACGTATAGTACATATTGTTATGAGTTTTGGAACCTATATAAAAAAAATGTAAATTAATCATCCCATTAAATGATCAAAGAAAGTTAGCACAGAAAACAAATTTTAAAAAATAGGTCACAAAATTTTAAAAACCGTTTAAGACCTCAAACAAAGCCCAACTTGTTCTTTAGGGATTAATTCACAATAGTCATTTAGCATTGATAAAGAGGGTGCTGGGAGCCATATGCCCATGGGCCACAACAAGCAAAGGGAATGTTGGCTACCGCCACACTCAATTCCTCTGCAGATTAAAATAGTAGGTAGTGCTGTAGGAGTGAAACAGATTCTGTGTCTCTCAGGGATGGATTCGTTTTTTCCAGGGCCGTCTTTAACACAGGGCAAACGGGGCAGCTGCCTCAGACAGTATGTGTCTGTGTGTGTGTCAGTATGGCTGTCAGTGTATGTGTCTGTATGTCAGTATGTCTGACAGTGTGTGTGTGTGTCAGTCTGTCAGTATGTGTCAGTGTGTGTGTGTCAGTGTATGCGTCTGTGTTTCAGTATGTCTGACAGTGTGTGTGTGTGTGTGTGTGTGTGTCAGTCAGTATGTGTCAGTGTGTGTCAGTATGTCTGTCAGTGTATGTCTGTCAGTACATGTGTCTGTGTGTCAGTATGTCTGACAGTGTATGTGTCTCTGTGTGTCAGTATGTCTGTTAGTGTGTGAAAGTATATCTGTCAGTGTGTGTCAGTATGTCTGTCACTTTATGTGTATGCTTGTGTCAGTATGTCGGTTAGTGTATGTGTATGTGTGTGCCAGTAGGTCTCCGTGTGTGTCTGTATGTGTCAGTGTGTGTGTCAGTATATCTGTCAGTGTATGTGTATGTGTCTGTGTGTGTCAGTATGACTGTCAGTGTATGTATCTATGTGTTAGTATGTCTGTCAGTGTATGTGTTTGTGTGTCAGTATGTCTGACAGTTTATGTGTCTGTGTATATGTGTGTGTGTGTGTGTGTATCTGTATATTGTCATTGTGTGTACATATATATCTGTATGTAGTCAGTGTGTGTACCTGTGTATCTGTATGTAGCCCATGTATGTATCTGTGAATCTGCATGTGTGTCAGTGTGTGTATCTATTTGTCTGAGTATCTGCATGTGTGTCAGTGTGTGTATCTGTTAGTCTGTATCTACATCAGTATGTCTGTATATCAGCATGTATGTCAGTGTGTATATCTGTGTATCTGCATGTGTTTCAATGTGTGTGTGTTTGTGTGTGTGTATATCACAGTGTGTGTGTGTGGCAGTGTATGTGTAAATGTATCTACATTTCAGCATTCAAACGCCAACACTACACACAAATACACCCCTGCATTTAAACATCAACACTACATACAAACACACCTCTGTGTTAAACAATAAAATTAGATATAAACAACTGTGCATTCAAAAACCTACACTACACATAAATGCATGCATGCATTCAAACGCCAACCCTGCATTCAAAAGTCAAAACCACATACAAACACACCCCTACATTCACACACACAGACACTGCTCAGTGCTACATATAACCCTGCAACCATGGGAAACTGGTATTGCACTAGGGCCCTTTAGTTCTGCCACTGTGTTGGGGTGGAAGGCAAGATTGCATGCAGGGCAGAAAAAAAAGTAAGGGTCCAGGCAAATGCTTGCCTGGGGGTCTGATCAATCTTAAAGACAGCCCAGGGTTTTTCAAGCACCTAGCAAACTCCAACCAAGGAAATCTAGTTTTGAGATTGCGCACTGAGTATTACCATCCTCTGCAAACTGGTGTCATACTGTGCCTCTACGTTATAGCACCATACATTGGGTTTCTATATTGAGATAATAGTAGTATACTTTCTAGGATAACTGCAGGATCAACAGATGATTAGAAAGTGTGGCTATAATGACAGTTTAAAGTTTTGCTTTATGACTTCCAGTGGTTTTTCCCACAGCAAGTCATAAAGTACAGGACTTTCAATACTTCCTCAGTGTAAAGAGTTTCTCAGGACCTGCCATGCACAGCTTACAGTGTTAACCCAGTGCTGGGCTCTCACACACTGACAAGCCTGCAAATATTATTCAGCTTTGATATTCTCCTGATAGTGACATGGCTTCCTTAACTCACTATAGGTCGCACATTCAATTGCTCCATCCACTAATCAACAGTAACATAGAAACATAGAAACATAGAATGTGACGGCAGATAAGAACCATTCGGCCCATCTAGTCTGCCCAATTTTCTAAAAACTTTCATTAGTCCCTAGCCTTATCTTATAGTTAGGATAGCCTTATGCCTATCCCATGCATGCTTAAACTCCTTTACTGTGTTAACCTCTACTACTTCAGCTGGAAGGCTATTCCATGCATCCACTACCCTCTCAGTAAAGTAATACTTCCTGACATTATTTTTAAACCTTTGTCCCTCTAATTTAAGACTATGTCCTCTTGTTGTGGTAGTTTTTCTTCTTTTAAATATAGTCTCCTCCTTTACTGTGTTGATTCCCTTTTATATATTTAAATGTTTCTATCATATCCCCCCTGTCTCGTCTTTCCTCCAAGCTATACATATTAAGATCCTTTAACCTTTCCTGGTAAGTTTTATCCCGCAATCCATGAACCAGTTTAGTAGCCCTTCTCTGAACCCTCTCTAAGGTATCAATATCCTTCTGAAGATACGTCTCCAGTACTGTGTACAATACTCCAAGTGAGGTCTCACCAGTGTTCTGTACAATGGCATGAGCACTTCCCTCTTTCTACTGCTAATAACTCTCCCTATACAACCAAGCATTCTGCTAGCATTTCCTGCTGCTCTATTACATTGTCTGCCTACCTTTAAGTCATCAGAAATAATCACCCTAAATCCCTTTCCTCAGATGTTGAGGTTAGGACTCTATCAAATATTCTGTACTCTGCCCTTGGGTTTTTACATCCAAGATGCATTATCTTGCACTTATCCACATTAAATGTCAGCTGCCACAACTCTGACCATTTTTCTAGTTTACCTAAATCATTTGCCATTTGGCTTATCCCTCCTGGAACATCAACCCTGTTACATATCTTAGTATCATCAGCAAAAAGACATACCTTACCATCAAGACCTTCTGCAATATCACTAATAAAAATATTAAAGAGAATGTAAAAAGACTTTCCACAGGGATGGACTAGGTAACTGCTCAGGGTGAAAGCTGCAGGAAAACATTTTTGAGTCTGGGCATGCCAAATACAATTTTTGTTAATAAATAAGGTTCAATTGTGCCCAGGACTGGTGCAAGGATTTCTGCCGCCCTAGGCAAAGATCCATTTTGCTGCCCCCTCATGTTACTCACTGACATACACACACTGGCAAACACACCCTCACTGAAAGACACACAGACACACACATTCACTGACAGACAGGCACACACTCACTGACAGACACTCACTCACTGACAGACAAACACACACACACACACACACACACTTACTGACAGACATACTCACTCACTGACATACATACACTCACTCACTGACAGACACACACACTCACACATATACACTCACTGACAGACACATACACAGTCACTTACTCACTGACAGACACACACAGACACTCACTGACATACATACATAAAATCACTCACTGACACACACACACACACACAGACACTCACTGACATACATACACTCCCTCGCTAAAAAAAAAAACCACACACAGGCAGACACTCACTGACAGACACACACACACTGACAGTCAAACACTCACACACTCACTGACAGACACACACAGGCAGACACTCACTGACAGACACACACACACACACTGACAGTCAAACACTCACTGACACACAAACAGGCAGACACTCACTGACACACACACTCACTGACAGTCAAACACTCACCTCACTGGGGTCCAGTGTGGGGCAGCTCCTTACTCCTCCTGCCCGCTGTTTAGCATGCCAGGGCCAGAATGACGTCATAATCAAGCTCCTGGCATCACAGAGCAAGAACAGCCTCCCTCGCTGCCTGGCTTCTCCTTCCCCCTCTCCTCAGGTCACTGACATTTGTTGGTAAGCAGGTGCCTGCTCTGCCTTACCTAGCACAGCTTTGAGGGCACCCTGAGGTGGCCAGATTGCCACCTCCTGGCCTCCGCTCTTCTCGGCGCCCCCACCATCAGGCACCTTGAGGATCGACCTTGCGCTGGGGGCGGCTCAAGAGGCAGGCAGTTCACCAGGAAACATCCCGTGGGCGCCCCCAGCAGGCCGGCGATCTAGGTGAATGCCTAGTTCACCTAAAGGTTGCACCGGCCCTGATTGTGCCAGCCTAAAGACTGCTAAATCATCATATGAGTTGTAGTACATTCAGGTGTCTAAATCTTAGCATCCTTGTATTTAATGAGGAACTTTTTACTGTGGATGTTATTTACTTGTGCCATAGAAAAACAAGTATGCTATACCAAATCTTCAATACTGAAAAGCTGTACTTAACGCAGAAATAGAGAAATGGATAATGTTTTTTTATGAGAGGCACCTGTTATGACTTAAAGGGTTAGTCCAATCTCCGTGACCACTTCTGCTTTTAGAAGAGCAAGCAATCTGTATGTGCAGCATTTCAACATAAAACCCTTGCGCTGGGGGTCTAGTTGCACCCGAACACACATGACTTAGGCAGGCCAGAACTATGCAGAAATTACATTTGTTATCAGCATGCAATGCGCAGTCTCTAAATGTCAATTAAATAAAATGTCTTCTGTAAAATAAGCACTGCCTGCCCTCGCTCATGCAACCCTCCCCTTTCACTATAGCACACCTTCATTTTTTAACACATCCAATTACAGCATAGCTTTCATTATAGCTTACCTCCCATTGTTGCACCTCCCCTTTCTAGCACAGCTCCCATGAATGACCCTCTCCATCTCTGTATCAGAACACCCAACAAGCACTCACCAATGGTGTGGCTCGGCCAATCAGAGGAGCCCTTCACTGCAGGGTTCACACAGCGGTGCAGCTCTCTGTCACATCCTGTTCTGTTCTGTGGAGATGTCTGGCTTTGGCTTTTGGTATCTTTTTACAATTCTTGTTTAGTTTTTCTTGTTTTTTTCTGGTTTTCTGGGTTCATTCTTTTATTCTGTTCCTGGAATTCCCAGTCTCCTGGATTCCTTTAAATGTTTGTTTTTTGTTGCCACACCCATTCCTTTGCCATTGAATCCTTTTTGTTTTAGTCTGGTCCTGCAAGCTGTGGTCTCATTACCTCTGCTCCTTTCTTTGCAGGTAAGTACTGTGTGTGTTTTATTGTATATTTAGTCATGCATATCTAGGCAGTTAGGACCCACCGTAATTGGAGTACTTTGGTGCAGTGGTGGGCTGCATACATCTTGGCCATTTATGTATGTCTAAATCTCCAATGTTTTACATATACAGTACTTAGTTATGTCTCCTCTTGTTTTGACTCGTATCTCTTGTCTTGTTTTATTTTGTCTTCCCAGTTCATGTACAGTCCTGTCCTGCCCTGTTCATGTTTCCCTCATGTCTTGTGTACATGTTCTGAGTTCTGCTTTCTGTCCTGCTCCGTTTCTGAGTTCTTCTAGTCTTGTCTTGTTTGGTGCCTGTTCTAGTCTTGCCTTGTTTCTAGTACTGGATTCATTTCTGCTGCATCCTGGGAGGTCTACATATTATCACCTAGCCCTTGGGATCCGCAGAAGCTGCATCAGCGTCCTGGTATGTGGCTGCACAAACGCTGGTGCTCAACACCAAGGGGGCATGTTGTTACCCTGCACCAGGCCCTGATAGTCCATTTCCACGCTGAGACTGATCATCAACAGGCACTCAGGGGTCCCGGTCTCCACCACCCATGACACTCTCCCAAGCAACTGGCTCCCATCTTCACACACCAGGCTCTGCTTTTGCGCAATGAGGTACATGTCAAGTCAGCTCCACTGACACTGCTTGCCAAATCACTAGACTGCTCATGGAGAGATCTCCCAGCATTAAACCATGTGTTAGTGAGTGCCATGGCAGAGAGACAAGGTGGGGGCTGTGTACTATGTCTGGAGAATGGCTTTGACAGGGAGCAGCCCTGCTTGAAGCACCTATTGCACTCTTTCCTGGAAAAGCATCATCATGGAGGTGTTTTACACTTTACTGTTCATCCATGCAACGTTCTTTTGGTAAATTCCCTCCCACCATTCCCCTCTGTGACAAACACTCCTACCCACAAATGTTTGCCATGGACTCCTGGAAGAGAGTGGAAGCCGGCATCCTGCCCACCTACTTTGGTCCAGGTCTGAGACGGTGTTCAGGAGTTACCCTGCCCAGCCGCCATTAGCAGCTTTCCCTGGTTGCCTGAGACTAAGGGGAACAAATGCTACCTAAGAGCCAGGCGGAGCATCCTGTATTGCAGGGGCTCCCGAAAAGTTGAATGGCAAGAGCACCAAATGCCCTGGAACTATTTTGGATATAGGACCATGTGTGCGGCCGGTCAGAACTTTAACACAGTGGCATTTCCCCTACACTGCATGGATCTGAGCACTATTTGGAGAACTTGGGCGCTGAGATCAGGGCTATTTAACAATGTATTGTCTGTGGGGTCCCCTTGTTCGCAAATCATGTTTAGTCTTGATTAGAAGATTGTGCTTGTCCCATTCTAAATATGATAAAAATGAGGCTTGAGTTAATCTCTGGGTAGGTATTAATGTCTCTTTTGGATATTATATTGAAACACAAGGCTTGTTCATATTAAAGGACTCCTTATCAAACAGGGAATGAAGACAAATGGCCAATGAGAGAGTTAGTTTTTACTGAAACCAGACTTCCAGGCCACTTGTGTGTGACTTCTCACACCTTGCAGAGTGGCTCTGTTGGGGTCCCAGCTTCAGAGAGGAATTTGGGTTGTACGCTCTGTCCTTTAATGTGATCGTATTGACCCCTTTTGAAATAGACAGTGTCATCTCTGCCAGGCAGCCATTTCATATATGCACTACACAAATTGCATTAAATGACAGTATTCTATAGGGCAACAATGAGTTGTAAACCCTTGCCGTGACACCTCCCCCAGATGAAAGACAGAGTGGGAGAAGGCTTTCATGCCTCTACCTTGCGTATTGGTACTTGTTCTTTTGTTGCCTTCCCACCCACTGCGCTCATGTAGTAGCACTAAGGGAAAGAAACCAATGAAGGGATCTGAGTGATATTTCGGCAAAGTGTGCGGTCTCGGTGTGATCTCTCATTCGGTAGTTAGGGAATTTCCCGAACAGTGTTGTAGATTACTGTTCGGGAAACGGATGCTTTATCCCCATAGCTTAAAGGACCACTATAGTGCCAGGAAAACATACTCGAAACCAGCTCCCCCAAGTCATTGCCCAGGATAACGTCTGCTGGTAAATCCTGCACGAGGCCCACTTCCACGTCCCCTGACCCCGCTCCCCAATTCAAATGTACCCTGGCAGTGGGAATCTTGTAGATGGCTCCCCCTACCACCCATACTGCCACGCACTCCCCAGCTGGTTCTTGGGGACCAAGTGGCTGCGAACCAAGGTTATGGTGGCCCCAGAATCTTGCAGTCCTTGAATACGTTTTCCCTCCATGTGCACCACCTGGCGATGGCCTTGGCGGTTGTCGGAAGCAGTCTGTACCAGGTTAACTTCATGCAGGATTCCCAGGGGTTCCTCGGTAGATCCTACTGAGTAAGGTTGCTGTCGGGGTTCACTCTGGTAACAATGTACTGCTGCCCAGTTACTGGAGGGATTGGTCTGGTTATTCCATGCTGGTCGGCTTCTGTTCCGGGGACATTCTCGCTGCAGGTGGCCCTGTTGATTGCAGGTGTGACAGCGGATAGAGGACCGGTTGTTATACCTGGGTGGTGGTTGGTAGTTTCCTCCTGCGGGACGGGATGGCGGAGGTGCGACTGTAGTTGGAGGGGGTGCTGCGGTTCCGGTGATATGACACGGCTGTGTCCATTGCGCCCTCCTGGCATCTTGGTACTCGTCTGCCAGTTTTGCTGCCTCGTGTAAGGTGTGGGGTTTTCGGTCCCTCAACCAATTTTGTAAGTCCAGGGTTAGTCCTTGAAAGAACTGCTCCAGTAAAAGCAGTTGTAGTACGTCTTCCACGGTGGTGGCTTGAGCTGCTTGTATCCGTCCCTTGGCGGCCCTCGTTAAACGCTGTGCCCACTCCGTGTGGGAGTCCCGGTCCTGTTTTCAGAGTTCTCGGAACCGCTGCCGGTATGCCTCCGGGGTAATGGCATACCTGGTCAGGATGGCCTGCTTCACTTTCTGGTAGTCCCTGCTGTCTTCATCTGACATGGTGCGGTAGGCTTTGGCTGCCCGGCCAGATAGTTTGCCAGCCAGCAGGGGTACCTGGTCGGTTGCGCTGATGTCTGTAGTTGGCATAACCTCTCAAAGTCCTGCAAATATCCATCAATGTCCTCTGTGTCGACATTTTTGAAAGCGTGATAGGGAATTTTGGGCTTTCCCTGAACAATTCTGGGTGGTGTTGGAGACCCCTCTCTGGATCTCTGGTCTGCTTGTTGCTTGGCCATCAAATACTGGTGCACGTCGGCCATTATCCATTCCACCGTTTCTGTGGAGGGTGTTCCGGGGAAAAATGACAGCCGGCTCCTGAGCTCTTTTTCAAACTCGGTCTGAGTTTAAGGTGCTGCAGCAGCTGCTCTGTCTCCCTCCATGAGCTCAGCAACGAGAGTGGCTTTGGCTTTATTGCTGGCAATGATTCCCCTTGCTTCCACTAGCTCCTTCAATGTAGCCTGTTTCAATCATGCATAATCTGTCCCCATTCACCGTCTGTTCAGGTAAATCCACATACCCTAAAATTCTGGTTTTCATGCGAACGGGGATTTCCACAAATTGCTGTTCTGTCTCCTTTGTTCGTGCCAAATCTGTCGAACGCCGTTCTGCTGTGCGGTTTGAATCCCATCGCTTGCCACCAATTGTAGCGGAGCAGCAAGGGTTAATCCACAAGCTCTCCGCTGTTAACCAGGAATCAGCATACAGAACACAGGTAGAGTAGTATAATCCCTTTCCCAATGACTAGACGACACATAGTCTGGGAGTCAACTGAGGGCTTTATTAAAAAGTCACCAAATTTATCCGGTTTTCCAGACTGATTCAGCAGGAGTTTTAATCAAGTGTACTGTATGGGAAACTGACCATGCAAGGTCGTTTCCCAGCATCCCCTGCTCTACAGGGACAGTGATGACATCAACAGGCACAGATAATTACATTAACAGTTGGTACAGAAAATTATAGTATTTTACATCAAAATCCATAACTTGTACAATTTCCCACAGATTTGACCGAATGACCCCTCATTAGATCACAGGGATCTGAGTGTACAATATCACGAAGTACCGCTCAGATCCCTGGAGAAATAGCCGAACGCCATACAAAATACTGTTTTAATTGAACCAGGTCTCAATGAAGAGATTAAATGAAATGAAGCATTTTGGCGAAAGAGGGGATCTCCCAAACGGCCTGGAAGTCCAGCGGTGTTTGGAAATCAAGTGACCGATTTTAGTTCCAGGCACTCGACGACCAAACACCGCTGAACTTTTAGCGAACAAAGATGGCCGCCGCCACGTGTTCGGTATACGAACAGCGGCCACACACGAAAACCATTAACATCAATTTGAAACAATGTTGCATTCCGTTAATGAGAGACACACGACCTCCTTGGTGTGGTCTCTCATTCAGTAGTTAGAGAATTTCCCAAACAGTGTTATAGATTACTTTTCGGGAAACGGATGCTTTATTTTACAGTCCCGAACACAATTTAGAATAAGATAGTCTTTTACAGTCCCAAGTGGCAAGGTTTGCCACAAAGTTGTTATGGTGCCACAAGAACCAGGCTCACTCTTACACTTTTTGAACAGTGTAGAACAGTTTCTTACTATTTTTGAATAATTTAATCCCAAAGTTGCCTCCTGAACTGATCCTAGTTTCCCCCAGGCAGCACTCAGCTTCTGAAATTTCAGTTTCAGGAAGCACAGAGTGCTGCCAGGCAGGAGTGTTGCTGACTGGCTGAGAGCGGTCGGCTTACGCTCTTAACCAATCAGTGACTCCCGATAAAAAAAAAAAAAACTGTCTGCAAAAGAAATGTACATTTTGCAACCCAGTTTTGTGAATGGGGAGTCACTGATTGGCTAAGAGTGCCAGCTGACCGCTCTCGAGTAATTTCGCTGGCAGAATACGAAATTCACCAGTGAATTTAAAATTTTGCCAGAAAATTTTACATTTCACCCCTGAACGGAATGGAACTCGGTCTTTAAGTGAGTTATAAGGAGCTATTAGAAACAAATAAATAAATAAATAATGCACAATGATGTTTAGTATGATATTCTTGTTCAAATGAGCTTTACATTCACCAGCAAAAACATTTTTCATCGTCCAGGTTTCAAAACTTGAGGGGTGCGTTAGATTGGATAGCGCATTGAATTAGAGTAAATAAAGCATTCACTTGTTCCTTATTTCATATTGCTAAAGATTTATTTTATTCTAATTAACAAAAAAAAAAAACAGCAACAAAAAAACCCAAATGATATGAACATTGTGCCAATGCAAAATATCAAAATATGTCCCAGATCTTGTTGAGAAAAAAATGTAGTAAAAAATGTAATACTGTATCATCAAGGAAAAAAATATGACTATAAATATATCAAAATACTCTTGGCTACATATACTATTTTTATGACTATAATCATTGTATTGTTGGTATCAAAGTGATTCAAAATAAAATCTTACTTATTCTGAATTTTGAAAATATAAGTTTTTTACAATAAAATAAAAGTTTTTTTATTTACCTTCAGTAAGTGCTGGTTTATCCATTTTGTAAATGTCTTCTTCTGCACTTTGTCTCTTTCATCTGTAAATAAAATGGAAAGGTCAGTACAGGAGCCCAATAAGATGATTTAATAAAAGCACAGAGTGATAGTAAGCAGAATAGATAAGATAGGTAAGGTGTCAAAGAACAATAAATCACAATTAAAATCAGAAGAAATTCATTATATAAAACAATGGTTGAAAGTTTTATCATCTTTCTACTTGACCACAGTTCACTTTATCATTAGACAAGATTAGTGTTAATCATCATAATGATGGCAATGACAAGAAAAGTGCTCCCCCCAGTTAGGGTTATCAGCCCATAACTGGCAATATGTTTTCCAGACTGAGATCTCTGTTGCAGTGGGTAACTTGGGATATTACTATACATGTCTCTGATGTGGTTGATATGTTTACACCTTTAAAGGTATGTGAGTAATCTTTCATTGTTTCTTAAGACACTTTCGATAACTCCGCTTTTATCTGTAGTACTGTCATATTGTACTGTTATTTCAAAAAAAGATTAAAAAAAAAAAGTAAAGAGCTGCCCTGTAGCATATAACATTAATATACTGTACAGAGACAAAAGAAAAACAGTATCAATGAAAGGATCTCAAAGGACCAGATTTTAGTTCACTGATTTCTCTCCTGCATCATATGCATTATACATACAATAGGACAGCATTTTTTATGTCTTGTCTAACAGCATAAATAAATGTGTGTCTTAAAAAAACATGGTGGAAATGACAAACCTAGTACTGCTAGATTTTCAAGACTAGTACATTGAGTGCCCAGTCAGATGTACATGCTATGAAATCTGAATATGTAATCACTCTGTGGTACAATGGCATCCCATAATGCAAAGTATCTTTCTAGGAAAGGCAAAGCACCATGGGAGTTCATACTCTCTGTGCAATCTATACCACAGCCCCACATAACAAGTTTTCAAGTATGCACCTCTATGACCAAGTGTGTTCCCATGTAGTGATATCCTTAACAACTGAGCTATTAAACTAGGATAACTAGAAATGCATATAAAATTAATCACTCATTGCAACACTGATGTGTCTCCATCTAGCATACAATACCCTGGTCACTTAGTCTACATCAGAGCTCAAAATGACCACTTGCCACTAACCAATGGTCAATCTAAATGTAGCCCTTCAACTTTGGAGTGTGTACTATGGCTTTCAGAGGCGAGTACCTTTTAAGACCTGCATAGTATTTTAAGGCCTGCTCTACAAGATGAATTATCACAGTCTTGATTTTATCAGGAACACTAGTAAAATACATACTTCAGGGCTGTTCTTAAAATCAAATAAAACTGCTCCCCTGGAACATGTATTTTTAGGACTCGTTCCTAAAAGCACCTAAACCATATGGCGTACTTTAAACAGAAAAACTAACACTAAACAGATCATCTGTTTAAATGACTGTTTTAGATTTACTTTTAATGGTATGTTAAGGAAACAAAGCTGAAACTATTGATGTTTCTGATACAATTACCTGTTTGAATATACAAAAGAACAGCATTCACTTGTTCCTGTTTTTCCACTTAGCTACTTGTCTGTGAATATTAACACAGGAATGACAAGCAAGAGTTATATCTCAGAGTTATAAACGCAGGACATACTTGAAAACGAGAGAAATCTTAATGTATTCTTCCTGGTAAAATATTTTATAAATAAATCTCACTCATTGGAGAAATTCCTTATAGAACTGCAAAGCCATCAACTCTTTACATGCCAGATTATTATTGTTATTATTATTTATAAAGCGCCAACAAGTTCCGTAGGGCTGTACAAAGGGTGGACTAACAGACACGTATTTGTAACCAGACAAGTTGGACACACAGGAACAGAGGGATTGAGAGCCCTGCTCAACGAGCTTACATGCTAGAGGTAGTGGGGTGTAGTGACACCAAAGGTAAGGGTAGGGTAGAAAAGTAGGGCTTAGGGTTTTGATGACAGTTTCAGGAGAGGAATCAGGTTGTAGGGAGGGAAAGCTGTTCACAGTTTTATTAATATGCTTTCCTATCTTGTTGAATTTGTTGTAGTAGTGGTAGGAAGTTTGTACGATACATGTCGCCCAGGTCTCTGGTTATTGCGATACCTAGATACCGCATATGGTTTGCGCACCATCTAAACGGAAATTGGTTCTTCAGTGTGGATGTTTGGGCCGTTGGGGTGGTAATGTTAAGCACTTCACATTTATTCATGTTCAGTTTGAATCCTGAGACCTCCCCGTAATCCGTGATCATAGTGACTAAGTGTGGCATTGTTGCCTCCGGTTCCGTGATAAAAAATAAGAGGTCATCTGCGTATGCTGCTACTTTGTGTGTTGTGTCCCCGCTTTTGAAGCCTTTGATTGTATCCGATGTGCGCACCGCTTCCAGGAACGGTTCGAGAGCTAGGGCGAAGAGCATGGGGGAGAGTGGGCATCCCTGTCTTGTCCCATTGTGGATCTGGAAGGAGTCGGTAAGCGCTCCGTTCACTCTCACCTTCGCATTGGGGCAGTGGTAGATCGCATCAATCCATTTCATCATGTTCTCTCCGAAGCCCATTTCCCGTAGCGTGGTCATAAGGAATGTCCAGTCAACCCGGTCAAATGCTTTTTCCGCATCCGTTGACAATAGAAGGAGCTTATCTGTTGATTTCTTTGCCAGGTGATGGATGGCCTGCACTCTAAGAGTGCTGTCCCTGGCTTCTCTCCCTGGGATGAACCCCGTCTGGTCTGGGTGGACCAATCTCGGAAGCATTTTCCCTATTCTGGTGGATAGTATTTTAGTGAGGAGTTTCACGTCCACATTTAGCAGTGATATCGGTCTATAGCTACTGCAGAGTTCGGGATCCTTCCCAGGTTTCGGGAGAACCGTTATAGTTGCCGCTAATGATTCGGGTCCGAGTCGGGCGCCGTCTATCAAAGCGTTAAATGAGTTGGTGAGTCTCGGGAGCAGTAGGGTTCGGAACTTTTTATAGTAGTCCAAGGTAAAGCCATCAGGGCCTGGGGCCCGTCCCGTTTTGGCGGTCTTGAGTGCCCCTGCAACTTCTGCCTCCGTAATCGGTATATCCAGGGACTCCGATTCCCCTTGCTGCAACCTCGTCTTCATGTGTGATTCGATATAACTCCTTATTCTATCCCGTCTGAGTGTTACCTCCTCCGGTAGTGTGGGTAAAAACGTGCGAAACTCGGAA
Source organism: Pelobates cultripes (assembly GCA_933207985.1). Taxonomy (NCBI): domain Eukaryota; kingdom Metazoa; phylum Chordata; class Amphibia; order Anura; family Pelobatidae; genus Pelobates; species Pelobates cultripes. The sequence goes on from OW240913.1 coordinate 145,361,848, forward strand.
GCTATTTTGTCCGGGAATTGTGTGATCGTGCCATCTGATGTCCGTAGTTTATGTACCTGGGTCATGCCTTGGGGGCCTCTAAGCATTCTGGCCAGCAGTCGCCCTCCTTTGTTGGCGTGTTGGTAAAAGAAGGCCTTCGATCGTTGTATGGAGCTATAGTGTCGTTTCGTCATGTGTGTATGTAGAGATCTTCGAGCTTCCAATAATTCTTTATACGTCCCCTCGAGTTGTGAACGTTTGTGTTGCATTTCAAGCGTAGTTATGCGCGTTAGCAGGTCCGTTATATGTTTCCGAGATTCTCTCTTCTTCTGAGAAGCTAGGCGCATCAGTGTCCCTCTGAGCACACTTTTGTGCGCTTCCCATATCGTGGTCGCGGGAAGATCATCTGTCTCATTCAGTGTGAAATAGGAGGGGAGTTCCTCGGAAACCTTTTCCTTCACTGATGGGTCCAAGAGTAATGAGTCCTGGAGTCGCCACGACCTAGTGGTTGGGCGTACCCTAGGGGAGTCCATTTGCAGGGTCACAGGACCATGATCCGACCAGCTTGCTGTTCCGATTTCTGCTGTTTGGATAGCGTCAAGATGTTCCTGTTGAAGGAAGATGTAGTCAATCCTTGCGTATCGCTTATGTATCACCGAGTAGTGAGTGTATTCCCTGTCTGTCGGGTGCATCGCTCGCCAGCAATCCACCAGCCTAAGGTTCTTTAGTGTTTTTTGAATGCTTCGGATGGCTCCTTGGGTGATGCTGCTATGTCCCGTGGATGAATCTATGAGAGGGATGAGGGGAACATTAATATCTCCTATATGCTTTCCTAAAGAAGTAAGTATTAAAAGATTTTTTGAAGAAGTGGAGATTGGGTGAAAGTCTAATAGAGAGGGGAAGGGCATGCCATAGAAATGGTGCAGCCCTAGAGAAGTCTTTAAGTGAGCATCAGAGGTAGGAGAACGAACAGAGGTTAGACGTAGGTCTACGGCAGAGCGTAGGGGCCTAGATGGGACATATTTGTGTGTAAGTGAGGATAAGTAGGTCAGAGCAGCATTGTGTAGAGATTTGTAAGCAAGTATTAGGATCTTAAATTGAGTCCTATATCTTACGGGAAGCCAATGTAGGTACTGACAAAGGGGGGAGGCGTTGGAGGTGTGGGCAGACAGGAACTTAAGCCTCTCCTCTGTATTCATTATAGACTTTAACGGGCCAATTTGGGAACACGCAAGACCACTGAGAAGAGGATCACAGTAGTCAAGGCGAGAGAGGGCAGCGGCATGGACAAGCACCTTTGCTGTATCAGGTGTTAAATAGGGTCAGATGTGCGCAATGTTTTTGAGATGAAAGCGGACGGATTTAGCGATTGATTGGATGTGAGGGGTGAAGGAGAGGTCGGAGTCAATGAGAACATCTAGGCAGCGAGCCTTAGAGGTAGAGCGGATGGTAGCGCCATTGACTTGGAGGGACACAGACAAGGGAGTAGCAACACTTGAGGCAGGGAAGAACAGAAGTTCTGTTTTGGAAAGGTTTAGTTTAAGGAAATGAGCGGCCATCCAGTTGGAATTAGCAGAGAGGCAGTCAGAGACACAAGTCAAAAGGGGTGGTGATAAATCAGGGGAGGACAGATAAATTTGCGTCATCCACATAGAAATGACACTGGAAGCCAAAAGAGCTGATGAGTTTACCAAGGGAGGTAGTGTAGATTGAGAACAATGGGGGACCAAGGACAGAGCCAGAGAAAGAAACACTACTTCTCCTTAGGGAGAAGAGGCAGAGCCAGAGGAAGAAACACTACATGAGCGCTTGGAGAGGTAGGAAGAGCACCAGGAGAGATCGGTATCTCGTAGACTGAGATTACGGAGGATGAGAAGAAGCTGTTGATCAACAGTGTCAAAAGCAGCAGAAAGGTCGAGGAGAATTAGGATAGAGTAGTGGCCATGGGATTTAGCAGTGATAAGATCATTGTATACTTTGGTCACAGCTGTTTAACAGAGTGACAAGCGCGGAATCCAGATTGAAGCTGGCCAAGCAGAGAGTTGGATCGAAGAAGTCTGTCAATCTCGCATACACAACTCTCTCAAGGATCTTGGAGACAAACGGCAGTAGCGAGATAGGGCGGTAGTTGGACGGGAAATTGGGGTCAAGGTTGGGCTTTTTTCAGAATCGGGGTTACGGTTGCATGTTGAAGGGTAGAGGAAATGTGCCAGAGAAGAGGGAGAGATTGAACATTTTAGTGAGAGGCAGAACAAGAGAAGGTGACAAAGTGTGGATGAGATCTGAAGGAATAGGATCGAGGGAACAGGTGGTGGGGCATGAGGAATGGAGCAGAGCAGAAACCTCTTCAGCTGAGGGAGTGTGGTCAGGGGAAAAGCTGGTAGTGAAAGGCGAGAGATGAGAGATCTCTTCCCTGAAGAAATCTCCGTGAAGTGAGTTGCAAAGTTTGTGGCAATCAAGTTGGTTGGAGTTAGAGGCACGGCAGGGTGAAGAAGAGAGTTAAAATCATGAAACAGTCGTTTGGGCTCACGGGAGAGTGTGGTTATGAGTGTATTGAACTAGTTTTCTTTCGAAGAGGAAAGAGCCAGACTGTAAGAGCGCAGCATAAATGTATAGTGGAGGAAGTCAGACGCAGAGTGAGACTTTCTCCAGCAGCATTCAACAGTTCTGGAACATTTTTGGAGGTATCGGGTCAGCTTGGTGTGTAAATGTGCAGCAATAAATATTGTCCAGAAGGCTACCTTGTTTATTGCAACTGGATCAGCTGATAATAACAATAATAATAATAATGCAATGCAGATGATAATGCAATGCACAGTTAGCCAAAAGTGTGTAGGGGTTTAAAAAAATACCCTTAATAGCTTAATTGTTAGTATACAACTCACCTAGGAGGTTTTGCCTTGACATGGCAGGTGAGCTAATACTTAAACAGCCATTGGAGTGATACTAAAAAACCTCCAGTTATATAAATGTGCATAGGGATTTGGTGCACACGTAATGTTTTTCTTTGAGCAGAAAGAAATCCCCCTAAGTTTTGGAATAATGTAAATGATGTATTACAAACATATCCCAAAATTGTTAAATTAATAAAAGAAGGAAAAAAAACATGTTAAAATAGCCATTGCCAGCTCAAGTAATTATTGTAGCAGATAGACTCCCTCCACTGCAGGGAGAAGCTCCACCAATCAGGTTTTCATTCTGTTCTGATTTTTTTATTTAATCCCACAAATGCCGTCCAGCATCAATTTAGGGAATACATTTGACAGTTCCACTCACTACGTAGGATTAGTGAAACTGATGAATAAGCTGCTAGTATTCTTACCATAGCACCTATCAGTTTACACACAGCCAGATCACAGGTTTATGAATCAAGATGCTTGGAGTGAGCAGAGCTGCCCACTGCTCATGCACACTTTGCGATTTGAGAACTCTCAAGAGTCTAAAAGAAGAGGAGAATGATGTCCAAGTAAGATGTCTGAGATCCACAGAGCAGTATTACAGTCACTGTGGACAGACAGAAAGGGAGCAGGATACTCTCTGCTTCATAATATTTACAATGATGCAAAGTTCGTAATGGTAGAAAAACAAATTGCAAATCACATTCTACAGCAAATTAATGCAGGAAGACTGATGATCAAGTAGGGTTCACAAATGTCAATTGCTTGCCAGTAACCCAAGTAAGTGTAAATGGTTTAGAACAGGGGTGCCAAAATGTAGATCCCCGGATGTTTTACAACTACAGCTTCCATGATGCTTTGTCATTCTAACTGGCATGAAAAGCATCATGGGAGTTTTAGTACTACGACATTTATGGATCTACCTTTTAGTCACCCTTGGTTTAGAAATAAATGGATTGTATAAAATCTATCCCGACTAAACACAATTCAGGGAGTTCTGTAACTGTTACAAGTTAAAGGCCAAATATGATAGTAAAGCACAAAAAGACCTGCTGTTCAGATCAATGGTAACAGTTTGCAAAGTCATATTCAATTTAAAAAATAAACATTTCAGAAATCTAGACAGATATGCACAAATACAAATATAGAAGTTGTACAACGGGGTTTGGGGATAAAGGGGAAAAAAAGCCCTTTTAGAACATGATCAGTGTGTTTGCCAGAATTTTTCAATACTCATCAAACCTCTCTTCACTGCCAAATTATGTTTGGAAAATAATAGTTCATTTTGAACATGTTATGAATAGCTAGAACCTAAACCCGCAAGCTGAGGTGTGTGCCGTAGAAGAAAAACTATGCAGGTTTATGGATTTTTATTTTTTTTCATCTATTCATTTATTCTTCATAGAAATATTGGGAGATATAAAGTATTTGAGAGTATGATATATACTGTTTATTTTTATAACACTTCTCCCAGGATCAAGAAATATCTCCCAGGATCAAGAAATATATTACAAAGGTCAAAAACTCTCAGTAGTATTTGTGTGAGGCATGTATTAATTTATTTTGGAATCCAAATCTCAAAATACTACCAAGATGTAAACATTATTACAGTTTATGAGCAGGATAACCACATATAGTAATTACAATTGTTAACACCGGGTATCTTTATTACACAGGACATTACACAAATGCAATAATGCATGCCCAGGTTTTATTTGGCACACTTAGGCACCATATGACAACACTTCTCCAAAAGATCCCAGCAAAAACCAAAAACAAGCTGTGATTTTATTTACTCCACCACCTGCAAAGTCACAAACACCAGTGCATGTGTTCTCATTCTCCCAGCTAGAGACATATGCTGTGCTGACAGACACACTATCCCACACACAGGACTACTGCAGAATATGATACATACTGACCCATACAGCACATGAGAGTTACCAGCATCGCATTCAGATCCTGGACACTGCTATGGAGATGCCACATCATCCTTCAGCAATTACTAGTCCACAGAACTTCTTTATGTCAAATTAAACAACATTTAGCTTATTTTTTCCAGTGCAGGAAGGAAAAAAAAAATCAGAGTCAGAAAGAAGCTCCACCTCTCAGGCTGACAGCAGCAACACCCATTTAAAAAAAAAAAACATGCTTGTGCTAAGTTGATTAGTACATGTTTAACCATTTGAGAGATCATTTGTTGATCCCTCACTGGGTTAATTTTGGCTGGCATGCAATACGTGCAGCATAACCCTAAAAGCATACACGAGGAGTAGCAGTCACTTCAAACAAACTCTAACCACAGAAATGGCCAGTGAAAAAAGTCTTGAAAGTCAGAATTATTTTTGGAATAAATTATACATGTTAACTAGCGATTACAAAATACAGAAGAAGCTAAACTTAGATTCTATAAATGCTGGGTGCTGAAGTCATCAGCAAACAGCCTTGTTTACATTTCTCATATATCCGTATAAAATATGACCCACATTCTCATTATCCTTAAATACTGGCATTTATAAGGGTATTAACTAAGGTGAGAATTCAAAATTAATTCAAAGTGAATTTCAAATTTAGGGCTAAAACAGCAAAATTGGAAAAAAAGGAAGTTATGCTACGAGTACAGGCTACTTTGTCCTCATTTTTCACTTTGGTGAATAATACTTTAAGCTTACCCCATGACATTATCTCAACATCTTTTTTGGTAGTTTGAAGCATTGTACACTAATGCCTCATTTCCACTGAGTGGTATGGTACAGTTCGGAAGGGTGAGAATGGTCCAGCCTAAAATGGTCCAGCTCAGGTGAGCGTTTCCACTGCAAGTCGGACCACCAGGCAGGGACGTATTAGCCGCGAGGCAAACAAGGCATTCGCCTTGGGCGGCATTTTTCAGGGGGGGCGGCAAAAAACGCCGCCCCCAAATGCCCAAGGCAAATGCCTAGTTAGCCTCGCGGCTAACTGACATGCTGGGCACTTGGCGGGCGGCTGGCGAGGGAGCACTTCCTCTGAGCGGTCTGCTCAGCTCCCTCGCGCACCGCAGAGTGAGGCTGGAAGCCGGGATATGATGTCATATTCCGGCTCCCAGCCTCACTCTGCGGCGCGCGAGGGAGCTGAGCAGAGTGCTCCCTCACCAGACGCCCACCCAGCAGCCCGACCGGCAGTGACTGGACCGCCAGGGAGATAGAGAACCTCCCCCCCCCAGCATTCCCAAAGGTAAGGAGGCTGGGGGGGGTTAAATAATAAAAAAAAGTGTTAATGTGAGTGTGTGTGTGTGTCTGACTGTGTGTGTGTGTTTGTGTCTGACTGTGTGTGTGTGTGTTTGTGTCTGACTGTGTGTGTGTGTGTGTGTGTGTCTGACTGTGTGTGTGTTTGTGTCTGACTGTGTGTGTTTGTGTCTGACTGTGTGTGTGTGTGTGTGTGTCTGACTGTGTGTGTGTTTGTGTCTGACTGTGTGTGTGTTTGTGTCTGACTGTGTGTGTGTGTGTGTCTGACTGTGTGTGTGTGTGTCTGACTGTGTGTGTTTATGTCGGACTGTGTGTGTGTGTTTGTGTCTGACTATGTGTGTGTGTGTGTGTGTGTGTCTGACTGTGTGTGTGTGTCTGACTGTGTGTTTGTGTCTGACTGTGTGTGTGTGTCTGACTGTGTGTGTCTGACTGTGTTTGTGTCTGACTGTGTGTCTGACTGTTTGTGTGTGTGTGTCTGACTGTGTGTGTGTGAGTATTTAGAAGGTGGGGCGGGGGGGAAGGGTTGGGTGGGGGTGGCGCAGGGGTAGGGGGGCGCCTGAGTTTTGTCCTGCCTAGGGCAGCACAAAACCAGGATACACCACTGCCACCAGGGGGCATGCGGGGTTTAGACCAAATACCTAGCATGTCAATTGTCTGGAGCATTGATGTTTTCCTGTCAGCCAATCAAAGGATTGTATAGTGTGACGCCAGTAGCTCCGCACTTACAGTACTGTACCATGTTCTATGGACCTACACCTGAAGGGGTCCCAGGAATGGTGCGGTTTGGTTCAGTTGTATTGGCCACTTTCATAATGGAAACACTCAAAATAGCATACCAGACTGTACCGACCCTAACTGTACCACTCATCCATAACGAGGCATAAGTGATTTCTTCACTAAGCACCAAATTGTAATACATTTAAAACTGAATAAATACATTTAATATTCAAGCTGTCACTATTTGAGGGTTATGTTTTAAAGTGAGAATTCAAAGAGTATTTCAAATTTGATGAACTGAAAGCATAGCTGATTTTGATTTATTTTTTCTCTGATTCGGCTATTTTGGACCTAAATTTTGAATTCACTTGGAATTTACTTCCATCTCACTTTAGTGAATAAAAGTGTAAATTTTGCAATTTGGTTTTCATTTCAACTCTGAATGAATAAGCCCCTAATGTTCTATTAAAGCCTGTGTGATGAGATATTTATCTGGTATATATATATATTTATCTGGATATATATATGCATATTAATATATCCATAGAAGGTTCTGTCACTTAAAAAGAATTCCATTGGCTAGATTTAAGAACTTGGCAAAACCCACAAGTGGAGGAGTCCTTGCTTTTTGAATTTTCCTATGAGTACTTCTCATTACTCTAATAAGTGGTAGAATAACTTGGGTAATCAGCCAGATCTCCACAAACACAGTAGCAATACAATGACTCACTTTCATTGCTCATATTTGCTGTGATAAGGCTCCAATCCAGAAAGCTCATATTACACAAGCTACTACGGGGAGGTTAGCCAAATCTACCAAATTTCTATTGTTATTGTTAAAAAAAAAATAAAATAAAAAATAATATATATATATATATATATATATATATACACATTTTGATGATGGTAAGAAAACCCTGGGCAAATCATTCTGTGAGTCTCCAATACCTGAACTACATGCCCATCAACCTCAGCAAAAAGATCAATTATGGATTATAGTAACTGCTGTCAAACAGCTGCCTCTCCATTAGACTCAAAATCCTCACATTACATGCTACATTGTTCTGTTTCCGATGCAGACTATTTGACTTTCCATTAATTTTATTTTCAAAGCGTCAGCCACTTATTAAGTAATCAAATTTTATCAGGCGTACGTAAGTCAGTTTGAAGCAAATAGCAGGATCTAGTAAATTGTTGATTGTAATATATGAAAGACACTTGGTACTAGGAGCTGGGGTTGGAAATTTAAAAGTCAGGCTCATTGTTAGGGTTGAGACAGGATACAAACAGTGTTTTGTGTGGCATATTGAAAGTCTCAGTGTGCTGTAAGCAAACACACTTGGTGCCAAAAAACACACAAAAGGCAGAGAAGGGAGGAATGCACGTGATGTCAAATGAAAGAGGGTACGGATGGTCACAATCCTTATTTAGACAGTAAAATGTGAGTTTGCATTCAATTGTTCTACGGCTATGCGAACAATACCGTTTTCAATTTTACAAAAATGTTTTTTAAAAACAACCAAAAAGATAATATAAAATAAATCTTTAAACCCATAGTAAAAAACAAACAAAAAACAACAACAAACAGACATTGCAGGTTAATATTGCATCAGCCTATTCAATTAGATACTTGGGAGATGGTCACTAAAGTGAGCAGTGCAGCGAGCTGTCAACTTGCAATATTTAGAACAAAACAGGCAAGTCAAAAAAATTATCCATCAGAGTAAAGTTAGAACTACACAGTTTAACCAATTGAGCTGTAGTGAGTTGAAAACTAAAAAATTTGGCAAGCTTGGAATCACTCAGCTTCCCTATACTACGAGTGAAGTAAGGGTCCCAAACTGGAAACCTGCCCAGGACCCTGTGGAATCGTAATCTTTCCAGAAACTGTGGTGTAGTTGCTGAGTGCATTTGTTGTCCTTATTTCAGTATCTCTCATTCCTGAAACACTGCCTCTCTAGTCCATACCCAGCATAGCAGTAATGGTAAGTGGGCTGATTTAATGGTTTTTGCCCCGGTGCTGCACAGAGTTTGGGGTCTCACATCTATACATTTGTTACTGCACAATGTGATGTCACTCACCATGTAAAAATATGGTCTCCCAGTCCCAGTTGAAATAACAATAATATAATCTCACCTCTCCCCCCCAGTGCATAAAAAAGGAAGGTCTAATGTAAAGGTGACTTTATTTAATAAGTATTCCAACAGGTACTTTCATGAGATGTTTGGTATTTCACTGACCAAAAATCTGTGTCCTAGGCAGCACGAAACACGTTAAGTTTTCTTTTTTTCCCTCTCCTTATGTTTAGTATTACGCATTCATGATATTTTTCATTACATTAAAGGAACACTACTACTAGCGTTAGTAATTAAAACATGCATTTCTAACACGTATAACTATTTTGATTGTTGGACTTCCTTTAAAGGGATCCTAAAGTGCCAGGAAAACAAAGCCATTTTCCTGGCACTATAGTTTTAATAGATCCCCTCCCTCCCCCCCCTCCACTCAGCCACTTATCTGAGTCCAGCGCCGATGGCCTTCAGCGCTGGATCAGACTCTGTCCATGCTTCTCCCCCACTGACGTCAGCCGGTCAATGGCTGTGCGCGCCTTAGACCTCCCCATAGTAAAGCATTATTCAATGCTTTCCTATGGGGAAAATCTGACACTGGAGGTCCGTAAGGAAGTCCAGCATCAGATAACAGACCAAAAGTCTGTTTGGATTCCAGAAGCTCTCTAGTGGCTGTCTAGCAGACAGCCACAGAGGGCAGACTTAGAGCTGCAATGTTCTTTGGAACTGCAATGTTTTACATTGCAGCACTAAGTGCAAAAGGGTCACAGCACCCAGACCACTTCAATTAGCTCAAGGGGTCTGTGTGCCTACAGATCTCAGTCAATCCAATACTTTCCCATAGGGACGCATTTTTAAGCTAGTGTGCAAGTGCAACAATTGCCACATTGCACCAATAGGCATCTACTCATGAAGATGCATTGGTTTAATGCATCTCTATGGAGATATCAAGGTAAGTATAACAAACCTACATACAGTGCTTAAACCTATACTATCCAAATGGAGAAAGAAAGGATAGCAACATATTAATGGACCTTAGAGTGGTCGTGCTTAACACAATGCCTATAGTAGGTGAAATAAGAAAGTCAAAGAACAAAGCAAGGTCAGGGATACCAGAGGTACACAATAATGAAAAACCAAGCCGGTTCAAGAAGGATGGATAACAGGGTCATTAGATAAACCAAATCAGGAAGCCAGGTAATCTCAGAATAAGGGACGCACTATAAAGATCACAAGGAAACCAAAACAGGGCACTGAGTAGATGAAAAGTTCAAGTATTTATAGTTCTGGAGACGTTTGCTTGATAGCCATGCCCTGAATTGTGTGTGGGTGTCTGGAATGCCGTGATGATGTCACAAACTTGATGCTGTCAAGGCGCATTGCTACAGGATGTGCTTTAGAAACGCCGGCATGGATGCCTGCAAACGCCGGCATGGATGCCTGCAAATGTGTAACTCCTGCGTTGCTCACTTGAGAAGGCAGGAGCACCAGGTGAGTGGCATAGTGCAATGGTATGTATCTTTACAGGGTGCTGTTCCAACATCTCGTGAAGAACATGGATTAACCGCAAGCTTTGCAGGACCACATCCAGCAAGTTCATCTAGTCCCTGTCCCCTTGCTCATCCCTGTCCATCTTCCCCTGTCCCTTTCCTCAGCCCTGTCCCTTTCCTCAGCCCTGTCCCCTTTCCCAGCCCCTATCCATTTCCTCAGGCCTGTCCCTTTCCTCAGCCCTGTCCCCTTGCTCATCCCTGTCCATCTTCCCTTGTCCTTTCCCCAGCCCTGTCCCCCTTCCTCAGCCCCGTCCCTTTGCTCAGCCTCTGTGCCCTTGCTCAGCCCTGTCCCATGTCCTGTCCCCCTCTCTCTGGTCCTGCCCCCCTCCTCAGCTCCTGTCCCCCTTCTCAGCTCTTGCCCCCCTTTTAGCTCCGGTCCCCCTTTTAGCTCCTGTCCCCACCCTCTCAGCTCCTGTACCCCCCTCTCAGCTCCTGTCCCCTTTCCCCAGCCCAATGCCCCCCCACCACAGCCCCCATAACATGCCCACTACAACTCATCTCCCCCCATTACAACCGATATCACCCACAACACAGCCCCTTTCCCAAACTGTAGCCATCAACCTACTTCAGCCCCTATCCCCCACTACATTTCCTAAACCCCCAATTATAGCTCATACACCCACTACAGCCCCTAGCCCCCTACAACAGCCTTGTCCCCTTACTTAGTCCCTGTCTACTGGCTTTAAAAGTGTAAAGTTTGTGTGTGTGTGTGTGTGTCTTTGTGTGTATTTGTGTGTCAGTATGTCTGTCTGTGTGTGTCTGTGCGTGTCAGTACGTCTGTGTGTGTGTGTTTGTGTGTGTGTGTGTCAGTATGTCTGTATGTCTGTGTGTGTGTGTCAATATGTCTTTTTAGGTGACTGCCCCCCCTTTCAATTACATGGGAAAGGTGTTTTAACTCTCCTCTTGGTGCAATGGGCCACTTGACTGGATTTGCCCCCAAAGCCTAAGGCTGCCAGCCCTACCCTGCTTAAAGTAGCATACTTATTTCCATGTAGCGTTGATATAGAAAAAGGCATCCAACATCAGTGAATAAGTGCTTTACACTGGGAATTTTAAAAGACATCGGACATCCTCATGCAAAGTGTGAGGCCATCCAGTGTCTTTTCACGGAGGGAAACTCCATGAAGCTGTGCCGCTAGTGGTTCTCTGGGAGACAGCAGCTAGATGCAGTCTTAACCTTGCAATGTAAACATTGAATTTTCAAAGGCTGCAATGTCTCACTTGCAGGGTTAAGGGGACATGGACAGTGCGTTCATACCACTACAATGAGATGAAGTGGTCTGAGTGCCTTTAGAGTCCCTTTAACTCTAACTGTCAATGAATGGCTTAAAAAATGGTGGGGTGAAAATGGCACAATAGATATATATTACTGAGCCTTATAAGGGTTGGCATAAAAATGAGTACTCAACTGGGCTGAAAAGCTAGAATAATCACAGTGGGATTTCTATTGTTTACACCTACAGAGCACCATTTATCAAGAGGTTTTTAATAATTTGTTTTAATTCCCAGGACATAAATTAGACACATTTGTTATTAGCATAACAGCCATGGCAACTAATTGGTTGAGAAAGGGTTAATACATCCTATATTTAATACAATTCAAATAAAAATCCCAATGATCTCCATTCAATTATTGGGTGAATAAGCTGAAATGTATTATTATCATCTACCACTAGATGTCAATCTGCACAATGTTATGTAAACTGATTAAATCACTGCAATACACTATCCAAACCTGTTATTTCCCGCCCCTCTATGCCCTCTTATCATCTTTTGGAGTTGTTATTCCCAAATTGCATCTACTACTAATAGTTGTGTAGCTGGATGTATCTCTGCAGTACACATACCATAGGATTAATGACAATTCCCAGTATTTGTATAATTTAGACTACATCTAACAGGAAATCCATTGTCATTTTTATTCTTATTAACACTTTTCCCACCATAAATAAATAAATTATGGAGAAAAATATCAGAAATCGTGTGTTTATTTACTACTGAAAAAGGTGATTGAAAAATCATTTATTGTGTATATGGCATTATTAAATAAAAAAAATAATCACACTGTAATTACTTACAAACAAAACCCTGCAGAGCTGATGTCACTTTCTATCATCAAAACTAAAATACAATGCATATGTACAAAATGCACACATATTTTCCTGTCTGCACTTAATAATTTGGGGGATACCCCTTAAAATGACAACTACAGAATAGCAAGATTCTTGCAGAAAAAGCTCAACATTCTGTCATCAATTTATTTTTCATATAATTTATATGAAAATTGTTATTGGTATTTACAGATTTACCTGGTTTTACTTAGTATAATAGAATAGCAGGCATAACCTTAGTACTTAACACCCCTGGTGTATTTTACCAATAGTATATGTGCTACTACTCTCAAATGTTATAATGAAAACACAAATGTATGGCAATGGACATACTTTAATTTTAGGAACCCCTGAACAACAGTCTGTGCACAGTATTGTATTTCATATTATAAGTCTCAGATCATACTATTTTGTATTTTTGCATAAAAAAACTAAAAACACTCTGTAGTGGAGGAGATAAGGAATATAAACTGTATAGTATATATCACTAAAATTCCTATATTCCATCATTCTATCCCCAATGCCTTCGTTCAAATGGGAGCAATTACTAAAAAGTACATGTTGCCCTGAATAAAGTGGGACAATGTATGCCTGTATTGGTTTTTGTACTTTCTTGTATCTTAGCATGTATTGCCCTTGTTCTACATTGTACAATTACACAGTAGCAGAATTGGGGATGAAACAACACAACCTGATGGTGTGGCTTATAAGTGATGAAGGGAAAGTTGAATTATTATTAGAGCGTAATGGAAAGAATATTACACTGGGCTGTGAAATACTATGATGTTAGAACTAGTGGTATTTTGAGTGATAGTTCTGAATTGGAGTAATGGGGAACAGTCTGTTTTTAAACAGCAGGGAGGTTAATTAACCAGGACAAAGCAAGAGTACTGGGCTGGGTAATGTTAATTTTGTGCATATTTAACATCTGTTGTCAGCACGCATACCATGCAGACGACCAATGGAGGCAAGGCCTTCAAGTCCTATATCAGGTCTGTTTGGCCTTTGTATTTTATTATAGGTAAGTTTATGTTTTATATTATTGTTTTCTTTTAAGGTGGGGACGTGCCAGTAAGGGTTACTCTGACCAATACAGTGTTTTTTTAATAGAGTGGGTAATAAACTTCAGAGTATTTAGAAAACATGATCACACAAGAGAATTGGGAGGACAATGGGGTAATAGGAAAATAAGATTTATGTAATAATTCTTATATATAGCGCTTTATCCAGAGAATTTTACAATTAATGCAAAAATAACATTGCTAATTTTACAAACACGGGATAAATAATCAGACACACAAAATAAGAAGAGAACCCTTCCTGTGAGCTTGCAATCTAGAGATATGGGGTTATAATTACTAGACTCCCAATTCAAGTTGAATCAAAAATTTAAAGGGAAACTCCAGTGCCTCCCTCCCACCTCCCAATCCCCGGTTGCTGAAGGGGTGAAAACCGGGGAGACCTAATGCCCATGCACAAGAATGCTGCGCATGCGCATTAGAACTCCCCATAGGAAAGCATTGAAAATGCTTTTCAATGCTTTTCTATGGGGAATTGAGCGACGCTGGAGGTCCTCACACAGTGTGAGGACGTCCAGCGACGATCTGGCACAGGTTTTCTGTGCTATGAAGCATGAAGTGCCCTCTAGTGGCTGTCTAGTAGACGGCCACTAGAGGTGGAGTTAACCCTGCAAGGTAATTATTGCAGTTTATAAAAAACTGCAATAATTTAACTTGCAGGGTTAAGGGTAGTGGGAGTTGGCACCCAGACCACTTCAATGGGCAGAAGTGGTCTGGGTGCCTGTAGTGTCCCTTTAAGTAAAAATGTAAGTCTAAACATCTAGCTTTGCAATGCACAATAGTTGTATTTTTTCCACCACTAAAATGAATTATATTATCCTATCCAGATGGATGACACGATGACATGCAAAAACTGTCATGATGTCGTAGGATTTGCCGTAAGCATTTTCCTGAATGGGGTAATTCCAAATACCATTCTGGACCTGAACAATGATATAGGTACTTGGTCCTACATTGTGTTAAACAGAGAGAGTCTGGGGGTATGAACAGCAATACCTCTTATAAAAGTCTTTTTATATGTAGTTTAATGTCCTTAGACTTTATTACACTGGTAATCAGGCAAAAAAGAGTACAGCAGACATGCACAGTTGTGAATATTGATTACAACTAGATGTTAAAATACAACATTTACATAAGTTTGAATCTGATGCAAATGTTGCCTGACGCTAAATTTCACTATATGCAAAAAAAGTATATTAGTTTCAATGTTTTTAGGTAATATACATGAATATATCATTTTTGAGAAAAAATCCAGTTTATTCTATGCTATGCTGAATGCACACAGTCTTGCCTACTATAACCATATAATGTATTAATAATGTATTAATTATATATAGGCACTTTAAGGCAATAATTAGGCAGCAGTAGATTTGATAATGGGCAGTAATTTCCAGGCCATGACTTCAATATTAAGTATAATTAATACGTAAAGATCCCAAATTGATCATAGCAGGAAAATATTAGGTGACTAGCAATTTTAAAATCATTATATGATGCGATACCAAAGTAATTCCTGCACTGGAACAATGAGAGGGAACAGTCGAAGAGAGCTATGCGTCTGCCTGTTTTTTTGAACTACCAGAAATCAAGACTTGTCCAGTCTTGCTTGAGGAGGTTAAAACATTGATTAGCACCTCATTAAATCAACAGGAAACCTCTCACTCAAATTGTTTAATGGTATACATACTCGAATGCCTCGTTTCCACTGAGCGGTATGGTTCGGGTCGGTACGGTCTGGTACGCTATTTTGAGTGTTTCCATTATGAAATTGGCCCATACAACCGAACCAAACCGCACCATTCCTGGGCCCCCTTTAGACGTAGGTCCATTGGAAATGGTATGGTACGGTTAGGGCGGAGCTACAAGCGTCATACTATACAATCCAATGATTGTCGGACAGGAAAACATCAATGCTCACGACAAATGACACGCTAGGCATTTGGTCTAAATGCCCCTGGCGGTGCTCACCTGAATAGGCTGTCCATTCTAGCCCTTCCGAACTGTACAGGCCCGAACCATTCTGCTCAGTGGAAACAAGGCATTAGTACCAAAAATCACCTCATCTTAGTGAAGTGGTTTTGTTACACAGACCCTATCCCGTTTCAAAGAAACAACGGTTTTCCTAAAAAAAAAAGCCATTCAGCATCATCCTGCACAGCAATACACTGGATGAGAAGCATCCAACTGGTAGAACACATAGCTCTCCAGTGCTTCTCTATGAGATGCATTGAATGATGACACAAGTGTGTGTGCTTTGTACTATATAGTATGAATATACTAAGCTATCAGAACATTCAAAGTTAATCATTATGTTGACAAACCAGCAATTCAGCCGAAAAGAAAATAGAACGAGTTACTGAGATACCACATCATTTATGTGTGCCCAGTAAAAAACATAAAACCACCCAAAATATTTCTATGCTAAATATATACTACAATTTTATTATTTTATTGTATGAACTGTTACAATACTCCTAAATAAGTTGAAATGCCTATTGACGTTTTTTTTTATCACATGTTTATTTTAGCAAATCCCCAACCATTCTGTTAAGGAATCATACTATTAAAGGAGTCAGATTGATCAATGCAGAGCTGGGTAATTTCCCAATAGCGCTCATGAAGAAACACTTTCTAATAAATAAAACCTTGGCATCTGTTTTTTTCCACAAGGAATGAAAGGCACTATGGATTTACGGTATGCATACCGACTGAGGACTGTTGGGAAGAGGTATGACCACGAGAATAAACTAAAGCGTTTCTGATTCCATGAAACATAAGCAATTAAAAAGGAAAGTTTATAAATATAACATACATTGAACTATTCTCCAATGTGGGTGGAATAAAAGGAACTTCCTGTGCCAGTCAGTGACTCTGATAAAGGTCAGCATCACTTTCAATAGTTTCCAATGCTAATACAAAAATTAGGATTTAGAATGCAATCTGTATGTAAAGCGCTACGGAATCTGTTGGCGCTATATAAATGGCGATAATAATGCATATTTCTATATTGTAGACTGTCGTTTTGTTTTATTAATTCACTAGCTTAAAAGAACTCCATAGCGCTAGGATCTAAATTTTCAGTGCCCCTGTCCCTAGTTTGAGTCCACCATCCTTTTCCCTTAAGTATAAAAAGTATAAAAAGAATCATCTGGAACATTTAAAGACAATTCCGGCATAAAGGTGTATTACAGTCTAGCACACTGCTATAAGATTACCGTATAATGGTGTACTACAGTCTAGCACACTGCTAAAGGATCACTGTATTAAGTGAACTACAGTCTAGCACACTGCTATATTACCATATAACGTGTACTACAGTCTAGCACACTGCTATAATATTACCATATAACGTGTACTACCATCAAGCACACTCATAGTCCAGATCCGAAATGCCAGCAAGTTCCTGTATGGGTGGGACCAGTCTGATATGTTTCAGAGATGTTCACTCTGTAATGGCACAAGATGAGCTAAAACCAGCTTAAGAACCGAGTGGGGACCCACCAAAGGGCAGGCTTTTTCAGCTGCTGCCTGTTCTCAGTATTCTCTTGTGCCCCGTTTTTTGCTCTCCACAAGTTTAAAGGGTAATCCAGACGTGCACCCCTTGCTCACGGTGCCTAGAGAGATATCAGCTATGCCTCACTGATGATGCCTTACAAGGCTGAAACGATCGTCTGAGGTTGCTGTGTCTCTCGTGCAGAGGGAACTTGCTGGCATTTTGGATCTGGACTGCCCGTATGGGTGGGACCAGTCTGGTATGTTTCAGAGATGTTCCCTCTGTAATGGCACAAGATGAGCTAAAACCAGCTTGAGAACTGAGTGGGCAGGCTATTTCAGCTGCTGCCTGTTCTCAGTATTATCTTGCGCCCTGTTTTTTTGCTACTACAGTCTAGCACACTGCTATAAGATTACTGTATAACGGTATACTACAGTCTAGCACACCACTATAAGATTACTGTATAACGGTATACTACAGTCTAGCACACTACTATAAGATTACTGTATAACGGTGTACTACAGTCTAGCACACTGCTATAAGATCACCGTATAACAGTGTACTACAGTCTAGCACACTGCTATTAGATTACCGTATAACGGTATACTACAGTCTAGCACACTGCTATAAGATTACCATATAACGGTGTACTCTAGTCTCGCACACTACTATAAGATTAGTGTATAACGGTGAACTACAGTCTAGCACACTGCTATAAGATCACTGTATAACGGTGAACTACAGTCTAGCACACTGCTATAAGATTACCGTATAACGGTGTAGTACAGTCAAGCACACTGCTATAAGATTACCGTATAACGGTATACTACAGTCTAGCACACTGCTATAATATTACCACATAACGTGTACTACCGTCTAGCACACTGCTATGAGATTACCGTATAAGAGTGTACTACAGTCTAGCAAACTGCTATAAGATTACCGTATAACGGTGTAGTACAGTCAAGCACACTGCTATAAGATCAGTGTATAATGGTGTACTACAGTCTAGCATACTGCTATGAGATCACTGTATAACTGCGTACTACAGTCTAGCACACTGATATAAGATTACCGTATAACGGTGTAGTACAGCCGAGCACACTGCTATAAGATTACCGTATAACGGTATACTACAGTCTAGCACACTGCTATAATATTACCACATAACGTGTACTACCGTCTAGCACACTGCTATGAAATTACTGTATAACGGTGTACTACAGTCTAGCACACTGCTATAAGATTACCATATAACGGTGTAGTACAGTCGAGCACACTGCTATAAGACCACTGTATAATGGTATACTACAGTCTAGCACACTGCTATAAGACCACTGTATAATGGTATACTACAGTCTAGCACACTGCTATAAGATTACCATATAACGGTATACTACAGTCTAGCACACTACTATAAGATTACCGTATAACGGTGTACTACAGTCTAGCACACTGCTATAATATTATCATATAACGTGTACTACCGTCTAGCACACTGCTATGAGATTTCCGTATAACGGTGTAGTACAGTCGAGCACACTGCAATGAGATCACCGTATAACTGTATACTACAGTCTAGCACACTGCTATAAGACCACTGTATAATGGTATACTACAGTCTAGCACACTGCTATAAGATTACCGTATAACGGTGTACTCCAGTCTCGCACACTGCTATAAGATCACTGTATAACTGTGTACTACAGTCTAGCACACTGCTATAAGATTAATGTATAAGGGTGTACTACAGTCTAGCACACTGCTATAAGATTAATGTATAAGGGTGTACTACAGTCTAGCACACTGCTATAAGATTAATGTATAAGGGTGTACTACAGTCTAGCACACTGCTATAAGATTAATGTATAAGGGTGTACTACAGTCTAGC